>JAODJX010000119.1:7766149-7795882 GCA_026776945.1 Isichthys henryi | reverse complement strand
ATGTTTTTGGACTGTGGGGGGAAACCCAAGTACCCGGAGGAAACCCCACGACGACATGGGGAGAACATGCAAACTCCACACACATGTGACTCGAACCCGGGTCCCAGAGGTGTGAGGCAACAGTGCTAACCACTGCACCACCATGCCGCCTCTCCAATAATAAATTAAAAATAGAATTAAAAAATAACTAAAAGCAGTAGGTTGTACTTACAATGAATCTGTACTGCACCAATGAATAGAGTAGAATATAAAAACTGTATAGACTGTACATTCAAGTATGCATTGGATTCTGATGATGCACATACATATTCTTACATACAATTGTTACCAGACTCTGCACAGTATAATGTAATATAGTGATTCAGGCTAAGATTGTAGACTAAGATGGCACCCTGAATGGTTGCCTTGCTGGGTCGGTGCACGTTGTTTAATGTTGTTTTGTTTGTTACTCTTGATTTTTTGTGTTGCAGCTCTATCCCCATTACGCTATGCATATTATCTTTGCCCCAGTCCGCCTAACCCGATGGCTGCTTCATTACTCTATGCACATTATCTATGTAATTTTATTTTATGTTTTAATATATAATTTATTCTGTTTATTGTCTTGATGATCCCTGATCGTTTTGCATGATACTCCAAAGTAAATCCCCTTTATGGAAAAGTTTTTGTCAATAGACCATCGTGACTGTGACTGTGTATCTAATTCCGATTCTACCTTCTTGGTCTCCAATATACCTACATTTAAATATGTCCCTTTATATATATATATATATATATAGCCACACTAGACCAGCAATAGCCTACGTTGCCCTGCTCATAAACACAAGGAGTCACTTTCTGGTGAGGCCATATTACTCCAGATTCCTTCAGCTGGCCAAACCACATCTCCCCCAACCCCACTCCTCAAAAATGAACGTGTAATTACTTCAACAGACTAGCAGTTGCCCAGTAAATGGCATGTAATAACTCTTTTGATGCCTGTCGGGATAGCTAGCCGATGACCTCATTCTTCCGTTCCCCAATGTTCCATAGAGGAGCGTTGTTGTTAGGGTGCGGGGGTGGTTACGGAGAGACTGGGAGGGAGACTCTCACTAAGGTCACCCCAAGGTCAGAGCCAGCAGGCAGCAACTGAGGTCTCAGTTCTTTTATGCTGTAGCCCAGCAAACAGGTATGTTGTGTCACCTCAGGTGTCTTACGTGCAGCTCAGATGACTGAGTAGCACGAGTCACCTCCGTTTATCCTTCTCTTAAGAGAATTCATCCTGTATTCTATAGGTGGGGTTGGGGGGCCTGGGGTGGGCTACCTTAGCCTGCCCGATGTGGTTTCCGGATGATATCAGTTCAGGACGTCTCCTCCCAGTCTCAGGACTCCGAGACAACCTGCAATATGCATAGTCTGTCAATAACAGGAGAAAGGTAGAGCAAAGACCTCTTTTCATTATGATAACCCATATTTCCAAAACGGAATACACCATCTTTAAATATCACACAAAAAAGACCGTCCTAAGATTGCTGTCTAGCAAGTTACTCCTAGAACGCGTAAATGCTATTAAGAATGTTCCAGAAAGCCACAGAAGAACTGCACGGATTTATGAAACAAAGGCTAAGGAATATTCACAGAACCTGAAATTGTTAGCTTGGTTAATGTTACTTGGTGAAGTTAATGTTCCTGCAGAGTTAATGACCCTGGGACCGCGAAGCCTTAATTTTTTAATCTAGTATTTTACTGGATTATATCGACCCTCCCAAAATAATAAACAAATGTGGATTGTAAGCATTTGATATCCTCTAAATGTAAAAATGCAGCTGACATTCGTGCATGAAACCATATCCCCCGTCAACTATTTATAGTGCGGCAGGAGCTAAAATCTGACTATAGCTGCATTAAAATGCTTTTAATTAAGCTATTACAGACTTATAAAATGTTCAAATATTTTCTAGTTGATAATAAAGTAGAGCCATCTTTCTTAGTCATGTTTGTTTACACCCATAGACCAGCAAGGCTCTTATTGATTTTTTTTATTTGTGGAATTAATTAAACCAAACAAAATGCCCTTTTCTTTAAGTAGATAACATATCTGGATTTAATATATATTTTTTTTATTGTTCCAAAGGACAACATATGAAGGATCCCTGATTAATTCAAGCAATGAACACAGTATTTATTTGCAGTATTTATTTGAAGGGCCAAAGCATAAGATTTTTAGAGCAGATGAAAGTTTGCTATAGTTTGTACAAATTAATATCTGTGTTCATTTAAAAATGTGCTAGAGTACCTAACCTGAGTATATGCAAAAAAAAACAACTTAAAAAGTGAACGCACTGAAATATCACAGATACAGAATTGAAATGGCTTTCACTGTGCTGTCTTCACCTACCGCTTTCACTCAGTTGTCAGCAAGACAAAATGTCATGTTCTATCTAAGCTTGCCTGAAATCAATTCAGTGTTATGTAAGTGGTTTACCTTTCAGCGAAATCTTGTACAGTGAGACACAGACCTCTATCTTGGATACCGTGTTGTTTTGGTCAAACTTTTTCAAAACAAAATGCAAGTTACTGTACAGTCTTGGAAAAGTGAAGTTAAGCAGGAGGGAATTGGTATTGTTATGTTAAAACTTTATAATTCATTTCCGATTTTGACGTGACACTGTTATCCAGACTGATGAATTTTAGCCAGTTAGACTGAACTTGTCAACACAGTTAAACTAAATAATTCATAACTACATTTATTGGCAAAGCTAACTGGGCTAATTACTCTGGGCACCAGATCAGGAAACATAACTTTATATCACCTCATTAATATAAGAACGAAGAAGAGTCCGTCTGTAGCTAACAAAGGTGGATGCATTTTCAGGCTGCACTGCAAGCATTTCTTAGTACGGGTGGAAATGTGATTTCATTCATATATGACGAAACATGACTCAAAATATTACATTTCAGCCTGTCCCTGCACACTAGCTCTGCACTGAGTAAATCCTTATCATATGCAAACGCTGTACCGTATGTCACTGCAATTAATGACCCACAGTGTTCTGGGCAAGAGAATGAGACATGAGTGCACTGGCTGGGTCCGTTGCATCGCGGTGAACCGGACCAGCTGGAAAACGTCCTCCCTGTCACCTTGCAGCCCGCATATCTCCTTGTCTCCTCCCCGAGCTGTGAGTCCTTACCTCTCATTTGTGAGACGAGCGTTATGTTGGTGTAAAATAAGCGTTACGCGTAGCTGCCGATGGTGTGCTGACTGGATCGGCAGTGAACCCCCGCTTTCTTTGATGATTATTCTGGGTCTTTGTCATGGCGTTTCACAAAAAAACTGCAGGTTGTTGATTTTCGTGATATCAAGCCCAGTCTCCCGATCTACCACACAGGGCATTAAAGTACCATCACACTGAAATCGCACTTTTCAATCCCACTGCCACCGAAATCTGTCATAAAATGAAGTTTTAAACAAGACCGCGTTTGCAACTGCATATTGAGAAAGTCAAACTTTGTTTCATGTGCACGCTGGACCAGAATGAAGCGCTTTGGAAAGGCTCAGAGCTGCCCCCCCCCCCATGTTTTTATGAGCATTTACCGGCCTTGTGAGCCCTGGCAGAGACGGACACCATCTGAATGTGTGTTTCTATAAAATCGGCTGGAGAACGAAATAGGAACCAGGCTGGCTGATTGCTTAAGGGCTTGGGCTAAGGATGGAGTCTTTCTCATCTTCCAGAACTTCTATGCTGTCGCCCATTCGCATAACTGATACCAAAAACCGAACACAGACAAGCTCCACGTAGACAGAGATCAATGGTGGCCAAAATAGCAGGATGTCCTTCCAGTACTTTCTCAATCCTGATGTTGATATCAAAATGTTATCAGATAAGCCACTGAAAATGCGGTCAAGAGATCCTAGGTAAAATGAGCAAGAAATATACTCTTGTTGCTATTTGCTTTGGATCACAGAGATTAACCTGCTTCCCCTTGACTTTTATCGTACCCATTAGTCTCAAATCTGGCAGTTATGGACAGTAATCCCATCGCAGTGAGCTTTCACGCTTCTAGCAGTCAGTTTTTGCTGCTAATAGTGCCTTTATGAGACATTAATGGCTATAGTGATTGAGAAAGGTCTGCTTACAAGGCCACCCGCAGAGCAGGACTTCAGACCACATGACCATGAAAAATCAGACGGTATCGTAATGGAATTACAAAGGACTGAGGGATTTCAGGCACAGGACTTGACCACCCTGGTAACACAAACTCGCTGTAATTGAAGAATGGCTCCGTCTTTTCCGATCATAACAACTCATCTCAAAACAAATGACTCACTGAAGAAAACATAAGCAAACCTGAAAGTTCTTATTGACGAGCTGTGTGCTGTGCAGCTGCCACATGTCATGTGATCAGGAGGCTCCCACGTGTCCGTAGTGACATCACCTGCTCCTTGATTTGCACGTTTGGCTTCGACAAGCGTAAACTTTGTTTAGTGAGCCTCGTGCAACTCGGGTCAGGTTGTTGATCAGCAGTGAACGTGACACTCCGAAAGAACCACAACACATTCCCTTGAAGGACAGCTTCTGAGAACCTGTGCAGTGCTGTTTGCGGATCTTCCTGTACAAATTCCGGCTCTTACATCACAGTAAAATCTGAGAGGGGGGGGTCTGACATCGTGTGTAAATACCTAATTTACTTTACAGCCCCTCATTGGCTGTGAGAGAAAAGGAGAAACATGAGCAGGCATGCAATGGTATAACGTCTCGTCAGGTTTTCATACGGTACACCTACAGTACAGGCGTCATGCAGAATCAGTCTGTCACTTGCCAAATGTGGCAAAATATGCAGCTGATGTTAGTAGCTCATTTAACTCGTACCGCCCCCTTTGGCGTTCAGGCACCATCGCAGCTGGATTTGCACAGGTGGGCCCCATTGAAATCCAATTAAAGTACCTGTTTACAAACGATCAGTAGACAAGCAGCTTCCTAAACCAACTCATTTCCCACAATCCCATTCCAACGACTCAACCGAGCTAAGTATGCACGCTCCTCTTCCTTAAGGCCTTTTCCAGAAAGCCGTGTTCTGCTACAGCCTCCAGGGTTTGGCACCAGGTATCTGGATTGCACCAAGTCTAGCAGAGCCAGCAGAGGTGGAAAGTTCAGGTCCAGAGAGTAGAAGTCCAGACCAAGATTCTGTGACTGTGACTCTTTATACTCAACTGGTTGGTTGAAACAAAATGTTGGTCTGTATTTGTACTTCCTGTACCTGAAATCTCCATCTCTGATGGCCAGTTTATACAGTTTAGACTCAAGATGATGCAAGAAACTGACAATGATATTATACTGCACTACAATATCAATACGGTATAACACAATACACCTTTCCCTTGTTGATGAATTTTACTGTAAACATTTCTGCTGCACCTTGAAATTCTTACAGAAATTCTGTCCCATGAAATCAATGAATATACAGAGTTGACAGGACAATCTGGAGTTTGCAGCTCAGATATCCGCCAAATCCTGACCACAAGACTAATACGGTGACAGTGAGTCAAGAGTCAGGAGCAACAACCCGGTTGGTTCTTGCAGTTGTACGACTTTGCAGTTTTGCAGAGCCAGACTATGTGCTGGAAACTCCTGACTCATCTCTACAATGCTAATGACATGACCTCATTCTGTCCTGAGGGTCTGTTCACCATCACAAAGAGTCAGATTTTTTAAAATCATAATCTGGTCAGTTAAGTAGCAGAGGGGGTTGTGAATCTGTTTCAGCTGCTCTGGTGTTAATGAAATGAACAACAGGTGCACTGGAGGGGCAGCAATGAGACGACCCCCAATGCAGGAATGGTTTAACAGGTGGAGGCCACTGATATTTTCCCCTCCTCGCCTTTTCTGACTGTTTTTCACTAGTTTTACGTTTGGCTGCGGTCAATGTCAGAACTGGTAACATAAGGTGATACCTACATCCAGCAGAACACCTCTGGGACATTATGTTCCAGTCCATCTGATGTCGCCAGGTTGCACCTCAGATTGTCCAGGACCTCAGTGATGCCCTGGTCCAGATCTTGGAGGAGATCCCCCAGGACACCATCCGTGGTCTCAGTAGGACCATGCTCCGATATGATCAGGCATGCATACAAGCACGTGGGAGCCATACAAACTACTGAGCACGAGTTTGAGTTGCTACAATGAAATTTCGTCAAAATGGACTAGCCTGCCGCATCATGTTTCCACTTTCATCTTCTGGGTGTCTTTGAATTCAGCCTCTGCAGGTTCATCATTTTCATTTCTATCAAACGATGTGGCCTCCTTTCCTTCCTAACACATTACCCAGTCCATTCCCCACTGCGATCTGATGTGTTTTCAAAGTGTTACTTTAGTTTTTTGCGCAGTGTGTGTATATATAGATGCCAGGCTTGTTTGCATTGGATTCAGACGAGTCATGTACATAATAGGACACATGACTGCAGAGGCTGTTACGAGCCATTGTAATGCATTTTTCGTTTTTTACACGAAGACATGCTGTCATGTTTAATATTACAACCAGAACCAGTAAACACACCCAGATGCGGGTCTAACGCTTTAAACATTCCACTTTATAATGACATGACAGCAATGAAAATGCAATAATGCTGTTTCCCTGCTGTTTAAAAACAGAACGTTTTGAGAGCTGATTCTGAGTTCTTTCAGATATGGAAACTTCAGCCCAGAAGTCAAACAGCAATACTCTGGTATCAAAGCTTTTGGCTCTGAAACTGTCGTTTACTTTGTCTGAGTTGTCTGACTTGACTTATTAACTTGGCTCATGTAGACTTCTCATGAAATAACCATGATGGATCCTCCTCATTCATTCAAAAGATGAGCTGAAACACGCAAGCTAGGGGCCTCTTTGCATGCAACTTCTGAAAAGATGCTCGGTGGCTAATAGACCCCGACCATAACAGCTGCAGAATGTTGTTTAATTGTCCTCTGCCAGGCTGCCATTTTGGCAGGACTCGGCAAAAAGGTTCCCACAGGACGTCGAAGCACACTGCAGATTAAACCCATTCTCTGTTGGCTAAATATCAAGAATTTACATCAACCCTCCCCCACCATACTCATTTACCATCTATTTACTGACACTATTTACAGGAACTGGAGATCAGAACAGCCTCACTTTCTTCATTAGCTTTTAACATGAGTTGTGGCTGAAGTGTTGACGACATTTTATTTTATTCTATTTTATTTTGTATTTATTTCATCTGCATTTATATATTTATTATTATATCTGAACCGGTTTGATTGTTCAGCTCTTTGGTCAACCTTGGTTGTTTTAAAAGTGCCTCATAATTAAATTTGACCTTGACCTTGTTTCTCTTCTGTTTCTGTTCCTATCTTTTATGTTAAATGGGTTGGTGCCGACCCGCGTCTTAAATCAGCCATAAAATACCCTCAAAACAATTATTTATCATCCAGTTTGTTTCTTACCTCTTGGTTACCTCGTTAGGCTTCCTTATCCATGAAAAGATTGGTGTTAATATTTTGGTGTGGCTTTCTGGACTTTTCTTTTGACAGCAAAATTCTCGTTTTCAATAAAAAAAATAATGGTAAAAAAAACCTCAAGAGAATTATATAAATAAACTGAATTTTCTTACCTTACACGTATGGGTTTGCCTTGCATTGATTTTGTTTTAATTTATTTTGTTTAAATAGAGATTCCTGACAAAGTGAAAAAGCCTTGATGCAGTAGATAAATTTATGTGGTGCTTTTATGCATTTTAAACTTGCAAACAGTTCGGTGCCGACCCGAACACGATAGCAATGTTAAAGAAACTTTACCTGACGAAGTCTCATTCCGAATTATTCTCGAGAACCTTACCGAGTACTCGAGCATGGAAGAAGGGTCGTTTTAGTAGATTAATTAACCGGTGCTGTTTGTTTGAGGTGCTCTGACAAACGTGGCAGATCCAGCTATGGTGAGAGAACACTCAGCAGCCGTAAAATAGAAGAGCATTTCAAAGTAACCTGGACTGGTAATTAAACTTTCAATGGCAGGAACCTAGACCCTAAAAATTCCATTAAATTTCGAGCCGCTCTAATTATGTTCCTTGGATGAGGAGGTATTTTTTTAACACTA
This sequence comes from Isichthys henryi, assembly GCA_026776945.1. Taxonomy (NCBI): domain Eukaryota; kingdom Metazoa; phylum Chordata; class Actinopteri; order Osteoglossiformes; family Mormyridae; genus Isichthys; species Isichthys henryi. The sequence continues at coordinate 7,787,794 of JAODJX010000119.1, read as the reverse complement.
TATTTTCTTAATTTGTTTCCATCTCTGTTGAATCTGAGGCAGTTGAATATCTGTATCCTGAAAATATCTGTACAAATTTTCTTTTTCATAGTTTGAGAGATGAGATGCTGGTCTGATGTTTGTGAGGACCTTAATTTTTTTTAACAATGTGACAGTTGCTTCATGGCAGCGCAAAAGCTCATCAGAACAGCTATTTGTGACTTTTCTTGCTAGCAACCTTGGTTGAAACGGTTGGAGGGGCCGGGCTGCAGTATTGCCAGGTAGCAGTGTCCCTCTTTGGATCCTGTTCCACCCTCGCAGGGCCGCAGAGCTGCTCTTATAATAATCACAGAAGAGGAAAAAGCCAGTATGTAAACAGCTGGATCTGCAGCCAGTCCAGTTCCTTTGTCCTACCGCTTTGACAGGCTGTAATTACATGCTGTGACGACATGTTTGTGTTTTCAGTGCGCGTCAATGACTTTAAATTGGGCTCAGTGGGGCAAGATGCCCCCGATGCTATTGGCATCTCGAGAGGCACTGAATAAAGGTCAGAAACGCAGGGATTCCATCAAGTCTTTATGGATTAACCGCTTCATAAACTGCAGACCACCCCTCCACCAACACGCTTAATGAATTTTCCTCTGTCTTTGGTGTATAGCAGCTCCCACATTGTAACATATGTTCATGAGGCAGGAAACAGGTTTTTTATTTTTAACTCTGTGATGGGTAAATGTTTCTTTTTGTTGTCATGACAAACACTGTCATGAATGAATGCGGTTAGAGCATGCCGTTTATACAACGGCAGCTTTTTAATTACGGGACACGTGGCAAAAGGGTGATTCTCATGAAATCTTGGTTTCGAAGTATTTAAAAAGACTTGCATCAACAGATTTCTTTTTTAGCCATTTCTACTCAGTTCTGAAGTGTTTGTAAGGGTACATTTTAAGTCATTTGCAGAAAATGAAACATGTTTTTTAATATTTCCTAAAACAAGTCCTTCAAACTATCATTACCGCAACAGTCTGAAAACATCAGACGCCATTAATAAAGCCAATATTTTTTCACATTTAAAAAAATTGCTTATTAGCAGTCATACTCATTAACAGTCATGCTTAGTTACTTAGTAACTCTGAAATAATGTGTATTTTTAAAATAACATTTTTATATGATTTTGACTGATTTCTGTGAATACCGTCTGGAATCTACAACCTAATATTTTTCGCATTTCACTGAAACTTGATATATTTATATCAACCTGAAAGAACACAACATATAGATTCTGAACATGCATTTAAAAGCAAGCTGCTATTAAAAAAAAAAAAAAGATTAAATTAGCATTAAATGGACACCATTGTGGTAATGATACAGAGGTTTCTGAAATGAAGTGGATGGTTTTATAGGAATCACCTAAAAGGGTTTTTCCCTTGTTTGTAGACAGGTATTTACAGGCTCACTTAGCGAGCTGCCAGGATGGATGACACACTGCGTATCTTTTCTTACATGTGAGTTTCCATTGTTTGAGCATTAACTGTAATTACGTTACAGCAGAAGAGAAAGTTTTAGCGTGACAGATACGGCCCTCTAACAATTACAAGCGAATAAATCTTAGCTTTACAGGCCGTGCCTATTAAACTGCCTCTTTATAGTGTCAGAGGTCATGTCATCGTGTTACACAGGGCTCTCAATAAACTTGCAGCAGACCGTGAAACACGCTATGGTCCGTACTCAGCCTGCTTCACTCTTCTGCCCCGATTGAACGCAGGAGAAGCTGCTTAGCCAGCCGCTGTCACTCAGATTGCTTCTGATGGCAAGAAATGCAATCAAGAGAGACAGAGAGCATTATGTGAAAGGGTCAGGCCATACGCAGTCAAAGAAAGTGTTTAAAGCTATTCATCTGGGTAGGGAGTGTATTTTACTCAGAAAAGCAAACGCAATTTTGCATAACATGCAATAAAAACTAAGGAGAATTTCTTCTGTTCTCTAAAAAGTTACCAATATCTTGCTGGATGGCTTGAAGACCACAGGTTTGGTTTCCAAACTTAGCCCCAGGGGCACCCCAATCATTCCCTGTAATTAATGAGCTTAACTAGCCACATAACTCAATGAGGTACTGATTAGCCAAACCAGGTGTGCTAGTGGTTGAATCACAAAGTACACAGGTGTATTGGAGGGTAAGTGCAAACACTGGGGTGACTTTAGGAGAGGTTCTGGAATGGCAAAGCAGACACGCTTTGACAGATATAATGTCATAGATTTATACCAATATGCGGATCATTTAAACGGCATTTTCTGTACTGTACATTATTTCCTGCTGCAACGGAGTTGCCTGGCATCTAATGTACCTGTGATGTGACACTTTAAAGCAGTCTGATGCTCACTGTCCAGCACATGGAGTCATGGAAGGGACACATGCAGAAGCCCAGTCATACACTTTTCAATTTTAATGTAATTCTTCATAACAAAACATGGTACATCTGCGCATGTTTCCGTTAGTGATGTACCGATAAGGACATTTTTGACAACAACAAATGATAACAAAAGTCTACATTTTACACTTTACGCATCTTATATTTTTCTAATGCTAACTGCTTTACGTTACTGTAACACAATTCAAATAACAAAACCAAAAAAAAATTATACAGTAATTACAACCATCACTTGGCATACAAATAAGGTTTTTCTTCGATCTGAACAGTAACTGTTACCAACTCTTGGGATACAAATATACGTGTATTTGCTCTCAGCTACACATTTCAAGTATTCTATTACTTACAGTGTGTTATTAGTCACTGAAAGCCATTGTCCCCAACTACAATGAAGGGCTGGTCATCTAATGTGATAAACTCTAATTTGAAGAGTAATATCTTTTAATTTTGCGCCGCCCGCACAGAATGTTCTTTTGCCATCGAACACTAGTGTTACTGACCGAGTAGAGCGACTCGGCAATGCTGCAGCCTTCTTCATTGGAACAGATTTGCTTCTCAGGGCCTGATCATGCCTTTTACTCTGTCTGATCCTGAGGTGAGCCACCAAATTTGTTGTGTCGTAATTTTTTTTATAGTAGACCCCCATCATGAAGATTGTGCAGAGCAATGTTTGCAAATTGCATTTCTAATGCTTTTTTCCCCCCAAATGATTAAATAATTCCACACACCACGCATTTCTCTAACTGTTTTTAAAAAGGCTCTCTGACGGTAAATACCTGCTCATTTTTAACCATCATTGGCCAATACAAGCAGTGTATCTGTAGTTCATGTGACGATTATCTAAAAATGAAATTTACGCATCAGTGCCAGTAAAGAGAACTGCAGTCGTCTTTCTTCTACAGACTTTCAAAGCACAAAAATCAATGGAATTAGAGCATAAATCTCTCGTAAAACAGTCTGAAGACAGTGCCACTCGATCCTTTGTCTGCGCTTTCACTCACCACGAGTCACAAACGTCTCTTTATTTAACGGTCCCCACACAGGTAAATAGCAGTGACATATACAGTTGAATCACACGGCAGTACAAAACGTCTCCTATTTCAGGCACTTGTCACATTATCTTTGAGGATGAATAAGGATCCAGACTTTATGGCTTATGTATACTTCAGCTCTATGAAGTTCCACGTATTCCTGTTAGGTTGAAGGCGGGAACACGAAACATGATAGAACCACATAAGCAAGCTGTGGTATCGGGTTGGGCATGTAATATCAATCAAACCAACTTTGACGGAATTCCAGGACTTGTGCAGTAATTATAGATACCAGTCAAGCTGTGTGCTTACGGGTGTTGTGGGATCGATCCTGAAGCCACCACACTTCACTCGTGGCATAACCGAGCAGGCCTTCAAGCATGCCAGGATTGTGCCGAGTCTGGCATTACCCCAACTGTTGGCCGCCGGCTGACTGCTTGGGTTACAATGCCTGTAATATAAAAACTAAATATATTTAGTCTCCCTCCTCTGTGACATCTGCAGTTAAAAAATAACCCCTGTGTCCTGCACATAGCATCACAAAACCGATGACCTGAGAACATAGTAATGTCGGAAGAGAGGGAAACTTGGACAGTAGAGGGTTTGAGTCTTTGAGGAAGCTCTATATTGTCCTTCTAGCACGAGACCAGGCGCTGCTCATACAAAAAGTTTGAACGTGGAGATGAAGGTTTGTGAAGCAGGCTGGTTACATTTATTGACAGGCCTGTCTGGCAGCAGTTATTGTCCGGCTATGACAAATGCTCCCGTAAACGTCCCATTGTATTGAGAACGCGAAAAAAAATCCTTGCCAAGGTACTTCGTGATGTTACTTCAGGGAGGATAAACATTACAGTTAGATTTGCCAAAGTATGACATTTAGCTGGAATAATATCTTTAATGTTTTAACAAAACAAGCAGAAGATACATAGAGGTCTCGTGGGAGGGGGCATCCATTAATTTTCATGTAAGGAAGCGGACTGGTGACGACAGAAGGGAAACAGATCCAGCATGAAGAGAAACTAGCAGACAGTTGTTCCTGGAATTCATCACAACTGAATTACTCCGGTGCTACTTTTTGACTAAGTAATTTTAGGTCATTATCTTTGTGTTATATCCACCAATGGCGACATTCCCATACGCTGCCATCTTAGGGTAGAGCTTGGAAGTGCGGGTCAGTATATTTTAAATCCACCCCTTGCAGCAAAGCAGTCCGGCGTGTGTATAGAAAACGACCCGCGTGCCTGTTAATATGTGGGAGGTTTTCGGGGGGCTTTGCGGCAATGATAAAAATACGTCTCATATGAAGATGGACCAAAGGTGCCCCCAAGGAGAGCTTGGCTTATGGGGGCGGGGGGGGGGCTAAAATGAGCCCCACTGAGGGGCAGGAATACCCAAGATGGTCTTGTCTGTGAGGTTCTGCCTCAGCAACTTATGATAATAATAAAATGATTTATGTAAATGGGGATTAAAAACATCCATAAATACTTGCAGAGAAGCCCCCCCCCAGGCTCACAGAGAATACTCCAAGGACACTTGGACAGAAATCTTCCCTTGGTGCGTCCAGAGGCAGGCTATTGCTTGACGGGATCGACAGCCCGAATTCACAAGGCAGTGTTGAGGTGATGAGTGTTTGTCAAGGTCTTGAAGCGGACACTTGAGACCGAACCGTCGTCAGGAATGAAAAGGTCGAGGTGCTTGATTAGACACGACGAGACCTGATCTTTACGGGGATATTTACGGTCCGGGTATCTCGTTACTTCGACAGAGTCAAGGGTAGGTGAGGGAAATGGAGAGGGGACTGGAATCTGGGAGTGTCTCGCTTATGTTTTTAGAGATCATTCCTAAACAATTGGACATCTGAAGGTATGGCTTCACTTAACCTTGTACCAGATATTCATTTGTTTTTATGTTACATCTTTATACAGGGACTGCACACTTTGGCTCAGTGTGAAGTGCTGCGATTTCATACCTTCATTGCTGCAGCTTTGAGACCTGTCCCAACTCTGTGCGCGTGACTTTGTCTTCTTCTCCTTCTGCATGTTGACTTTCCCAAAGATCCACCTACTGGCCAGAGACGTTCCAGATGTATCAGGCTCCAGGTTCTCCCTAACCCTGCACCGGAGAATGTGGTGCTTGAGGACTTATTTTATTTCTCGTGCAGCTTACAGTAAAACACACCAACAGCTTTGACATTTTTATCTACTGAGCTACCAAAGTAACTACTGATATTTTCACAGAAGTCTAGACATCCCTCAGAGGTTTAAAGAATCGTATCGGCAGTATACTTTTTGGACAGACCTGCTTTCAGCATTCAGGCATGGATAGTAGCTACATCCTACACTGAACCTCACTGGACTAACATTAAACTAATAATGGACCCATCCACGGGTTACAGCCCTTATTACAGACGCCCTTGTTCCAGGGTGAGCACCGGCTTCACTCTAAAAGGAGCACTAAAGGCTGACGTACACTTCTGTATCAAAGTGACGCGGTGAGTACTGCATAGCCCTGGAGTCTACACTGTAGCCTTCACCGTACCCTGAAATGTTAACTACATGCCGTGGCGACACAGGCCACAAGAACTCGATTGGCGCACTTGGTAGCATGAGTGTTTGAGTGAAGAAAGCATACATCTCAGGTGTACTTAAATCACCGATTGAAACTGAAGCTCTATTCACAGCTCTGGAAAAAGTTAGGAGACCATTCCATAGTTTTTAAGAATCCGCTAAATGCTGGTTTAATCCTGGTTCTGCTGGAAGAAGGCTACACTGAGTGGCAGGTTGCAGGTTGCTTCCAGGCTCAGAATTTCTAAGAATAAGTACCTTGATCAAGTATTTCTAAGTACCTCAGCGAGGATTTTTTTTCTCATTCTCAAGACAATTGGACGTCTATGGGAACGTAATCAAGCTCTTCAATAAACATAAGCAACCCGCTTCATAAACCTTCTTCACGTTCAACCTGTTTGTATGAGAAACACTTGCCCTCAGGCTAAAAAGACAACATAGACTGGGAACGACCAAAAACCAGCCAGGCAGAGGGCAGAAGCGACTTTCTAATGCCAGAGATGACCGTCGACTTGTTCAACAGTGCCTCATGAATCGGAGGATGACCTCAAGTGACCTTCAAAAGGAATGGGAAACATTAAGTGCAGGTGTGAAGTGCACTGTTGACAGCAGTCAGGACAGTGGGCTGGAAAACTGGAATGTCTGGAGGAAATCTAGAAGGGCAGTAACCCTACCAGCCTACCTATCCTGCCAGAAGTGCCAGAAAGGTGGAGCTGAAATGCAGCCAGTATGAATCCACTGCTCTTCATATTGACACATACCCAGGAAAGAAAAAAACACGCTGAAAAAAAAATCCCCCCCAAGTTGTAGACATTACTCACATGTACCACACAGCCCCGCATGTTCAGCGGAGTCAGAAAGATTTAAGTCATAAAAGCGGCCCACCAAATGACCGTTTACCATGAGCTATGCCAGGAAGAGAAAGCCTTAGCATTTTGATCCATACGGAAATATTTACCACTAATAGTCAGTGGTGTCTCAAGCACATCCGTGTGAGAGTGGAACATTTAAACTAGAAAAAGACACGGTAATTGGAGGGTTAGCTGTGCTGCTTAGCAATTTGCGTGTAACGTTTTCTCTGTGTTTTACGTAACGTCTCCAGTTGCACCATAATGTTCGATCTCTGAGGGCTTCCCGTTTAGATGGAGGATGGAAGCCTTTTCCACAAACAGAACCTGCCCACCAAATGTAGCATCCATTCTCTTAAGTAGTTTTAGAAACCATATAAACTATTTCTATAAACAACTTATCCTGGTGTGGGGGGACGTTCTGAAACTGTACCAGGCAATGCAGGGCAACTGGATGGGATTCCTGTCCATCGTAGGGGACACAATTTACATTTACGTTTCACGTATTCTGCAGATGCGTCAGTCTAAAGCAATATAGAAATGAGGCATATGGCATTTTATTTTGTATACGACTAGGCTGAGCTTCCAGTGAAAGCCCAGGTACATGTGTAAGCAGTATGGGAGCAGGAAATACACAGCAATTTTAAACGAAGTTTAAATTAACAATTTAGAGACACCGCAAAACAGAACCGTTTATTGACTGTGAGAGGAGCCCTGTGAAAATTTGGGTGAAGCATGCAAACTTCACACACACAACTGGAAATGGGAATCAAAAGCACACCTCCGGGGCTGTGAGGTCACTATGCCACCCGGTATTTATTGCTGCAATATGAAATATTTCACTCTTGAGTTATTAATCTCGCCTCCAGCTGTATCTGTATGCCATCTCTACATGAACAAAATAACTTGAGCAGAGCTTCATCTCTCATTCCACGCGACCTGGGAGAGGTCACCTCCCTACGAAATTCTATGCAGAAACAGGAATGTACTTTGAAACCTTGCGTGAAATAAAACTGTTTCCAGTTTCAACTATCGGCAAAAGTTCCATGCCGCCTTACTTTGATCCAACCTTAGACGTAGCTAACAGCTACCTTACTGAAATTCGGGATTAACAAAATTGACTTCTATTTACAAATTTATCGGTCCATTTGTCGAGGATGTTCCAAATTATGCTTCTGACAGCGTCGCAAAGAAATCATTGAAAGTCTCATTAGACTAATTATCATTAAGCTGCTTAAAATTTCGTTTTTTTTTTTTAACTTGAAGCTGAAGATGAAAAATTGTTTGGTTTCTGCTTAAAAGATTTGAGATGGCAACTTGTGCGGTGAGTTTTCCTTTAAATGAAACCATTCATCACGCATCTAAAACTTCCACTTCCAATCAAACGTAATGGTCCAGCTGGTCAATCCAGAGATGGAAGGAACATTCGCATCCTCTGCCTGGCGATACCAAATACATGACATGTTTGATCTGCAGATTTAAAAACATTACTGAACTTTTCAGCAGAACAGGTGGGTTTTCCCAGGAACTGTGGGAAGGACTTCTGGAGAATTCCTACAGCTTGGTATTCTGTGATAACTACCTCTGCTCTCAACACTGCAACAGTGTGACCTTGGAGGGGCATTGTTTACACCGTACAGCATCCTCCAGGAATCCCCACAGAGTGGTAAAGAGCACACGGAGAGCGCAGCATGGCAGATGCATAATGTAACTTGTCAAGAAAGAGACTGTAGAAACAGCTCCAAATGGTGAGGTCATAGCAGGCAGCTGGGACCACAGGTGGCCAAGGGGTGGGGGGCTTTCGGTGAGGTCTCTGTGCCAGACCTGGACTTCCCCTGAGGCTTTCATTCCATTACTTTCCCTCTAATACTTATTACGAATTAAGCATTACATCTCTCAGTACTTCCATATAAAGTTGTGCATCTCATTCTGGCATACAGCAATCTTCCGTTATACGGGCAATTGCTATTTGAGTTTATAGGAGGTGAACAAATCAAAGCCCCCTTTTCAGTCGGCTAACTGGGCATACAGTCTTGTATCTTACGCATAAATTATGCACAAATTTTCTGTGGAGTTTGCCCAGTGGGTGCTGAACGTTCATGTATTCATGTCCATGTCTATCATAGGTCTCAGCTCCTCAGTGAATCCTTCATATTCATTGACAATCGGTGATTTTACAGAAGACCATTTTAGTTCTAAGCACATCTATTCATAGTCTGATCTTCATAAGGACCCACATTGTTTTACTTTGTCGTATAACTACTACAGGATTATTTGATTCCTCTCTCTTACTGTCTACTGGGTCTTTTCTTCAGTCTGAGTTTCACAACCGTGTATCATTAATTGCTCTTACCTGCTTGAATTGTCCGGTGCTCTTAAAATTCTGGTCACCACCAACTGCAACATAAAGGAAACACATACAATTTGGCTCACAATTTAGGGGTTTTATAGCACAATCAAGCACTAAAGCCACTTTAGCGTAGCCATGGTTTAAAACAACAACTGCCTTCGGAGTCAGGATCACTCTCCTGTGCTCTATCAGCAGCTACAGCTAAACTCCTTTTATAACAGAACACAGACAGGCTTCAGGCGAAGAACCTACATAGGTGAAACCTATCTGGAAAATATAAGGAGACGACAAGTACGCGAGCCGCTATCTGGAGTAGTCAAAACAAAGGTTTGAGTGCCACTCCCAAGAAGAGAGAGATAACAGATGGGAAGTAATGATTGTAAAAATGAACTGAAATTATGCCAAATGCCAATCAGTCAGGTCAGGGCAGGTTGGGCAGCTTGCCCTGGTACAATGCGTTACTATGCCCACCACAAGAAACAACTGAGGAACACTGGCATCACTCCAGGCCGACAAATGGTCTAGTCCCACCCTACGAAAGTGCCAATCTATCTGTCACAGCCAGGTGTTACGGGGGTGTCTCCTTGGCCTGGTCCGACTGCTCAGTTCCCCGGTATTTAGGATCCTGTAAGTCGGATCACCCTCAGGGAATCGTGCCACATGGCTATAGTGCCATAACTGACGCTCCTTCACAATGAAGGTAATGTGCCTCGTTTGACTCTCCCTGAGCAACCGCTTGTTCAATACAAATTAGTACCCCAGGATCCTCCAAAGAGTCAGTAACAACGGAGTCCAGTGTTTGTCTCAGGTCAGCCATACAGCAAGACAGGGAGCACCAGAAATCTAAAGACTTGGACCTTTGCACTCTTATGAAGCTATTGGGAGCACCTCACACCCCTTTACAACAACCTCATGACCCCCCCCCATGTAGTCCCGATCTGTCTCCTGACTTCACGTCACTTGGCTAGGTCCAGGGTCATTCTCCTAGCAGGTGGTAGCCTACTGGACCTAAGGAGGATCTTCAGAGTAGGAACAACAAGTCTGTGGTCAAAATTAGCACACCGGGCACTTCTGTAGACCCTGCAGGTCTGTAGGAGCCTCCAGCATCTGCCTATGACGATGTGATCGATCTCCTTCATAATCCAACAATGCGACTTGGGGCACTGCAACCAGGATCCAGTGACCTGCAGATCCTGATCTTTTGCAAAGTCAAGGAACATGGAGCCACTTTCACCATGGTTGCCAGACCCATTGGGACTGACACAATCCTGCTTCATGGAGTGAAAGTGGCTGCTTTATGGAGTATCGCCTCGTGGGCACCTATTAACCACCGAGCAAAATATCGGCAGGAGTCGATCTGCCACAGCAACAGCCACTCTCTAAGTATGGCAGCCATCAGAGTGACCAGACCAATAATAGGTGTATCCACTTATCTGGCCACTGCCCGGTCTGTCTACCTCAGATAGTGAAATGAGTCTGGAAAGCTCTTCCAACAACAGAGGAAGATGGTCATTACACCAAAGGGACAAGACATTCCACATGTCTACCTGAATGGGCATATCAAATTAGGGCTCGAGTGCTGCTGTGCAGCCGGTGATGCCTCCCCAACGGGCCTGACCCCATTGGCTGTCCGGTGGTTTTGACTCCCTTGGAGATGAGGCTCCCAAGGGCTTTCCACCGTATCTTCATGGTGACTGCAGCCTTCCTGTGGACAGCTGCAGCAGAGCTACTCCTGCAAAGACAACGGAACAGTCGTGTTCGCTACCTTGGAGCTCTGTGTGACATTTTTATGGAGGCTAGAGTGCCAATCCCGCCACCAACCGCCAAACTTTTCCCCACCAGTTGGAAGACTGCTTGCAGGGTCATATGCAGTTTAACATCATACCCAGGAACAATAACAATAACATTTATTTATTGCTATCCGAAGACATTTTGTGCATCATGGTCCCTAAATGTGAGACGTAGAAGTGAATTTGCATATTCTCACAATATTGGAAAGGCATGATTCTCATCATTAGGGGCCGTCTCATGTTCTTTAAGGTCACAGGGACATGTGACACATAGAACCACCTAAAGATTATAACATGAGAAATATGAATCAAATTTCATGTTTTCAGCTAATAAGCAGTATCCATAGAGTCACTTCATCTTGTATTTCATGCTTATTTTAAATCTGAGTTTCTGCCTTTGTGATGCCCTTGATGTATGGAGTCAAAGTTCATACCTGACCGTCTTAACCGGTTAGCCACTTTGGTAGCTGGATATATCTCCCGTTGTGGAGTTCAACTTCTGTTTCTCTCCCAAGGGCTCGACATTAGCGCTACGCCTGCTACTTGCAGCAGCTATTTTCCCATTCGATCTCCAGATCCCCAGCGCTTATAATGCCTGACAACGTACCCAGTGGCATATTAAGCGGATTTAATTTATTCGCAGCATGGCCTATCAAGTTCACATGAAACCATCTTTTTCTTGGCCCGTGTGAGATAATTACTCCTCCATGTGCCATCTATTACTCCATTCTCTATTTGTCACACGGACTTTCTCACTACTACAGATTTACGGCTGGCGTCAAGCTGAAAACAAAGTTCTATGCTTGTGATCCAATGAGTCCAGGAGTGATAGAGGCCAGCGCCATCCTGGAGCATTTCTTCAAGTTATTTCTGGTGGAGAGCCAGTCTCCTGCCGGTCCGTCGGAACCAGCAGATGGGACATTTCTCTTCCTTTCTGCCAAGTCTCAGGGATCACAGATGGTTTTACAGCGAGATGTCGATGGCTCCCAGTAGATAGCTCATTGAGGCATGACAGGGGGGCGCGATTCAGAATCATCACATTCCAGAATTTTTCAAGTCATCTGTCATTGCCCTGCTTACCTGAAGCAGCACAAATAGCAGTAAAGTGCCTTAGTTGTTATTTTCATAGATGTTGCCTGTCTCTGACCCTTCAGGAAACAGTTTGTCAGCCTCTGAGAGAAGACCTTCACATTAGTTGTCAACATTTCAGTTTCCCTCCACTTTATTCTAATGGTAACTGAATCCGAAATGTTTCATTTTGGATCACGAATGTCGTCGTATCCCACTGCTTTCTGTTTAAATGTTCCTCGCTCCTGCCTTTTGCTTCTTCACACCTTAGAAAAGCCATAATAATATCTTTGGGTTTCACCAATTCGAAAAAAAATAAACTGGCCCGAGAGACCATTTCACACTTACTTTGGCCTGTGTGTTTTTAAGGAAAAATCACTAAAAGGATTATTCTACAAGTTATTACTGTGGAAACGATGAGAAAATTAGAATTATGGCCCAAATCCAAAAAGTTTCGCTAAAAGCGGAGAAAGAAAAAAAATCATCTGTTTACTGCTAGCCCTGTTTCAGTCTTACCTTTCTTTGGTCGTCTTCATCACACACTGTTGTTAGATAACACACTTTAGTTGTATTGCAGATGTTTCCATCCAAAGGTCCTTGGCTTGACGCGTTACCTGTTCAGGACATCCACAGGCTGTAATTGTCTTTCTCAAGGGACACAATGGTGTCCCTGTAATGTATAAATATTTCAAATTTGTAGTTGGCATTCTGGAACACATGCATATTTTGTAACGCCAATACAGCTTCCAGGGTTAAAATTAGCTAATAATGCAGTTATATTAAATTAGCATTCAGCTAACGTCGTCGCCAGATGATTTAATTCTCCTTCAACAGAGTGGCTTGCCTCATCACTGAGGCCGCCCAGCCATGAAGTAGGAGATTCCTGAACTTAAACAATGATCCCATTGATCAATGGGGCCTGTCCTTTATTTTCCGTACACCTGGAATTATGAGTGCCTTCCTTTTCCATGGAACGCTGTTTCAGAGGATGCCCCCAGGGGCAAGCAGCGTGCTTCATAATGACATGTAACTCTGGAAAAGTCTTGTCAGTTCAGTCCACGTCACATGGTCTGGTCCAGTCATTGTCTGAGGATCAGCAATGATCTTTTTTTTTTACTGCAGTTTCAAGAGGGCTCTCGTTGTCTACCTGTCTTGGGTTTGTCTATGGTTGTCAAACCTGTGGGACAGATATTTCCCATTTAGAACTGACTTTGTGACATGTATAGACGTCAAAATCTGAAAACGCTGATATATCTCTGTCGCTGAATAAATCACGTGTCATCAGTCAACTGAGTGACAGATGACCTTTCACTCTGTTCCACTGGCTCTCTCTGTTTCCAGAGAGAATATTTTATCATCTTGATTGGTCTCACTTTTACATCTGCCTGATTGGTCTCACTTTTACACTTGCCTGACCTGGACGATTATAAGGGTTCCACCGGGTCCAGCCGTATTATCCACAGAATCTATGTTACCGCAGATACTGAGTCAGCAGAGAGAATAATAAAAATAAATTAGCCAGCATCTGATTCAAAACTGGACCTTTAGAATATTTGCGGTTTCGTTTGTGGATGAATTTTGTTTTGAGCGCATGCACGCAACCTTCAATCCACAATCCAGAAGTACAAAACAAAAGGAATGAGTGGTTTAGAGGTCGAGTAACTGCCATTTGAAGCCATTTGCTTCCAAGACAGTGTTGTGTCCTTCTGTTTTCCACATTGAGCTCCTTCAACACTGAACTTTATATTACGCTTCCCTTTAGAGAGCCATATCAGTTAATCTGAGCATCTTACCGAATTCAGATGGGAGAATGGAAATTGCTCTCATGAATATTCAAGAACGCCCACAGCGATCAGTTAGCCAGGCAAAGACCTGAGGAAATCAAACATAAAAATCCTTTTTTGGATCCCATACTCTGCATTGGAAAGATACCACCAGAATAGGCTAGCATAGATCAGGGGGTATTCTGAAAGGATATGTCAGTCACCGGGTCATCAGCAGAAGTGATTGCCCTGAATTTAGCAATGGCTGGTACCCGCAGTATGTTCTGTGTTTTAAGTTTTAACTTTCTGCTGAGGAATAGGGTGTTTTTTTGGAATTAATCCTGAATAATACCAGATTGGGTACCTCACTCAAAGGCACAATTGCAGTAACTACTTAGGCATCCTCTCAGGTCAGCATTCTAATCACTTCCTTAACCACAAATAATATTGTGCTTTGATTTTTAATATTGTGGCACATACACAGTAGGTAGTTTACACAACAGCAAGAGACACGCGAGGATTGGACAGAGTTCCCGCATGACACAGGTAAAGGCATTTGGGACATTTGGGAACATAAGTATTTACAATAACACAAACAAGGACTATTTACAAAATCTCCCAGCATGCACTGCACTATTAATTAGCTCCACTTATGTGGAAACGTCTCACTAGATTTTTATATATTTATTTGTTCGTTTTTGTATAGCACATTTTCACAACATTACATTGTCTCAAGCCAGCGGCAGCAGTGGCAAGGAAAACGCTCTTGACGGAAGAAACCTTCAGAGATACCAGAGGTGGAGCCCATCCTCCAGGGGATGGCAATTTGATTATTGGATTTAACATTAATTGTGTTGACAGGATGTTCAGGTAATAATGTTATCGTGCTGACATTGGCAGAACCTTTGTTAAAATGTGGAATTAACATTTCATTAATGTTACAGTAAGAACGTTCTCTTTCAGTTTTGAGAAAACCTTTACATTCCGCTGTCTACAGTCCTGGGAACATCCTGTTAGCTAGGTTACCATCTGGGCTCCTGGGGTCTTCGTTCTTATTAAGTCCATATCCTGAACGCTTACACTAAAGACATCCAGCTTTATCAGTGAAATACACAGAAATTTCTTTTGCTTAATCCATCTGTTGAAACAATAAGTTTTAATCCTTTGCAGGTATTTTCTAGTTAATTCAGTTGCTTTTGGTGGGGATGTCCAAGTGTAAAACACCCCAGAATGGATTTACACCAAAGGGCGCAAGACAGAGGAATTCCTAGCTATTGGAAAGATCCGGGACTAAGTCAAGTTTACCTGGGGCTTGACTTATTTTGTTTTGAAGTAAGACTGGCATCAGGGCTAAAGTACTCGATGCTACAGCCACCAACGACACCTATGGCGCAAGACGCTATGCGGATGGAAATTAGTAATAATTATGGATGATGATACCAGAGACCCCCAGATTATAGTCCCTAATCACTGTACTATCCAGCTTGGACAGATGACAACAATCAAGTGCGATTTGTTTCAGAATTTCCCTCACGGGCAAGTCATCGCATCAGCATTCGCGAGGCGTTCGGTCAGGAAGACAAACAGCTTGGCGAATCTCTCTGTGTGTTACATTGAACAAAAAACAAGACATGAAACAGCACCCATGCTTGTGTGTTTATCTCATCGCCGGGGTGGATGTTAGGAATATACAATGAAGCCCAGGGATGGCCGAGGCACACGAGCTGACGGCTAGAGCTCAATATCACTGCCACATGACTTTCCCCCAAACCGGGGTCCTTGTGAGTCCAAATGCAACGCATCCTCACTCAGGCCTCCGCTTCTCTTGCTAAAACGTTGAGGATGACATTGGTATAGACTGACTTCTGGCTTTGAAATCTGGATAAGTTTGTTGCACAGGGGCTGGGAGAAGAGCAAACATCCCACCTCTCCAGGAAGTTCCCGGAATGGACAGCAGCTCCCTGACACTTGAAATGATGCGTCCCGGAAATCTGTCGTTACACAATTCAGCCGTGGCAAAAATTAGCCAGCAAGACGTTTTTTCTGCTGCAACCTCGCCCCAAATTTTACCACCACTCTCTAGCTCCGGTCAGCAAATTTTGCCTGCCCACCCACCGTCACTCCAGTTTGCAGTTTATGTACAGTATTACCGTAATACCAGCCAAGCATTGGTCAGCACCCCACCTTCCCTGATGCTCCTCTTCTGCCTCCCTGAAATCAATACCCCTAAGGTGGGATATCTGGAAGAGGACTACAGCATATTAATGTCCGTGATATATGCTGTCATTATTCCGTAACAAGGTTTTTTTCAGGTAAGTCAGCTATATTATATTGTGATATTGTAGCCTACAGTGTATTGCTGAGTATAAATATGTCCTCTGTGATAGACCAGCATCCCATCCATGCTTGCCTCTTGCGCTGTGCTCTATGCTGCCTTAGATATGCCTCAGGCCCCCTGTGACCTGGTACTGGTTAGTGGTATGGAGCATTGATGGATGGATTCTCTAGTTTTGTTGTTATCCTGACACATAAGCACCTTAACTAGATAATTATGTGTTTTTTTGCAGCTTGAATGTGTTAACGATTTACTACATGTTAATGGCCCTGCGTTGGAACATAACTAACATTTTCTCAGAGGGGGTTTGACCCTACAACCTCTTAATTGTCCAACTTGTCAGCAATTATCATCTTCTGTTTGGCTGCTTAAGGCATGTATACTTCTATAATGTGGAGAGGGGGTGGTGGTGCTTTTGGGGTAATTTTGGCTACAGGCTGCTAAATAATGTGTGTGGGCTATTTCAATGCCTCCCAACCCAGCACTAATATATAGCCTCCAAAGCAGGCTTAAACCTGAGCGAACGGTGAACAAAGGGTTGTGCCAGGGTGCGGTGCATTCCTCGAGTGAAAGCCCACTGCACGGAGCTGGGAGGGGCTTCTGTGCATTCACAAAGGTGCCCCCCCAGCCAAGGAGCACGACTCATCCTGCTTGCTCCTCCGTGCTGGTGTTGCCTTTAACAGCAGTGGGTAGAGCAAGCTGGTGGGTTGATTGGATTTGAGCTCCAAACTCTGCACTGTACAGAGAGCCCCGGGCTCTGTGGGTCCCCTCGGTGCGGCAGGAGGCTCTGGACCCAGAACAAACGATAACTTTCATCCCTCCAGCTGAAACATTGACCCACAACCAAAACTACTTCAAAGCTGCGGGAAGGTCCTGCGAATCTTCCCCACTTACTCACAAGTCGCAGAAAGTACCACCATCAGTCCACCTTCACGCCCATAATTATACACAGGGGGTCTGCTCTGCTTGGAGTTAGCAGTCAGCAGTCTCCCATAAAGATAGAAGCCCACCCCCCTTCCCCATTCCTACTGGCAGGCCGTTCATTAGCAGGGTTCCTGTCAGGAGCTCAGCCCCTTTCCTCATGAAAGGAAGTCATCAGACGTCTTGGGAGGAAGCCAATGGAAAATAGCGGTTCAGCAGCCTCGTCTTTTAATCTCCACCAGTCATCTGGAGAGGGCACCGTGTGCTTCTAGCCTGTGGCTGAGCAACACGTGGGACGATGAGGACGCAGACCAGGTGCATGCTCAGCCTCCGCTCCGCACGGATTCTTTCCTGATGAGGTAAAGCAGGTAGACGAGGAACCTACTAGTCTGCACAAGGTGGAGTGGAAACTTCACAAAGAATTTAATTCTGAGGTGGTGCAGGGATGCCTTACCCAGAACCCAGAGAAAATTCTGAAGTCTATTAATCAGCAGTCATCTATGGAACATTCTGAGGAGAACACCCTGGCATGAATTAACAAGATGTTGTCCACCCGCCTGCACAGGGGTCTGGGTGGTTGGGGCATGTCCCTATCAACATTCCGGCTTCAGTGCCGGGTGTTTAGGGGCCGGGGGAGTTGGGGCTAATATGGTCCCCACCAATGTAGAAATCGAACCTAAGCTCTTGGGCTCAGAGTCCAGTGCTGAAACTCAAGCACTAGTTTAACTCCAGCATCATACATAAACAACTGGGTGTGAAAGGCTCGCCAGCAATAACCATGACACTTCCAAGTGGTCCAGTCAGCAACACTAAGTTAGCAGGCTGATTTGACGAGCTCAGCAGGTATTGGCTATTTATATGCAAATTGTACACATATCTTCTTATTATTATTATTGCTATTATTATTTATATTAATATTAATATTCCCATAGTCAATAGGACACTGTTAGTGTGTACTATGTACTTTTTTATTTGTTTGCACCATGTGTACTTGTTTGCACCATGGGTACTTGTTTGCACCATGTGTACTTGTTTGCACCATGGGTACTTCTTTGCACCATGGGTACTTGTTTGCACCATGGGTACTTGTTTGCATCATGGGTACTTCTTTGCACCATGTGTACTTGTTTGCACCATGTGTACTTGTTTGCACCATGGGTACTTGTTTGCATCATGGGTACTTGTTTGCACCATGGGTACTTGTTTGCATCATGGGTACTTGTTTGCACCATGGGTACTTGGGTACTGTCTTTGCCGTTTGTTTTGCACCACAAATTCCCCCGGGAATGTCTTCCATCTTAATCTTATTATTTTTTTTTAAATCTACATGAAAATCCAAATCTCAACAGTAATATACAATACGAATTACAAGTTAGACGAGGCAATAAAACGTGTAGTAAATTTTATGTTTATGTTGACTAAATGTCAGTCAAGAAGATAAAAGACCTACTGAAATGTAAGTAAAGTGACACAGGTTACAGAAAGATTCAGTATCCAGGCCTGCGTCCTCCTGCTCTCTCAGGTGTGGCTATAAAACCACAGTTATGTCTGAATTAACAGATCAGAATTGTCTCCAGGTTTTCACTACCCCCATCTGCCCAAACCCCCCCCCGCACACACAGGAACCCTTCTCTCTTCATGAAAAGTTTCACCTAAAGGCAGGATAGGTGTCACCATTAAGTGCCTCTGGTCATCACAGCCAGAGGTGGGTAATTCATGTCCCGTGAGAAAAAGTCCAGGCCAAGATTTTGTTTCCACCAACCAGCTGAGTATCAAGAGTCACAGTCACAGAGGACTCAACTGGCTGATTTAAACAAAATCTTTGTCTGGATTTTTACTTTCTGTACCTGAACTACCTACCTCTGACCACAATGCCTGACTAAAAAAATCTTTTCAATGCCAGAAGTGCACACAGCACACGCGAGATGGATGAAAGAGTCAAAGGGAATTACGGAAATTAAATTATCTGAGTCAATTGTGCATTTTCGTTGATTCTCCAGTTGACTTTAAATTGCGTACTAGCTGACCCACTAAAAACCCAAATTCGTGGTTCTGTTTTGGATAAGTGGTTGCAGGACGGATGGTTGTTTCCTTATTTGTTTCGTGCTCCATCTTCCATCCTTGTCTTCCTTTCTTCCAGGAGAGCTGTCCAATCCGTGCAGCCAAAAAATACCTGTGAGGGAGAGCGTGATCATGCACAGAGTCTGCGTTTTCACTCAATCTATAATTCATAAGACATCTAGAGTAGTGAAATATACTGGGAGACGTTGCCTCTGGAGTGGCCTGCGAAGCCTCAGATCCCACAGGGGCTCAGAAAAATCATGGAAGAGATGGCTTCCAGGCAGTAATGGACCTAGTAATGCTAATTGCTTTTGCATGTCCCTGGACTCGCGGACCAAGTCTGATTTCACAAAGCACAGTAAAGGTAGACAAGAGGCTATGAACTTCGTATAAATGATCTTATTCGTATTTTCCCAAGACAAGTGCTTTTCATGTAGTGGAGATGAATGTCAGATAAGTATGAGGCATCAAGTTGGACTGCTGGAGTCCAGGCGCACGGAGCCTGGTGTATCATAGAGTAGGTTTCCGGTTCAGGTCTGAAGAGCATCTCTATTGTGAGGTAATGAGCTGGTGCACATAAGTGAAATTTCGAGCTGTACAAATGGGAGAAGGTCTACTGACAAACAGAAACTTTAAAGGCATTGTTATTCTACTAAAGGTCTAATTGTTCTACAGCTTTACCCTATTACTTGAATTTTAAAAGGACAAAGATTTTCCAAAAGACATAAAAAATGAAATACTTGAGGGCCTTGTTCTTAATACACAGATCAGGCTTCCAGTGAAGTTGCAGTGTGGTGTGAAAAACACAAATAATTCTTGCTTCATTCAGCGAGGTTCTGTTATACTGCTGTGAAACAAAATGCATATCAACCTGGAGCTGACAGTTAGGTGGAAAACCAACAGTTTAGAGGTCGCTGGGGTTGGGAGATCAACACAGGTCAGCCCAGAGCCGTCCATCATGTAGACAATGGGTTGGACGGAATAGAAGGTGAAGGAATTCTGGGGTGACGACCACTTTAAGGAGGTCATGGAGCATAGAAGGTCCAGAACAAAAGGCGTACCATATCTAACACTGGATGAGACATGGTACCATGGCAAATCATGAAAGATTATCTTCCACTCAATCAGTGATTCACTAGTCACCTAAAATGGCATTTAGATAACCTTGCCCTACAACCATCAGTAATGTCTCCACAACTGCCTTAACAATGATCAATGAGATCAAAACGCTGAAGGCACAGGTTCTGAGGAGCAGCCGGGTGGAGTCCTCAAAGAATGTTATACCTCTACTGCAGAAGACCATCTGTATTGTGCTCAATGAATGAAAGTTTTGACTATGCAGCTGCATATTTGGGTAAACTTGGCAAATGATGAGAAGACCGCTGATGATTGTAGAAATGAAGGGGCTTGGCATTTAACGAGAGTCCATCAAAACAAATGCTCAGGCATCGAAAAACCAAGTTCTGTCACTAACAGTGTATTTAGCATATTGTATTTGCTAATGCCGCAAATGTGGACGTCATGCTAATGCACACCCACCACCTCCTGCGGCAAATTCGCTGGATGCAACCTGCACTGAGCGGGATGTGCCATGGAGCTATGTTCATTTAGCACAGAGTGTTCAAAGGGAGAGCTGTATCCCTCCTGGTCCCCATAGGTGGGCGTGCTCTCCAGCCCAAACCGGATGGGGAATTCAGAGCAAACACAAGCTTTCCTATAACCGACACCAAAGGACATTTCTGCAAGCCCGTCTCCACGCCCCATTCTACCAGGGATAGCCGTACACTCATAGTAACTAGCCTGCAAACCTCAACAGAAGCACAAATAAACAGGCAACGAAAAGTGTCCTAAATAGATGTTTAAAGGATGTGTTGTCCATTCTGAGATTATATTACTGAACATGAGAAACGTTTTTAGGCCGTTTGCAGATGGTTTGTAAATTTACAGCATTGAAATGTAAGGGATGGTAAGTCACTTTACGTGATCTATGTGTGTGTTTTTGTTACGAACTGAAGAGAGTGCGTTGTCTGTTAGAAACGATGTCTTCATAGGGGTGGAGCTTGCCTCTGTAATGTAGAGCACCACAGCTGACAGCAAGCACCAGGCTTCCCCTTCAAACATGCCTGCAATAAGCTGCATCCCTTTCAAAGCAGCACAGAGATATGGTGGAATCAAATCTCATGAAAGTTTGTTCAGCATTTCTCTGAAAGTAGCAGATCCATCCATTTTCTGTAACCACTCGTCCTATTCAGGGTCATGGGTTTCTAGAGCTGATCCCAGAGGCTTTCCCAGACACAGGGAACAGCCCAGGATGAGGCACCAACCCCATCACAAGGCACACACACACACACCATTCACTCACACATGCACACCTATGGGCAATTTGGTAACTCCAATTAGCTTCAACATGTTTTTGGACTTTCGAGTCTCTGCCTGGGTCATGTGTGTGGAGTTTGCATGTTCTCCCCATGTCGTCGTGGGGTTTCCTCCGGGTACTCCGGTTTCCCCC
>JAODJX010000119.1:7684561-7704561 GCA_026776945.1 Isichthys henryi | reverse complement strand
ACCTGGATCATGTCCCCCCTCAGTCTCCTTTGCTTGAGACTGAATAGATTTAGCTCAAGTAACCTTTCCTCGTATGACATGATGGGACACGATATAACTATTAAATTATTGGTCAAACATTATTGGTCACATTTCTAAGTAATTAAGGTATAGGGCGCATACTAATAATTATATATTTATTAGTCAAATTTTACCGATGTAAAGATGTTAGAAACGATGCATCTCGAGTTCATCCCAGACCATATGCAGACCCACACTTCTTAATTCGGCGATCACACCCTGAACTTTAATGCCGGGTCACCGATGAGAATCTGGGACTCTCACCAACCCTTGTAATGACAAATTAGTGAGTGTTTGTATAAGGAAAAAGCATATAGCACTGGATTTTTGGCCTGAGATGGGGACTGATCATGCAGTCACAGGGGAACCTCTTCAGACAATAATTACCTCCAGAAGCAAGGCTGCTCGCTCAGGGCACACGGCTGAAAATTTATCCTCTAGTCTGATCCACCTTCCCTCAGTCAGGTCCTGAATGAACGCATGACCTGTACATGTGTTCATTCTTCTGGTCTTAGGATGAAGCTGAAGGAAAAATGGAAGGGCAGATGTTTATGGAAGCAGTGCTATACTGTCCTCCAGACTGCTGGTACCTAGTCCTGCTTCACGTCACAGGGTAGGCACCTATCTTTTTTAGCAGAATGATTAGTGTGTCCTGGCAGATTGCAGGTCCCCCACAAGGCCCAATGTGTGGAGAAGCAGACAAAAACAAACAAGTTGCCTTGCTGCAGAAAGGCTCAAATATGAAACAGTTGTCTTCAAGAAAGTCAAACAGAAATCATCAGAAAATCCTCCTCGAAAAACCCAAAAGACTCAAATGAAATGCCAAATCAAACTCAAACTAAAAACAAATACATCTCAACCTCGCAAACCCAGCAAGCTGATCCTGCTTAAACCCAACTGGGAAATGAGCTCAATGAAGACCGGCTGGGCAGCAACACCTGAAGCATCTGCTGGCTGAGGGACGACGATCAAAACATGAAAACAAAAGAGATTCCTTCGCTGATGCCAATTTAAGCCGCTCACTTTTATTTATTTATTTTCTTACCTCTGCTTAGACGCTGCTGAGAAATGAACACAAAAACATTCAGAAAAACCGGGAAACGTTCTGGGAAATCTGAAGATGGTCAATTTTTGATCCCTCCCTTAGCAGACTGTCCGGACTCCCAGAGGACTTGGGTTGA
Source organism: Isichthys henryi (assembly GCA_026776945.1). NCBI lineage: Eukaryota > Metazoa > Chordata > Actinopteri > Osteoglossiformes > Mormyridae > Isichthys > Isichthys henryi. The sequence continues at coordinate 7,703,320 of JAODJX010000119.1, read as the reverse complement.
GAAATAGTGTCAGGGAACGAACGACAAGAGATTCAATAGCATACGCTGCTATAAAGTGACACCCCATCCAGGGCTGGATTAAGAGTATTAAGGGCTTCTAGGCAACAGCACACATGGCGGCTCACGAAATTCAGAAATGCATCGAACATAAGTGGAACGATATTTGTATATATCGATTAATATTAAATGTATTAGATATTAAATCACATCTTCTTAAGACATTTGTGATTGGGACCAGGGAGTCTGACTTGAGGGGGGGGTTGCTCTGCTGGGTGCCCCCCGAGGATGTGGTGCCCTTGGGCATGCATCCAAATGCCCATATGGTTAATCCGGACCAAGCTGTACCCCAACCTTGTGCCCTGTGCTGCTTAGGATTGGCTCCAGCCCCCCACCCCCAATGATGAATGGGTGGATGTCTCTCTGATCTCACAGCATATCAAAATGACTTTTCCCCCACTGCAAACCATTCAAAATAATAAAATTCAGTCTTTTGCTGACAATAGAAGAGGTATAAGTGAAAAAGAGATTAAATTTAGTAAAGCTGAGAGTGAGTTTTTTAAGAAACCTTCCCCCCGTTATCCACGGCACAGATTAAGGGCCTCGTCGACAGCCGCTGACGCCTGTGTGACAGGCCATGACATACCGACTGTTTCAGCCAGTGGAAAGAAGGCAGAGTATCCTCTATAGTTTATGGCCCAGAGACAACTGCATCGCCTGGCAGCAAAGAGGCTCCTCTCTCCTGCATCCCTGCACACCTGCTTTCAGTGTATCTGCCTCTATTTTAGCTGTTATTCACCTTACAATAAAAGGTGCAATGAATTAATACATATCAAATACTGCAACAAACAAGAGAAGTGTTCAATATCTCAAAATTTGCTCAAACTCTTCAAAAGAGCCCCTTTTTGCTTCATTGACAGCATTGCAGACTCTTGGCATTCATTCCTCCAGCTTCCAGATGTAACCACCTGGAAAGCTTCTCCGATGGTCCTGAAGGAGTTTCCACAAGTTCTGGGTGCCCATTGGCTACCTGCTCTGACTCTTCAATCCAACTCATCTCAAACCAGCTCTGTAGGGTTTAGGTTGGGGGCGGGCTTGTGGGAGGCAGGTCATAAGTCACAGCCCTCCATCTCATTCCTCATCCACAAGATAATAACCTCAGGGTGAGCTTGGGGTCCTCATCTTAATGAAAAACAAATGATTTAGGTCTGTCCAGAATTTTGCCTGTTACTGTTTGTATATATGGGCGTGTAGCTAAAAATTCTGGAGGCCGTGGCGAAAGGTCACCTTGGGCCCACAGTAGACAGAAGTGTCCTCCTCGGTAGGTTTTCCTGAACAGTACCCTGACGGTATATTTTTAAGGCCACTCTACAGTGCTGGGACCCCGGAATCCACCGCGGTATCCACGCCCTTCTTGAGTAAATATTAATTTACATTCATGAGCATTTGTGTGCTGCGGCAGATTTTGAGGCGGCACGGAGAGGCAGAATAAAAATCAGACATTAAAGATGCCAAAGGCACTTTTAACAAAGATAAATAAATGCCAATATTCAAACATGCAGAAAAATTAGCTGTAAACATGAACCTCCAACAACCTCGGAATCGACCCCGATGACCCTATTTTTCCCTAACAGGGTCTTTCGCGCAGTGAGTGTGCAGCTAGGATTGTATGCACAGAACGTGCTCATTTCATGCCTTGGCTACACACAGTCACCCAAATCCATTCCTGTACTCAGGGCGTTGGTAATTGGGGGCACCCCCGCCCCACCCCTTCCTAAAAACTGAATAATTAATTGAGTGTGTTGCCTGTATTTTACCATGAATCCGCACATTACCGCCAATTTGCTGTGCCTGCAGAGTGCAAGGGGGGAAACATTAACGAAGACTGTAGTTCTGTATCAGACAAACTCATTTTACCATGCGGATCAGGAATGTTTACTTGTAAAACTGCACCCTAAACAGTGTTAGTCTTATTTTAAATGATGAAATCTTTATTGTTTTAAAATACATTTAAAATCTTTCTTACATTGCTTTTCTTATATATACATCCACCCCCATTGTCCAGCTCCACCTGATGCGACTGCCTGTACTGTGCCAAACAGGAGTATGACTGCAGCTTTAAAACTGTTTCAGTTTCAATTCCATTAGACACTATTAGGCTTCCAGTCACCCTCTTCATTTTCAAGCACCTAAACTTCCCCAAGTAATAAAGCAGTAACTGTAAGGTACATCTCTGTCTTTAAACACCACGCTACTTCTTAAATAGTACAATTATCCTCATTTAAGTCTATCCCCCCACCCACAGCAAAGGAGGATTTAATTTAATTTTCCTTCAGAGATCTCCTTAGGACCCAGTCAACACAGCATTTGACTTTGTTAAACGTACATAATCTGTAAATGCATGTTATGGTATGTAGCTGTGCAAGACGACGATGAGAGATTGTGGGTGGGATTTATTTGTTCTGTCATGCGCCGTGTGATTACCCAGGGCGTCCCAGTAAATGAACCACTGGGAAGGGCAAGGAGAACGCAAAGCAGAAACTAGATTCCTAATTAAAATTAACCCTCCTAATTAAACACAGCAGGAACTCGTCAGAAAACAATGTTCCTGCCATAAGGCTGAACGATCCCAAAGGCCCCCTACTGGAAAGTTTTCCGCATAACAGGCTCTCCAATTTACGTCACACCTTTTGCATACGTCTGCACGGCTCCTGGCATTTTACGCTGTAAGTCAAAGAGCAAACTGATGTATAGAACAGAATTCTTGAAACTCCTTTCGGACTCTTTGCATGCAGCTCAATCTAAACCCTTCCTTTAATTCAATTATCACTGTAACAGAAAAGTCAAATACCGCATCTAGTCGAAGAGAGCAGATACTGCAAACTTTCTTTGGCTTAACCCCCGGTCGAGTTAAACCCTTTACACGGGCCGCTAATACAAACCGGTCCTCGAAGTCTTCGCTCGGGACTTTTCCTGTATATGTCCCATACCTGTCTGACTGACCAGCCTAAAGACAAAAAAAAGACGAGTCTGTATGTATGACATGATGGTCGTTTTACGATGGAAAACTGCTCACTTATTGGGTTATAAACGTTAATGTTTTATGGAAGAAATGCAGGCCAGACGAGAGCTCATGGGAACATTTCCGAGATGAGGAACTGCTGTTTTTCTTTAGTAAGAACGTGAAGCGAAATACATCACTTTTGGGGGAATGTGATAAGTATTGTAGCCTAATTAAAATTCTTCTATCTGCCTGTTATGGCTACGGTATTTAAGACCCAATAATACAGTGAACGACACCATCATCACCTAGACAGACTGAATTTTCTGATGTGACATCAGAGCGCCCAAGTTAAAGCCCGATAAAGCGTTTCCAGAAAACACAACGGCACATTTTTCTTCATTTCATTCGTGCGAAGAATTGTGTTGTTTCGTTTTCCCCTGCAGCTCGCCAAGAACGGCTTTCGATGGGGGCGAGACCATTAAAACAGAAACTACCAGTTTTATTTACCATTAAAATAACATCATATTATTTTTAATTAACATGCATAAAAGGAGAGGATAAACAAATCATTGTTATGCATTTAAATTAGGCCCACTGCTCGATTTCACAAAACATTTCGCAAAACCAACAATTTCTGTGGGAATAATAGTTCACCCCAACATAGATAAATTTGCCCCCCAGCTCTGTGCGTGTTTCTGAGTTTGCCGTTTTCACTTGGTTCTAATGCATGGAGTCCAAACACGTACAAGTGACTATAAATCAAACGCACAATCATCATATAGGCCTAGATGATGAAAGCCTCCATTTTTTCATACATTTCGATGGATTGCTGCACAAAAAGCTCACGCATTAACGCGCAATCGATTACTATGGAGACTCGATAAGCAAAGGAAGTGAAATGTCACATTTTGAATAATGTCCACCTAGCAAACATTTTGATGTGGATTTAAGCATACGGCCACCTTGGCAGATCGCAGCTCTCAATGCTGGCCAGGGGTCTTTTAAACAGTGTAACTAGCAAGTAAGTAAGCAAGCAAATACGTAAATGATGCCAGTACATTTAATGGCCGTTTACATCAGTATCAAACCTAGCACTTGATTTATTAATATGTAACTGATTTATCAAAATGGATCAGGGACCCACCGACGTCAGCGATTTGTTCCACGGAGCTGCAGTCGTAGCTTTTCACGTGAAATGAATTTTAAAATGCTTTCAACAATAGTCAGATTGGTCGTTAGTTGTTTTTATTAATTTACGCCGGTTTATTAAGTGACCTGTACTGTGAAATTAACATACCTTTTACATTCTTCAAATTGGTAGCCTAATTTATGGCGATTTTCGCCTGTTAGCCTGCGGCAAGTTGGTTAAGTAGAGAACTAGACAATGGCACCCCCTGCTGGTTAAACAATATATAATTAGTGTAATATATGCAAAAGTATTTCTGCTAATAGATCGTGTTTAAGAGAGCATCTTCGTATACTGGCCTTAGCTCTGACGGTCTGGTAGATGTTCTAGTAATCTGGGGCAGGCCCATTGCACTGACAGCTGTCTTCCTTACTGTGAAAATAGTCTTCATGTGAATACCATCATATTTTCCCAAATTACGCTTAAATATCATTAACATATTATGTTAAATCTGCCGATAGCATCAAAATCCATAGGGCAAGGCAACTCAAATGGAAGTGACACAATTGCATTTATTTCTGAAAATAATTTACATCAGGTGTGGACAATGTTCTTCTATAAGAAGTAAAAGCTTACAGCCAGATATGCTGAGTGCGTCCGTCCATGAACCTAATAACTCCTTTTAAAAATCCCCTTTAAACAGTATGGGGTGTTGGATAAATATTGAGGTAGTCCTGTAATTACCTGTCGGTGATTTAGCTGAAATGTCCTGGTCCATGTTCTTCCAAAACAACCCTCCCTTATATTTCAGGACTTTTTTGCCACAGAAAAACTCTAGAAGATTAACATGTCCTAAGGTGTCGATTTACAAGAAACTCAGGCTAAATTTAAATTACATACAGTAACAGAATTAGGTTAAAAGAATCGGCTTCGTCTATACATTTTGTATGATGTGAAAAGCTATGTCACATTAACCTGAACACCTAGATGCATCAGTATTTCCCGGTAAATGTCAAATACACCAGTAACTCAGACACTGTACGGTATAGTATTAATAAAATAATAGTAATAATAATAAAATAATAGCACCAGTCCATATTTCTAACGACTGTATGTGAATCAACCTGCTCTCCACTTGCCAAGTGCTCTCTCGTCATACTGGCACGCCTGAGTATCTGACACATACACCTATGTTCAGATTTCTGGAGAACAAACATTGAAAATCGAGAGAGGCTAAATATGTCCAGAGGAACACATCCAAAAGTCACTTTACCCCCAGATGATTGTCAATCACTCTGCAACATGGAAAGCCACAGTTCTGCTTTGTCAGAAAAAAAAGGGGACTTTAAAAAGAACTTGGAACTTGGCGTTTCGAAAACCACAGCACCACCAACAGGTCAACTCTTGACACTGCAACTGCAGAAATCAGAAACGTTTCCTGATATATTACCCACTCAAAGAGCTATTCCACATAAGAGTGGAAACCCAGTTTTAACATTCAATGGGATAAAGGGGTGTTTATTAAAACACCGGCACGTTTGCATAAGTCCGTACCCATATTCTTATTATGAAACAGGCAAGTGCTGCAGTGGGACCGTTTTTAAAACCACTGTCTGGATTTGCTGCACTGGTTTCTCACTGGGGATGCCTCTGGCATGTTGACTTCACATCGCGGCAGGGATGGCAATAACATAAAATTAATCACGTTAATACAAAACTTTTCAGAATATACAGTTAGAATGTAATACGTTCAGTACTCTAAGCAGTGCTGAAGTTTTCCCTGCATGTTAAACATCAATTAACTTCTGAAGTAGTTCTATAAAATACTTAAACATCTCACTGTGTTACCATTTCATTACAATAAGCTACCATTTCTGTGAAGTAGGTAATTCAGGCTAACGACGTAGTTGATGTCGGCCTCACAAGGTAGTAACGGGAGAAAAGAGGGTTTGTAAACCACATGGGTTGCGAATATTGTGCGCTGACAGTCACAAAGCCGGACTCACCCAATTTCCATTGGGATAATCCAGGCAGTGAGTGACAGCATCAAACATCCACTCTCAGTCTGGAATTCGAGGCCCCAATCCTCCCTAACATTTATGCTGTGTTAGTGATTGTATTGAATCGATCTGAGACCAATAAAACCACTATACCCGTATGAAGATATCCATCAGTGTGATGCAAGCTGGATTTACAAGAGTCACGAACGTCTCCTTTAAAATAAAGGTCCCTGCAACAAGTTGAGCTGATGGTCTGCTAATCAAACATTATTGTTCTGTAAGAATCTGATTCGCGAAAAAGCCCAATAAGACAATTCACCTGAGAGTCAAAAGCATCTCCCCACTAAACATCTCCAGTTTCCCCATTACATAAATCTTAACCACAACATCAAGAAAAAGCATAACACGAACCAAACATGCATTCCTTTCACAGAAATACAACTTGTTTAACAGCACGAAAAAATGCCATAAAACAGAATATAGTGTTCAAAGGAAATCTCAACGCATGCGAGATCAAAATGCCGGAACGTCGTGTGGTTTCGCCCCCGTGAAGCCGCTGTGTCTGCATTTGAGAGTTGAGGGTGTGTGTGTGTCGAAAAGGCACCTCCACCTGGGTAAAAGTGCCGTCTCAGAGGTTAACCGGTTGTAATCACAGTCCGATAGTGGCATTGGGGGCCGGATCGGTGGATCGGAGAGGCGCGCCTGTTTGCCTGGCTCGGCGAGCCCTGACACAGAACGACAGATGGCGGCCGAAGCGGTCCTTCGACCTGAACCGCTCCCCACAGACGTGGCACTTGTGGGGCGTCACGTCCACGTGGACCCTCACATGAGCCAGCAAGTGGCGCTTCAGCCTGAACACCCTACCGCAGATGGCACAGGCGTAGGGTCTCAGCGCTGGGCGGGGCTCCTTGTGCTCCTGCTGGCTGTTGTGGGAGGAGCCTCTGTCACGTCTGGGCAACACTGTGGTGGAGCTTGTGATTTCCTTCTGGAGACCAGTAGGAGGCACTAGGGGACCATCTCGCTGATCTCCAACCCCTGCAGTCACTCCCAGCTCCTGCCCTTGAGAATCTGGGTAGTCTTCGGCGGTGTCGGTTGAGTTGGCATTCACTGAGGCCTTGAAGCAATCTGGGGGTGATTTGTATGGCTGCCCCCCATTTAGACTCCTCCCCAGTTTATCTTCCAGGTTCACCTCAGTGTTGTTATCAGCAGGTTGGCTTGCACACAGCTGTAACTTCTCGTATCCAGCACCTTCATGCCACCTGGCACCCTGAAGACCCCCACCATCCTCTGTTTCCTCGTGCTCCCCCCTCCTGGGCTGTGCATCCACAGCTCTGGCTTGCTGATTGTCCAGTGCGTTGCCAGCATGGCTGATTTTCCCTCTGCTCAGGCCCTCCTGTGCTGACGACACAGAGCCCTCAGCCTGGCTTCCAGCCTCCGGTACCTTTGGTGAGCAGCTACTGACCATTCCCCGCTCCACCTCTCCGTCCACGTACTCCACCACCCTGCCAAAGTCCTCTCGGTCCAGGTCCTCTATAGGGCTGTCATACCCGCTACCGCCACCTAGGAATGAGCGGCCGAGCGTCGGACTCAGGCAGAGCTTGGCCGGACCCCCACCTAGGAGTTCGGTGCACTTGCCCACCACGTGCCACATCTGCAGGAAGCTAGCAGCTGTTAGGAAGCCCACCACCTCACCCACGGGCAGCTGGAGGACCCCCGTGTAGCAGGACTGCAGAAGGCTCTCGAACACGCGCGCCTGCATCACGTCCGGGAGCACCACCTGCTGGCTGTTCTTCAGAAGTACCTGATCGCAGAAGTAAGACGAGCTGGCCGCTAACACAGCTCTGTGGGCCCGGTACTGCTGGCCCTGGAGCACCACAGTGATGTCACACAGCTGGCCTAACTGCCTTTGCTGGTTCAGCCTCTTCAGGACGTTGCTGGAAAAGTCTGGAAAGTCCACATGGAATGAGTTCGGTTCGGACGCCATAACAGTGATGCCTCGGTTGAAAAAGTGGGAAAATTGTCAGATTAATAGCGATATTTAAAGAAAGAAAAATGTTAAGCAGTAAAAGCAAATTAATTCATTGAACTTTGCACCAAAATCTGTGATGTTGTAAGGTTTCCCCTTATACTAAAAGAAGAAAAAAAAACCTTAACGTGTTATGTTTTTTTCTTCACGGACTTAACAACTGAAAGCTGGTCTGAAGAGAAACAACGGCGTCTAAATTCGAATTAATAAGGTAATCATTAAGCAAGACATTATTCCATTTCTGTACCGACATCATTTCATATAAAAAGTCTCATGTTAATCTGTAAGCATGAAGCAAAAAAAAAAAAAACTATGAGGCTGAAGCACCCATGCATCCTACGTCCATAAGGCACTTTGCTGAGCTTAGACGGGCATAAAGAGGAAAACGCAGAGACCTTTCGCAAGGTAACCCAGCAAGCTAGCAACGAAGCGGCTCATTTTAAAGCGACAGACCGACGCTGATAAATGCAAAGGTGCGAATGCAAAGCAATTCAAGCGAGTACGCGCATGTGCACACGCGGAGTTGCCATAAACGCTGTAAATAACGGAGGCATTTATCAGAAGCCGGTGTTCGCCCTTTCCCCTCTTCTCGACATATTCAGCATCGCCCGCACCGTCGGCCGCTCCCTCCCGCGTAAGCTGTGACGTTTGCGCGCGTTCCCGAGGAGCGCGGCGCCGTTACAGAAAGTGTGCTCGCAATGTGACGCTTGGATACTGCTGTAGCCGCAGTGAGGCTTGCACTCTGGTGTGCCGCCGAACGTCATCACGCCGCACCAGTAAAATCACGGTAAAACGGTAAAATGATGGTAAAACCAGTAAGCGCTAAACGGAATGCAATTAGCGCTGTTGGAGATTTCCATGTGCGCACTGCCCAGTTTCTGGAGGAAGAAATTTATGCTAATTATATGTGATTTTAATTTTCGCATTTACAGCTTTTGTAGTTTAATTCAGCTACTGCATTTTAATTCTTAATTATATCACTGCGCTGGAATTGAAGTCTCTCCCCGTTGTTATATATTTTATTAAATTAATTCTATTTCAATTTTATTATTACGGTTGGACGCCAGGTGGCGCTAAAGACCAGAGAGACTTAGAGATCGGAAATCCCGTGACTGTGCGTCTTCTAGGTATCTGACAGGTATGAAAAAGCGGCCGCATATTCAGATTTCGTAAAACAAATCCGAATAGTTGCAGAAGACCGGTGGGATTCAGAGGATAGTATTTTAAAATTCTACATGCTGCGTCAACTGCTTTAAGGTGTTCTGGTATTTATATTATTATAGCTGCTTGGGTTGCATTTGGAAAGAAAGAGCAAAGACACCCATGTAACGGGCTTCGTATTATTGCGTCTGAGTTTTAGTCAGTGTTTCCTAGTCAAACATTTATAATTATTATAGTGTTTCATAGAGTTAATGATTTTGTAAAATCCATTCGACAAAGACAGCTATCAGAAAATTAAGTACAATTATATTCTTTTACAGATCATATAGCGATTTAAATGATTTCATTCTAATCTAATTCTGTGCTCTCTGCATACGCAGGACTCTATCAGAGTCTTTTGTCTTGGTAAAGGTTTGTAGATCTATGGGACACGCAATGTACCCTTCGGTGCATTTAGAAAGGAACAGCTCTCCTCAGTAACCGTTAGTTGTGGTTTAATAATATTAATACTAATATTATATACTGATTTGTTTCTGTGCATCGTTAAAGTTTTATTTGGAATTTCACACAGAAGCAAGTCAAAGAAAAGACCCAGGAAAAAAGAAAATTACAAAACACTTTAGAGTGTTCCCATAATTCATTTTGAACATTAATGTGTGTGTGTGTGTGTGTGTGTATGCAGTGATATAATTAAGAATGATATATATCATCATATATGACGTGATTTGTATTTCAAAGGGGGGTATGTAAATTCTTAATCTGTCATTTAAAAGCTCCTCTTCCTAGCCGAATGTCGCTGGTGCAGCAGACAAACTCGCCGGTGCTGAGCACTTCTTGCAGTTTTCGGATGGGAGTCTTGGAGGGCAGAATCTGCTCCGTGGGGGCAAGGGTGATAAGCGGGAGAAGAATAAGAGTCCCTTTGTCGCTGCCCTGTGTTTCTAACAGCCTTCCGTGTTAAACAAGTCGCTCCCCCTATCCCCAGTAATCAGAAATGATACACCTGCGCACACACATGCACACGTACACACGCACACGCATGCACAACAGAAGCCAAAGCAGGGTGATTAGAAATGGTTTTCTTGGCCCCAGGGCTACGATCGTGGTATTGATAAAAATTTCAGACGGACCCTTAATCAAAGGGCTTCCTGTTGATGCTGTAATCTTCCCTGAAGTAGGGCTTTGTTCTGGGCTGCTCTGCCCACTTGACCGGGCATTCTTTCCAGGTGAGTCGTCAGCAAGGCAGGTGCGGGGATGGGGGAGCGGGGAGGTTCAGGAGCTACAGTCCGGGAGCTGGTCACAGCCAGAAGATCTCTAAAGAGGGGGGATTCTGCTCCTGCCTATATCCAAGGTGACTTGGCAGATTCTCCTAGCCCCCTGCCCAAATCCGCGCACCTTTCCGAAAGCAGGTGCGGGCCCCTGCGGTAGAAACCCCACCCCCCATGGAGCCACAATCGCAAGTCTCCGCTGCCCCGACTGCAAATGTCACTGAAGAGAGAAGTTTGAGGAACTAGAAAACTGGTAAACATGGAAATGAATGTATACAAGTATTGACTGTGTCACGGATTTATTAATCTGTAAATTTAATGTAAATTTCGGAATCGGCCCTTTTATACGTTTTTATGCAAATTGCCCTGGTTTCCCTTCAGTGTAGGTCTGCGGAATGAAATTGATGTATCTGTGGCCGTAGGGTAGCGGTGCGCGTGGTAGCGGCAGCTGGAGCTCGGAGTGCGGCTCCCGTGTGAGCAGTTGGCATGTCATCGCCGTGTCTGTTTGCGTTTCCACTGACAATCCAAAGAAACGAATTATTTACACTGGCATTTACATTCAGCTGAAACTTTTATCCAAAGAAGAATTTTTTAATCCATTTATATAGCTTTATATTTCCTGGGGCATTTCAGGTGACGTGAATTGCTCAGGGGTATCTGCTGGCTAATCACCATGTTACCTGCTACAGGGAGAATTTATCCATAAATTAGTGCGTGTCTGTGCGATTGCCCTGTGGTGAGGCTCCCTTTCCTCATAAGACTTACGCTTATGTTCTGTGTTTCCCGGGACAGAGTCCAAATCACCATTACTAGCTAAGCAGCTATTGATAATGAATGAATGGATATTTAATGAGAATCAGCTTTCAGTGGGCAGATGGAGACAAAAAAAAAGCTACTTAATACCTGGAATGAGAACTGATTTTTTTTTTTTTAACATCTGTTGAGATGTTAAGAACTAGATTTTGTTAATGTGTTTTGGCTAAACATGACAGTAATTGGATAATCATAAAGGGATTAATTTAAAATCCAAAAAATGGAAAACAACAGCAGTATTTCTTGCAGGAAAGCCTTGACGTTCTACCTGAAGTCTGAATGCAGCAAGTGACCACAGAGAAGGAGCAAAGTGACAGACAGGCCTAATAGAACATTTGTCTTTTCCCCCCATAGATGCTGGACAAAAGCACTTCCCAAACTGTGACTGCCATGAATACTGATTGGACCAATTATTTCACAAATCTGTTCAAAGGCAACGCTAAGTGTCTGTCTGTGTGGCAAAAGGAAACGTGAAACAGACTCAAGTAAAAATTAAAACAATGAGTGGTATAATCACAGTCTAGGTTATCCGTCTCTGAATAGGACACATTCATTCAGCAGTGGACTCTGCTCACTTCGTAAGGCTTATAAAATATACATGGGCTTTTATGAAATTCCTCAGCTGTCAGAAAGCGCTCAAATTATATTGCTTTTGCTCCCCAGAAGACTAGGCTGCTGTCTGGATGATTCCATTACATGTGCTGCAGAAATAAATTGAATGTAGTTATATATACAGTATACTGCATCGATCCAGAGATTGGAGGGGAGGTACAGTGGTGGGGGTTTGAGTAGAGCGATGAGTTTGTCCAAGTCAGTTTTTTTCATCCCCTTCTCCACACGTGAGAACAAACACACAATTCAGCAAGTTCAACAGAAGACACTTGGGAAGCTTCAGTGTGGCATATGATCCTCAAGATGGGTTCTGATCTCTCTCTCTCTCTCTCACACACACACACACACACACACACACACACACACAGCTGTGTTCGAGCAGGTGTACCTCCTATTAATATTAATACAGAGATTTAAAAATGCCTGTTCAATGTCTATAAGTTACATGGGTCATAAGGGGAGGGGTAGCTATGTATGTGGACTAGATGAGAAGAAGACCAACACACACACACACACACACACATAAACTGTGTTGTCCACTGCAGTGAGGTCACGGAACACAAGGCTACAGTAAACAGTCTAAAGTAGGAAATGACAATGTAAACAACCACTCCATATTTTTTAAAAATATTGATTTTTGAATCCTTGTTTAATACTGCTGCTGTTGCCAGAAGGTTACACTGAGCAGCAGGCTGTTTCCAGGCTGAAAATTTCTAAGACAGCAGTACACAAGTATAAGGTAAAGCAGGAGACACTGGGAACGGGCAGAAACCAGTCAGGCAGATGGCGGAAGTGACTTTTAAATGCCAGAGGTGGCCGTCAACTTATCCGGCAGTGCTTCATGAATCGGAGGATGACCTCAAGTGACCTTCAAAAAGAATGGGAAACATTAAGTGGTGTGAAGCGCAGTGTTAGGACAATTAGCACTGTTAGGCTCCTAGAAGCAGCACTGAAGACCCGTAAAGCAAGGAAGAAGCCCTTTGTGAATGAGAAGCAGGGAAGAATCGGGCTGGAGTTTGTGTGCAAATTGAGAAATGAGTGAAACTGAACATTTTGCTGTGGTCTCTTAATTTTTTCCAGAGCTGTATGTGTAAAAAATAGAAGGCTTCTTTTTCGGCCGACTTTTGTCTAAAGAGGGTCAGGATAAGTTTTAGGATTCACCTAATCCTTATACCCTATTCACATGCCCAAGGTCATATGCAAAGCATATATATGTTACTCGAACGGAGTTAGAAATACTTTAACGGGCACCATGTCTTAGTGCTTAATTAATTTTCCTGTGTTTGATGTCTGATGGCCGTCGCTCATGTATCATGAATGGGAAGGTCTCTAAGTCTCCCCCGCCTGGGCTGTCATGACCTGATCTTGGGTTTCGAGTGGAGGGTGGGGGTAGGGGGGGGGGGGTCCACGGTGGGACAAATAGCTCGATTTATGGAATATGTAGCTTCCAGATGCAGGTGTTCGAGCACTGGTATGTGCTTATCTACACGGCTGGAAAAGAGAGGTCCATTCTGGCCAGGTGTGTGTCTCTCTGTGTGTGTGTGTGTGTGTGTGTGTGTGTGTGTGTTTCTGTATGCCTGTACATCTGAACATGTCAGTCAAGCTTGCTCTTCAAAATATACATGCCTGCCTTGGGGCTAAAAGATGAAACCAAGCTGGCTAATTGTAAATTTAAAATCATGCAGGCATGAAAAGATAAATCAGCCCCCCTGAGAGCCATCAGCAGCTCGCAGCTCGCAGCTCGGCGACGCCGCCACGCAGAGAAGCTCGCTGGCCGCATTTTTGTTGCGTCCTTAAATTTTCAGCAGGCAAAAAAAATAATGGTTTCGGTGCAAAAGCCTAAAATGAGAGAAATGACCCTCGAGTGAAAGTTTTAACTCCCCCCCCCCCCCCGGGCACAGAAATGCAAAAATGGCTCTTGAAAGAGAAAACAAATCAAAAGATTCATAAATACTACGTTTCAGCTCTGTTTTCAGTGATCTCATTACCTTTGCTGGTGGAATTAACCTAAATTGCTGAGGTAATGGGCGAAGCTGGCAGAGGCTTGAGTGATTTTTGGCTCCCCATGAAGAGAGGGAGAGAGGCCCCTGAAGAAGCCCCCCCCCAGCCCGCCCCCCAGCAGGGCACGGATCCAGACGAGGTGCCGACTGCATCTGTGCCTTTGTTATTGATAGCTCTGTCATCCCCGCTGATATTGGAGCGGTAATGACAGGCTCCGATTAGGCCGCTCCTGCACCATTAACTCTCTTTCTGATCCTTTTAACGGAGCCCAGAGGACAAGCAGCCGGAACACAAAGGGCCCGTTCACAGCGCGGAGCCCAAACAGCGCGGCTGCAATCCACCTGAACCCAAAAGACACAACCGTCCGGCCCCTCTGCCTGCTATGAAGCTGTCGAGGAGACAGAGGTCAGAGGGTCACGTGACGCGTTATCGGTAATGAAGGGGCTCTGAGTGACTGGGCCGGCATAAGCAGGGGCCGCGGCGAAATGACAGAAAATTGCCCACTTTTTTTTTCCAAGAGGTTTCAGCGGCAGATTTACAGGATTCAAGCCACCCCCCCCCCCTCACTTCAACAGCTCAGGGGATTGAATCAATCAGAAGTGACTGACAAACAAACCTCCTGTTTCCCTGCCTCACACTTGTCTGCCCCCCTCAGGTGATATTTAATATCATCTCCTTTTAATGATCCCTCAGTGACTGAAATTACATCCCCCTGAAAAACGTAATATTGGACTGTTAACAAGTAAAGGCAGCAGAAAAGAGAAACTTGGCTTTTATTGAGCCGGCTAAGAAAACCTATTTATCTGTTTCCTTAATCCCGGGTTGTCAAGGAAAGTAACTTTTAGAGGCAGAATAATGGTTTGAAATTTAATCAGATTTGATGTTTTGGACATCTTTACTTGTATAAATATCAGTGATGATTTACAAAAAAATTATCGTCTTAACATTTATTTATACATGTGAACAGAGAGTATGAACTGAGATCTTTTACACTTTACCGACCTCAACAATTTTACACAGTCACCCAAAAGCAGAAATATATATATATATATATAGATATGTGTGTGTGTGTTCTGCTGTCTGTCTAAACGGTGGCCACTTGTTTTCGGTCAATGTAAGCCTGATACCTCAATGGTGGTTAATACCTGAAGTTGGTACATCCAGCTTCAGCGTCAAGCAGACGACATGAGTCAGCTGTTCCGTAAGAAACGGCAGAGGAGGAAGAGAAATGAAGAATAGCAGTAAGATGACAATGATTTCAGTGTTGGTGGGCAGATCCTGAGGATTCATCCAAAGATGGCCCCGCCTTGGGGGGAGGGCCCGTAGCTTTCCTCAGGGTTTTTAAAGGAAGACTATCTGATCCAGAGCTATAAAGGTAATGAAAGGTTCACTGGTGTGACTTGGTTTTTCTGGTCAAATACTGTGAAAAGTTGTTACAGCACTGGACCAGCAGGGGGAACCCCTGCATCCTGTTTTCCTGTAGGCAGAACAAGAAGTATGAAAAGAGACGGATGTCATGTTATCAGAAATGTGGCACCTTGAGCATGGGAATAGGGTATATGGAACAGGTGAATCGTGAAGCTTATCCAGCTTCCATTTAAACCTAAAACAGTGCATAAAATATATATATAATTAACCTATTCTGCAGCTATGTTGCGGTTTTTACACTCATTTAGTTTTGTACTGAATCTCAGAGCCTAAAATGAAATTTAATTAAACATATTGTAAGCTCAGAAGAAAAATCTAGTTTTCATGTAGCATAAATATATAACCAGCAAAAACATTAAACATGTGTACTGAACACACAGTGAGAAGCAGCAAATTCAGCTTAACGCGCCCTGATGCAGCCCTTGGAATAACACACACAGTGGGTTTTGCTGTTTGGCTAAAGCTGTAATCACTGTCGCCCAGTGACAAACGGGCATCTCGTAGGGGTCACTGCAGTCTTGTGTCCATTGCTACCTGGAATAGTCCTCAAGCCAGGTTAAGGGATGTTCAGTGTTGAGGAAGTCAGTCACTTCATGGAAGTAAATCCATCGCAGACAAAAGTGGAAAGTTCAGGGCCTGAAACAAAAAGTTTTGTTATAAATAACCAGTAGAGTCCTCTGTGACTTGACTCTTTATGCTTAACTGGTTGGGTGAAACAAAACCTTGGTCTGGATTTGTAATTTCTGGACCTGAACTTTCCACCCCCTGTCTGTAATTGATTGCTTTTGTGAGTAATGCTCCCAACACTGGAGATGCTTTGTCTGTCGGTGCTTCTGGTCCCACCACTTCGATGGTGAAGAGGGAGGCCCAAGCTTATGACTCAGCGTTAGTGTGTCTCTCCATGTGCCACCAGGAACACAAGGCTGGAATTCCAGTAAGAGTAAGCTGGTGTGGTGAGAGGGCTCTGAGAAAGTGAGGAGACAGGGGCACAACAAAGGAGGCGAGGTGAGGAGGACATCTCCGCAACCAAAAGCGGTCCATCCCACAGATCACTGTCTCCAATCTGACCTTTGACTGGGGAAGACAAAGAGAAAACAAAAGGGGCAGGAGTTTCTGCGGATTACAGCTTCTTACAGCTGACCTTTCATCGGAGGACCGCTGGCTTCCCGGTGAACCCAGGTCTGCGTCTGTGATTCCCTGACAAAGACGGCAGGAATCCCACGCTTGTTGTTCCAGTTACCCCTCCAGCATCGCCACCGTGGGGGAGATAGGGAGGGAGACGTGGTGGTGGTGGGGGGGGGGGGGGTCACACCAGAGCAACTTTTATTAAACTATAAGACCCCGGGAATTGGATTCAGGGCTGGCGATAAGATCGAGTTGCACGGCATCGTGCAGTCTTGTCAGGTTTGGGAATACACACCTGTGTGTCAGTGAGAGTTGGGGGGCGGGGGGGGGGTGGGCATCGATTTGGTATCGGAAAAGGAGATGCCAGACAGAGTGCCCAGAACTCTTTGATGCAGAAGGCCTCACTAGGGTCATCTTCAGAAAATACATAATGACCCCACCCCCTTTAAAATTAGTGAGTCTGGGGGAGCATCCAGGTGGAATTTCCTCCTGTTCCTTTGGAGTGTTTGTCTCATGTCTACAGTTGTCTTACAAGGGTCCTTTATGCTACAATCCTTCAAATGTGATCTTCAGTGCTGCTGAAGCATCCTTTCTCTGGTTTAAGTTAAATTCTGGGTTTCCGAAGTTGGGTCTACCACGCACCTCGTTCTGTGGCTATGATGTCACACTTACAAGGAGGATGAATAAGAGTTCAGAGTTCATGATCCAGTTCTGGAATTTACAAAGCAGCATGAGCTTCCAGTTGAGAGCTTTGCAGCTCTAATGCTGTAATGGTTCTGATCCATAACACGTATTTGGCCTCGTCCTGCATTTTTCATTAACGTTTTCGGTGGCTCTGTTATCGAGAGCAGCCACCAGTGCCAGGGAAAGACGGACTTGTTGAAGTGTTTCATTTGAAAGAGGACGAGACTCGTTCTTCTGCCCGGGTTTTGGCTCCGGAAGCGTTTCAGAGCACAGTTATGAGCTCAGCACCACAGGGCTTAAGGAGTGTGACGAACGGCGGGGGGGAGGGGAGACAGCAGTGAAAGTACCACCATATGCTTAATTTTTTTTTGTAATTATCCTGTTGAATTATGACTTCATACCACATGAGTCACTGAACCTACAGGTTTTGACTCTGCCCGCTTTTCTGGCTTGTTGGAGTTTCACGATCTTGCTACACGCAGTATTTTCAGAGTTGAATGCGAACTGAACGTTGTTTTGTTCCTTGAAGCAGAGACGTGTTGGTAATATCTGGGGCAAAAGTAGAAACGCTGATATCCATATGAGAGAAGCTCAGTATGGCAGTGAGGGGGTCCAGTCGGTAGGATCCGGAAGCTGTCAGGCACAAGTGGGGGTGACTAGGATCCCACAGCCTGAGCGTTTCCAGCACTTTCCTTTAATTGACCCCTCAAGAACCATTAGAATCATTGTCTGATTTGCATCATTTTCTTTTCATAGAATGAAAATAAAATTTTATTTTACGTAAACTGGATTAAAAGCCTGCAGTGGGTCGGCACCCCATCCTGGGTTGATCCCTGCTTTGCACCTGTAGTGTCCAGGATCGGCTCTGGACCCTCTGCGACCCTGAACAGGTATAAAAATTGGATGGAGAAAAGGAAGGAAGGAAAGAAGGATGGATGGATATAGAAGCCTGAGTCTTCCTCTCCATGCCATGAATTTTTTAAGAAACGATTACCTGATTATTTGGTTTGAATATAATGACACATAAAAGCCTTGAATGTACACATCTCAAGCACCGTGAACCGAACATTAACATGTATGCAAGTACATCAACAGCAGCATTGGGGTACAGTCACATCCAGGAAGCAAACGACACATGAAAGAGGAGCGGATGCCCGGTCAGGCCAGGGTCCACGTGTTATCAGCCTGAGAGGCTGTGGCGTCCTGGGGGAGGCCTCTGATGTTTTACAAGTGGTTAAGAGCCACTCCGGCCACTGCTCGCCCCCACTGAGTCACGTCTAATTAGCACCCAGTAGATGTCTGTGGTAGGAAGATGAAAGGCTGGGGGCGAAATGAAAAACTTTGATTTTTCCCGACCTCTGCTATGCAAGGACAATTGCTGGGGACTCCCGGAAGGAGGGGGACCTGGGAGATGGTGGCGGTGGGGTGAGGGGGGGGGGTGTCCCCTGGTCAGATCAGAATTTGGTGGAAGTGGCCCATGAATGCGGGGGTCAGGGGCGTCAGAAGCATTTTGAATG
>JAODJX010000119.1:7584325-7600328 GCA_026776945.1 Isichthys henryi | reverse complement strand
CAAAAAAAAAACACACTAGTGACGGATGATTTGGACCGCATGACAAAAAAACTGACCCGATACGAGGCAAATACGCTTAACAAAGGGCCGTCCCAGTAAGACACACACGGCACCTCTGTATGCGGAGCCCCTGCCAGCAGATTGCATCGTGGGAATTCAGCCGGGAGTGGGTGTATGTGTTTGGAGGGGGGAGTGCATGGTGATCTTAAAAACATACAGTCTACAAGGAAGGATTTCACCCCAAAGCATCAGCATTTCTGCGCCCACCCACAGGCCTGGAGAACCGCTAATTAAAAAACAACAGAACACAAGAACCCCCCTCCCCCCCCCAACAGTCCAGCGGGATCCCTGTACCAGTCTAACTGCAAGAATATGACTGTGCTCCCTCTAACTTCCTGTGACGCGGTTCTGTCTATTTAAAGGGCACATGATTCTGGGCTTTCCATCACTGTCTTGGGAACCAATACAATACCTGACGGGAAGTGGATTTAACCAATCAGTGGCTGACAATACACTCCTATCATTACCATCTAATCACATCAGCAACATTCATCTGCAGTCTGCGCTATGCTCGATATGACGTTAATTTACGGAGGAGAGACGACGGCCGTCCTTCAGGGACATACATATACGAACTACAGTTAGGCCCTTAATGCAAAAATCCATCCATCCAAATTATTTTTGACAGTTCTAATAGGTTGAGTGTGACTCTAACTAATCATTAATTAAAGTGTATAGCAGTGGATTTCCAATCAATACAATGACATTTAAATTCCATGTGGACAGGAGAACTTTTGTGAAAAAATGAGCCAGGGCCTAATTTTCTGTCAACCAAGAAATATTTTCAAAGGAAATACCTAAAGTGAGAGAAATGTGGGTTAGCCTCCCCGATCTTCGCAGCCAGGACCCCGTCCCTCTGGCAGACAGTCCTAGGGTGTTTCCCTGCTTGGGCAAATCTCGCCCTTCCCTGGCATTTTTCCCCAAACCAGTGGAGACGAGACTCCTTGCAGGCCAGATCCTCCGCGCAGGGGAAGCATGTTAATCGGCAGAGTTTGAATTGAAGCGATTCAGGCACAAAGCGGCCTAAATGCAATTTGCAAGTGTGACGAAGACAACATTAGATCTGGTCCAGAAAGAGTAAATGTAATGTGCAATAATATTATTTTTCTGAGACAGGCAAAATCCAAGCTCTGATCACAATATATACACAGACACACACACACACACACACATACACACACTCCGTTCATTTCCATAAGGAAAACTCTAATCCCAACTTGACGACCTTAACCCCTACCCAGCCCTAAACTTAATCACAAATAACCAAACAAAATACGAGACTTTTGGCATTTTAACTTTCTTGATTGCATTCACAGATCTTTGTGGGGACCCAAAAAATGGTCCTCAAAAGGTCAAAATAACGTGTTTTTATCACAATATGGGGGACCTTTGGTCCCCATAATGTAACACACACACACACACACTCACACACTGATAGATATGTGTGTGTGTGTGTCTATGTGTGTCTCTGTGTGTGTGTGTGTGTGTGTGTGCGTGTATACATATATATTGCCTTCTTGTAGATTAGTAACTACTGGCTCAGATATACAACAACCACAAATCACATTAACTCCTTAACCGCTACGCCCCCCACAGGTAGTTTATTCCTGGAACGATAACAACATTTTTCCTCTGTGTCACTGATAGAAGATCTGACCTCAAACTAATGTCTGACCTCACGCTACTGTGATGTAACACTGAATTGGTCGTAAAATCTCACAACATACATATATATATATATATCAATTTGCCGCAACCTACATGCAACAAGGAAGAAGGGGAATATTTACCGGGTCAGACTGTGCCAGTCCCTCTCAAGCTGGGACAGTTCAGAACCAGCATCTTCTTACCTGTGTGTCTGTGGAAACCTCTGGAAGCAGCCTGTGCTTGTCACATTAACCCATTCCTGATCATTGTTGTTCTGAAACATTTCACGTGATTCTTTTTTCTATAATCAAACCACCAAATAGTTATTTCCATAACTAGTGCTGTTCAGTTGTTCCATTAACACTCGTCTGCTCACCGACACAGTAAAATTGGCCGTTACTGACAGCGAACGAAAAGAACACAGAAAATAGTGACGGGATTTGCTGGAATCAGCCTCTTTCTTTCGAAGTCCATGTATTAACGTGACCAAAAAAAAACAGGTCTACCCAAACACACAGTCAAACGCACGGACACACACACTGAATTTCCCATCCTTGTAGATGTACATGAGTTATCGACTGGGGCATACCTAGAAGTGCTGGGCCCCCTGAATCTGCCAGCGCACCCCCCTGCCACCAAGGGCTGCTGTGATCTTAGGATATTATGTGTCAAACACCTTGGGAGATGTCCCCTTTGATCAGCTGACCGCATAATCAGCGAGTACAATATCAAACCAAGGTCAGGACACAGAGACCTGTTGTGCCAGAAGGAGGCTTGGGCGTGTCCCATCGACGACGCCCACTGAGTTTGGAGCATGAAGCCACCTTCCAGTAAGCCTGACTGTGATTGGTGGAAAGGGTGTACCTCTTCCATTGTGATTTACCATAAAGGTTAATTATAGACCTCAGTCACAGTTGGATTTGGAAATGAGATGTCCCACCACACCCATCGTGGCCAGAAGCTTCACTTGCAGCCAACAACTTTTGTAAGGCTTGCTAACAGAAGCTCAATGAGTGTCCAAAAAAAAAGACTTAAAAAGGCGTTAATTACACTGAAGGGTCTATCACCAGCAGGGAGACGCCTTTGAGGAAAACGGTGTTTGACACCCAGTCTGACAGTCGCCCGAGTGTCCGTGGGAGCCGAGCCCCGCCTGATCTGTCACCTGGGGAGGTGCCACATACACACACACACACACGCGCGCGCGCCAAGCCTCAGGGCTGGGGGGTGAGGGATTGCATGACAGGGTGATGAAGAGTTTGATGTCGATGACAATAAAATTGGAAGAAAAAAGCCGTCAAGAAGGCAGAAGGCAACTTTCTTCATGTGTCCCAACATTAGAATATTATTATTAAAAAGATTACTGCAGAAATTATGCTGATAAATTGTATTATAAATATTATTATATAACACAGAATTAAATTGTCAGCCTGTTATATACATTGTATTCCTCTGAATTCAATGTATCCTTTCTTTATGTAGGTAAAGCAATAAAGTTTATAAATTTACGGCAAAGTGATAGTAGTACGTGTCTAAAACAACGAATCGTGGCTGGTTTAATTGATTTATCTCCTCGGGGACATCTTCTTACAAATACTAATTAATATTCATTGGTATAAATCGCGAACTATAGTAAGAGAGGGAGAGAGTTTTTAATTTCTTGATTTGAGATACTGTCTGTTATCTAATTTAAAAAAAAAATCCCCAAAGCCGAATACAGCCTATTGTCAGGCCATTTTTGATATTATGCATAAGTTCTTTAAACATCCCTCGCGCGCACACACACACACACACACTCGCAAGCAACCGCCAACAGAAGAGTCGCAAATCAAACATGAAACCCTCGGCAACACTTGCCGGGACAATATTTGCCCCTTGCCGGCCTGCGCCGGCGTTTCCCGGGCGCTGGAATTCCATCCCCAAGCTATGAAATTCACATTGTCACCGCTGACTGCTTACGATCATGTCGGGGAAGCCGGCTGAATGCCGAACACCAAAAAAAGTGATGCAAACCAATAGATGTTGCTCTTTGTTTGGTGCCAAGCCTCTGGCCGCGAGTGATAATGTCCCAGGGACTGAAGTAGCAATGTTTAAACCCCTGACACAAAAAGCCCCTAAAAGTTAGTGACAAGCATATAGAGGACTCACGCTGCGAGATTCAGTGTGAGACAACGCACAGTCCGCAATTTTTGCCCACACTGTCTGCAAGGAGAATTAAACGGCACCCCCGCAACAAAAAGCGTGCTTATGCCTAACTCATGAACTACTACTGTTGATATTATAATCTAGCGTCTCTATTCTAAATGGAATGGTTGCCGTTTAAAAATATGGTTTGTATATTTCACCATATTTTTCTCGTTTTTTTGCCCAGCCCCTTTAATAAGGGTTGGCCCGGTGATCCTTCAGAGGTTTGTTCCAATGAACCGTTAAAATGAGATCATGGGCATCGGTTCCCCATCTGATGTCCTGCTTGAATTGGCTTTGCATATCACTCAAGGCCGCCGTGCGGCTTCCCAGCACCGGACACGACTCGCCCCCGGCGCCGGCTTCTCTCCCGCGCTCCGGGCTTCGGCGCTTCGCCCCAGACCGACGCTTTCCGGCGCTGCTCGCGTTTCTCCGTCGGGCAAAGTGGTGGTTTTATACGTAAACGTCTACGGATTAACAGAGGATCAGTAAACGAGCGGAGACAAACAGATCTTTATGATGAACTAAATTATCAAAAAACATTAAATTAAATATTCACCCATCATCTAAACTTATAAATTACGTATTTTAAAATAGTCGGTCTGGATATCTACATTTTAAATAAAATAAATGTGTTATTTTAATGCAATAAATAAAACAATAAATATTATAAATAGTAAAGTTCTGATAACATTCATTCTAACACTAAACAACGGTATTCTCGCTTTTTCCAAATATTTTTGTTCTGTATTTAGGAGAAATTATGTTTTTCTTTTTCGGTTTAAGTTTGCGTCAAACAAACGACAAGGTGGATAATTCTGTTTTTTTTTTTATCGAAATGGCTTTTTCAGAACAGAATTAAATTAGTAATTAATTAGCTACATTACACATAAGTAAAGTTTTTATTTCATTGCATATAGACCTATAATTTTCATTTGTTATTTTCTTTTACTGCTCCGGCCAGGTTTTACAATTTCAGTCCTTTATAGTGTTAATTCGTGATTCACGATTTAATTAAATAAGTAATTGAGTTATTTTTATGTAATAATTACATACTGCCATTAAATATTTGATTCTGTATATAGCCTATAACTGTGATCTTTAAAATATATTCCACTGGATATTTTTGAAAAATTCTATTATTTGCCTTTCGAAAACAAAATGTACTGACGTTTTCTTTACTTAGAAATTAAACAGTTTCTACACATTCAATTTTAATCGTGCATTTTTCACGTAGACTCATGGATTCATGCACACACCCGCGCGCGCGCACCTTAATCTCGGCGATATGCTCCAGTTCCGGTATCGTCTACGCCAAGTTAGCAGGTCGAAGCGAGCTATCCACTAAAAAGCTGCAGGCATGCCCGATGGGCAACTAAACAAATAAATAACTTAAATACAAATTAAACAATTTATTCATCAACAGACAGTATACTTCTAAGCTTTGAAATTAAATTGGCTTATAAATAATACAAAGGTTAAACAATTATTGTTCTAAAATAGTACATGGAAAAATGTTTTATGCAACTTCTCGGTTTAGGATACGCAAACCTCACAATTCAAACGACAACGTTGCATACAAAATAATGAAATTGAATTTTTTTCTTGAAATCAATGTCATATGAAGCTGTACATTAACAATGAATTTCATCAATAAATTAACTTACAGTTGTATATAATTCTATGCCACCACAAACATTAATGACCCTGAATTTCATCAATCTGAGCAATCGTATTTCTCAAAAGCAAAATATTTCCTTTTAGACTGTTCACAGTTCTCCTTGTGAAAGTGTATAGTTTTCCAAATCGTTATAGCCTACTTAACAGCACAACAAATGTGCTTTGAGTTTTAAGAAACGGGAAAGTTCTAAAATAAGATGAGGTAATTGAGAAAATAAAACCCGCGCACTTACTGTTGGTAGTCCATCTTGCAGTATAATTTCCTATCGCGCAAGTAGCAGCTCGTGGTGAGCGGCTGTTGACACACGGTGCACTGCAAACACTCCTCGTGCCACGAGGATTCGTTCACTCGCATCAGAAATCTGTCGGATATGGGCCTCTGGCATCCCTCGCACACAGACTGATGGTGGCACTCTGTCCCTGGCCAAAGAAAATCACAGCTTTTAGGAGGGCAACACTTCGTTAATCCCGTTTTAAATTTAATCAACGCGAGTACGACATTTACGTTCATTTATCGTTTCTTTTGAAACGCAGTGCACAGGAAAACGACTCAACGCAAGAAAATACATCTTAGTGCAACTAACATGCATATTAATATAACACGTATTTTAGTATAAAAGTGTGTAATTGAAATGACATTAAATTAGCATTGCAACGTCTGCACGCTATCCATCGTTATTACTGTTACCTGGGTGACACTTAAGTGTTATTTATTAAAATAATGGATCATGAAAAGGACATAGTGCGTAGCACGGAGATAACAAACGAACCAAAAGTAGAATTAAAACTTTAAAAAATGGTAGGGGCAATGAAGCTTAAGAAATAACTTCAAATGTTTTGGAGACCCACAGAATAAACATCAGCAATAGCATACGTGATTGATTAATAGCAAATAATACCATAATTAGATTATAAAACATGGTCCGAAAAACGGCCAGGTCACTGCGGGTACACTGATAGCAAAAACGACTGAAAGGGTCACGGTTATGTTGGATCTACTGTAACGCTGTGTAATATACAGTGTAAGTAGCACGAAGATTTACGGCACGTAAACACTCCGATACTAAGCATTGAAAACTTCATTTAAAACAGTGCAGTGAACATAAGTGTTCCACATATGAATGCCCAGACAACCTACCGAGCATAACTCCCAAAGCAGCCGGGCCAGATCTTAGGTGATCTTCGATCTTGATACCGTCCAGCATCTTTGAGCAGTCAGGCTGATTCCTCACAGAAAGGGACCGCTCCAGCAACACGGGACCTGTTGCAATATCCAAAACAATGTGATGTCAACGTGCTCTTTTCTTTCTAAAATTCCTCTTTTTGCACACAACGCTATTTGACGACAGTACAGTTTGCATACAATACTGAGGATTAGCAGTTTTATGTCTTATGAATATGCTAGTACCTTTAAATCAGTCGCAGCACCTAGTAGGTAGCCAGTGCCAACGGATCGCGATCTGCAGTTGTTCCTTCACAAGCAAGTCTCGAGAAAACACACCATGCTGATACGGAAAAGGAGAGATATTTGCGAAAAGCAATCTTCAGATGTCAAACTTTACTCAGTCGGACGCTTGTAACGCTTCTTTGCATGGAAGCAGCCAAAGCGCGTTTTGAAACGTTCAGGCGAGATTCTCTCTCCGTCTCGGAAACATGATGAAGAAAACATAAAAAGTGTTAAGGAAACTGAGTTTAATCCATGAAAAGGCGAGCTGAGATGTTCCAGAGTGAGTTCTGGGGTAAATGTGCCGTACAGACCCCCGCTGCTGAAAAAGTCCGAAGCTGAGGTTGGGGCGAATGGAAGCGCCCTCCCACTCGTTGACCGCGTCACTTTTTTCTTGGACTATTTACTGACATTTGGATGCTATTGGTGCGCCGTTTTCATGGTGGCAGAGCAGCTTAAGTAAGCGTTCCGCCTCCAAAACCGACAACTACAACGCCGTGTGTCTGTCCTGCGGACCGGGATGAGTGCTACCCGAGCGCGTCAAGACACGGCAGGCACAGCGTGAACAATACGGGGCTGGGAAAGTTGGAAAAATATTACATTGATATCTATTAACTTAATGATTACACCCCTGACACGGACTGCGAAAACATTAAAAAGGTCTGCAGACGCATTAAAAAAAATAATGTACTTATCATTTGTCAGCATATACTGTGCTTTTTCCTATGTGCACGATGTTATATTCTTTTGCAGAAATGTCTACCGCTTATTCTCCTTACACAGTGAACAGCATTGAAACCCTGATGCAGCCAGCGTTTGGGACGCCGCTTGAAACGTAGACATTTGATCAACTATATGACTTACATCCACATGCAATTATATGTCTAATAAAAACACGATTACAGCAGATTGTTTGTTTTAAATATTTCGTTTTTTACTTATGTAATATGAGCAGTCGAATAAACAGACTCGAAGCTGCAGGAAAATGATGAAAGTAGTGAGGGCATTTGTGGAAATAATAGTATATGAAGTAGATATAAAATGCGCCGCAGGTCGCCGTGGAAAATATTCATTGCTATCGGTAGGCCTAATCATATCAGGATCTTCTCAACAGTTTTCATTTTTCTTTACTGGCACGCATTAAAAATGCGTGTTCAAAATTAGTGTTTGCTCATAAAAAAAACACTGGCAGTGTTTAAAGGCTTTCAAATCACGGGCTGCGCCGTCAAGCTGCAGACGTGCGCAAGCTTTGCGCCATTGTGCTCCTTACAAAAGCGCGCGCC
This sequence comes from Isichthys henryi, assembly GCA_026776945.1. Taxonomy (NCBI): domain Eukaryota; kingdom Metazoa; phylum Chordata; class Actinopteri; order Osteoglossiformes; family Mormyridae; genus Isichthys; species Isichthys henryi. The sequence continues at coordinate 7,592,033 of JAODJX010000119.1, read as the reverse complement.
TTGTGACCCCTCTGGCCGAAGCACCTGGCGATTGGTAACGCTACCCGCAGCTGATGACGGAATGCAAAGAGCGCAGCCAAATGACTGATCCGCCGATAAAACCCTAGATAGCACAGAAGCTAAAATTTATTAGTCTTTTCATTCATCTCGGAACTATGATTCTCTGTCATTCCAAAAAGATATTTTAAATTGCTACGCACGGCACTCCCTCTTTTGTCATTTCACGATCCAAATGGATCCGGATGATAGAAATCTATATTTTATCAAGGGCTGGGGATGATCGTATATATTTTTTTATTACTTTGTCTATTACACATCTTCCTTATTATGAATCCACGGCAGATTGAATATATAATTTATACCAGAATAATGAACGTCCGAGTTATAACAATGAAACACTATATTCCAATGCGCAGTGTATTATAGTAGCAACTAGTAAATAAAAGCTTTTGCATATAACAAAATAAATAAATAAATTCAAATAAATAAAATTACTTTATACAGTCCTAGTATACAGTCCTAACTGGATTTTGATGCGAAATTACAGATAAATAGTATTTTATTATTCCTGGTTAGTATGTGAACTGGAGGCATGACTTGAAAACATTTATAAGGGACATGTAAATATCCTGGGTACAGGTGCTTATTTACCGGCACAGACATGGAAATTAAAACTTCTCATCCAAGGCCAATCGATGGAGGGACATCTTAATATTTTATTAATACCTCACATTTTAGGCAATTAATTTAGACTAAATAATCTCTTTGTCCAGTGTCAACGGCCGTAATGACCGCTGGTGTCCCTTTCATCTCTGGAGAGTTTATTAACTGCACGTGGCCCCGGTTGTTGCGCGAGATGCTGTACAAACTCAATTGTTTTTCTTTTTCAACTTGACGGCACAGAAGAAAACAGGCCACTTTTAACTCGATATTTATCATCGTAACTTTTTTGCTCGTTTGCTCTCCTTCCCAATTAAACTGAGTGGACTTTATCCTCCCCTTCCCAAAACATCCCTCCGGCAATACAAGCAAATTGGTTTTAGGTATATAAGCGACACTCTAGATATGGAAGTACCAAGATTAATATAGCCTGCAGAAGTAGTGAAATTCACTGAATAGAATGTATCGCCGGCCTTTAAAAAATGATAACTTTTAAAATATACCATTGTCAAGACAAGAGTCATAACAGTAACGGTAAATTACATCTGATCTCTTAAGGATACGGCCATGTGGCCTATACGATTTAACTTTATGAAGTCGATATAAATTTAGCAATGTATTTTAAACTGGATTTGTGTCACAATGCCTTGATTCTAACCATACGGAAATTATTTCATAATGCCGACTTTACGAAGTAGATGTTTATATTCAGACCGATAACAGAAAGACCATCTTCCATCGTTGTGGTAGATCGCGGACCGCGATGTGGAGAAAAGCAAAGCGATTTTGCTAGTCTTTCATGCAGCCCCACCAACGGCTTCTGAACTCATATTGTAATTACAGGGCGTAATATATACGTAGCTCTAACCCGAGATAATCCCCCCTGCAGGTACTTTGTGTACCAAAGCCGTATCACAGGATTTATGCGGTCATCAGGTGAGACACAGATCATTACCTATTTTCTTAATCTCCATAGCTTCACTTTTTTTCTCAATCTATGTAAAGCAATAGTTTTAATACGCAACCCATTTCCCCGTAGTAAATACCCCCCCCCCAGTTTTCTCATTCAAATCAGACATAAAATTGGAAATTTATGAAAGACGTAAGAAGCGTTTGCATGGAAACATAACAGTTGAAGGCGCCTATCCAAAATCCATGTATTATATATATATACTATTTTATACTTAAGCAACATAGTTCAATTACTTGTTTTGTGAATATACACATTTTATACCTTAGATTAATTTAAAAAAATATATTTACAGTCATTAAATAAAACATTTGCGCACTCAAGTTTCAGGACGAGACATTTGTAATTAAACTATCATTCTCCTTAGAGAAACTGATGTGTTTAACAACTAAACCGAAGAAGTTAAATCAATGCGTTTTAATGTTTAAATGATTTTAATGATTTAATGATTTTTTTTACAATGGCCTAAAATGAATTTCGAATTAGCAACACCGATGATAACACCGAATTTTCTCAGTAAATAGCTTACGTAAGTATTCGTATTATGCAAATAACATGAGACTATTTGGAGAACATGTTGTAATGTGCAATTTTAATAATTCTACTACACTGTAGATGACGCAAAATATTTAGGCCAAATTGTGGAGTAAGGGATAGTGTTCGTTTTATTAAATGAGTAAATGAGGTAGATTTTCCAAAAGCAAAATAAACAGCTATATGCTACCTGCATCTAAAGATTTATCCTTTGTTTAAATGTTAAGTAGGCTAAATTAAAACCACATCGATAATGACAACAGAAATAAAACCATGCTACGCGCTGAGGGTCTAAAATTGTTTATACGTTATATATGCGTTTAACTTCGCAATAATCAAAGAAGTAATAAAATCCAGTAGCGACAATAAAAGATAAGTACCCTGTTTAAAATCACACGCCGAATTTAAGATTATTAAACAAGCATAAAACCCAACATACTGAAGATGAACACCGCGAAAATGTGCAAAACAGACACTAATACTCCCGAATTAACTTTAGCAGATATAAAATTGCATTTGGTGATAAAAGTCAAAAGTTTCACGAAACCACATAAGACAATTACAGCGCATGTTTATTAAAGGATCTCAGTCACCAAAGACAGTAAAACGGTATCATGCTTAGAGGAGACGAGCGATTACGTTACCTCCGTATAGACTTGCGCTGGTCTGATTGTCTTTGTATTTCAGCAAAAGCTGTTCGCTGCACTGTATCAAATTGTGGGGCACACAATTACCCTTTGTCGTGTCTTTCATGCCCTCTTGTGTTGGTATAGAGAACTACATCGTAGATATTTATATATGTATTATTTACTTCTTCGGCCTTATTTGCTGATGTCTCTCAATGATGCACCAACATAATTATATTATACATGTATACATTTATAAATATACAGGCCGAAGGATGCATTGTAAAAGAATGGCGCGCATGTGAAACGAAACTGTCTTTGAAATGACCTCATTGCACGAATTAATTGGGTGAAACCGCTCATTATCTGCACATATTTTCAGTCCGCACCTTAACTACAACAAGTTTGGCAATATCGTGGATAGCTTTTATCCACCTGCCTGTTTTTTTCAGTATTTAATAATGCTTTGCAATGTGTTTATGTACATCCATGACTTATCTACTGCGATCTTTGCCTCGTGGATTAGACTGGCCCTTATACATTATTTGTAAAACTGGACGAAATATGAGCCGAGAACTCATTGGCTGTATAAGTGTTTCATAAACACTGGGCTCTTATTGTGCCCACAGAATCCATTACAGCGTAATTAAATGTATCACATGTTAATGGTTAGAGGACTAAGGTCGAGATGCAATTCCTGCAAACCCATAGAAAACCATGAAAAACTCCTGCCGTGGTACATAATTGGCTCCAAGGCTTCAAGATTCCATTGTAGTTCCCATGAAATTCGTTTTCTCCCCTGCAAACACCAAACTTCGCAGAAAATTTCAGTCACAAATGGAATATAAAGCAACAGAAATTTCCGTAAACAAGCCGACTGCATCACATTAAAATACTCAATATGTTTGTACATTTACATGTTCGCTTAATGAGCAAAATTAATTTGTATTTAATGATACCATCCTAATACGCCTGGTAGCGTATCCCAGCAACAGGTGTGTGGCACGTGCAGCCTCGCGACAGGAATGAAGGTCATTACACATCTGCTTTCACCCCATCATATCGACTGGCGTCTTGAAATGTAGTTACGGGGAGGGGGTTTAAAAAGCGGGTACGCACATATTAAAATGGAGTAACTTCTACCTGAATCGAAATGCAGACGGTTACCTTGGTTGAAAGAACAGGACCTTGTTGGTAAGAAATTTTTCTGGTTTCCTCGCATAGTCACAAAATACACAGGCCCGTGGGAGTTTCCGTTTTGCCAAACAATCGTGCTTTAGAAGACATAATAAGAGTTCAAAAACCAAACACATATCTAAATTCGCCTCGGACCACAACCTCATAATTATTTCCAACCTCATTTAATTATTCCTTGTGTTTAATTTAGCCTTTGAGGTACAAACATACTTGAGACTTGGCGCGTAACATTGTTTTCGCTTAAATAATAGTTTTCAAACAAATCTCTTTGAAAATGATTTTTTAAAAATCGACTGAGAGAAAAACTCTGGTTTTAAATTCGATGCATATTAATAAACATTTACGAAATATATATTACCTATATAACTACTTTGGCATAGTAAAGTCCCAAATCCATCTCTTCCTGTTATGCGCGTAACAAATGGTTTCAATTGTTTTTTTACTTAGTGTTGCATAATTTCCGATTTCTATACAGAATTTATAGATCAACAACACCGCCGGGGGATAAGCATGCGGATACATCTTTTACCTATTTACTTTAAATTCGTTATTTATTTATAAGGACATATATCCGCTAACTTGTGCTTTAAGTAGTTCCATTAAAGCATATATAAACAAAGGTTCTATGACGCTCACGTGGTTAAAATTCGAATGGTATATCAGCGAAACTGATACCAGTGAAACCAACTGACATGGGTCAGCTGGAAAATAAGAACGGTGTGTATCGAATGGGACGAGATGAACAACCACGGGTTCTGCGGTTCCGCGTTATCTGATCTTGTTCTCCTTCGCTGATCATTTGATGTAGAAAATTGTATTTCAGAAATTCGTAAACAGCGCTACCGGTTTAGCCTGCAGGCCGCCGCTTTGCATCGATCGGATGTCTCACGTCTTAACTGCGACACCTAAATATTTAACTGAAATAAAAAAACAGTAGCTAATGTTATTTTAAATAGCTATACACGTCAATGAGGATAGCCTAACTGGACTACTGTTTAACTGATTTAGGGATATATTTTCTACCTCAGGTAAAATGTAGTAATTAATTAATTTGGTGGGAAACACCAAAGAAATGTGTGAAATTGTTAAATGGATGAAACTGCAATGGCTATAAACCTTATTGAGACTTAATTAATTAATACATTAATAACGTATAATAATAATAATGGAGGAAAAATGTTTTTTTTAATTATTAGATAATGACTTTAGCAGTTTTTAAAGCAGACTGCATTTACATTTAAAGTTTAAGAGACAAATATTTCTTTCAGTCTCTGTAACAATTTTTTTTTTTTAATGAACAGCATAAAGAACATGGAAATTAATGTAAAAGTTCTGCTATATTGTTGAGAATCCGAAAAACTCTGAACTGTTTAATTGTTATACGAACTTTTTTTGTAATACTTACGTCATGCAGCTTTTCGTTGAATATTAATCGGAAAGAAAAGGTTATAGATGTTATTGAACAAGTTTGAATGTTCAAATACTAAATTACGTCAGAGTGATTGAATACTAAATCTGCATGTGCATTAAGTATTAATTTAATAATACTGCTTCGTAACACATCCCTATTGAACTTTTTATATACGAACAATTGCATGCATTTCTCAAACAGTTTTAATCTTTTCTGTTGGTATGTGGTATTGTAGCGTGCCGAATCAGATTAAATGTCATTTTAATGTCACAAATTGTATTAATGCTTTTTAAAGGTTTCTGTTTATTCGCGGAAAACGTGCGATTTTCAAACTTCGTTTACTTGAAATATTACTCGTTGTTAATTGAATTAACTAAGCATGCTAAATGAAACTAAATTTGCACGAATTTAAGCTTCGCTTACAGCATATATCGCCGCTGTAATGTAACATTTTGAGATTTCACCGTCGGAAAGCGTATAAGGCGAAGTGCCCGTGCACGCTTGGAAATAAATTGTGAGCTGGAATCACTGAGTGATGAACGGGCAATTAAATGGCGCTTTTGGAGTTTTGGAGGGTATAATTAAGAAACGTTTGACGATAAGTATACCGATTAAAATTCCCTCGCTCGTTGTCGGATAAAAGATGACTAATACCTGTGATATATGACATATGAAGCCCTTTGGTAAACACAAGGTAGTCCGTCGATGGAAAAAGTACGACTGTCACTGATGACAAGCAAGCTCACTCATGACAGATCAACTTAAATTCAGGTTGAAGTAGGCCTACATTACTTCAGTGAATGCAATATATATTATGTCTGGGGGACATAAAACCATGTCCACTTGTCTGTTAGATTTGAAAAACTAAGATGCGACCTTTTGTTAAGAAAAAACGGGTATAACGGGAGGAGAAGGAAGCTTTAATTAATAAAGTTTAATCGATTTGCACTAAATTATTTATTAGGTTTTTTTGTGATTGCCCATCGCTGCATTTTAATGATGCCCCCAAAGATACCCGGGCACGTCTCCCCTCCCCCCCACTTATTTCCGCGGTCCATGTACATACACAGATTCGTTCCTATTAGTTATGCTTTTAAGTAATCAGCACGTGGCGGATTGCCTGCGTGAATAAGGTGGAGTTTTATTGTTTGTCTCCTGGGAGCGGTAAACCAAGCAAGCAAAAAAAAAAAAAACTCAATTTAGTGGAGAAGATCTTTGTTTTGAAAATGGTAAGTTGACTGCAGGTATTACAGTGGGGGTTGTTAAAAACTTGAATCTGAATTTCTTTCTATCCATACAAACTAAAATATTTATTTGATTGTGCTTTTTTAAAAAAAAAAAAAAAAAAAAAAAAACCTGAATTATAACCTGAATTATGTTAAGACAACCGGCCGAACGAATGCAAGAAAAAAACACACCAGGGCAATTCATGTCGTATATATATAAATCGCCCAAGAAGCTTGATCTTTAATGAGCTCTAACCATTATTCCATTCATACCACATCTTTAAACCAGAAGGCAATGAGTATGCAATTAAAGCATTAAACTCTTTTTAGAACTTGGAAAAAAATAATTAGCAAAAGAGCAAAGAAAAAAATAAACTAGTCCGTATACTTATGTCCGCTGTAGCGCAAGTCATCTGGTATTTGGATGGTTTCCTTCTAAGGGAATCGCCATGACATTAGGAACATTAATTCCACGTAATTCTCTACAGGTAAAACACGTAAATGCAAGATGACTTGCGCCACGGCGGACGCAGGCATAACTACGGAGATCCCACGACCGGCGGGCTTTCACAGAAAAAGGATGTGCTTTTCAGATCGTTTGTGATACAATTCCCAGGGTTTATAATGAACCATGGGAAACCGACCCACGAGTCCAAACAAGTGTTGCCTTATACAAGGGACCACTGATCTGAAATAATTTTTAAGGGTAGGGCTACGCTACAGTAAATATTTTACTACCGGTCGATAAGTGGTCGGTCCGCAAAGCTGCACAGTCAGATCTATGCAAATTTACATTACACTGCTTAACTCACCTGAAACTGGTTTGGTCCTCCTAAAGCGTTCAACTATTTGCATATTTATACTGAAACAAATGAAGAGCAGGAACGTTCTTATGAGAAACTTACAACATATATGTGTAGGGATTAAAAAAAAAACTTTCATTTGGGGGGCGGCATGGTGGTGCAGTGGTTAGCACTGTCGCCTCACGCCTCTGGGACCCGGGTTCAAATCCCCGCCTCGGTCACATGTGTGTGGAGTTTGCATGTTCTCCCCATGTCGTCGTGGGGTTTCCTCCGGGTACTCC
>JAODJX010000119.1:7549284-7563621 GCA_026776945.1 Isichthys henryi | reverse complement strand
CCTCCGCTTTTAACCGATAGGCGAGAACCCCCACCTACGTGTTACGCTAGTGGGCAGGCCATGAGTAAAACCCGCAGGAGGAGGAGATCACAGAGGGATCGCTGGCCAGCCAACACAGCCCCCAGACCCCCCAGCTCCTGATTCACAGGCGTCATTTAAGCAGACCAGTGAAAACACAACATCCAGTACCGGGCTGAGTGAAAGAGCCATTCGACTCGGACAGAAGCCAGTCACGTTGGGAAACGTCCGGAATTTGCATGCATGCACGGGTACTGGCACACACACACACACACACACACACACACACACACACACACACACACACACACACACACACATTCACATTTCAAGTCTGCATCATTCAGAAGCCTTGCAGAGCAGAGACGTTCCAGTCCATCGCCTCAGTACTGCTCTTACCAACTCTGCTCCCAGCAGAAGCACCACAACAAAAAAAAAACATCAACGAAGATCCGCCGGATTAAACAGTTCGGTCAGACTAATTTAAAAAGCATTACGGAGATCAATGAGCTCACATCTGCACATGAACAATGTGTATCATGACCAGCAGAAATGAGCCCAGACACTGCACTGCGGTCCCAAGGCTCGTCGGGACGCTTTACCGAATGGGGATGGGCGCGGGGGCCGGCGAGGGTGTGGAGGCGGAAGTGACCGGCTGGGTGGCGGGTGACTGGTTCTGGGTGGGCTCCTCTGCCCGGGGTACCTTCCCCATGCGGTACCAGATACCCATGTTGTTCAGCTCCCTGAAATGAAACCAGAACCCAGAAACAAATTGGGGGGGGGGGGAATCCCAATCAGTGAGCCCTTTACTGACAGTAACGACGTCAGTTAGGGCTCAGAAGTATCCCTGTCGGAAATGTCCCTCGAGTCGAGTATGATGGACAATTAGAAGCCCCGCCCCCAACTCACCCGATGAAGGTATACTGCGGGGGGGCCTGCTTGGACCTGCCCAGGATGCGGATGTCGCAGATAGCCGCCTCGGTGGAGTCACGCGGGATAAACTTGATACAGAGCCTCCTCTTTCTGAAGGCCTGCTCCTCTGCATGGTGCAGGGGGGGGGACAAGGGGAGGGGGTTTATAGAATGATGCACCGAAACCCCAGGAGAGGCATTGCCACTGTTCCCTCCCATCATTGAGGTCAAGTCTCATTGGCCACCAATCATCCTATGGCACCCATCCATCGCCGATGACTGGAGGACCGACCTGATCTCTGCACTGTTTTATTCAGAGAAATATCTCAATTTCCAAATGTCTAACTTTTCCTACTTCAAAGTCCAAGGTACCACTAGCAATACCCTCCACTTAACATAACATAAGCTGTAGAGAATAACACCACTCCTTCACACACAAATAGGATGACTGCAGCCATCAGGCACGACCCAGTGGTACCACCCCCCACAAAAGGATGTGTTACAAACGTCCCGCTGGGCTCTGAGAAGTCAGGAGAGAGGAAGGAGGAGGAGAATCAACAAACAAAGACAAGGCTATGTTTGCTCACGTGTGTCAACCGTTTCTTGGATGGGGATGAAGCCCACTGGCAGGGTGTCCTTCATGTCAATCAACTTCATGTCCACCAGCACGTTTCCCAGATGGCTCTGCAGAGGAGGGCAGGAGACCACAGAGAAAGATCAGAGCTCTCAATGAAGTGCACACAACATTATAGACTCTGATTCTCTAAGAACTTTAACGGCAGTGGAGGCCTCATCAAAACACCTTTAAACAGACTTAGAAGATTAAGCATCATTAAAGACAAATTCACTCCCATTCCTGGAAAGATTAAGACTAACTGCCAGTTAGGGAGAGATCTCAGACAATGATCTACATGAAAAGATTTCGGCCGCTAAAGAAACGTTGTCAACTGTGCGCTCGTGTGTGTGTGTGTGTGTGTGTGTGTGTGTGTGTGTGTGTGTGAGAGAGAGAGAGAGAGAGAGAGTTCATATACATCCCTTCATTCAGATCAGCCTGGTCATTTCTACCCAATGAATGTTACGTTTCAGTCCAGCTTTGCTTTTAATACGCAAATCATCATGGTAAACTGAACGCTGAGCAGCTCTAATTATCCGAGTTAACGGACATTTAGGAAGAACTGCAACAGTGACAACACAATGACTAAACGTTTACCATTTTTAGTGTCGTTACCTGAAGTGAAAACTGATTAATAACAAACACATAATCAGCCGGGTTAGTGTTTCAAAGTTTCGCTAAGGATCTAAAACAGGAATGTTTTGCATGAATACAAACGTGTAAAGCCCTCAACGACATATTCAGTTGCATGACAAACAAAACGCCTCCTTCATTTAATCTCTCCCAATTAACCTAATTAATTGAACGTGACCGCAGTACAGTTTATTTTCAACTTCACCTATCGGGACCTCTGGCCCGTGACGAATCACAGATGGGCGTTGCACGATCCGGTCTGCTAATTATACGCCGCCGTCCTTCACTGCTGGTGATTATGGCGGGAGCAGGACGAACCGGCAAGCTGGGACACTTATATTGATGGCACTGTCACGTTACATTCCAGTCAAAACTGTTCTCTTGCCTCCTATTTTAACCAATGCAGACACTCAACGACACTAACAGCGGGTCCTTGAATACCCCCTTCACATGGTATTTTTCTGTTGGGGGGAGGGGGGCATTCCTAAAATCCAAACTGAAACATTGATACGACACTCATAAATACGGCACATTAACTACAGCTAAATAAGAGCAAGGATGTGCAGCCCATCAATCGAGGTCCAACAAAAAATGACTCACTTTGGGACTAGAACCTGTAACCTTTCAATTACAGGTTACCTTCCATTAACCATTAAGCCATTAACCCTTTTACTCTCACACGCCGATGAAGGAACCATACTATAGAACCTCTTCACTCCTGAAAACGACATACAGATTAGGAAACTAAATCGGAACAGCGATGTAATCAGGGTCTGCAGACCTGCTGCCAACTTTCAAAGTATGATCAATCAGCAGGTCCCCTGACGACCATAAATAAAGACCATCCAAACTAGGAATGTTTGAACTGTCATTCGCCATTAATGTACATTTTCACAAAGACAATTAAATTATTTTCTATGCCTTCCTCAGCTTTGAAGAGTAATCGCACAGTGCCTAGACGTTCAGCTGGGACTTTGTTAATCAAAACAAACACAAACACACACACACAAACAAAACTGCACATTCTCGCTCCAGATTATCATAGCAAAGGCATACATCCCTGGGGGCCGAAACAGAGTCAGCTTCATTTCAAAGAATTTGTCAAAAAAAAGAAAAACAGCGGCAACAACCAGAAACTAAAATATTTATTAAATAACTCTGACGGGCGTCAAAAGCCTAGTTTGGGGTCTGCAGTCAACCACGATGTCTCGTTAACCCCCCACCCTCGCAAAAAAGTTCACTCACGTTTTCTTTGGAGAACACTCGGGTGAAACAGAGATAGCGCGTGACCTTGGATTTGAACAAGCCATCCTTCCACAGGTCTGCATCAAAGCCGTCTGTCGTTTGAGAAATCTGTGGGACATAAAAGGTGTTAACAACTGAGGTGTGGAGAACAGCAATACAGACTCAAGCAGAGCTCTGGATGTGAATTTATACTCATATGGCTATGTTACCACACTACATTAGTCATAGAGTAACTGTCACTGCATCCATCCATCTTATTTACCCGCCTGTCCTATGCAGGGTTACGGGGGTCTGAAGCCACAAACACAACAGTCACACCTATGCACAATTCCAGAATTCCTATTCACTTTAGCATGGTTTCGGACTTGCACACTATTATTAATGTGTTGCATATTTACCATTACTGTATACTTCCAATATTTGCACTATTTTGGCACTGATGTTGTGGGACTTGGTACACAAGTTTTTCACCTCCCTTACACCCCACCCACTGTCGAGTGATGTGACAAAGTGATCTGATTTTGTTCTGAATCTGACCAATAATTCAGGTTCGGCACTCTTCAACAGACAGGTGTAACTGAGACCTTTTGCCAACACCATACACACTTACGATGGATTTTTGCTGCAGTATGGAGATTCACCATGTTTTACTGAACTCTCAACACAATCCATCAGGACCAACTGGGGAGAAAGTACATTTTTACATGCATTATCATTCTTTATAAACTGGTCTAAACTGAGTGGCAGTTGGCACATTCACTAGCAGCAGGTTCACCAAACTGGTTTTCGGGGACCATATTTTTGCTCCCTGCGATACAGTCCACATTTTTGCTCCTTCCCAGCACACTACCAGGAGCTAGTAGGAAGGATCGGTTTGAGAAACACCGCTCTATCGTACCACAGGCACGGCTGGCGTTCAGCGGCCTCACAATAACATCCATTCTGTACCCTTCAAAGGGGATGAGGAGAGGGAAGAAGGGAAGTCAATAGGGTCCAGAGATCTGGAGGCGTGGAAAGGTTTTGACAAAGGGGGGCATTCAGGAGAGGGTAACCCCCATCCGTGGAGACTGGCCAATAAGCTGGCAGAGAAACTATGCTGGTGATGTGGGAGGATAATCCACTGATGGCACCAGAGCCATGCTGAGGAACAATACAGGACTATTTATGCTGGAGGGGGGTTGCAGACTTTTAGACCAATTTTCACAGTCCCTGCCTTCCCCTCCCTACACAAGAGGGGGTGCCTTATAAGGAAGGGGTCTTTACAAAGAAGGGCATTCCATCACGTCCAAACAGGACAAAATGCAGCAATGAGATGTTCTCACGGCAAGATATTACCTCCAATCAGAGGCTGGGTACCACCACCAATCGAACAGCGCCTATACTCTGAAGCCACACATAAACTACAACAGCGAGCTGTGAAGACTAGCTGGCCAAAGTTACAGAAGGGCCAGCAGAGCCACTCCTGTTCCAATCCACCTCCAATCTGGCACCGTCGAAGCTTAAACCCATATCCACCTGAAATGTGCGCACAGAAGCCAGAACATCACCATGACGACTCATACGCCTTCAAAAAGCTTCAAGTCCATGTCGTAAAAGTAGCACCTGTCATGGTACTGCTATGTGCTGTCACTTGAGCTTAACAACTAGCAACTCAAAAGAGCTAAAGGGTAAAATTATGAACTAATGAAGAGTGCTGGATTTAACCTGTCATCAAAAATTACAGAAGTCAGTTACTATTATAATCAAAGGTAACTGGTTTTCCGTACAGACCTAATGCTGCGATGACTTGCAAAGGGTGCGACTTAAAAATACCGGTAAATTCACTAGAATCAGATCACAGGACTATACTTTAATTCCAACACCACTAAGGACTGCTGATAAACCTTTCTGCCTCGCGTCGGATCAGACGTAAAGAAACCCCCAGATTCTGGAAGCTTTAACATTGCACAGGTGTGACTCGACGACAGCAACATGCCGGAGGATTACAGGATCACAGCACCAGCGAACAAGACAAGTTTAGGCATCGACCTCCACTTGACATCGGGTCAGGGGTCAAGAATGTGTTTACTTAAGGAAAGAAGCAACCCAATGACACCTCTCTCTCCTGCACCAAAACACACAGGGCTCTCATGACAACCCTGGAGGACAGAGTGTTTTCAATGCAGAGGACCCACATTCAGAGTGCAAATAAACATTCTAGCAAGTGTATGAGTCATTCTCATAAAGGAGATGATGGCTCTTCTAAAATGGAAGTTGCTCTTTATAACAGGCAATACTGGTTTAATACTAACAGAGGCCAACAATTTAAGTGACAATCACAGTTACATGCTAACAAAACACACACACAGCACAGAAAACATTACACGGTCACGACATTATCAACATAAATACACAAATACACAAAATTGCTATTTCAAGACAGGCGCAGAGTGTTGCAAAGCATGCCAGTAACTGCATAATTAGTTCTGCTGACCAACCCCACGGCGTCACATTTATTGTCAGCCAATCGTGGACAGTGGGCGGAATCAGAACAAACGGAAAAGTTTGCCTTAGGGACCCTACACATGTGCTACGCCGAGACAGTGATCACCGCTCATATGACGTTCTACTGCTGAAAAGACACAAATTCTATCAATTTCATCTGAAGTATACAGCCACCTTAAAGCACAGATAGGCGTATGAGTGATAGTAGACACGGACAGCAGGACACAGAAGACCTCCCCGCCCACCCCAAACAACATTCCAAAGAGGAAATGAAATGCTGAGGACGACAGGACGGAACAGGGACCATCCTCCTTACCACATCGTAGCCGGAAGGCGCCTTGTTCCGCGAGGCCACCACCCCAACCCCAGTGATGGGGTCCATGGGCAGCTCCGGCAGGGCATCGGACAGGTCCCGTACCTCGGGCATCATGGCAGAGCTCTGCAATGAGTTGGGTGGGGATCAGCGGAGCAGCCAATGAGGAGGAACAGCGCCATCAACAGGAAGGGAGGGCTACTGACAAGCGCTAAGCATGACGCAGGGTTAGGCAGAAGCAGCCAAAAAACTCAGACAGGATGAAGCAGGAGTACTGGCCCGTCCTCATTTAAAGCGTCATGCTTTCATCATTACCTCCATTGTATTCTCTATTTCTGGCATTTTGCACTTTATTGTTAACTCGTACACAGTGAAAGCTACGCCTTGGACAATAATTTCCCTCAGGATAAATGAAGCAGTATCTTATAATTAAAATGCATCATATTTGCTCATCACAATACAAATTTCTGTTAAGTGAATAAGACCATTAAATAGTTAAAAATGCTTCATCTTCCCATTTCTATTAATAATATTTGGTTAATAGTTATCAATGAATGCCCCCCCTTTGTCACTGTATAAATTGCCCAAACCCATGCTGGTAGAAATGGAGGCACTCAAAGTGAACGGAGCACCATTCCCACGGGCGCAGGACACAGAGGCCTAACCCTATCCCCAGATCGTCAAAAAGCCTGATTCCCTGCTTCATCATAGGCAAGTAGAGACAGAGGAGAGCGACAGCCCCGACTTAGAAGGAGCATCCATCAGGACAGGTCTGTGTCCAAGGGGAGGCATCGAGGGGGCGCGGGATGAGACCAGGAGGCCCATCAGTCTGGGTCCCAGGACCCAGACTCTCAAAATAGGGCCACGGTGTCGCATGCAATGCAAGCAAGCAGCTTTTGGCTTAACATGCGTCTCCAGTTGGTGCTTCACCAAACACTTGTTATTTGTACCACTGGAAATATGTACATTTATCTGTTTATCACACTATTATATGTCGTACAGCTGTTTCTAGCACTTCGGATTTGGTCCCAAACTGCATTTCCTTGACCGAGTCCTTGTACTTTAAGCTATGATAAAGTTTAATCAAATTATCTACTCTTACCAAAGTACAATCGTCACAATTGCTAATGACAGGCAAAATGAGAGCCAATCACAGTGCATAAAATCATCAGAAGTCGTTTCCCATTGGTTACAAATATTGGGTTTCACTGGGCGGTGACTGATAGCAGATCGCGGACCTCACCTGCTGAATACGTAGCTTCGATTTGTCACACTGTGATATATTCAGCTGAAGTATCCAAAGTAGCATGGGTTTAAAGAAAATATAAGTTTATCATTCATATATCAAAAGAGGATCCAATGTCTAACCAGTTACAATCTCAAACCTGGTTTCACGGCAACTTTTAAGTTGTGCCCTTTACTGCGTTATTACAGAAGAGTGGAGATATACATAACATACCACTGGTAAGTTCCTGCCCAGGCACACCCAGAGAACACAACACTAACCCGAAACAGGCACCTTAGAGACAACATCTCCAGATGAAGGCACCAGATACAACCCACTTATTTCACGAAACTCGTTTTCCTCAAATGCAGTCTGAGACCAAACAAAACATTTAGTTCGAGTTAAATAAGAATAAAAACACACTTCAACGAGAATTTTCATAGCCGAAACTCCCAGGAGAGGATTTTGGGCCCCCCTCCCTGTGAATAAGCTTCCTTGGCCAGGACAGTGAGCAAAGCTGGCATGTTCTACAGATCCCTGAGGGGACGAGACTGAAGAGCTGAAATAGAGAGTATTTCCAGACAAAGTACTAGGCTTTCGTGCAGCTCTGCCAAGTGTTTCTTAGGCTCTGCACACCCTCTCCCACCAAAACGGAGAGCACCAACAGACCACATTCTGGTTAAACACTAAACACAAAAACAAGGGGTGTATGAAGGCATAAGTGTGACCAAACGTTAATCCTGCAACCATGCCCATGTACTTTTATGGGGATCGGAATACCCTGGAAACTCGAACCCCTCATTTTCTTTTGTTTTTACGTGAAGCATTACTGGAAATACAAGACTAAGTAGACAGCAAAAACACGGGCCACTGTGTGGAAGCAGACTGGCACCAAGCAGAAGGCGGCGCCATCTCACTAGTCATGACACAACCAACACCACTACAAACACTCGATGTGGAAATGGGTGCCAGGCCACAGGAAACCTCTCATTTACATGTGTGGCTGCAGAACAAGCTCTTCATTAGGGCCCAGAATCACTGGCTGCCAGCCAAGGGGAACCCTTTTACTGGTGGGGATTCCCCAAAGTGAGATGGTAAAGATACTGCTCTCTAGAGGAAACACCAGTGATCTCTGATTTATAATATTTCATCTCAGGTTGGTCTGCAGCCAGCTGCTAGCAGAGAACACCGTGCAATAATGCAAATAAGATATAATCAGGGCCTAAAGAGATCTAGCAGATAAGAGCATTATAAAGGAAACCTGGATGAAGCTCGAGATCAGAGTTGTAAATTAGCTTAAACTTCAAGGTTTAACTGGAGCAGTAACACAACAAGGGCCATTAACATCAACAATGATGAACAGGGGCCAGGAAGCACAGCATGTGCCCACCTAGTGGTATGAACTAGAAGCAAAATGTATAAATCAACAAGTAAAAGGCGCTGAAATGGAAAGTGACGCAGAGACACATGAAACAAAGACTTTAACGGTTAGTACTACAGTAACACAACCTTCAAACCACAATAGAACAATCAATTCTTCAGGCTGCAGTAAATGGAGCTTTTTTAAAAAGAGACCAAAATGTCACAGCAGATGCAGAAGCCCTTAACTACAGTATAACATATTTTACACAATAAAAACAGGCACCACTCCGCTTCGGTCCCTCAACGTTCCCAGCATTGTCATAAAATCCCGAGACATCTCTCTAAATACTGCAAACCAGTAGCGAAATACTGATACTTGAATCCTCTCCTGTAAATAGGACATGAAATTTCAGTCGGAACAAAACATTAACAGGCTTAATTTAAACAGGCTCACAATGGCTTCTTATTGCACCCATTTAGCTACTGGGATCTCAGCACACGCAAGCTGCCTGAACGAAAACATGTAGATGATGTCTGACATGTGGTTTTGGAAAAGCGAGGCTGGTGTCAATACACTTCGGTTCACTGCGTCCTATAGAGTCACTATTTCATTTTTACGAAGGGGGGCGGGGGGGTGGCAGCTTTCCAACATTTTCCTCTTAAACTCCGTAACATGGTTCCAGTGTATTTCAATTCAGCATAAACATTTACTTGATTTTTCAATCGTATGGATCGGGATTAACTTTTCATTATGAAATATGTAAAACAACACAATCACTGAGAAAGTGACTCTCGTGTGGTCGAGCACCAATCTGTGCAACTTTTCGCAAACTGCGGGGATGCCAGAATGGAGTGTGAAACAGTGATGAAAAGTCCCTTTCAGATAGTCCTTGTTAAAATTCAGGCAGCGTTACCCTGGGACTGGGGTGACTGTATACATGCCAATTCCAGATAAAAAAAAATAAAAAATACCAAAACCAGTTACCCAAACAACTCCTTTCCACTTCCACATAACCTGATCAAACAACCAAAACATCTACCAAATTCAAAACATTTAACCTCGAAATGAAAGGCCACGCCTTAGGCATACTCCAAAGGCACCTAGCCCTGACTGGCATCTTTCTCTTTTGATAGCAAACCCTTTACAGTCTTATTTGTAAGACCATGTCCTGTAAAAAGTAAAAAAAAAAACGCTCAGAAAGCAGCACTCTTGCATCCATCCCTGGAAATATTCCTACCCAGTACTGCCTGAAGTTGTGGAAAGACATCCATTCATATCCGAAAGTGCATTAACTACAGATACTGGTCACGCTGAACGTGCAGTTATTTAGAGAGCACAAGAGACAATAGATAACACCACAGTGTTACACTTCGAAACAAAAGCTATGGTGATATCCCTCTGGTGCACGGGATGGTGTGATCGTGCCGCAGGATTTTGGGAGCGTGCCCAGGCGATCGGATAGAATTACAGCTGCAGATACAAATTTAATACCGACTACACAAGTGTTAAATGGCGTTAAATTTGCCTACCAGCTTGACATTATAAGAGATGGACCGTGTCATGTTCCAAGTCACCACACGTAAGGCTTTCTATCTGAAAGGTGGAGCAGCGCTGAGATACCGTCATGGGATTAGCATCCAAAAAAAAAACAGTGCGGCATATTTCAATTAAATACATTTTTAAGACTTGGGTCATACGGGCCACAACACCGGCCCTCGCTGGGGCAACACTCGGCGTATTGAGCTCGTGCAATGCGTCTTTATCTATGTATTATTAAAAAAGGAAATGAGTTTCAGCGTTAAGCCACACTTCACACCAAACTGTTAAGAAATGTCCTCATCGAGGCCATGCGTAAATTTAGCCTGCGGTTTTAAAACTCCTGTTTGTAAAAAAGAATCATTTTAGTGTAAAATAACAGCGGCTTAATATAGCCCCTTCACACGTTTTAAAATGCAAAATGTTATTTATCATGCGCGTCGCTGCTCACACCGTTTGCTGACTTAACTGTTATTCGGGGGACCTGGTTCCTCCTTCTCAGACAAAAGCAGCTTTTCATGAGGCCTCGGACTCGCGTAAAGGCCGAGACGGACAGAAGCGACAGGGAGGGCGGCCGTGGGGGGCAGGGAAGTGACGGCGACGGTAGAGGGGAGAGCAGTAGCAGCTAGGCGGCTAACTCATCGTCGGTTTTCTTACCCAGTGAAGACAACAATTTTTAAACTGCACAAGGGATTGAAAAATAATCTCTGCCTATTTACTGATCCGTCTCTTTTCGTCTTCTCCCCGCTCTCCCCGTCACGGCTGCAGATCCAGCATGTCTCGGTTTTTCTCTAGCAAACATTTAGCCGCCTTGCTATCATGCTAGTGGTGGACGCGGCTCCTAGTGGCTGTGCGAGATTAACGGAAGGTACCGAGAGAGAGGGAGGGAAGGGAGACCCCTGCGTCACAGAAGCGGGAATGCCACTTTCCGTGTGTGTGTGTGTGCGCGTGCGCGAGTATTTACCACACTGTGGGGACCTGATGTCCACACAATGTGGCAAAACCTGTTACTTTTTAGCTTACGGGGACAAGTTTCGATACCCACAATAATCTGTGACTGCAATCAAAAGACTAAAAATGCAAAAAGTCATGTACTCAGGTTACTTGTGGTTACTTAATATTACATTTTTTGCCATTCTCATAGCACCATTATTTAAAAAATGCAAAAGCATAATTTGCTCAAAGTAAAATGGTACTGAACCCAGTGCAGGGCGCTCTTGATAAGGACATGTGAATAAATGATGGATGTATGAATTATGTTTGCATTTGAATACTTTTTCCTAATTCTGTAGTAACGTTTTTGTGAGAAATGTTCCCACAAGAACTGTAAGCCCTGGAAAACAGGCAGTCTGACAAGAAACTCCACCATTTTACACATTTTTACATTAGCTAATATTCAAAAATAGATATTTACTAATAGTGCAACATTTTATGTTTTTTCTAATTGTTTTCCAGTGCTACTGGAGGAGTTTGACTTCTTGTATTGAACTGAGGTGAGTTGTTGTGAAATCTTTATAAACAACAGGTAAATAATAATAATCCTGTTATCAACTATGCACACAGATGTGACTTGCAAAGGTTTCCGTGGCGATGTATCAAAGGGGAACAAATACTACGAAGTTTCAAAAAGAACTTTTAAAAACAAAGATAGCATACAGTCCATTTAAAAGTTTAGTACTCACATGTCAACACTTTACATTTTAAAGAAATCTGTTATTGTTTCCCTTTTGTAACAAGGGGGAAAGTGACGGGATTTGGTTGTGTCTTGGTTTATTTCAGCACTTGTGAAGGTTTTAATTTTCTCTACTCTTGCGTGTTCTTTTTACAATGTTTTATTTAATTACTTGTCTTTTTAGATCATGCTTTTAGTTGTACGCAGTTGATTTATTTTGGTCTGACTGCATATAATATAAAATATTGTTGTTTTACAGATTATTTGTAGGTATAACTTGATTTAATGACGCATGAATGCTCACGCACACTTACTAAATGACACTGAGAACGCTATTCAGGGTGCTGAGATTTTTCAATCTTCCATTTATCTCAGAGGATTGAACCTAGAACCGGGAATGACGTCACACACGAGGTAACAGCGTTCCAGTACAGCAGTCGGAAAGCTATTTAACAATAACTGACACCTGTTTCAAAAAGCAAGATTTTTTGCTTACTCAAATAACTTTTCAGATTTAATTTACCCAAGTTTAAATGGCCTTTGTCTTTGTTCACTTACATTGAGCCTAGACTACCTTAGATCCGACAAATTGTCCACTTAAGCAAGAAATCCTGCTTACTGAGACTGGACCCAGTTCTAGCCTGGTTATTTGTTAGACATTGTTAGCAATATCAGTGGATAACAAGACATTGCGTGGTATTTTACGTATAAAAACACTGTGGCAACACGTCCACAGATAGCAGTTGGACAGTACTCTGTGTACGACCGATTTAATGATCCACAAATAAGACGTACGTGCTAATAAACTGTATAAAACCACAGCTTTAATTTCCGCTGATAAAGGGCGCAGCCGTCGTGTGTTCTGAGGTTGGGGTTGTGTAGATTCCTCCAAATTTCCGAGTGGGAATTCCGACTTCAGGGGGTGTTCCAGTTTGAATTTCCGACTGGGAACAAGGAATTTCCCAGTTATGAGTTCAAATGGAATGCAGCATAACACCACTGAGTCACAGTATTATCATGCAGCCATCAGTGGGCCTAGGACTGGTGTGGCAAGTGTGGGCCCCGCTCACCGAGGGCCCACCCACCACATCCCGTGTTTGTGGGATTTAGCTTGTCTGCTTGGCTTGCTAATCCCTTTCACTCTTGTTAGTGAAGGAGCTGAGGAGTAGCCAACTTAATCGCTACCCTGAGGGTAGCTCTTCTGCATCAGAGGTCGTGGCGTGAAGCATACAGTGGGAGCATCAACAGGAAGTGGTACGTCGTAATTCCCTCACACGATGTTATATATTCCTGCACAGCAGACAGGCTAGAGACTGACAGGTCAGGAATGTGGCAGCAATGTGAAAAAAGGAGCGTTACTTGCATCACCTTTACACGGGAGCAAGGTGTTTATGCTGCGGTTTGGAGACAGCAAGCAGAACATTCAGCGGATGCCTTGGCCGCTACTACGAACACAGGAGTGACAGGCCCAGAAACCACTAGACCTGTTTTTGTGGTTTAAATTCTTTGCATCACACTCAGTTAATGTGTTTGCTTTACACCTGGTTAATGAGTCATTTTCCATTTGCATGTTCAGGCTGCGGTCAGAGGTCCAACGGTCATGTAAATACGGCAAGAAATTTAAAAAAATAACAACATTCAATCACCCATTTCGGCAGCTGCTTACCCAGTCAGGTTCTCAGTGATTTATAATCTGTGTCACAAAGAACAGGTCGTAAAAACCAGCTACACCTTCAACTGAGGGAAATTCAAGACTTTTAATTGGCACTGAAATAAAGAAACGGAGGCTGGATTTTAATCCACGGTACTGGAGCCGGCCAGACGGGCTGCATTAATCTGAAAAAAAATCTAGGTTCTTTCTTGCTACCAGCACTGTAATAAAAAGAGCTTTGTGAATGAGTTGTCTATCCTAGAATAGTAATTTTTCTGCCACACTTACGAAAATAACTCACTCGGTTTAAGAAAAAGATTTAATCACTATAAGAGCAAGTGGAAGAGGGGTGGGTGGAGTCTCGATCCCAGTATGGCTGTGAAGGTCACTAGAGCATTATGGAGATTGCGTGCGAATGGTCTTTGCACCAAGTTCTAGACAAAATAACCCTTTGGAGATCCTTCATGTGTGTCATGTCTGTCCCCTTTTCTTATAACCGATGCGTTTATTAATCGTACCTCTCACACTCAAATGAAGGGTTTGATTTTAAAGTGGAGCCTAATCCCAGGGTGCTTATAAATGGTTCTTCAAACCTCTAGCGCATTCATTATATTTTCTTTTTCTCACTGTGAAATGCCAAAATGTGAACAAACACAAGAAGGAATGTTCTACT
>JAODJX010000119.1:7515045-7535911 GCA_026776945.1 Isichthys henryi | reverse complement strand
CCCCCCCCCCCCCCCCCCCCCCCCCCCCCCCCCCCCCCCCCCCCCCCGCCCCCCCCGCCCCCCCCCCCCCCCCCCCCATCATCTGTTTCCACTCCCGCTGTCACCTCTCCTATTTTACAAGCCTGGACTCTGCGTCTCGCTCTGTACCAGACAGAGGATTCTGCATATAAAACAGCAGGCTTGTGTGGTACAGATGCTATCAAATGTCTATGACAGGACAAAGCCAGTCTCCCCCCAGCCCCCCACCATCGCTATGGAAACACCATTGAGTAATAAAGTCTTTAAGACTGATGTGCTATATATGCTGCCTCCTCTTTGGGTTGATGTATCCTTTATTTTTTTAAATATGGTAAAAATTCATTTGGGAAGCAGTTCCCTTTTTCATCACCATCGTGGGCTAAAATATACCCCACCCCCCCAAGAAACATGCAGTAGGACTGCGTGAAGCTGTCTTCGCTGAAATGAGGTGGCTGGTTGTGGGGGGTGGGCGGGGTGTAGACACTGGAGACTGGGGGTTTAAGATGGGGGCTTTGCATGTGTGTTGTCACAAGGAATTTGCTGACCTTTTCTGGGAATGTTTGGTAGGAAACAGCAAATGTGACGGGTCAGACCGGTCATGTGCGGTTTTGCCCAGTATGCATGCGCCATCCAGATTGCAGTTTTATATGGTTCGTTTTGGAGTATGCACTGTCTGTCTGTACAATTCTGTCTAAATAGCTATAGATTGACATACACGGAATGGAAATTATCTGCCGGCAGCTGGGAGAGGGAAGACAGCCCCCTGCTGGACGTTAATAGAAATTGCATGTTACAAGCAAGGCGCTATTGCCTTTCTCCAGTTGGTTTGGAGGGAAACTTTTCAGGGATCTCATTAAGAAGAAGAAGGCTTTCAAGAAAAAAAATAAGTGACCATAATTGGGCATTCCTTCACTTTCACAACGGTAAATGGAACCAAAGTTACTTTTTAATCCAAAGAGAAAAACCGTTTTATTCCTACAGCTGTCATGAGCTGTATTAGTAGCTTAGCTATTGGGTGGTGAATTGTTTTTAATTGATTGATTAATTGTTTTCCTTTTCTAATGGCACATTAAATTTATTCTAATTTAACAGGCTACCGTCACTGCAGAAATGTTTATCTACATTAGAGTCGCATATAGATATTCAGATTCTTGTCGCATATGTTATTCTAGAAAAAAAATATTTTGGAATATTTAGTTATGAAGTATGCTATATATAGCATACATGAACATATAATCTACATGTATGCATGCACATATAACGTGTATGTCATTTTGAATTTATTTGACGACATAAATATTTGGGACTTAGAATAACTGTCATGGATAAAACCATAACACGTGCCGTAATCACACTCATTCCAGATGACGGTATGTATTCCCAGGCGTCCTGTAATATAAAAGCGCCTTAAACACGAACCGCAGTATAACCGCAGACGCACCTTCAGAGCAGGTGAGCAGCGCCCTGGTTTCGGACAGCTTATCCAGTCCCCCCCCCTCACGTATTTACTTACATGTTCCGGCACCGTCTGATTGTATGACACAGATATTTGCCGTCTGCAGAAAGGGGATAACGAGCCGGGCAGTCATGCGCTCAGGATGAACACAAAGCGGGTTACGGCGCCGTGACATTTTACCGCGGAGCGGCGGAGGACTGTCCGCGGAGATGATGATTGATGAGGCCGCCAGGCTGCCCCACGCACCACTAACCCCAACGCTGCTTCCTGACGGCTCCGAGACGCACCTGCTAGTTTATGAATCGATACGCTGCCCCCCGAAATAGAGGCGTTTATAACATTTAACAGAGCCCTTTCCCACTAGGCAAATTTTTTTGAAAGATCCATATTTTATACATGAGCAAGAGGTCTGACCGCAGCGTGTCGCGATCGTCTACGCCGTGACAAGAAATTGTAGTATCTCTGAAATAAAGACTAAACAAATAATTGATTTTTACACCTAATCCTATGTCAGAACAATTAGGAAGACATAACTGCTTTAGAGTAAATTAAGTCCTTCTCACGTGGTTACCTGGGGGTGAAATCTAAACTTTATTTATGTTGTTACTGACATTTACACATTCAGGCGCTCAAGGTGACATTCATCTCTAGGAATGGTTTGCAGGAAACGAAATATTTTTAACTTCTGGCATTATCCATTTTACCTTGCAGTCACCTTTGTTCCAAAACCCAGTGTAACTTACAATGTTTACATTTTTGCATTTAACACAGAAGTTAAGCACGTTACTCAAGGGTCCAACGGTAATTACCTCAAGCCATAAACCACTGTGATCTCAAGCTCCATAACTACATTATTAGTTTAACCCACTGACCCTTCATTTAAAAAAAATGTAAAGGAAAAAATGGTAACATTTAATGCATTGAAGCATTCCAGGTGTGTCTTTTGTTTGAGAAACTAAGTCAGGATTGCAATTAAATATACCATACACATTTCCTTTTTGTACCTATCAAGAATGAACCCTCATTCCAACAACCCCCCAATAATTAGGCCTACCTATAAGAATATAAAGGCTTTTTAGAGACTTTTGTTTCTGAAAGGCTATAAAACAATATCTATTCTCCTTGCAGCATCAGTCTCTTCAACAGTGAATTTTATTCTTCTGTTTCCTGTCTGTCTACCATCAGCAGTTCATTATAATACGGCATTATTTGATTTTATATTTACCCTTTGTCTTGGAAGAACGATTAAAAAAAAACAAGACAAAAAATCTTATTTGCATCACCTTATCTAAATGTCAGCCAGCAATATTTTGTTAGATATTAGCGAAGCTGCCAGCCAGCGCTGTGGGGTAATTGCAGGCAGCCTGGCAGTGAGATTTACATAATTCTAGAGAGGGTAATTAAAGGATCCAGGGGCTTCTCCTCTATTTTTTTCCAAATCCCCCCTTTCTTTTTCACTGTCGCCGTGCAGAAGCAGCATTCGTTTACATTAGGAGCCGTTCTCCTTGCAGTTCGTTTGCATAAAATTAGAGGTTTTCATGATCTCAAACAGCAGGGCGACATTTAAAATTCCATGTTAAAGTGCCCACCTCTGGATAGTTATATGTTAATGCCCCCACCCTGCTGCTAAAAGCTCTTTGTTGTCTCCTTTACACAAGTCTGCCACCCAGCACCCAGTACTGTTTCAACTTAACCCCCCCTCACCACCGGTGGACATGGTGATCGTGTCACCCAAGTTAAATTAATACAGTATGTGGACAGGCCTAGTCAGGGTGCCTGGGTTACCCACTGTCGCCACTCTGGCCGTTACTCCGGATTTTTTCCATGGGGGGCACCAAAGATCCTTTCTGTTCATAATCAGTTACAGTAGTATCTCCTATGTTACAGTATTGTGTGAAAACATGCTTCATACTTCGGGTCTTTTCCAGTGTGTACGCTACTGTCACCATCTGTATTCTTAATTCCCGTCTTCATTATACACTCCCACGTGCCTCTTTAAATGGAGGACGGGGAACGTGTTGGATTCACAGCTGCCCATTCTTCCTCTTAATACCCTTGTAATTTGCACACAGCTTGACATCATTGCAACATGAACTGGGCACTCGCACATGCACACACACACACAGACACACACACATACACACACACACACACACACACAGACACACACAAATAAACGACGACCCTCCCCCCATGCCTCGTCCAGGTGGTACAGTCCATTCCATATCAAATAATGGGTTTCATATTACTAATGTCATATCTGTGAAGGTAGCTGATCCTCAGTGCCCTCTGATATCAGGTCTAGGTGCAGCATAACAATCGACCTGCCAACTTTTACAGTTGGCTGAGGGACTGCAGGAGCCGTGCCTTAGAGATGGCACTCTTGCAGATGGTCATATTTAATGGATGCTTTATAAGGTGTCCTGCTTGTGCCCCAGGTCACAGGCTGTTCATGGGACTCCCCAGGAGAGATACTGCAGTAGAGTTTATGACAGCCCCGGGAGAAATTAGCCCGTCTTAAAACGCGAGTTTAAGGAGCCTCAGGTGAATCTGCAGCTAAATGTGCCATATCCTCCACATAACTCAAAGCCACCGGTCCGTTTTCTCGGTTTTCGAAAATGCAAGGCAAGCCGACCCTTAAACCATCTAGCTGGAGACTTTGACAGGAGACAGTCAAGTCTCCAGTACAGCCTGGCACAACAGTTTCTGTTCCTTAAAAAACCCATCGCTCTCTGTAGTATATTTCTAGAACTTTCTCTGCCTTAAAACAGGATTTTAGAGAGAGAATTACAGCCCAGTATTACTATGTACTGATTGTTTTTTTTTTAAATGCTTGACCAAGAACCAATCAGATTTAAGCACAAAACAAATTCTATTAGTTCCCCTGTGATATTTCCAGTTATAAATTAAATCAATTTTTAAAATATGTATTCTATATATATGAAATAAATTATAAATACGCTAGATATTGACTTCAAATCCTTAATTCTGTCTCTGTGAACACTTCCTTTTGAGCATGTTATCGATCTCAGAAACAGGGGAACAGAAGATTTCTTAGCTACTAAGTAAATCTCGGTCTAAATTTCACTTGCCTCCACGTAAACCTACATAGCCAAGCAGTTGACGTCATTCTGCAGAATCGACAGCTATCTTGATAAGTGGTCGTTCATCGCGTCTGGTGCATCTTTCCCCGGCGCTATAAGTGTCTTGGGCACGCAAAAGCGGTGGCAGTGGGGTGTTTTTAACGATCTCCAAATGGGCACAGTTTGTTCGCCATTAATCAAACGCTAATTGCAATGCAAAACAATGCCTTACAAGGGTGGCTAGTAAATGGAGCTTCTATCCTGCCAGTGTAATCAGTGTAGGACTTGTGTTGTTCTATTAATTTTATCTGATTCTTTTCCTTTCTTTATTCTTTAGGACTGAGGTATATGTTCTGAGCCCAGTTAGACAGCGTTAAACTACTGATGGAGAATGCTTGCACCTCAGCATCACCTTATGAAGAATGAAAATGTTCTCAGTCACACATTTATTTCTTTACTACATGCTTAAATCAGACCTGGGCAAAAAACTGACCTGCAAAGCAATTTCTAGTGAGATGTATAATCATTTTTAAAAAATGGTGAAGTTCAAATCCCATGAGCAATCGCATGTTAAACACGAAAAATGTGCTGGTTCTATTGATTTCTGCATATATTTTTAAAGGGGGAAAGTAAAACTAAACAGGAATTCCATTGTAGTGTTCACAGAACATGAAAATGATGTTTAATAATGGCCCAGGTCAGTACTACATGTTCATTTTTGAATGAATTGTCACAATGTCGGACATGACTAATGAATAAATATGCAGGGGAGCAAATGACGATAAACACCGTTTACTCAGCACATCTGCCAGAGAGGTCTAAGCAGTGGTATGGACAGGGGAAGTGATCAGTACACACATCGTACACCATCGGGAGGGGGGGGGGAGGGGGGTGAATCACAAACACACCACATTAGGAAAATATGATACTCGGCACTTCGGAAGAATGCAACACACCTACATTCACTGACACGACTACATATCACAAATGCTATTTCTACAAGAATTTACATTATGTACAGTCCGGTAGAATGCATGCCCCTCTGCAAGTGTTTTAGCCATGGTGCATCACATTGCCCCCCCCCCCGCCAAACGGATCAGCCGTCCCCGGTGACCCCCAAGTTCACTACAAAATCCAACAGATGCTGTGGGGTGCTGGTGCTGCCAGAGCCCCCGGCCTGCCTCCACCCTCTGCCGCATCCTCAGCCGCTACAGGGGGGTCAGTTCTCACCAGGGGAGTGATATGGTGACTGTGGCTGGCAGCATCGTATACCTCCCTCAGTATCTCTGGCTTATGGGGCGGCCCGAAGTTCACCGGGCTGACTGCAGTGATCTTCCGTGGGTCTGCCACCATGCCCTGACCGCTCACTAAGTGACCTTTCAGCGTGGGAGGGAGCACTTCAGTGGGTGGAGGTGCAGGTCAGTATTCCAGATTGCAGGGAACACAGTGCACAAGTTACTAAGTGCACCATCGAAATCAGCAGGGTGGGCGAGTAGGTCATCAAGGTACATTACGTGCTCACTGTGGGAGACATGGGCCAACACTCACTCCAGTAACCTCTCGATGGTGGCCGGCGCGTTGCAGAGCCCGAACGGCATCAACCAGAAGCAGACCATGACCGATAGTGAACGCAGTCTTATGTCAGGGATCTGGGACCAGATTGACCAGCCAGTAGCCATTTTGGAGGTCTAAGGAGCTAACCCACATCGATCCAGCAATGTCATCGCTTGTATCATTGATCTGGGGCAACGGGAATGAGTCCATCCGGGTCACAGCATTCGGACTCCAGAAGTCCACGCAAAAGCACCATGATTCATCCTTCTGGACCAGGACTTGCGGCACAGTTGAGATTCGTCTTTCTAGCCTTTGCCTACCTGCTAGTTCCCCCCTCATTGCTTCCTCTGATGGCCGCTGACTAAAGCCCTGATCTAGCATCACCACTAGGGCGACGTAGTTCCACTGCTCGTTGGGGGTCAGACTGAGGGGGACTTGGAGCACCTCCCCGTCCAGCAACAGATGCTCATCACTCCAGCCCACTTCCGGCAACAATGTCACAATTAACCGTTTACTTAGAATAACCACCAGAAAGGCCCCAGCAGAGGCAGAAACAGGGGTAGTCATCAGTATACACGTCTAACACCATCGGGGGGCGGGGGGGGGGGGGGAGTTACAATCACAACACAACATGATACTCGGCAATTCACAAGAATAGAAAAACACCTACGTTCACTCTCATAACTACATATCACGGGAATTATTTGCACAAGTGTTTACACTACTTTCAAACTGGTGCAATGCATGCTGGTCCACGTGCAATTAAGCCCCGCGGCATCGCAGTATTATTGTATAACAGGCATTTCATGGGCGTTGTCTTATCCAGAGAACTGCCGGAAGGGTAACAAAAGTGATGGTACAGACCACGAAGAGACTTCCTCTTTAGCCTCCTACTCTGCTGTAAGTCACCCTTAGCCTCTACATTGCCACTGGGGAACACAATTGCTGTAGTGTGAGGCGATGCCTCTGAGCGCCTTTCCTTGGCAAAATATGGCTTTTCCAAGATACGGTCTGGGGAAACTTAATTGAATTGACTTAATTGAAAGGGTAGTTCAATTTCCTCTGGGCCGCATCTTAGGAACGTAAGCATTGTGATTTATGAAAGTGCTCAGGTGTTTTCAACGCCCAGCTGCCCAGCGTGTCTCATGTTATTAAACACTCAGAACGGTTCCCTTTTTTAATTCGCTGTAAAACAGGGAATTAGCATTCAGTGGAGAACAAAAAAGAAGAATATACTGGAAAGAATGTGGAGAAGAAGTGAGAGAATGAACTGTAACCTCGTGAGCCATGGTCTGGAATAAAAAAAAAAGCACTTTTTTCAGAATCACTTTTAATGTTATACAATATTACGAACAGAACAGCATTAAAGCAAAATATCTGAATTAAAAAATAACAACAATTAAAATCCATCCAACCACTTTCTAACCATGTATCGCGGTAAGGCTCACATGAGGGGGTGGGAACAGCATCTACACTAGGAAGGCAGAGGACACCCTGGCAGGGAACAACCCAGGATGGGGTGCCAACTCATCGCAGGGCACAGTCACACACCAGTCACACACACTCACCTATGAGCTATTTGGTAACTGCAAGCAGTCTCAGTGTGCTTGTGTACTGTGGGAGGAACCAGAGTACCCGAAGGAAACCTCACGACGACACAGGGAGAACATGCAAACGCCACACACATGCAGCCATGTCGAAGACTCAAACCCAGGTCCCAGAGGTGGGAGGCAACAGTGCTAACTGCTGCACCCCCATGCCGTCCCTAACGCTTGTTTTCTTGTACCTTATTCTGCAGAAGTGACAGTTTTTCAAAATGCTAAGTCAAACTGTGCCCTGCTTCTGGACCCCTGGCTGCCTGGTCCATCTCTGTTCTCTTTGTTTTCACTGTGTCCAGGAGACAAAGAAAAATGGAAGATCATGGAACAGAAAAGACACAGAAACGCATGCTTTGCATTTATTAAGTGACCAATGACGTGACGAGTTCAGGCGGCTGGTTGGCTGAAGCATCCAATGAAAACTAACCGGGGATGACAAGCTGATTTTTTGACTTCACTGGCCCCCTGTTGTACACCCGTCCATCCAGACCCACTTATCACGCTCAGCATCACAGAGGCTGAAAGTGCCTCCCAGAACCTAGAATAAAATGCCATTACTGTCACTGGAACAAGTTATAATGAAACTCAATGCATGTGATTCCCCAGCAATGCTTTAGTCACAAGGCAGGGAATAAAAGAAGTTTAAGCTGTAGTTTTATAGAGTTTATTAGCACTTATATGTCTTACTTGTGGCTCATTAAATCGGTTGTACACATAGTACAGCCCAACTGCTGTCTGTGGACTGCAGTGTTTTTATGCTCAAAATGACACGTAATATGTTATTATGAGCTGATATTGCTAACAGTGGCTAACAATCAACCAGGTTAAAACTGGGGCCTATTTCAGAAAAGTGGGATTTCTAGTTTATCTGGATAACTGGTTAGGTTTAAGGTAGCCCGGGCTAAATGTTAATGAACGAAGGTAAAGGCCATTTAACCTAGTGTACCTTAGGCTATGTTCCATTTGAACTCGAAAGTCAGAAATTCTGAGTTCATAGTCAGCGATTTCAGCCGGAACGCCCCCCAAAGTCAAAATTCCGACTCAGAAAGTCAGGGGAACCTCTTCAACGCTGACTCAGAATTCAAGATGGCTGCCCCCTTCTTCAGCTGATGTGGAGGCTGTAGTTATATAATGTTATATAATGTTTATTAACGCTTCTGTCTTATTTGTGTTTCATTAAATCAGTCGTACACATAGTACTGTTCAACCGCAGAAAGATAAAGGCAATTTATCTTTTTATTTATTTATTTTTGTTATTGAACTGGGTACCTTATTATCTGGTTTTTCAAACGTCATGGGTGACACTGACGCAAATGAAAGCAACTAAATGTAAATCGCTGATCGATTGATTTCTTCCCCGGACGCGCAGCTTTCATTCAGGTGAAGGCTTGTTGCAGGTGTTTCTTTTTGCTTTCCGCAAATTTTCCGGCTGAATTTTTTTAAAAAGATTTAGATATTTTGCAAGTCCTTTAATGATAATTTTCATCATTTATTAATCTGTCGATTTTTAATGGCATTTAAATAATCACTATTTCTCAGAGCACTGGTACCCTGCAGTTTGTGTTAAATTATATTGGGCTGGTTACAGGAACTGACTGAATATGGCACAAACAGCCCCACCCATAATTTTTTTTTCAGCCATGACCGCCACCATTGTAGAGATATGCTTTTTTTTCTGGAAATGTTTGCTCGCTCGGGTCACTGTTCACCCCCAATTAATTTCAGTCTGCCTACAAATGAAATCAGTGGCTTGGCGAAACGACACAATCGCGCTTTTCGTGTCAGACGCCCGCATGCCTACTGTTATATAATCATTTCATTGTAGAACCTAACTGAACAGAAGGATGGACAAGGTCCAGAAAGGCCCTGTTGTTGTACCCTTGAGCCAGGGAAGTTTCTAGTAATTGAAAAGATCAGGGGCTATTCAAGTTTACTGGGGGCTTGACTTTTCTTTTCTTTTTTTTTTTAAGGAAGACTGGCATCGGACCTAAAATATTTTCTGCTATAGTCCCAAGTGATCGGACATAATGTTTTAATGCAATTATTATTTGTATTGACCTATCAGTTCAGCTTAAACAAGAATTGCTTCAAAAAATGTTGAGCAGTGTAAGTGGGTAATGCTGAAAGCCAGTAAGTAAATTCTCCGTATAAACCAATATGTGAAAAGTAATAAGTGATTGGAATGACTGGAGACAATCGGTATACCTGAGGTTGGGGGGTCGTTCTGATGCCAAGGGAAGAGTCACGGATAAAGCTGCAAAATTATATTATTATTATTATTATTATTATTATTAAAAAAACAGATTAGATTGACAAGTAGCGAGCGATAGAGAAAACCTGTTAATAGCGTGAAAATTCGAAGAGAGAGAAGAACAGAGATTAATTTCGCCCGAGTCCGTCTCCCGGAGATTGCGGAGTTGTGAATATGTTCTCAGATAATGAGCATTGCTGCTCATCAGCCCACTTGTCATATTCTGTAATTAATGCGAAGGAGGGCTCCTGCTTGATGGATCGTATTACTCATGGACCCAGAAAGTTTCTTTCGCCAAATCATTTACATTTGTTATTGCCTCACTGTTTGTGAGGTTTATTTAGATGTGGTTTGGGATTTTACTGCAGCTCCGTCTTCCCTTCTTTGATTGGTCTATCGCCAGAACTAGACATAATAATTATTTTATAAAAAGAGACAAGTCTGTCTAATACGGAGAATGATAACGTGCCGTTTTGCATATAAAAATACGTGCGATTTAAAACGCTGGTCTTCCGTAGCCTATGTGAAGTCTAGCTAAACTATAATGAAAACTTAGATTTAGCGTCGCAATGATTATTCATCCAATTATTAAAATATTCAAATTTCCATGTAATATTTTCTCCACAATAACTGTCAGTGTATTTTTTTTTATTCTCAGCACAATATTATTTGATTTTTATGGCTTGACTACATAGGCCTACGATTTATTCGTTTTTTCCAATGCAAACATTAACTTGCCTCTCATTTATTAAAAGAATTAAATGAAGTATGTTGTGCCTTTTTTACATCCACCACCGAGGCGTGACCATAACTCAAACGATAGCCACTAGAGACGCGTATCTAAATCTGCGCTGCGCTGGTAAATTTATTAGGCCAGTACTCGAATTTATTATTCATCAGTGTGTAAATAATACATGTTCGCATTCTTTATAAATTAACCCTTTGTCTGCCCGGCGCAATGAGAATTATTTCATCTAAAGGCAATTATGTCATTTAATTAATGCTGCAATTAATACGGTAATTAGCTTAAACACTCGGCAACTGGGTGCCACCACTGAGCCGTCTTAATTAAAGATATCGACTCCTCTTCAGTCTGATTTGGCTCAGCTTCTCTGGCACGAACTAAGAAACCAAGAAACTGGGGCTCACGGGAGGCAAGATCTGTGATATATAGATAGTCTCATAATGTTATTGATTCCAAATTAAGTGCTTAGGGTCTGTCTTACAGTGTTACCGTAATTAACCAAATACAGTTGCAGAGTATTTTTAAGTAGGCCTACCTGACGTCCTTTAGTGGTGGACATGCATTTTACGTATGTTACCCGTTAAGCCAAGCAATTTAGCCCAAACACACATAAATCTCTCAGTTTTGCCTAGTATTAATAAAGGCACCCGGGTTACACACCGTGACTAAGCTAGAAATGCTGAAATGCATAAGTACTAAAAAAAAAGCTCAAACGGACCCCCCCCTCAGACTGCTGGTGTGTTCCAGAGGCCCGTCCATGTTCGAGTTTGGGCTTTTACGTCGCTTGTGCAATAATCTCCAGGGTTTCAGATGGTGGACATAACCAGTATAAATTCAGCGTATCCTTACGTTTGTTGAATTACTTACTGGAGCACGCCACATGCTACCGGTTTGATTTATCAGGGAGGCGATATGTACTGAAGTAGCAGTGAAGAAAAGGACAGATCATAACTACGGCATCTTTTAAAAGAGACTAAACAAGGTACAAACACGTCGGTAGTGTGGCAGTACTTTCTGCAGTTTAAGTCCTGCGATCGGACAAATGTTTACATCCTGGTGATTATTACGGCTACACCGTATGACCAGAATGTGATACCATGAATAATTTCACTCCATTTCCGGCACCCCTGATTTATGTATTTTTCTGTTCCTAAACTTCCATTCTAATCAACGTGCTATTGTTTGGCTTGGAAGCAGGAACCTTTTGGTCAGATGATCAGTCCATGGTCACTGGTGCACAACACATTATATTAATTGCAAACATATGTGATACCCCCCAGGAAATCCTGACCAGGATAATTGGTTATAAGATGGATGGATAGGTGAATGGATACTATGCCACCGGAAATGTTTCTGCTGGTGCTAGAGAGTGGTTGGATTTTAGTTTTGGGAATAAGCGCCATCAGGTCCAGAAAAGGCCAAAGCATTTCCCTATGACAGCCAACGTGGGGCGCTGTACTAGCGGAGGTCTAGGTGTTTGCTGAGACGTAGGGAGATTGTGTGAGCGACTGACACGGCGCTGATCCCCGGCGGGTGGCAGTTTATAACGGTGCTTTATATTTCGTTCCCTGTGATTTTATCAATGTCGTTAGAACATTCATTGGACTAAGTGTGAAATCCATCAAGAGGTGACAGGAAGCCGCAGACTAATGGCTGTTCAGTGATAATTTTTAATATGATTTTTATTTCACTTAATCTCTTCCTGACAGAGGTCCCATGTCACCAGAGAGCCATTTAGAGCTCGGAATTTGTTTGTGAACGAGAAGACGTGTATCATTGGTACTGCATTTTGAGGTCCAGCAGATGACTGAGTACTGCACATCTCCTTGGCAACTTTAGACTCATTCAGGAGAGTTATTCAGGATGAAATATTGTCAAAGAAAACTGCGAGCAAAGAATCCAGTGCTGTCCAACGCAAGCAAAATTAAATCAAGGAGAATGGAAAATATCTGTGTAATAAGATTGGTTCAGCTGGTGAACTTCCTGTCAAAGACTGCACCTCTGTATTGTATGAAAATACCACGCAGCACTGAAGGTAAGTGGATTAGCCCACTGATGCTATACATCTACTGTGAACATTTATTAAATACGTTGAACTGTGAAAGTCGAAGCTATTGAGCAGTGAGTGCATCTTTGTGGATTTCTCAAGTGGATATCTAACATTCAGTCTATTGATTCATCGGGTTGGGTACAGCCGGGTCTGAGAGCCATGCAGTCATGGATCAGGCCCACTGTTGGTGCCACTTTCCTTGTAGGTGTATTAAAAGAACAGCTTATCAGGCTCAGCATCTTATTCCCCAACCTTTCGTTCTTTCCACTGTGGGAGCTGGCTTTGCATCTAAGCTCCCAGTACCCTCAATATCCTTATACTAGATTAATACCCCAGACTAATCAGCGAAATTTCCAGCCATCAACACAACAAATAAGCTGTTTGCCAAAGCCCAACTACAGCATAATTATACTCAAGAATAATATTCTGATTATATAAATATTAAATTATATTTTGCTGTACTGCTATTCTTAACTGTTTTTTGTATTTTCTTCTTTTTTTTATACCTTTTTATAAAAGAACCACAACTTTTCATTAAATATTGTATATCCATTCCTTCCCAAAAACAGCTGCTCCCTTTGTTGATAAAGCATGTAATTAGTTATTTATAGCATTTCAGATATGCCCACAAGAGTAGTTCATTTAACCCTATGCAGAAGCCTTTTGTTTAAGACAATGGGCAGCTCAACATTCTACTGTGTTGAAAATTCGACCAAGCCATTGTTGTGGAACAATGGAGACCCGAGAGTTCTTTTGTGTTTGAAATTCTAATTCTGAACATGGTCCGCACTATCTTACTCAAGTCCCCTGTATCAGCTGAAGCCGCAGACAGCATGCAGACCAAAACTCTGGCACAGATTCATTTCTTCATTCTGTGCAGTATCTGCACTATATCTAAAACAAATGGGTACCACCTAAAATTAATGAGGATAAAGAAAGTTAAATTTCTTAGCAAAATTTAGTAGAAACATAATTTGTCTCCTGTGTTTTAATAAAAAGGCTGCGATTTTGAGGTGAGTCACTATTAAGTAAAAACCCTCTGGGAAGCACTTTGCTGAATATTTCTCGTATCGTTTACTTCAGACTCCTGAGACATGACTGTGGTCTTTGATGTACGGACAATTTATGCAGTGGCCGTGAATTTTCTGATTTGAAGTAGACACAGCCAGTGAACTTATCTGTTCAAATGATTCCTCAATGTGCTTCTGTTACATTAACACGAAACTCATTTAACCGTCGCCTGACAGCGCATGTGACAAAAGCATACCGTATACTTAACCATTTCTCAGCCGAGCCACAAACCGGAGTGTACCAAAGATCTTAATGTTTACTAATAGAATTAAAAATGCCATGTGACAAAATCGAATGGAGGAGACAGGATTTTATATGAACGTGGCGCTCAAATGTGTTTCCAGGATAGCTGAATTCCACACTAATTATTTCATACTGCCTAGCTAGTAGTTTATCAACAACCAATTATTTCTACACATGCTGTTTCAATAAAGGTCAACAGAAAACTTCAGAAACTTTCAAAAACGATTCATCTAACTAGCAATCCATCCTTCCATTTTCTGTACCCACTTGTCCTATGCATGATTGTGGGGGGCAAAACCTTAATTATGATTATAATATTCTGTTCCTTACTAATGTAATATAATATAAAACCATAATAGTAGTAGAAGTAATATATGTTAATATACTGTCTAAATACCCCACATTTCCCACAATGCCTCTGGGGTCTTGTCCACTTGCTTGTGACTCCACCATACCAGTTTCGGCAAAAATCTCACTGCGCATTTAAACCGTACCGCTGCAAAATCTAGACTTGCTTCACCAGCGTGCTCTTAAAGCGAAGGAACAGCTATATAACACACTCCTGGAATGCCTGTCAGCATTTCACATCGCTCTGACAACTTCGACGAGGGTTTTTAGGTTTGTGTATGATCAAGACTAGGAGTGTCTTCACATACGTCACCAAAAAGTGGCATCACGTACAACCATTGTTCCCCAAGGGGGGAAGAGACTCTGTGAGCTGCAGGAAGTGAGGTCATGATGAAGGCACCACAGGAAATGACTCCAGGCCATGACTTTGTTGCACCAACATGAACTCCTCCTTTGACTGTAATACCAGATCTGACCAAAATCACTGGAATAGTACATTCATCCCTATCTTTGTCCCATTGTTCAGAGAATAAAGGAGTTGTCACTATCATTTTTTACATATATATATATTGTCATGCCCGGATCGTCCGATCCTCCTGTGTGCCACGCCCCCTGGTTACCCACGTGTGATTCCCTGATTGTACCCAGCTGTGTCTGATTAGTTTACTCTGTCCTGTTGTATTTAAGTCCTGGTCTTGCCTGTTTCCCTGGTCTGTCATTGTTGATGTTTGTCGATGCCTTTGCCCGTGTTCTGTCCCGTCCTGCCCGTACGCACCCTATTAAATCCCCGTTTTCCCCGATTCCGCCTGCCTGCCTGCTTTCTGCCCGCATCGCTCGCCCGTACGCCTTGCCCGCGTTCCTGATCGTGACATATATATATATATATTTTATGATAGCCCAAGACACTGTGCTTTGAGGTGCTCTGATCTAAAAATCTTGTTTTTGTCTTTTGGAAAGAAGACATTCATTTTGAAATAGAGAAAAACCATCAGTTTAGTAAGAAGTCCATTAACATGACACATGAATCATTGGGAAACGGTGGTCAAACATAGGAGAGAATCCACAAAAGATACAGTCCCCCCCCCATTATGTTCCCCTTTTGTTTGCAGTATATTGTCATCTCTTTGTAATAAATGATGGCCATCAGCGTTTGTTTTGGTCGGGTCACCTCCATCGTCACCCCAAGCCCTGAATATGATTGGTCCACTCTTAGATGTATTTGTCCTTGTGGACAGAATCCTCTTGGCCTTTTAAGCCACGCCCCCTGCTCTTCCACCCCTTATCAGCCTGCGACGGGAAGCTTTCACCTTCCTTATGAATTGGGCCTCCATTCCATTTTGGAGATTTTCAGCTGACTGGTTGTATATTAAGTAGGTTTTAGCAAAAACAGAAATTAAAAGGGCCACAACATGTCAGACTAAATAGGTATAAATAGTGAAATATTGATTTAATGACTTCACATTAAATATTTGCATAAACATATATATTGTGCTTCTTACACCTGTCAGTATATAACATTAAATCCAACTCCCCAGCTACTTTTTAAAGACATGCATATTGCTGGGGGTGGGGAGGGAGAGAATGACTTAATGTACCTATGGGGCATCCTGTAAATATCTCAATCCCAGTACAGGCTATATCAACACAGGCCATAAACGGAATTGACCCCACTGTCACTCGGTAAAACTGGGTACCATTTGATGGGAGATTCATAGCTGTGATTTACATGAGACGTGCAGTTCACAGAGTGTGTCAACAACACAGGTATAATAATTTCTTCTACAAGGCAAACTATAACGTTGATCTTAGATGCTTAGCAGCCACCATCAAAAATTTTTACTCATTTACGCGCCTGCTTATTTTACCGGAGTAATGCATGTAAAATATGTCATTCCAACAGAAGAACAAAAATCCATCTTTGGGTTTGCAACAACTTGAATCAAATTCAGTTTAAATAATAATTTTTGATTGATTCTCCTGTCACGGTAGAAATGTTTTCGGTCTATAAAATTGGCATTGAAATTCAATAGTAATTGTGCACGAATATAATCAAGTTAGTTGATTACATGCAAGAACCTTGACAATTGTGACTTCTGTTGAGAATTAATATTCATTACATATCAAAGTACGGAATCAATATGCATATTTTTTACCCAGGTTTGAATAGTTGCACGCAAACGTTTCTCTGCACAGCGACTTTTCTTGCTCAGAGTCCCAGCGGGGGGGGGTCATCATCAAACATGCATGGAAAGAGCAATTGATGGAGAGGCAGAGAAAACAGCTAATGCAGAGTTTGTGAGGTAAGCAAGTTAATTATGTGCATAGAATTGTGCCAGCATTTTGAAGCTTCGATCTCAAAAGTTCCATTTTTGAAAATCGTGTCTAAATATTAAAGAAATGCTTATTCATTTATAAGCCTACTGTAGTGTCTAAGTCTTCGCTGGAGTCTTTTGCTGAAATGATGACAGGTGCCACTGCAAAATTTTGGTTCAGAATCTTTCTAATTGTAGCATTTTGAAGATTCTTAAAAGCTTTTGCATATATCTGGTTACCGTTTCATGCAAATCAGTGTTCCTCTCCGGACGTTCTACATAAGTCATTCCTCCTCTAGGGCCCTGGAAAAGGAGCTCACCCAGACCTTGAAGCACACTTTAAACACACACATAACCTCACATGAGACCACATAGCTCCAGCTCTGTTAAAAATGTCCAACTTCTGAAAGATTTCCACAGCTAAAATAATGCCGCAGATGGCACAGCAGCTAAGCGGAAACAGGCCATTGCTCCCGTAATGACTTGGATCCCAATCATCAGGCTGAAATAATTGATTGACTTCAGATGTTTAGCCAAAAAAAGTGATCGTTAAATTTAGGTGTGTAAACGACCAATTTCATACTCACTCAGCCCTCTGCCGCCCAGATTATTCCATTAAATATCCAGTCTACCACTTTATGGATCAAATTTCCTGTCTCCTCAAAAGAGAGTCGTTTTCATTATGCATTCTATATGCATGCTAATTATAATATTTTCTAATAATATTTTCAGCCTCGATCCAGCTGTAAGATCAATGATAACTTCAATGATCAATTGATAACCGGTACGGCATTAGTTTGAGCACATTGGCAGCATCCAAACTAATGGGCGTCAGGTATTGCCTTACACACCTGTAATCTTAAAAAAACCCAATAGATGAGTGTAGCATGACACAGAGAGTGGGGAGAGGGACCTCAAATAGAGATGACCGAGAATGAAAAGACAAATGTTTTTTTGCCCTGTGTTGCTTCTGGTTTTACTGCATCAGCGACAGTAATTGAAAAACACATCGCAGCTGTGGAGCTTTTCAGGATAATTCAGTTCCATCAGTTCCTCTCCACGGCCTTTTACTGTTTTGAGGTTATTGGGCCCATCGGAGCTTCACAAAGATCTACTTAACACTCTCGCTTGCTGTGGCCGAGGAACCAAGTCAAACGATCTATCACCTAAATCAGTGATCGCCAGCGCTGGGGAGCCCTCCAGAGTTATTACTGTAGTTTACCCACAGGAGGAAACCCGCGGCACATGAATATGTATTCGCAATATGACAAGCTGAACCACACGTAAAGTTATAAATGAATTTATGAAATATATGCATGCCCATCAAAATAATTTAAGTTGTGGTCTTATTGTGGTCTGTGACTCATATTTTGCCTTTTGTGCATTCAAATATTTCATTTGATCTTTCTCAAAGCTCAAGCGATGTGCAGTCCATGTATGATAACCTGCCGTTGTCTCCATTTACAAATCGATGACGCAGATCTGCGTTCTCCTTTGAATTTCCCACCTGACCTGTGAGACACTCCTTATTGGTCAGTAGGTTGTCCAATTAACAGCCGGACGGTAGCCAGGGGGCTGATGGGGGCCGGCTTGGCAAGACCTAGTCTTTAAAAGAAAACAGCAGGGCTCCACCTCACCGAGAGGCAAACCAAAACCCGTGATTGGCTGTGTCACTTCCTGTATACTCTCCATATCCATCAG
Source organism: Isichthys henryi (assembly GCA_026776945.1). Taxonomy (NCBI): domain Eukaryota; kingdom Metazoa; phylum Chordata; class Actinopteri; order Osteoglossiformes; family Mormyridae; genus Isichthys; species Isichthys henryi. Next base: position 7,517,481 of record JAODJX010000119.1, on the reverse strand, counting down.
CAAAAATAAATAAGGAAAATTTCCATAGAGACTAACCCCATCATACGCAGGTTATACTTGTATCCATAGGTAGAATAACATGAGTACGAACTCTTCAGCTGAAAATTTAACATTTGACCAAATCAACTGTTGCCAATCAACATCTGAATTGAATTAAACTGACGTTTCTCCATCCCTTTTAATAACATAGGCAAACATTCCCAAACGTACAGTCTAATTACACTTCCTTTTCTGGATGCCTTTCAATTCACTCTGGGCCCAGCAGACAGAGACGCAAGGTCAAAGGTCATTAGCTATCCAAAAGGCACATTAGCTACAGTCTATTTCTGACAAAATCTCCATCTTCCTTAGACAGCATGTAAATCTCATTGGGTGCGTTTGCAGACCCAGTGACATGAATGACTGTGTGTTGACCATCACACTGTAATTATAGGATCAGAATCATGGAGGTAAACACATATTCAACCTTTTTTTTTCTTTTTAAAGAATGGGTCGATGGAGCCGCTGTTTATCCAGGCCAAGCCGGACTCCATTTCAGCAGACGTCACCTGAATGAGGCGGACCGTGCCGTAATTAATTTCCAAGAGCGCTTTCTGCCGGGGCGTTTGTGTTATGTAAATAGCACACCTGTTTGCTTGATGGCACCCTAAGATTCTGGTGGGGGGGGGACGAAATCACCCTTTAATCTGAGGCATTGGCAACCACATTTCGCACCATCTGTGCTTGTATTTATTCAGGTGAGAAAAAATGAGTCGATCCTCTGTATTATAGCGTTGAGTTGACTGGCTTTTCACGTTAAATATATTTTAAATCTGGGTTATTTTTCTCATGCACTCTACCAACTTAATTCAAAGCGAAAAAACACTTTTCCAAAGCCGTAAAACACATTCTGCTTATGCACTGGGGTAAAGTAGTCCTAATTTAAGTTTTAACTTTCTGCACTGACTTCATTATCCGCTCGGTCGATGGCTCCATCCCCCCGGGTTTAGGAGAAACTTAGCCCCCGTAGCAACTGGACCGGGCGGCCTGGGCTTCCAGTCATAAGCGGGTGACAGAACTCGGGGCCCCTGATGGCCGCCCGAGGCGAAATGGACTGGGAGCCATTTAATGACTCTCAAGGCGGCAGATGTCACAGGCTGTCAGCTTCCCCAACTGCCGATCCGCCGCCTCGCCCGGTGACACGCCTCGGTCTCAGAGTCGCCGCGGCGACGGCGGTAGCCGACTGGGGCCTCGCAGGTGATCATGATGTCAAAGAAACTGCCCGTTAGTCACTAGGGGGAAAAAAATGAAACACAGCTGTCCCCCCCACCTACCCTCCATTCCCCACTTCCATCTTGTGTCGTTCCACTCCCGGCGGATCGGGCGTTGCCGCTGAATGAAATCTCACCCCAAGAACCGACAGGCTGCCTCTCTCCCCATCCAGCTCCATTTTCTCAGGTAAATGGCTGACAGGAGACAGAGGCAGGACAGAGGACTGTAACCGTGGTAACTAAAGCGACAGGGGCCATTAATGGTCGTCGTTACACCGGCCACCAGACTAAGCGCTGTTTACGTGATTAATCCCAGATAATGGTGGTGGGAGTCAGGAAGGACATGAAAGATCGATCCCATACCCCCCCATTTGCCGTTACGGTAATGACAGCATCACCTCCATGCAGATGCCTGCTTGTCATACCAATGCCACCTGCATCTCAGTACCCACACTGCTGGCGGTGGGGTCACCTGACCAAAGCCGTCACTTTCCACTGTTGTCAAGATAGGAGATTCTCAGTGGGTCTGTCAGACTGCATTAATCGTGTCCGTTAATTGGGCATTTAGGGGCAGCGGTTTCCAGCATTCCCATGCCAACCGAGCCATTCAAAATTTTCCTAGCTGGCAAATGAATTTTTTTTCACGTTTTTTTTTTGGAGAAAATCTACTGGAAAGCACCGGTGACAATGTGCTACAACAAATCACACCAGACCCATCGACTGACTGAATGGAGTACCAATTTGTCCTTAATTTTCGCTCTTTCATTATGCTTCTGTTGATTCAACAAAGAAATAGAAAAAACTAATCCTTTGTAGTCAACAACAATAAAAAAAATTCATGTTCCTTGACTTGGACCCGCTCGTTCTCTACTGCGGTGCCTTTTTATGACCAATTTAAATGATAATAACACCCATTCTCGACGCGCCAGCCACACCGCGCTGAATTTAACGGGAAATCTATGGAATCTGAGGAATCTCATTAGAGGTTCAGAATAGAAGGTGAAGCCTTGGAAATTCGTAACAGTGGAATGACAGAGAGACAAAAAAGGAGATGGGGGGTGGTCTTTTCATTTCACCTATCACACACAAGCTTCTTATCAGACTCTGTTTAAATGGATGGTAATTAAATGTTTCTCCTCAGCTGCAGCTGTTGTGTTTTTATCGTTCCGGAAGGGGGACTGGGGGA
>JAODJX010000119.1:7400173-7427716 GCA_026776945.1 Isichthys henryi | reverse complement strand
GAGGGGGTGCGGCGCAGATGGCATGGGGTGGGGGGGGGGGGGGGTGTTAGTGGCGACCCTTTAAACACAGCGATTAACACGTGGTCTAGGGTTCTCTGTCGATCAATAGTGAGGCAATGATTGGAGGCAGGAGCTGAGGTGACAGGACAGATACCCACCCACCCCATTTCAAGGAGGGGGGGTCCTACGGCCTCCCGGAGCATGCTGGGATGTGAAATTCCTCCTCATTCCATGGATTAAAGCTTCCCTTTATGGAGCAGGGGCGGAGGGGGGGAGGTCCAGCTGATCAAGTGGGGGCAGAAACTGACAGGTGGGTCTATGCCATTCATCCATGTGCACCCCCCCCCAGCTACTTCTGACGGGATCGAGAAGGAGCGAGGGGCCACGGTACTTGGCTCCCCCAAATCAGAACATGAGCGCTGGTCAGCGTCAAGGCAGGGTATGCTTTAAACAATGCGATGCCATGGGCCGACGATGGATTTACCGTGTTTATCACGGCTGTACAGCCGACGACAAGGAGGGGGAAAAGTCTGCATGACATATAACACACTCTGCTACTCCCACTAGTGCTGCCCTCAGCTTTTGGTGAGACAGCGGCTTTAAGAAAAAAGGCCGAGTTTGGAAAAGAGTGACTTATTTGACATGTCAAAAAAAAAATTGAAGAAAAGTCTAGGCAAAATTCTAGAAGCTTCCCCGTTCGACTTCCGGATCGGGTTGCGTAAACACAAAGCGAGACAAGGGAGAACAAGGAGTGTCTTCCGAAACAAACAAAAAAACACTCAAATTACAGACAACGAAATGACTGCAGGCTGCTACTTAATCTCATTTCTTGCATAATGCCCCCGTCATTAGCATATCAAAGTAAATTAATGCTTCGGACGCATTAGCGGTGGGACGGGGGAAAAAGCAGCCCTTCAGCTTATACCTAAACCGCAGTTAGGAGATTTCCAGGGCATCCACGCAAACGGGGGGCATTTTAAAATGCTTCCGGGGCCTGTTCACTTTACTTAGCGGTACAGGAGTGGGGGGGGGGCTAACATTAATTCAAAGCTTCACTTCCACATTTCTCAGTATAAGCACCCCTACCCAACACACGCGTGAGGGGGCTACAGCCTCAGCTGAAGGACACAGCCCTTGAGAACTGAAATTTCTCCATTCTAGCTACTTCCAGTCCATATCCATCATAACGGCCATGTATAATAATTATCATCATTATTATAATTATTAGTGTGCCCTGCGATGGGCTGGCCCCCCATCCAGGGTTGTTCCCTGCCTCGTGCCCGTTGCTTCCGGGATAGGCTCCGGACCCCCCGCGACCCAGTAAGGATAAGCGGTTTGGAAAATGGATTATAATTATTATTATTATCTTATACTTTTATCCAAGGCTACGATTCCTATGTGTTCTCTGGACACACATTTTAAGTACCTCACTGTCTAGCCGCACTCTTACTGGTGGATGAACAGAGGTACATTCTTTTCTCTGGTATTTGACCTTTCGCCGGAAGCCTTCGGTCCTCGTGCAGGCTGTGGCAATAGCTAAGCGGCGTATCTGCGGCGTGGAGAATGTGTTCCGGTCCAGGGCTGGACGTATTCAGCTGCGATGTAGTTTAATGGGAAAAGAGATGAGTTTGGAGTGGGTGTGGTGGGGGTGGGGGGTGACCTGCCCCGCTGATAATACCACAGGGACTCTTGAGTGGAGAACTGTGTGCTGCATGGACAGAGGCTGGCAGCGACAGCGGCACTGGCACTCTTTCCCGGCGGGGGCTAAGTTTCTCTCTCTGTTCCCTCATTCTGAGCACCCCTAGCCCCCCACCAGACCTTTTTAATTAGCCAGCAGTATGACCCAGCAGTTACTGGATGCTGTTAATAGCTCCCCCGCACCCCCACCTGTAATAACACTCCTTGTTTTTTTTTTTGCCCCTTTTATTTTCTGCGACCATCTTTTTTCCCTCCGTCACAGATACACACCCCCACAATACAAACATGTGCACGCGCACACTCATGAAGTCCCCCGCATACAAGCGAGCCGTCGCTTACGTGTGGAAACGCGAGCACCAATGCGAACGGCTAGGATTCAAATTAAATGTTACGTTTTAAGATATTCGTATCTTACACACCATAACAGACATTTATCCCTAAGGGAGACATCAGTAAAAAATGAAACCAAAACTTCAGTGCTGAGTATATTTTTCTTAATTCCTTACACATTTTATCGTTTATATTTTACAGTTTATTAATCGCTTTTGTTTTCGCACAAGTCAGATGGAAATTATCAAAATACTACGGTCTGTAAAGATAAAACCGCACAGAAAGCCATTCCAGAGGAAGCAGATAACATCTTTTTCTCTATTTCCCCAGGAGATTAATGTTAGATTAGATGTTACAGTTTATCCTCTCTATCTGTTCGGTTCGTATAACTCTGATATACACAGCCAGCAAACGAGTCACCTAAGTTAAATATGCACGCGTCTGCACAAAAATGTACGAGTATTCACATTTAGAAGTACCAACTCTGTTAATCTGCATGATTTATTTTTAAATTAAGAGACGATAAAAATAGAAAGTCCTCCTACTTTGTAAATGTTAAGCATGTTGACTAACGCGCGCACACGCGTTCACACACGCGTGCACACACACACACGCGGCGCGCACAAAGAGCTCTGCTATATAAGCCGCGTGTTTTATCAACAGAAACCAGGCTTATCACCATCCATACGGGACATAACCCTGTCCTTCTGGAAGACTGCTGTACAAACAGTGTTCCCACAGAGACACAATTTGCTAAACAAACCCACAGAATGTGTGCTATTTACCATGAATACCACTTTAAAAATAAGACAAATACGCATTTCACACTAAATATTGCTGATGGCAACATGGTTTAAAAAAAATCTATAAAAAGGACACATATAAACTTTTTGACCATTGTGTTTTGGTTTTTTATACCATTTCAAAGTTATTGTGTTTAAACTTTAAAAAAGAAATACCCTTTAAAAATTAGGATTACAGGAGACTAAAACAATATATCGAGCAAACAAGCTCATTAAAATAATTTTTATAAACTATATGATCTTTATGAACATTCAAATAAGGCTTTAATAAAACTTTTAATAAAAAGTAATATCTTTTAATTACGGACAAAACTCTATACGCGTGAAGGTAAGAACCACAGGTGGTCTTGTGATTCAGAATAGTAATGTACAGTTAGAAATCCCACCGTGAGCACTTTTAAACACTTATTAAGTACTTTGTTAACACTCTCCACTCAAAGTATTTCTCTATATATGGAGGTGTTTTTTTTCTAGATAAATGTGCTTTTTAAAACTGCTTCAATAAAACAACCGAATGCGTATACAGTGTAGTCAGGGACAATGTAAATGAGATTTATATCTATTAATTTAAGGAATCTCGTGATTCATTTTTCCAGAAAATTTGTTTCTCCAGAAAATGTATGTAAGTGCATTACGTATCGCACGTATACATTTAACTGTATATATGTAGGCCTATCATTTTCATCCAGATACACGGCACTTATCGGAGGAATAATCCATAAACAAAAAAAAACATAAATAAAAATTGTATTAAGACAAAACTACAGTTATTATATATATATATATTTATATATGCTACCAGCGACATTTGAACTGATATTGTGATATACATATAAACGTCCACATAGCCCAAATCAAGACCGTACAGTGTCTATATACTGTCTGCCTGTGGAGATAAGGAAGGCAATGTGAAACTCGTCATCAAGATAAGGTAAAATTCTATTACTTGTCAAGAAAACGATTCACACTGTGGACAACAATGTACGACTCCACCAGCACAGCGACCACCACTAAAGCGAGATTCTCTCTCTCTCTCTATCTGCTCATTCTCCCCCCCCCCCCCCAGCCTTCGGCCTAGCGTCTGGCGGCTTATAGTCGTTGCTACGGGCTGTCGCCCCGCGGCTAAAGCGTTTAGACAGCATTTTCCCACCTCCTCTCCAAAGCTCGCCCCCACCCCCCGCCGTTCCTATCAGACATAAAGAAACATCACGCACCACCGGACCTCCAGCAGCCTAGAAGTTCATTACGTTTTTATAATCTTCTCCGAGTCTATATCTAGTGTCACGCAGCTTGTAAACCTGCAATACTACCATGGACACCGCTGCAGAGAGAAAACGCGGACGTAGTGCCATGTAACTGCTGTTACTTTGTTTTCATCCGCAGCAACTAACCGTTGTGTCCGTTTACACAGCCGGGTAATTGCTCGCGTCCACTCAGGTGAAGCGGCAAACTCAGGTCCCTTCTGGGAGTTGAACTAGCAACCTTCAAAGTTCAAGTCCATGGCTTTAAACGTCCATGACCCGATGTGCTCGGAATAACATATACTCTTCCAAAAAGAAAACGTGAAAACGCGGAGCAGACCTCACAATAAATGAGCCGCACTAGCCGTGCTGCAACACTGACAGCCTGTTAACCGCCTGTACCGTACTCCTTTAAAATTACAGAGGATATATAAAAATAAACGATAAAAGTCATAATAATACTTATTTGAGAAGTAAAACTACGAGTTTAAATTGGAGTTTAGTTTCTAAAACCCTAATACATATATATGATATTTAATAAGTCTACTTACTGTACGCTACATATATATATTATATTAATTACGCTAGCAATATATTATTTACGATGTAGCCGATAGATAAACGATATTCATATGAACTTTCCAAAAAATTATTAGGATCAAGCAAGCTTGGGGTTTATAAGTCTGCTGACACCAGAGTTTACACTGCCTGTGTAGAATCCGTTAAATCATTTATAGCTAAATTCTGATTAGCGCACAATTTAAAAAAAAATTACAGACAGTAAAAAAAATCATCCAATATGGGTTACTGAGAACAATCCTAGTAAAACTGTAATAACCATAAAACGGTGGAAGCGTGTTTTTCAGCTTAAAACGGGGTTTGTCGCTTGTTAACTTCGGGTTTATTGGAATGATATACTTTTACGGTTATGACTTGAACGGACTCACATCCCCAATATGTGGTCTTGCAAATGGAAATAAGATTAATATTTTAACGTGATATCAGTCCGTGTGTAGAAGAAATGCGTGTGTTTATTTAAATTACAATCTACATTTTAGTAATTCAGGATATTTCGGATAATTTAATTTCTACCAAGAAATAAAATAAAGTTTCAAAAAGTAGTCCAAGAATGTAAAGCCGCAAACTTCTGGCTTGTTGTGCGTGATACAGGTTGCTGGCTGGTCTTTGCGGTGATGCCGACAGCGCCAGTTTTGCAAGGCCGGGTTAAACTACCGTGGTTAAGTATCCCCGAAATCCAGAAAAATATCCATGCAACTTGTACAGAAATGATGCCATACTCTGTTGCTGCAATGTTGCAATGATTAGACTGCAGCAATTATAGATATATATTTGCAAATATTTCCACAGCGCTTAACCGAAAAAGGCCAGTTTACTTCGATTCCTTTTATAAAGTAATGGTTGCTTCCTTCTCTGTACTTAAGGTCTATTCATTCCCCCGTAGCAAAGAGACGTTCATAAATCACACCGTAAACTTTGTGTCTGAGATTTAAAAGCTTCAGACTGCACTTCGGCTCTCATGGCTCTGAGTTAAATCTAAAACGCCGCGGTGCTTTTTAATCGCTTTAATAATGCAGAGTTTTCATACACGTCGATGGCGCAATTTCTGTTGGTATTTCCATGCTCACCTTTCATGTCTGATGCTGAATAGGTCTATCAAACAGAAGTATGTTTACTCTAAACTTGAGTATAGGCCTACTCTATACATATTAACAAGCCTACTACGCAATGTTTAAAACTTACAAAAATACTGAGATAAAATAAATGTTTTATGAGTTGACGTGGATGCGACGATTACTTAAAGTATAGCTCTAGTAGGCAATATTTCAAATTATGAACAGCAGCAGTTTGGTCTGAATTACTTTTACCTATGCAGATATTAACTCATATCCCATTCTCGCATTACAAGCGATTAGTTAAATTTAGAAGTAAACCGAACTGCACTAAAAGACTTAGACAATGTTTCAATCCCGATTTTTTTTATCAGGGCAGCTGACGCTTTGCTCACGGTAAACCGGTTAACACCAAGCTAAATGGCGTCGTCTTTGCGCATTTCTGAAATAACGCGCATAAGAAAATGCATGTCACCCCCGTTTCCTTCTCGTGTCACCGGCTGTTTATGAAATTAGCTGTCAGGGTGGAGGGAATCTGAATTTCAGTAACCCCCCCCCCCCTTCTCTTGGCAGGCATCATGGTGTAGGTGCCTTTGGGACGCTGACCACAACATCTACCTCCACGGAACCTGGGGGTCATCACCATGGCGAATTCTGACGGACGTTTTAATCAAAAACGCATTTTTTTTTTTTTTTTTTTTTTTTTACCAAGGACAAGGTATTAAAAATGTAGCCTACGTAGTTTTTTCCCCAATCAACACATTTTGCCACGGACATAGACAGGTCTTGCCACGGGCACGTTTGTCCGTGTACGGACAGGCTGACGATACCAGGTTTGAACAGATCAAAGAATGAGGTTTGAAATGTAAGAAAAAACACTGGAAAATTTTTGTAAGGACGACAAATAAAATAAAACAACGATGGCGTTGTGCATTTGCTTTTTGACCGGACAGAGTGAAGACTTCTTCTAATACCAACTATCCATCTCCACAATTTTTTTATCGTAAAAAAAGAAAAAAACTTAAAACTCTTACCTGTTTTCTCTTTTATCTCACAGAGCACACTGAAGAGTGCCGGTTTCATTCTGTGGCAGTTCAGTCCATGTTTCCTGTTTCAGTTTAAAACAAAACCAATAATATACAGATAAAGATACACAGCTACAACTACAAATGAATTTTAATACAATGGATTCTTAATTTAACCGCTGTGGGTGTTCAAACCTCATAAGTGTATCTTTGCATCGGTCTACGCGAAGCACTACTAAAAAGACAATTGCCAACTAGATGTGAAATTAATTGTTCTAGCTAACTTTAATTGCAGTATAACTAATATGAACCAGCAGATTTTACTTGAAAGAAGCAACTCTATATTTAGAAGAAAGTACGATTTTTCAAAGTGGCCGTTTGAACTTACTGATTGAGAAATAACCCACATTTACAAATTTCCCAACAGATTAGCGATCGGTATATGCTACTCCAATTAGATAAATATGAGATATAATACTGATTTATTAAGTGAATCATTGAATGATCTGTCTGGGACAGCAGCAGTGATTTTACAACGTTGATGACATCACGGTAAAAAAATTTTCGACATTTCAAAATTACACCAGTTGAACTTTTGGTCGAACCCAAGTCAAAAGGGCAGGTAAAGGCTGAGTCGACATTACGCGGTCACGATTATATACGCGACAGCTTGTGCTATGAACTCATCTACTTTATAGTTTTTTACTTTTTGGGAAAAAATCAAACAATCGCCGGTGTACATTCATTCCTAGACGTCTGTTTTTGTGAGCTACAATAAAACGCCAATAAATCAGTGTAGCAAGCACAAACCAACACAAAAAGCTACTGCTTTATGCAATAACCAATGCTTATGTGAAATAATGCATAAAAAGCACCAACTTTGCTTGCGCCTCGTCCAGACTTTGGTCAGTTATGGTCATGATTTGATGCAGAATGTCCCCGATGTCTTGCTTTCTGCCGTCTCCGTCCATGCCATCGTGTCCGAGCGGAGGTGGCAGCTGCATGCCGCCCTGCACCGCGTGTCCCGCCAGGCTGACACCGCCGAGAGCCTGCATCATCCGCGTCTGATCGTCCATAGTCTGCCGCAACACAATCAATGCGTTCTCCTCGAGCCACGGAAAAGACTTTGTATATATTCAGTCACATGCAAACGTAATTCCTTTATGAAGGCAAGAAAAACCGAATGGGAAATATTTAGATCATGTAAAAAAATAAGAAAAATACCGATGCATTTATTGACTGTAACGAACGGCAAAGAGAAAAACGCGTGTGGAAGCAATTACTTTTTCATAGGAAAAAATCTCCTCGTCAGACATATAAATTCACACCTTACATTTGTGGCCGTAAGTGTCCTGTATATATAGCCTATATTCTGCTATAAATGCATAATTTCGGTATTAAAATGATAGCTTCTGCTCTTTTGATCCCGTTAGAATCGTCTTATTTGGTGTCTTGTATTAGTTCTTTACCTCCTCGCAGTTTTAATATCTGTATTTTATTAATTCCGTCCTCTTGACTAAATTGTCTTGCGAACTTGTACAAATCATCTCCATTTATATAATTCGGATCCAGCACTTATGAAGACAACTGGCGTAAAAATTGGCAAATTTAAAATAAAAATTAAATTAAAGCATACAACAATCGTAACCAGCAGTGGTTTTTTCGATCGAATTCAAAATATCGAAATTCACCAAAAAACGGAAAAAATAGAATGCATGTGAATGATTGACAATCATCGGCGATGCTGGAAAAATGAAAATACAGAAATGTTTTTAAAAAGTTCTTCGGGTTAAAAAACTGTAAAAATGCGTATGCCAAAATCGATTAAACGCTGTAAAAATGCGCAAAAGGCGTATGGCCGTTGACATTTATGAGACGAATCATCAACCCGCGTGTGCTTTAAGTTATGTGACGGCAGTGGTACTGAGCAATTGACAATCTGCCAATAACACTCAGTCGACGCAGACGTCTCAGAATAGGGTAAGGGGAGAAGGAGTAACCCACAAAATCGAAATCAAGGGTCCGCCCAACAGAGGGGGCGATGAGTCCTCCGTATTATCTTTTCCAGGAACAGAACCAACTCTAATACAGATTAAATTGTTCTTAATAACAAACTGCACGATCAGTATCTTAACAAACACCTGTCCCTCCTCTTTTACTTCGCTTGAGATCAGTGCAAAAATACCTTCACATTAAACTCCTTGAAAACATGTTCCACTTAAGCAAAGGAAGTCAAAACCGAGTCCGCAGACTTGAAACCCTGACTATTGTTACGCTTCTCGTTTAGGAAAACGTTTCGCCCGAACTGCCCGCTTCAAAAGCCAGTGGCAATGTCCTCCACCGAGCCTTACCCACAAGGTAGACCCGAAGAAGCCATATTACAGCGTCGGGAGATGAGCGCTGCTGCGCCAATCCACGCTTCGTGGCGCTGAACTGACGGGTTAGCTTTCCTATCGTCGCGATACGTTCGGGTCTTAAACCCACCCTGAGGACCCGCTACCCTCAACGTGGTTGTGCGAATCGTCAGAGAACTTCCCATTGGCTGTTGCCAGGGGTGACATCGACCACACATGCAGGCGGCGCTGCTGTTTTCTCTTTGTCAGTTGCTATGGTAGCAGCGAGGGGCCTCGGAGCACCTTGCGGATGCAGTGATACAGTGTTTACTCTACTGGCTTCACTCAGCCTTGGGAAATAAACACAAACTTTTTGTTGTGGGTATTTAAACGCGTTTTATTACTTTCCGTAATAATGCGCGTGTTTTTTTCCTAGCTGCATGCCTTCCAGAGAACCGTCAGCGTGCTGTCTTCGTCCTTTATGTCTTTTGTATTTCCAAAGCCAACAATGCTTTGCTGCCAGTACAATGAGAGCCGTATCATCAGTGGCGGAAAACCTGAAAACTGTTCTCATAGCGCTCCGAAACTTTTGAGATGGAGGGTTTAAACAGTTTGTTACTATAATCCATGTACCCATTCCATGCTTTGAATTCTTAATGCATGCGCTACAATGTTATTCTGCAATACAGCCAGAGTTTTCATGTATACGTGAAACGAAATACTATGTTTATTGTTGTGTTATAAATATTATCTACTGATACTGTTTGCTGCTGTCTGGTTTCAGATACACTTAACATATTTGATATTCCGCAAAAGCTTGGTATTTCTTAACAACTGGATACTTATACAATACCGTTTTGTCATGCAAATGGAAATAAGCAGTTTATTTTTGGGGAAACTAGTTACAATTTCTCCTGTGTATAAAACATGTTTTGTTTTCCTCGATGCAATAAAAATGATTGAATGAAATACGAATACTGTATATGACAGTCAAATTCCTTTCAGGTACAAAGACTGGTCAAATCATTTGTCAAAAGATTTGCCGGTCTTACTGTAATTATTCAGCGTTAAAAGAAATTGGCAGCTAATTTGCAATCATTTATAATGGAAATAATGGGGCTTAAATACTAGACTATTTTAATATCAGTATTGTTATTGTCTGAGAGATATATACAGGGAAGAGAAAGATCAAATACATCGTATGCCTTTTGCAAATTTTGCATTTCGTGTGCTGCAACACAACTGCGTCTAGTAAGCTGGTTCCACGACATTTCTTTTTAAACTGTGTACTTCTCAAAAATACTCAGGCACACTGAGAGACGGTGATCGCGTGGAGCAGTGAACCTGCGGTGCTTCGCTCATTTATTTATACGGGCTGTCAGAAGGACTGGGGTGAAATGAATGAATACGTAAGTAAATCCATCCCTCTATCCATCTGGCTGAAAAAAAAATTCCACGACATATCCTCACCCTGCAAAGAATAATGTAAATACGGCATTAACCGTAAATGCAATTAATATACAACAAGAAAGAAAGCATTTAGCACGCAGATGCACGATATCAAATGATAATTTTATGCAATGATACATTTTTATTTTTAAAGAAAGTCAGTTGGCATATATTGCACTTATATTGCATAATTTTGACCCATTAATACAGTATATTCACCTTTTTATACACAATATCCTGTTGTTTGTAACAACTGCCAAATGTAACTGAGAATCAATCTCCGTAATCTCTTCAAGAAAAGAGAAACATATCTAGATGCACAATCACTTTTGTGGACGTCGTATATGATTTAATATAATTTTTCAGACAGAGAGTTTTTATTTAACTGTGTGGTCATAAACAAACACGGGGCAGCTGAATTGGTCTGCAGAATGCCTTCCAATCAACATGTTAAGATTTATTGCGGCCAGTGTATTTAAACTAATAGGAATTTATATTGATTCAGCTGCTTAGGCGATTGATTAAATGGTGCAGCAGGATGTTTGGATTGTGTATTAGTCAGTTTTTATGTTTGCATTCTTTTTTCTGTAATGACACAAGTGGTAGCAATGTAGTCATCGTCCCCATCATAAGTCGCGTCATGGAAAGACTGAACAGCGGAACCCAGGGAAGTTATACTGCAAAATCACAGAATTCTAATAACGACAATTTTGTTTGATTTATTGAAATAATTGTTTGATTTTATTCGTTTGATTTGTTCGGAAGTGATACAGTCAAAGAACGATTAGTGATAAAAAAAAACCATGCATGTAGGCATACCACATGTAAGGCTTTTAGTGCACTGTCAATGAATAATCAAATCCAATAAATTATAAGTAGTGAGACAGACATAATGCACAATACATTACTCTCATTCTATATGCAGCACTAGCTCTATACACAGTTCATATTCTAGGGGTTTGTAATGTGTACAAAAGAGCCATACGATTTACCTGTGTCTATAGTACTGTTATACACTGTATAAGAATGAATCACACTTATATTTAATTTTCTTAGTCTCTTGTATTTGCCTGTAAAGTTGTCACTCAGGATAATAGAATATAAATATATATAACATTTTTTGCACTTCTAATCTGGAGTTGCCGAGTTCCTTTTTTCCCACACTTGACCTTGAGATACCAGTTCATCGCGCGCTCCAAGGCTGAATGAACAGGGGTCTCGCGGCAGCTCCGCACGTGTCACTGGAATACAGAGCTGTCAGGCCACACAGGATACTCGTCAAAGGGAGAGCACGCTGGCCGCCATGGCTCCTCCTCGCTGTGGTTCTGCGGGGTCCTCCGCAGCGTTTCATTTTGCTGCGCTGTCTGTTGAGAAAAAAAAGCTCACATTCTATTGCAAAAAAATGTATTGTGGTAGCTCAGTCACAAGCTATGAAGTAGCATGGTAAAATAGACACATGTGGGACTTGGACAGTAACGTATGAATAATTCTAAACGACGGAATGAGTCAATACATACTTTTACGTATATCCTTATCCTGGTCTGGTTTGACGGGCGGGGGTCTGTAGCCTATTCCAAGTGCCATGGATCTTAAGGTACAAACTAAAAAGCATTGCGGAGCACTTAACACATGATAACCATTTCGAAGCTCCCATAATGATATTGACAAATTTCATTTATCTGTACATTTAGAATTAAAATATCACCTGACATTTTTCTTACTGTAGGCCTATGTTTTATACACTAACTAGCCCGTATAGCCGTCAATTTTAATTGAAATTCTATAAGCCAGGTTTGAACGTTTTACTTGTATTTATTCATGAATCCTTAAGATGTAACGTAGAAACGTGACGACAAAATTTTATATTGCTGGTTTATATTCCCCGCTACCCAGTAGGATAAGCGGTTTTGGAAAATGGATGGATGGATGGATGGATGGTTTATATTCACGTGGCAAAAATGCGTAACATGTTTTAAAGTAATTCTTCGTACAGTTCATCACAATATCATATGAATTATAAGTTTATTTAAAAGAAACCGAGAGTACACAAGGCAACGTATACCAAATGAAAACGGATTATGCACTGCACAGCACACAACGTATAAAACAATAATTACATTTTATTTTATTCATCCAGTTTAACATAGCGGCGGTTCGCTTAAATCCCACCTTTGACCATCGTAGTCAGCAGTGAGATTGGTTAATGTTGGCATCCGTCCAAAAATACTCAAATATTACTGGCTCAACGAGATGTCAATCAAATCTATTCGCGTCTCCTATTCGGTGTTCTCCATAACTAACAATGCACTTCCTGTATCAAGTTAGACCAGTGGTAACGGCAGCAGGAAGGCAACGGAGGAAATGCGCTTTCATGGATCTGGCCGTTATTCTGTAACCACTAGGCTGCCGATTCGCAGATATTACTGAGATGTGAGATGAGCTGCCCTGGTCGTGGATGCTCACGCCTGACACAGCCGTCCGTGGACCCCTTTCTCCCTCGGCGTAAGGCATGCGTGGCGGTACGTGGGAGCTGTCGGCTGGCGCTGGCCGGCTTGCCGAGGTTAGCCGGAGCGCCTGTGGCCGCGCGAGGCCCGGTTAAGTGCTTCGCCCGCTTACACCACTTGCCTAGTTAGTCGCATTCAGAGGTGAATGTGAGTCGAGTCCTGTCGGAAATAATTTACATCGGAAGGTAATGTTTTTGGGGAAAAAAAAACATTCGCCAGCCCGCCCGGCGCTGCCTAGGCCGCCTGGGTCGCGGTCGCGCCCGCTCGCCTGTCACCGGACAGACAGCCGCTCTCCTGTCCCGATGCCGCCGTGGTGGACAATTAACAAGTCTCTTAATCATCAGACGAAACGATTAATTTTCTTTGATTTAAAATGGAATATATCTACCCTGCCCTGGGCTAGTCAACCAGCCTTGCATGGTGTCTGTGTTTGACATGTAAACAGTGCCTGTCACGGTTCAGATGTCAGTACTACCGTTAAGTTGTATAATAATGTCATATAATGCCATGGTAGATCTACTGATTGCGTCTTATAGGCTGTTGCTGCTATATTTGCGATATAGTTACCTTGTTTTATGCAAATGTGTGTGTGACTTACATAACGCTTGTTTTCAAGCCATGAACATAGAAATGCAACCGAAAGCTGGCTTCATGAATGCACTCAATTTTCACATCAGGCGGATCCATTTATAGTAAACATGCACGGAAAAAGTCCAGAATGAAATTGCTTGGATGTCTTTTACTAATGTACAGGATTTGCGTGACCCTCGCTCTCATTTTATCACTCTTGGGGTGTTATTATTGTGCTATGTCTAAATAATCTCGTGGCATGTTTACTATTTCTTTTATATGATTGCCTTAGTAGAGCATGGATCCTTCAGCATAAAAAAGAGTGGGGATTTCATGGAACCAATAGGCCTATTGGTCAAGGGTTTGGTAAACAACTGAATGACCATTTTTTGTGCAGTATTTACTGCTGTTTTGACGATCACATTAAGTCAGTAAGTCAATGATTAGTGGAATCTCATGAAATTGAGGATCATTTTCGCCGGGCTGGTGTTTCACATTGAATACTGCGCTGTTCAAACACACTATTTCTTAGATTACTATTAACAGAATCTTAGAGAACATTGGCAGATAGTGCCCCATCTTACACATTTTGATCAGTACTGAGAGCTGCGATGAACATACTTTAGGTAAGCTGTGTTTACTTAAACATTCATTGGGCTGGTAGTTTTTTAATTTTTTACTCCTGTTTTTAGCGGTTAAACAGATTTACTACACTCTTTGATAAACTGTTTGTTCTGTGCATATATGATCAGAGGTTTCTTAGATCTGCTTTTATGGGGTTCATTAATCCACTTCCACCTTTGGAAATTAGTCCACTCTAAATTTGGAATCCCAAAAATAACACAATCACGGCTGTGCAAACATAGTTCAAGCCAGACATCTTTAATTGCAACCTTTGACCACTGTCTATGATCAAAATTTCAGAAATTAACTTCAGGAAGCTGTTGGGTTTGGAGGGAATTGCTTAACTGACTGTTAACACTGCTTCAGTTTAACAAAAAAGTCTCTTATTGTTGGCAGAGGGAGATGGATTCCTAAAGCCCGTCACTGGTTGTCATAGTTATTTATGTTTGTTGCTGGGCTGAGCTTCAGCAAGGCCAGTACGGCTCTTGCCTATTCCTGTTGCGTTTGATAAAATCAGGAACTGGAACTCATGAACTGTTAATATTTTCTTCTTGTTTATTGGTCTGTGTTAATTTGGATTGTTGAAGAGAATAGAATAATCATATCGTGCTTGGAGGTGTTTTTGGCTGTGAATTCATATTCTAAGTCCCACTGTTTTGGTTAAGGAGTGTACGTTCTGGGTTTTTTCAGACATTTTACCAAAACATTAAGACTCCACACCCCTCTCAGCTATTTGTCAATTTATAATAGCATGGAAAAATTTGGAAGGGATTTTGTTGAATGCTGCCATGTTTTTTGTAAAATCACTCAGTATTGCTACATTCAACTGTATTTCTTTGAAATATCTGAATTTCAGTATTTGTTTAGAGATCTGGCTTTTGGAGGCAATTCTGTTAGACGTTGCTGCCAGAGTGCATTTCAGCGTGTCAGCTTCTAACTGCGATAAGCAGCTATTGTACTGCGACTTAACCTGGCTCTAGAGGGCTCCTGACCTTGTGCCTTTACTGTAAGTGATGACACATTGCATTTACTTGCTTAGTCAACACTATTGTCACAGCCACTTTACCCGGGTCTGCGGCCGGAGTGATTCAGGTTAAGTACCTGGCCAGAGGTTGCTTGAGCAGGCCGCCTTCTGGGATTTGAGGCGGTGACCTTGACTGTACCTTCCGTAATTTCGCTTAGAAGGCTGATGAGACTTTGTCCTCAGGGATACCTAAGTGTTTAACAGTCTGTGACTCGGACACAGGAGCTTTCAGGTGCTGATTTAAAGATTCAGGTCACCTGACCACAGAATGGTAGTTATCCTGAGTTGCTTTCATGTCCGGATTTAGTAATCGGCTCCTGGTAGGAAAGTTATATAGTGTGATATGGTAGCTCAACAGATTCTGCTGTATTCTCAGATGTCAAGGGCTTCAGCTCAGGTTGAGAGAAATTCTGTTAGTTGTGTGTATCTGCCTGTCTGTCTCCGTCCGTCTGTCCGTAAGTCTTGTAATAGACATTTCATATCGGGTGCCTGTTTTTCTAGAACAGACTTCTTACCCAACCTATACTGGGTAAGCCATGAATTCTTGTCAGGTGATTGAGAATGGACAGTGTATTTGCATAGGCCTCTTCAAAAAGTCATAACCATGCAATCCTGCAGACAGTCCACATTTTTTGCTCCCTCCCAGATAATCAAAATCTGAAAAACTTGTGCAGGTGTTTTAGGAGCAGGAAGGGAGCAAAAATGTATGCGCTCTCGGGGGGTGTTCATGTTGGGTTGAGGAACACTGTCTTGGTGGGATTGGTTTATATTTGACTTTGGAGTTGGGGTCTTCCTGTACTGTGGTAGCTGAGGCCAGGTCTCTGCAGGCTCCCTGCTTTCCATCCTCTCCCTGTCTGCAGTGTGTTTGTGTTTTTTCCTCTCTGCTCCCAAAAAACCTGGAACCGTAACTGGAACATGTCTCCGGTCAAGTCCGGCTATAAAAAGCACGCACTCTGGAGCCTTCCCTGGGGATCGGTCCCCTTTTCCCAGGGTAAAGAGGCACCTGACGTGACATGAAATCCCTCAGCAGAAATGGAGAGTCTGCTCC
Organism: Isichthys henryi; assembly: GCA_026776945.1. NCBI lineage: Eukaryota > Metazoa > Chordata > Actinopteri > Osteoglossiformes > Mormyridae > Isichthys > Isichthys henryi. The sequence continues at coordinate 7,411,436 of JAODJX010000119.1, read as the reverse complement.
AGCAGTTCCCCTCTCCACGTCGGCGCTAATAAAATGAAGTCTTTGAAGGCAGAGCGCGCTGTCAGGCGCGCTGGTGCGTTACGCCAATGCGAAGCGACAGTGCTTTGTCATCTGTTTAAATTGATGTTGTATTGCCACGGCGACAGCTGAAAAAACCCGAGAGCGCCATGAAATGCGGCGACCTCGTTGTCATATTTCATTTACGCATCCCCCTGCAAAGCGGTAATTACCTAATTAGTCTGTTAATTAGCAGATTAGCATTTCCCTACATTTATGTAATGGCTCGCGCTGGAGTGCGATGGGAGCGGTTTATGGTTTAAGTATGGGGTTGAGTTCTTTCTTTATAGCCTGGCTCTGCAAATGCCTATCATTGTATTTTTTTGTAATTAACATAAATATTTATGTATATGGGTTTTGAATCTGTGAAAGGATTTCTTAAGTAAATAGAAACGTGTAAGGTTTTTAAGGATGGTCTGTTTTACAGTGCCACCCATTGGTGTGAAGACTAAGCCAGCCAGTGTTGGGGTTTAAGTCATGCGATTGTGTCTAAATCAAGCACCTCTGATCTTGCCTGATTTTTTTTACTTAAATAATTGAATAAATCACCCTAGACTGTCCCACTTTTTCTGCTCTTAGGTGAAAGCCGTAGCTGAGCTGTGTGGTAATCATGTTAAATACCTGTCAGGTAACATTTCTGCAGCTATTGTGATGGGTGATTGTGATTCTGATTGGGAGTTTATTGACTTTTTTGTAGCATTTTTCAGCCTGTGGTGTGCTTGGAAAAGGCCCCAAGACACTTTGGTTCTTCTGGTGATATTGTTGTGTTTGAATCATTATTCAAAGAGAAGGTATTTAGTATGTTTCTCAGTGAAGATTCTGATCAGACCTGGAAGTGATTTGCCGATTGGGGGTATCTCATCCCTCGTTTGAGCACCATGTGATGTACGGTAGATGTGTTCATCAGGAACACACTACCCCACAATAAGGCTCGCAGCCGAGCGAGAGCGTTCAGCTTGCAGTTAAGACGTTGCCTCGGCAGCACTGCAATTTGAGGTCTTCTGTTGCTGAAGCATGAGAAATTGTGAGTGGCTGTGAGTGTGATGTAACACAGCCTGGTCAGCGGGCATGAAAACGCTCTTCATTCCTTTCTTCCTGACAGGTTGGCACACATGGTACAACTTGGAAAGGAGAAAATAATCTCGCACAGAAGAAAGAGACGACGTCGTCGCAGAGGAAATTCTGATTTTTCACACTAGCTCGCAGCCTCTGTATTGAGACAGTGAGTGTGAGAGAGAGAGGATGGCTTTTCTGGACAATCCCGCCATCATCCTGGCACACATCAGGCAGTCTCACGTGACCAGCGACGACACCGGAATGTGCGAGATGGTCCTGATTGACCATGACGTGGACCTGGAGAGGTGCCTGTCGTTGGTTACGCCAGGTGGAGGTGGGCAGTTGGATCCCGGGCCACAGAGTGACTCGGGCTCAGAGAGCGGCTCCTGCGACCTCTCCCAGTCCGTCGACATAACCTCCAGCTGGGACTTCGGCATCCGCCGGCGGTCCAACACAGGTGTGTATCGTTACGCGGGATTCTGGACGCCCTGCATTATAAAGTCATTTACTAAATGCAGTTTACGGAGATCTTACTAACTGGTGTGATAAGTGTCCAGATGGGTTTAAGGTTTACAATTTCAAGCAAACCCTGTATCCATGCATAGTAACATTGTACATTCTGTAGGAAATCGTACATGTCAAAGTACAGAGTAGGGCCTTTGGTTTAGTTTAAATTATTGTGTTTTCATCTTTTTGGATCGTGCTGCCTAAGTTTGCATGCCTCACATACAGTGTCACTGCCTCTGTCATAACATGTTGTCTGTTGTGCTTCTATGAATCATGAATTAATCACCTATATAAATACTGCTGCAGATAATTTGCCCTTCAAAGCTCAGTGTACCAACAGCAAGACTAATTTGATTGTAGAATTATTATTATTATTATTATTTTTTAATCATCTTGTTTTAGTTTGGTGTACTTTGAAGGCTTGGTAATGAATTGGGACAAAACTGTGGAGGTGCTGTTTGTGAAAGGAGATGAAGGGCAAGTGATTTTTGGGGGTCAGTAGTGTTTCCTCTTGCCTTGTGATTCTCCCTCTGGTTTTGATTGCAGTGTTGCCGTGAGTAGATGGATGTGATTAAGATCAGGGAGGGGGGAACTCTTCGATTGGAAATGAAGCTAGGAGATGGCAATGGAGCGATCGATCCGTGATTGATCCCATGCAGCTGTCGTGGCCCCCGTGTGCGATCCGTGTCAAACCCGTGTCCGCTCACTCGCGACCCCCTTGTTCACGAATGTGGCCCAAGGGCTAGGGTCTGGAAAATTTGATGGTCCAGCAGTTTAAGAGAATTTCTTAAGTGATTGTGTTCAATAGAAAGGAGAGGAATGCAGGGATTTTGAGGGGGGGGGGGGGTGTGCTTGGCCTGCCAGGAAGTGCGTCAACCAACTTTCCCCAAAACACACCTCACTGGGACATCACCAGAGTCCGGGGTGAATTTAAACCCTTCTGGTGGGTCAAGAATATGTACAGTACCGGGTTTGCATGAGCCACAAGGGAGTCCCGTACCCTCCCCCTGATTGTCCTGCCCCCTTGCATGTCTCGCCTCTTGATCTGCGTCGTCGCCGCCCCCTCCCCCCAACCGACCCTTGTGGCATATGGAGTTCAGGTTCTCTTTTGGGGTCATGTAGGTGTGACAGTTCCTTTCCACAAAAGCGTTTCTCCTCTACTGAGAAATTACCTACCAGTGGCTGTCTCTCCAAGGAGCCCAGGCAGACAGGAGAGATCAGGGGCAGCCGGTAAGCACCGAGGGGGGTTGTGGGAATCAGAACTAGGCTGTATCGCTGTGCGCCATGATCCGTGACACAACACCTGTCTCCTTCGACCCACTTGGCCCCAGCCCAGTGGAAATGGCCATTCCGCCCCATGGGCACGGTGCCCTTGTTGGCACCAGGTACAGATTTAAAACCCAACACTTGCTGAAACTGCAGCTCTCCCCCTTTCTCACCAGCAGCTGACCCTTAGGGCTGTGCGCAGTCGTCATGTTCGTGCTCGCCGATCGTAAAATTTTTTTATTTTTTTTTGCCGTGGCCCGCCCACGTCTGGGTCCTGTAAGGAGATAACCTTTCGGTCATCCCTGAAGCCTGCATTCCCCGGGGGAAGGGGAGTGACCTTCCACACCCCAACTCTGTGTGACCTGGAAGGCAAAAGTGCTTCAAGAGTACAGACGGGGAGCAGCGGCACGTTTCCCCTCTGATGTCGCGTATGTTTTTTGTTCTCTTCTGTCCGTCTTCTTTCTAAGCTCAAAGACTCGAAAGACTGAGGAAGGAGCGACAGAATCAGATCAAATGCAAAAACATTCAGTGGAAGGAAAGGAGCTCTTCGCAGTCAGGTATGTGAGCTTTACTCCGCTGTTTCAAATCGTGGCTTATTCCCCCATTAATCAGCTTACGGTTTCACTTGTTCATGCATGGTTATATATAGCGTATTTGCTAAAGGAAATCAGACTAAGGTGTTGCAACGGCGGCCACTTAATTCTCTTCAAAGTCTGTAGAGGATCTAATCATTCTTTTTGTGTAGAAAACTGTCAGCTGCAAAACAGGATAGGCGCAACAAACAGAGAAATCTATAACAGAGAGGATGGAGCTTTTAAAATGAGCAAGCGAAAAATTGAAGTGTTTAAAAGCGTGTGATTTTGCCAAGTCGAAGTGTCCCTGTGTCATCAAAGGAGGAGCTTGTGTTTCACTTTTACCAAACACAGGCTTTATAAGTATGACATCACCGCATGAATTAAAACCAGTGTTTTCTGTTAATCGGCAGGGTGCACAGATTTCTAAAGTAGCTGTTTGTGTGTTGTGTATGCCTTTTGTATACGAACATAGGAATTTTGCTTACCTGCAAAGGCTGTATAGATCAGTGTAAGGGTATGTCTTTATTTCTCGATGATGATAATTAAAAATAATAATATAATAACAACAAATATAATAATATGGCTTGAACTGGTAACCTTGCCATCACAAGCGCAGAGGCATAGCTTGCTGAGCCCCAACTGGATGTCTAGAAGCCTTGAGTTTGCAAATGTGAGGGGAAAAAAACAGACCGGTGTGGTGATGTCATATGATGAAGACTGTGATTGGTTAAAGAAGGGAAATGCAAGCCCCTCCCTTGTCGAGCCAGGGATACATCGAGCTCAGCAAAATCAGGATGTCCTTCACACTCTTGCCCTCTTTTGTCTGCCCAACTCACCCTAATAGTGTGGTTAGTCAACTAGGGCCAGCTGGGTGTTACTCAGTGATTTACCTGTAAGAAAAAGGCTGGTGATTATTTGCTACAAATGTAGACTGGCATTGTACAGGAGTGCGATGTTTTGTCCTGGAGCACCAACCACTCTCGCTTTGAGCATCACTTGTACATTGACAAGCTGCTGATGCAAGTTTGTCCCGCCCACAGCGGAGGACCTGGGCTCGCTGTTTGAGAGGAAGGACTTCAGAGACAGGCCTTGCAGGCTGGGGAAGCAGTCCACACTTTCCCTGCGACTGGAGCAGTGCCCCCAGCAGCTGAACAACCCCTTCAATGAGTATTCCAAGTTCGACGGGAAGGTGGGCGCCCCCGTCACCTCTGCATCCAGCATGGTGTTAAAAATAATCGCTTCTGCTGCCACACTCTAAAATTAACAGATACTTCTGTCAGAAGTTACTCAGCTCTGTGCCTGCATGGAAAAATGCCTGTCAGTACCAAGTTACAGAAAATAATCATTTTGATTTTTGGTGGGTGAGTGACCACGTTGCATATGGATCCTATACATATATAATTTTTTGTTTTTTTTTCCCGTTAATGGAATTGATGGATGGTATGAAAATCTAAAGTGCATTGGGCTATAACAGTAGTGGAAGGAGGTGTGATTCGGAATTGCGGGTGTTTACAGTGAAGGTGGTAACGAGTGCTGACTGAGCGTTTGTGGTCGTGGTGAATTGGACTTAGTGACTTCAGAAACTACCGGTGGTGATCTGAAGTCAGGCCAGTTGTGATTTGTCGTCATGTGTGATATAAGGACGTGTCTTTGCGTATTGGTGTTTAAATGCACTATTGACCAATGCTCATCACACATTTTTATAGATCACAAGTAGAGGTATAAAGACGCCCCATGACCAATCAGCTGTTAAGGTGGCTATTCAACTGCATTGATCTGTGAGGTCAGAATCGATTTATGGGGGCAAAATCCTCCTTAAGGATAAAGATGCTTCTTATAGTTTGCTTGCTTTCACAGGCAACTTTCACACACACCCACCCCCCCCCCCCAAAAAAAAAATCCGTTTATGTGTCTTTTTCAGTACAGATCAGTAGTTGACCTTTTGATAATTTACACTAACTTGTTCTCCCTGTATAATAATAACAATAAAAATTAATGTTCTGAGATTCTATTAATAGTGTGTAATTATGTTCCCGTGGTAATATTTGTGCAATTTTTTTCATTGAAGTTAAAGGTTTGAATTTGGATCATCAGAATAATTGATCAATTTACTTTAGATAGAAATTAAAGATGTCACATGCATCGAATCGTACTCTCAGTAACAGTAATTGAATCTCTTTGCGGCCAACAATCTACACCCCTTAGTCACAGTGAATCACACGTTTCAGATGTTTGGTTCACCTTAAACCATGCCTGTGTTTCCTTGAGAAAGAAGCTGACATTTTCAGTCTTGATGCACGGATCCTAAGGTGGATTTAAAGGCGTCAAGGGTGCTTGGGTCTTTAAGATTGAAAAAACGGCGAGTTACGGTTCAGGGAACCAGTGAACTTTAAGCCTGTTGTCTTGTATTTTTTCTCCCTCTGTCTCTGAAGGACTCGTGGGGAAAAGAGCAGGCCATAAGATCCGCACGCGGAATAAATGTCACTGCGAATTATGGCGGCCTTTAGGAGAATTCGCACTGGAGTGGAAAGGTCAGCATTCTGCCCTGAAGGTGCAGGAAAGATTTGGTTTCTTTAGTCATGATGCAAAACAGTCTGGAGTAATCGGGGAAATCAGAGTACCTTTTACCTGTACTAAAAGTGTAAGGTACGCATTTGTCCAAAGGTTCTCTTCGAAGGTACCTCCGTGGTGTCACCCCCCCCCCCCCCCCCCAGTTCTCATTCATCTTGGAATATGGTGTCTCAAAGATTTTTATCAGCATTTCCATTTGATGAGGAGTGCTGAGTGAAGACGTGTCGTGAAAATCCACAGGGGCCCATTGATTTAGGTCCAGGATAACGGGGGGCAGGCACGCTGTCGGACGGGCGTGTGTTTACGCGAGCGTCGGTCATGTTCCTGACAGCGGTTTAAAAAAAAAAATAATCGAATTTGCGGTATTCTTTGACAGATGCAAGAACCAGATCGAATTATAAGTGGATTTGAGATTTCTGTGTGGGCAGGTAGAGGCCAGGGATATGAAATGTGTTTGTGTTGTTCCAGGGTTTTGTTTCCTTGTGGTATATTCTGGAAGGACAGTTAATTCCGGTGTTTATCAGGTTTCACCCACAGTGTTTTGTAGGAGTACCCAAGCAGCGCGCACGCTGTTACTGAGTATGGATTTGTGCTGCTTTTTCTGTGATTTTTATTCGTATTGATTGTTATATTAAGTGTGTTTCCCTTTCCTGCACTCTAATGACCTTTGTAAGATGTCAGAATTAATTAATTTGCATGTGTGTAACAAGTACATGAAGAGGCTGTACTTGTTTCGGTGTGAATTTTAGGTGCAGGGATGAGTGGCTTGGCTGAGCACCACGCAGGGCCTGGGTTCAGGAGAGGCCTGCCTTTTACACTTCCTGCTGTTTTTTGTTTTTGGTAGGCCTCTGAGCCTAATGGCAACGTGATTAGATAAGACAAGATATACATTATTGATCATAAGGGGAAATGCACAGATACAAACGTACAGTGCGAAACGAAGTGCTAGGACAGGGGCGGCGTGTATGAGATTAGGACAGAAGGCACTGTTTTTTCTGTACTTTCAGATGAAATGCTTTGCATGGAACTGTCCATTCAATTCACTCTGATTGCCCCCAACCCCAGGTACTCTGATGACCTGTAATCTAGGTAGTGGGGGGCTGACTGCACATGGACCCCCGTGCTTCTTACTGAAGATGGGGCCACTTTCTAATGAACCCACTGTCAAGCGGAAAATATGATGAATATGATTTGATACATAAGTAAATGCAGACGCTCCTCTACTTACGAATGAGATACGAACATTACAAGTTACGAATGGCCGTTCGGAACGTAAGTCGTTATTCGGTATCAAGGGTATACGCAAGTACAAAGAACTAGGATGCTGGAAGTACCGATTCCGGGTAGTACGATTTCTGGCCGCTACTCCCACTGCACAGGAAAAAAATTGATATTTTGCAGCACAGGAAACGGGAGCCCAACGAACACAATTTGGACTTCGTTCGTATGTCTGAAAGTTCGTAAGTAGAGAAACATCTGTAAATACTGTAAATAATAAATACTATAACTAAATACCAGTAACTGAAAAGTAGATGTGTGAATAGGAGTTTAAACACAGAAACAAACACTGTATGGGATGTTAAACACTGTATGGGATGTTTACGCTTTATGATCACTACACTGAGTGGGAGCGTGGCTGTGTGGATGGCAACCTCACACAGCACATCGCTGACCCGGGAACAGCTGACAACTGAAAGTTTGACTATTTAATGTGCAGCGCCATCGCACTACTGCATAGCAAGGAGCATCTTTATTTGGGTTTCTACCCTCCCACCCCTATACTTGGGTACGCTGAAGGGTCGCGGTATTTCAGCTGATGATGTTAGAGACTTTTTTTCTATTTCGGTAACTTATTTATGTCCATCTCTGTGGCTGCTGCCATTGTCCTGTGACGAACAATGTGGCCATGGTATGTGTGCACGCGCGCGTGTGTCAGTGAGTGTCCGCATCGGTGCGTATCCACATAAGCAGATGGAGCCGTCACTGCAGCGCGCCCACATAGCCGCGTTCAGCAGGCAGGCGGCCGGCCTGCAGCTGTTTGCACCCCCCCCCCCCCCCGGGGCCCCCGCCCCCCGCCGCGGGGGGGGGGGCCCCATTCCCGGGGGAACGGGGTGGAGCTGGGCTCAGGTACTGGACCGTGGGCAACCGTGCTCAGGTCATTAACAGAAGCCCACTGACACAAAACGGACAGACACGTGAAACGCACTAAGGGAAAGGGGGACGGTCACCCAAATCCGCCTCCGGGGACTGATGCCATCCAACCCCCCCATACAGCAACCTTGAAAAGCTACTCAACTTTCAACATGGACACAAAAATAAATGAGAATAACATGCGAGTTGGGGCCAGGGCTTTGGGGCCTGCGAAGCCCCGCCCCCATGTCGCCGCCCCTCACCATATGACACAGACGATACAGATAAAACCACCCAATAAGACACACTTAATGACCATAAATCCATGCGCCTCCCCAGGAGCCAGTGGTGACACTGCACAAAAACGTACACGCAAAATATTTACCCTGCAGTGTCAGTATGATCAGTGAAGGTCACAAAGTGACTGGGGGGGGGGGGCACAGGTATTGAGTGGATGCTGAGCTCTGTCTCTGTGGTCTCCCCCCCCACCCCGGACCCACATGCTCTCTGACACCGGGCCAGTCGATGCTGAAATGCTGGGGGGTTTCGTCGGTGTTCAGAAAGTCACCCCAATAGGACACATGGGATCGGTTGGGGGATGATGGCAAAGGCAAAATAAAACCATCCATTCCAACTGCCCCCACCCCATAATCCGTCACCAAGCACCTGGGGAAATAACATGGCTTTCACATTAACAAATCGGGCATCAGTAAATATTAATCCTGTCTTCACCCACACAAAATAAAACAAAAACAGCCCCCCCCCCCCACGATAACAAACCCTGATCAGTAAATCATGAGGAAACAGATAAAGCCGTAAGCCCCCCTTCAATGGCCAGGGGGGCGGACGGGGGGTAGGGAGAGACGAAGGCGGCTCGGCTCATCTCCGTGAATCTTTAAGCATATGTAGCACGGGGGTGGGGGGGCACTATCGCCGGGCCCCGTGGGAACGGGACGGGGGGTGGTGCTCCAATGACGGTCTCCACCACTTTCATCCACCGTGCCTACCCCCCTCCCTGGAGGTAAGCATCATGTCATTTCTCCCTCATTATCCCTCTTTGCTGAACAAATAAATAAATAACTTTGAGCGAGGGGGGGCGGGGGGGGTTTCTGGATTCTTCACCGAGCCTTTTTCCACAAATCAGCACTCCCCGGAGACAAAACAAACATATAAATAGACTGTGGTTTGAGTTTCCAAACCGTCTGAAAAACAGGTTTATTTACGGTTTAGCAGTGAGTCACAATGACCGAATTCTGACATCACGCACGTGCTGCAGACACGGTGGCTTCTGTAAAACCCACCCCCAATCTGACCCCAGCCGACCTCGCAGGTTGATGGCTTCGTCAGACCGTGACGCTGATGGATGACCCTCAGAGAAAGTGTCACTTAGCACAATGGCTGAAAGCATGCATCTATGAAGTCATGAGGACTTTATGTTGAGTCATAAGATCATCACTGTCCCTTTAAGCCTAGAGGAGGCCTATGATCATCGCCGTCCCTTTAAACCCAGAACAGGCCTATAATTATCACCATCCATTTAAATTCAGTAGAGGCCTACGATTATCACCATCCCTTTAAGCCTAGAAGAGGCCTACGATTATCACCATCCATTTAAATCCAGAAGAGGCCTACAATTATCACCATCCTTTAAATTTCATAAAAAGCTTAAACCCACAACTGGCTCTGAATGATGTCTGCAAACCCTTCACTGCACCTGGATGTAATATCTTACAAAAAAAAGTGCGAAATTAAGAATATCCAAGGTTGAATGTGGTGTACGCCAGCACTTCCATCCAATCCGCCAACGTCACTGCTTCACATCACCGTTTTTTGCCCAGTATCCTCCATTAGGCTCGCCAAGAATTCCCTCTGAAAGAAAATACACAGTCTCCCGTCGCCATGGCCACGCGCGGATGTGGCATCCCGGCCATAATATTTCCAATTACCCCAAAAGAAGTCAAATAACCATTTTTTTCCCCTCACTAACCTGACCAATTGCGTGCCTCCTTCTGACACAAGTGGAAGAATCAAACTATGAATAATACATTAATTGAGCTCTTTAATTAGGGTGAAGGTGAATGTGGACCAGCTGAGCCAAATAATGAGATGTCAGCTCCGGCAGCGGCGGCCGAAAAGCGATTTTAAATGCTATTCTCTCGTCAGATGGAACTGTAGGCTTTTTTTTTTGTCTTGCGGGAGAAGCCGAGGAGGGTAGCTCCTAATCTCCTAAACATTCATCAGCAGAGCAGCTGGAATTAAACTCGCACGGTTAGAATTTAAACGTCGGCAGCAGAGTAACCACTCACACAGAGATTAGATAAGAAACGGCAAGACTAATTACCGTACTGTACGCAAGACGGATGCGTTTCATGGTAAAATCTTAATGTTTTTTCACAGCTGTCCCTTCGATGGCGCTGCACGCGATCATGGGGGGGCTTCTTTCAGCTATTAAAGGCTCCTTACCTGCTTTTCTTTCCCAGGTGCAAAGATTTTTTTGTCCTGCTTCTTTCTGAGCTAATTTTGTCCCGTTTCATTTCCAGAGGCAGAGACTGACCCAGCGCCGAGGGACCGGCGAGTCACACGGCTCTGTACCCACTGAGAGTCACCGCACGTCTTTCCGGAAGCTGTCGCACTCCAATTACACTGGGAGGTGGAAATGGACACCATTCCCAACCTGCTCCCATCCACATTCCTGGCAGCAGGGTGGCTGCTCATGGTAAGATCGGCGGTTTCCCGTTCGCCAGAATGTCCTGTCCTCAGCACTAACCAGATTTACCCAAAACTGCAGCTGAAAGCTGTGTGGTGTATACCAGTGGAAGCACGCCTCAATGTAAATAAGGATATCCGAGACGAGGGAACTTAAGCCAGAAACAGGCCATACTAATATCGTGGCACAAAACAACAATATACTGTAGAGCACTGGTAATCCTTATCTCATGACCAACAGTACTCTGGACTCCACTGGTAATCCTTATATCATGACCAACAGTACTCTGGACTCCACTGGTAATCCTTATATCATGGCCAACAGTACTCTGGACTCCACTGGTAATCCTTATATCATGGCCAACAGTACTCTGGACTCCACTGGTAATCCTTAT
>JAODJX010000119.1:7349913-7360105 GCA_026776945.1 Isichthys henryi | reverse complement strand
AAATACTTCCCTGGAGTTTAAATTGCCGGTGACATGCAGAAATCACATGTTTCTCTGGATATTGAGAATTCCTCCTACCATTTCCCCCCTCCCTGCTCAAAGGAATTAAAATAACAAACAAAAGTAGAAAGTGTGCAGGGAGAACAGCCTCCTTCCTCGCCTGCGCATTAGAAGGAGGAACACAAAGGGATTCTGTCCTTTGGAGAGCTCCCTTTTCGGGCAGAGGGGCGCCGACAGCCCGCCCGCTAATTACCGTCAGTAGGATGCTGGTCTGAGCAAAAGCAATTAGCGGCGAGGCGGCGAGACGCGCTCATCTCGCTATTTAACGGCGTCGGCTTGGATCCTCCTTCGCTGAAAACAAAATATTGTCTTTTTCATCACGCACATAGGAAAAGTATATTTTTCCAAGTCTAAGGTGAGGAATTAGAAGATGTATATTTAGCCACATACACCTGCATTTCGTGCCAGGCGTTATTAATAATGACAGTATGGGGCTCTGGGAGAAAAAAACCCCACCTGCGTTTCATAAATTTCTTAAAAACAATTGCTTAAGTCGAGGGCAGCGCAGTGGTCCGGTAGATAGTGAAGAGGTCCATACTGGGGGCTCCCAGTCTGAGTCTGGGAGGTTGTTGCGTTCTCTGGTTTCCTCCTGAGTCAGACACTGAATTCTGATTGTAGCCTGTGTGTTTGGGCCCTAAAGTGGACTGATGTCCGGTCCGGGGTGTATCCTGTCTCTCACACACACCGTACTTTCCACAATAAGCTCTGCATCACTGCGTCACTAAATTGATGCCAATTTTTTGAAAATGGACGGATGGCCACGCGAGTTGAACCGTGTCCTGTTTTAAGTCAGGGCAGTAAAGACCACTATTACTGTACATCCGCATTTTGTGGTCTCCTTCTGCTTGATGTGCTTCGGCTTTACCAGTTTTCCACGGGTGTGTAAATGCAAGTGATTAACAAACCTAAATCCTAGATGGGAAATCGCAATTACCTCAGCGCCTAACCCTGGATTTAAGGCAGCGCGTCTACATTTAATCCCCTTAGCTGGCAGGGTCGTTCAGATTAACCAGCCCAGTGGGCTGCAGTCAAGCATTTTAAAGGGTGAAATCGTGGCCATTTTCTTCATTGCGTTTACACTATGGGGCAAAGAAGCTCTTTCTAGCACCGTGAACGAAGTCGCCTTGTCTTTACACTCTCGAGATTGACGAGACCTGGGCTCCAGTTACAGTTACGCAAGTTCTGCAAGTAATTTATCGCAGCAGTACCGGTATTTTAGCATTTTTTAATGTGGTTAAAAAACAAGATAGAGATATTTTTTTGCACACATCGTTCGTTTGTGATATTCTAGTCATAGTTTTGGGACCATGGAATGGAAGGGATTTGCCTTTCGCTTTGGTTTCCAATTCCAATATTTAATCCTAACAAAAAAACGTGTGAGTTGGATAAAGATTGGGGATTAAACGGCAGTGTCTGTGCTGCCTCAGATAGTCTGCCCTCACGGTCAAAACACGCTTGTTCTCCAGCAATGTGAGGGACTGTCACTGTCACCATGTCTGCTTTTCTGTTCTTCCACCACCCCGCCCCCCCTCCCAGCTGTGCAGTGCGGCCCCTATTCCCTCCTGGACGTCCCATAACCCCAATAGCAGACGGCCGTCAGGGGCCCTACGCACAGTGCGCTGCTTGCCTTCTCGCTGAACCCTGCGATGGGACTCGTAAATATTAAAAGGGAGTGAGGTGGCGTGCTGGAACCCTCTTATGGAAAATGCCTTAGGTAATGAAAGTTTACTTCGCTACACTTGACAGTCTGCCGCTCTCATGTTTTATCTGTGTCAGCTTACAGACCGTTATACCGACAGGCGACATGCCGAATTCGGGTGCGCCTTCAATTTGAGCCGCTTTTCCCAAAAACCAATTAAATGCATTTACACATCTTATTATATCTATATATAAAGCCGCGACTCGATCCAACCGTGTTTTATAATGCCATTCCTCAGCCATTTTTGATGTAAGGAAAACTAACATTTCACATCACTCAGGTATCAGCAGGTGTATAAGGCAGCATCTCCGAACAGGATCGGTTCGGCCTGTATAGATCTTATTTGACCGCTTACATAATTACTTAATTATGATGTGTTCTTTTAACATTATTTTACTTCACATCAGAAATATTAGGAAAGTATTTTTGGAAACACTTTACTTAAGGACAGGTTTTTAGTAATTTATAAACAGATTCATAGCAAATAATAATCATCCATAAAGCATAAATATTTATAAAAAGGCATAACACATTATAGCCACATGCATTATGCATCATGAATGCTTAATGACGCTCTCATCTATAATGCACTATACAGTAGATACCTCCATAATGCATTATAATGGTCAGTATAAGCATTAAGGATGCTTTCTACAGCATTATAAAGGTATCTATAAGTACATTATAGATGAGCGCTTCATAAGGCAGCCATAATGCATAATAAACAACCTACGGAGCCAAAATATTACTGATTCACATTTTTGTTTACTGATAAGTAAAGTCTTCATGAACTCAGTGCAATATTCAGACTGAAAGAAGCATTTCATGGTTTTCATGCAATGGGGCCGTACATGTAACGGCCAGGAAGGCAGAGATAGGGCGCAGAGACAGCGCTCCGCCACTGTTTCCAAAGGCTGCGTCATATCATGCATCCCCTAACCCACAGTGGTCATTCCGGTGTCTGGGCTCAGCACTGTTTGCGGGGATCTAGCTTGACAGAAGTCGGAATCGCGGGCATCTGATAGTGAGCGTTCTCCCCGGACACCGTTTTCACTTTGAATAAAGGCCGTGACGCGTCCAGCTGCTCGACTCTGGCACTGAGTCCCGCATTCGGGCCTCTGGCACCCGGAGACGCCTGATTAAAACATCAGCATAATGAGTGTGCGGGACGGATGAGTCGTCAAATGTGTGTGAAATCTGAATAGTACTTCTGTTTTCGGTAGTGGTGTGGGGCTTCACGCACATGTGGACTTTAAAAGTCACAATATTTATTATTCTTAAGGATAATTTTGTATCAGACTTGCAGGCTACTGCAGAAATAGAAAGTTCACATTTAAGTGCCCATCAAAGTGATTGTTATTTAAACATTTTTTTTTTTCTTTGGTGTTTATTAAGCTGGTCTCCTTTCCACGTGTTTATTATTTTCAAAATAATTAGGTTGGACTTTAAAAATAATTTGACTGCAGAATTTCCAAGGTGGACTGGGACTCCGCAAGGTTCAGCAACCTGTCTGTACATGCAGGCATAGATACTCTGGTAGATTCAAGGGGGGGAGGGGGGGAGGCAGCAGTTTTTAGGGGCCCCAAAACCTAGTGAGGGGGGGCTTGTGTTTCTTCAGATTGAAAGTGCCAACCCAAGTAGGCGGCTCAGAATGTCTGATTACGGCCCTCTGCACACAGACACGCGTGTGCGTGACAAAGCTCCGTGACACAAAAGAAGCACCGTAGGCAACGATTCTACGTACCATATCCGTGCTATAAAAAATCATTTTCATCACAGTTTTGACCGTATGTACCTGCTCTTTAACCAAGTCTAGCTAAAAAGCCGACTTTCCATTTGACCATAGGTACCCCTTATCTGTCGGTCTCAACTGGTATAAATTAGGTGCTCCCCTTACCAGTAGCGGAATATAACGGCATTAAAAACACAATACCTATTTCATCTGGAAGTGTAACTGGACTATAACTGCACAACAAATAATGCTTCTTTCCTTATGATGATGGGATATTAACGTACCTAAAGTCCGGACCATTACAAGAATGCTTGTAAAAATTAGTTATTTAAAGCCAAGTACTGTCGTTCTACGGGTAAAACTGAAAGCAATGGTTATGGGTTTTATTTTTCTTTGATTCCCTGCCTTGCTTTCGTATTGCGTTATTTCAGGGTGCTGCAGTTCTGCGGGCAACGCCTGCCACCTGGCGGAGGTCATCGGCAGTACAAGGATTACACAGGATGACGGCGATGCTGGTTTAACATAAATACGGAGCCGAGGCAGGAGTCCACGTCATACAAAACACAGGAGCAAAACGCTCGTTCCGTTCCGTAAATAGCGCAAAAGATTCGTGCAACTCTAGAATAACGATTATATAATAATAATTATATATAAATAATTGTGGGTCTCAGAATGGCTCAGAAAACGAGTAACATTTTGGTGGCCGGTAGCAGCAGTGTTTACCCCACGCTCAAGCCACATATTTATGTGGCCCTTGAGATTTGGAGTCCCCCTGTTGACCTCAAAGAGTTACTACATCGCAGCAGCACAGGACCCCAAACACAAACCTTTCCCTGCATGCAGTTAAGCTAACTGGGACCTGTAAAGCGTCCATGATGTATGTATGTGCCTAACAACAGACTGCCAACTGGAATTTGGGTTGATTATACAAGCAATTTATATTATCATGATACGTGACACATTTTTATACAGATACAATCATTCAGAGCAAGTGCTGTAATTGTAGAAAGGCAGGCTGTCCCTCATCAGCCTGGCCCCTGCTGGCCTGTTGCGGTATTGAGTTCTACATTACTGAGCATCGGACCACTAAGGCCTGACAAAGAAGTGGTTTGGAGAGGAAATGCACAGGCCTGCCAGAAAATAAAAACAGCCAGCGCAAAAAATGTTTTTTTTTTTTTTTTTTTATTAACTTTATGAAGAATAACAAATAAATCTTTAACATACTAGAAAGGCAAAGTATTTTTTTCCCCCTTCATACGTGCAAGACAGTTAAAGCTTTTTCAGCTTCATAAAACCCCCCCCTCCATTCCAGCATTTGAAATTCAGAAACACGGAGATTCAAAAAAAGAATAAAGGACAAATGGAGGTCCATCAGTCACAGATGAACTCATGACATCAGGAGGAAGAAGAAAAAAAAAACTCATGTATTGCGCACTGTAGAAATCTGACCCCAATTTCCATTTGCTGCGTAAGATATTCAAGTTCACTGCCTCATCAAGAAGTCAAAGGTAAGCAGTTTATAGCCACAAGGGATGACTGCACAGGCTGCACTCGCGTGTTAACATCTGGGCAAAAAAAAAAAAATCCTTCAGTGTAATTCCTTAAACTAAACCCTGTCAAAAAGCAGAACTTCACTGTTATGGAGACACGACCCAGCTGACGAAGCCCAGTGCTAAAAAAATGTACTTTAAGGGGCACACGGCTGTCAAAATGTGTATTTTGTTTTTTAAACCTGCATAATTTTTTGAGTATTCCTGTCAGAACAGTCCCAGGTAGGGAAAGGCGGTGGACATGCATATTCCATGAGGTTTCCTGGAAGGACAAGCTGGCAAAAATCGGGCCGGATCACCTGGAAAGACTGCAAGCATGCAGGCAGCTCTGCGCGATGAGCTGGCTCCAGGGTCGGCCGAATCATTAAGCCCAAGAAACAAATTTAAGGCCTCACCTTTGAGCTGTTTTTCTGAGGTAGCTTTGGGAGGAACAGGTTGTAGAGTAACCACAGAAAACCAAATTCTATTAATAAATAAGATAAAAGGTGGTTAGGAGATTGTTAACCACCCATGAGAGTAGAGATCCTGTTAAAGCCCCTGTTCCATTTGATATCTGAACCCATGAAAGGCAAGACTACGTGCGCAGTAATGCAGCCTCGGACGGCGGATCGTGCACCGCAGTTTGCGGTTCCAGGCTGTTTCCACAGTCCTGGGTCCCTGAGTTACGTGTTTCTCTTACACCCCAGTCTCACACCCATCTGTCTGCTGCGAGCAGAGAGGAGCATCACTTGAACACAAAAACTCTCAGGACTGGAAATGTACTAAACCAGCTCCCACAGAGATGAGACTTAAATTCCAAATTTTGCTTTTAGAAATATATACCCCATGTTCAGCATAGCAAAAAAAAAAAAATCATACAGTAATTTAAAGATGCTTTTAAGTGCCGTTTAAATCTCTGCTGATTACAGATTCCTAGTAAGTGTCTTAACCTCAATGTGGTTACGATTTCTCAATCTTACATTTTTGGCCAGATTTCAGGCCAGGGGTTAAATCGCAACCCAAGCAGAAGATATAGTTGAATCGCTCTGCAATTCGACTGAGCATCCTTTCCAGCTGCTGGTGCTCATTGGGTGGAGTGTAAGCTGTGGGCGTGGCCAAGACCTCACTTGCGGTCATCGATGGTCTTGATGAACTCAACGGCGGCTGTGAACTGCATCCACCAGTAGCTCTCCTCGCCACTCAGACGGCTGGAGTAGAAGTTACTGATGTACTGGATGGTAGAGAGCAGGCAGAGGGGGTTGGCCTGTGGGATGAGGGGGGTGGGATTAATGCTGGGCGTCAGAGTGATGGGACTCAGGGGAGTCACCACAGTAAGAGTCAAACAGGAAGAACTGGCACAAGAAAGCAGGTATTACTTAGAGGGTGAAATGCTGCGTGCCCAGCAATGAGAACGCTGGCACCTACTCAGAGCTCATACTGGTACACACACACACACTGAAGCTCATTACTGCCTTTAAATCCAACACAGCTTTCTCTGAATAGCCCCCGAAAGCCTTCGCAGGCTGCGTGGCAGCATGGTCGGGTGACTGAGCTGGTGTGCCCCCGCGCGCTTCCCGACCTTGATGAGGACGAAGACGAGCACGGGCAGGAAGTCGTCAGCCCCGGGTACGGCGTCCTCATTGGCCAGACTCAGCAGGTTCATGATGCTGCTGCACATTCGCAGTACGCACTGCACCTTATCCCGTGGCGTCCTGTAGGCGCTCATGGCACCAATCTCCGCTTGTGCTGCTGGCCAGGGAGCTTCCTTCAGGTACACCTGGGGGGGGGGCGGGGGGCGGACAGGTTAGGAAGCACAGCAAATCTGGGAGGAAGTGGCTGGGATCAGGGCTGTTACCTGTGGGATTTGAAGAGCTTTGTGATTGGCTGTCACCACTTTGCTTAGCCGCTCAATGTGTTCGTGCAGGACCCTGGGTGAAGGGGGGGGGGGGTAGGACATTTTATTTCACACTGCACCCCATCTTCATCCTGAATATCAGATAGCTGGCGGTTTCCAGAAGAGTAAATAACTTCTCTCATTGCATCATTTCTAAATGATCATCTTTGCTCAATAGTCAAACTGTGAGGCATCGTCTGATTGGTCCACGAGCATCGCAGTTATAAAACTCGACCGTCTCTCTCTCCTGTAATGTTTCTCCGAAGCCTGACGTCACTGAACTCCATGGAAGCGACCGGGGTGGGGCCACTCACTGGTCCCGCAGGGTGTCTCCGTCCAGGTTGGGGTAGAAGGCCAGCTTGAATATGTGGTTCATGACACTGCGCTCGATGGCCACCTGGGCGTCCTGCAACTGCGCCTCACTGGCAAACTGCCAGATGGCGTCCTGGGCCATCAAACCATTCAGGTGCTGCAGGAAATCCTCCACAGCTGCCGTCTTGTCGTCCGCCGCCGTGAAGCCCTGAAACACTGGGGGAGGTTACAGGCCGCAGGCGTTAACGACCAACACCAAGATGCATTAAAGTCCATCAGAGGTGGCTCCTTTTTTAAAAAAAAACGTATTTATCAAATTTTTTTTCATCGTTTCCTTTGTTTATTAATTTCGGTTAGCGGAGCACGCCACATGCTACTGCTCTGGATAATCGTGGAAGGCATAAGCACTGAAATGGCGGCGAAGAAAGGGGCAGCTCAGCAGCCACGACATCGTTTAAAAGAGGAGATTCTGTGGATAAACAAAGTCAACAGACTTTCTGTAGTTTAAAGTTTGACACATTTAATAAATGTAAGGATATGGTGAGTTATTACAGATTACTAACTTTCGGGCATCACAATACACCTGCCATTAATATTTTAGGTGTACTACTAATCTGCTTACGAAACCGTCAGTGTAAGAAAACGTCCATATAGTACTGAAAAGCCGACGTCCGGACAAATGCTGACACCCGTTTGAAGTTCTGCTCATTACTGTTCATGTGCCATATAACCGCGAAGTGATATCAAGCAGCCCGACCAGAGACTGTGGTCTTCGCCTTAATACTCAACACAGTACTTTATTGGAACAGAAGCTAAATGGAGGCTGTGACTGTGGTTGAAGTGAAGGAGATAGCAGCAGGTGATGAGGTCAGCGGTGGGGGCTGGGCAGTAGGGGCGGGACTGACCTGTGCTGAAGTTCATCATCTTGTCCTCCATGCGTGTCAGCAGCACTCGCACGCAGGCGGCCGTTAAGCAGCGGCTCGTCACCTCCTTGGCCCGCAGCACCCGACGCAGCCGCCGCTCCAGGTGGGCCTGAGTCGCCTGCAGCCCCTGCCGGCAGCGCGTGAGGTAGGCCACGTAGGGCGCCCTCTTCCTGTGTGAGGACAGAACTACAACTTAATGCCGTTGATTCGCTAACCTCAACCGATGCAAGCAAAGCAGATACGGCACTAATTAAAATAAATGCAAACTGAAAAAGCTGCTTATTTAGAGTTAATCAGAATAACCCCCCTGCAAAGAAACTCACAAAGAGTAGCATGATTCATAAAAGCTGCTACTACTACTAGTCTGATCACTGAAATTACCAGAGGAAAGTTACCTGATTTCATATCAACCACCCTGTTCACATGGTTAATATCAGCTAATACTGATTACCCAGCTACACTTGGCATCTAGCGTGTTACACTACACGTATACAGCACCCTGGCATAAATGCCAATACTCATGACCCCACCCATACAGGCCCTCCTCCCTGACCACACCCCTAACCTGTAGTCATTGGCTACAGCAGCTAGCAGTTCCTCGCATTGGTCAGCGCTGACGTGACTGACGCAGCGCAGGGTCTCCTGGATCTGGGCCATCTGCTTCTTGTCCTGCAGATTGATGGCCTCGGCCAGCTGGACCTTCAGGAAGCAGACCACCTCGTTCTCTATGGACGTGGAAGGGGTGCGGGGGGCGTCACACTCCGATCCGTACCATGGCACATGCATATGGGCCCACACAGTCTGCACGAGCCACTCACTGCCATAACAACATAATTAGCTTCTCCTGGGGAGGGATTATTTCACTGGGTTTTTCCGGCCTAAAAGCGGAACGAGGGCATCTTTTGAACCGAGGGAGGCGGGTCGCACAGTCACACTCTGCCAGCTTAGTCACGAAATACAGCCTTTATCCACAGTGGTGGGAGTTTCCAGACTGCCATGTGTGGAATTAGCCCAATTAGCGATACAGCTCATTACCTGTATGACTCAGACCCATGTGGGTCCTGACAAACACTGATGTTATCCGTGTTATTCCAGGAGAAGAATGCACCATTGCGAAGGTCCTTCACAAGAGGGGGTTGTGATGTCAAGGCCCTAAGGTGATGCCCGACAGCGTGCGCGGGGGGGGGGGAGGGGTTACCTTCTCGATGAACGTTGTCGGGCAGCCCGTTGGGGATGGGAGCAGGAGGCATGATGGGAAGGATGAGGGCATCGGCCGAGCTCAGGGCTAGCCTCAGCTTCTTCTTAGCGTCACTGGGAATGAGCGGTAAGGCAAGAGCCCAGTCGTCATACACGGTCATCATACACGGTCATCAAACACGGTCGTCAAACACGGTCGTCGCGAAAGTCCGCTACATGTACACAAGGGCACCAACCTCAATGAGAACTGATATCTGGGGGCACAGTCCCCAATAGAGTAGGGCTCGGGTTGGTTGTCTGTGACAACACTAGACGAAGCATCTTCTCTCGGCATGTCCTCCCTACGCTCCGTCTCCACAGCGGGCTCTGGACACACACACAGCATGCAGAGACTGAGCCCCTTCCATCCAAAGGCTAGGCTCCCTCACTGCCGGAGTTATCCTAGGCAGCCCATAATCTCCTTAACCTTCCCATAATTACACAAAACCCCCCTCCCCTCCCCTCTCCTCTCCTCTCCTCACTCATCAGCCCTGGACAAACAGGATGCTCCACACCAAACCATGTAGCTCCACCCAGGGCCTTTCCAAAAGATCTGTACCTCTGATCTGACCAATGGCATAGGAGAGAGTGTGATATTGGGAGGGGCAAACTTAATTATTTAAATACAAAGGTCTGAAGCCAAATTAAATTGATGTTTTATCCACACAGCTGGACGTGAGCAGTGAAGCTCCTCTCACCCTGAAATATGAATATATGACTGCACGCGGGGGGGGGGGGGGGGGGGGGGGGGGGCGGGGGCCCGGGGCGGGGGCGGCGGCGGCGGGGGCGGGGGGGGGCGGGGGGGGC
>JAODJX010000119.1:7301387-7318613 GCA_026776945.1 Isichthys henryi | reverse complement strand
CTGCATGCCCCCCCCCGAGGATTCCCTCCCCATGCGGTGGTTTGAGGGACGGCCACCCACTGCACTGCTGCCTGGACGCCCACCCCCACCCCTTTGGGGCTCGATCTAGGGCTCTTGATGCAGCTCTTGGCGCCTTGTGGCGCTCTTACTGTACAGTGCGTAGGGCTGCGATGACAGCTGGTCAAACGGGGAGGTTTGGCTCAGTTTAGGAGCAACAATGGAGAACAACTGCATTGGCGCATGGAAGTGCAACATCCCAGATCGCCCTAGTGAGGGCGATGGTGTTCTTGTCCAAGACCAGTCTCCACAGCAAATGACACCACCCCCCCCAACGCCCCCCCCCAGGGCCGGCTGCCCTGCGACAGTAGCTAATGAGGTCCTTCCCCTGGCTCGGCCCTGAGCTTCTGCTCTAGATCCGTTGACCTATATTAAGTCCAGCGCTGAGCGGTCGCTGCACGTCTGAAACCCGAGTTGGAAAAATGTTCCCGTGTCATACGTTTTAAATAATTTAAAAAATCGACATGGTGCTGAGCCAGCACTAGTAGGTCTAAATGCAAAACTATGTCACGTCAGTCACATGTATGTGAGGCTCTGGCATGTTGGGAACTTACCAGCATGATCTGGCACTGACCTCCATCTGGCCGTTCGTAGGGTCAGGTTCCAGCTAGCGGTTAGTCTGCCATTCCGGATGTGTACGCTGCCCCTGTGTCCGGACACCTCCTCCTGTCAAGTTTCCGGAATGTCCCGTGACAGTTACCACCGGACTGAAATGACCTTTGTGTTTGTCAAGTAGCTTCTTATTCTCTGTAGGCCGGGTTCAGGACCAAGGCCAGACACTGGGGATGTGTAACAGGACTGAAGTTTTACCGTGTGTATCAAATGGTCTGGCTTACGCAGTATTTCCCTGCCTCCTGTCTCTTTAAGAGAGTAAAACCAAGCGCTGCCCTTCAGCACAATGGGCCCCAGAGAGACACATCATGTAGAGTGAAGACCCCTAGTGGTTCTGGGATGAACTACACCTTCCCTTTTTCCTGTATTTCCTTGACTCATCATGCGTACATCAGAGGTGACGCCCCTTAAAATCACACCTTCGCAAAATTTCGTAGGTGAGCAGGTGGCTGTGTTCCGGGGTCAGGACGGGAAGGCCCACGTCGTGGACGCGTACTGCCCCCATCTGGGCGCCAACCTGGCGGTGGGCGGACGTGTGGTTGGCGGATGCATCGAATGCCCTTTCCATGGCTGGCAGTTCCGCGGCGAAGATGGGAAGTGTGTTCATATCCCCTATGCAGAAAAAGGTGTGTGTGTGATTAATATGTTTGAGGACTGGTGCTTGTGATTACTCTAGCTCTCTGTGATTTCTACATAGAAATTACACCCATATATCATTTTTTGGAGGATTTGATGCTTTTATAAAAGTCAGTAATTAAATAATAATTACAATAAAAAAGACAGTGACCCGTTCAGTAGACGAAAACGCCTCTCTGAGACTCATACTGTGAGGACACCGTATCTCTCTGGGCCTACAGTGCCGGAGTTTGCCAAGGTTCGATGCTGGCCCAGCATGGAGATCAATGGTCTGATCCTGGTGTGGTTCCACTGCGACGATCTGGAGCCCAGCTGGACCATTCCGGAGCAAGAGGAGATCGGGCGCGGCCAGTGGGTGTACCGCGGCCGTACGGAGCACTTCATTAACGCTCACATTGAGGTTTGTATGTTTGTGAGTGTGTGTGTGAGAGAGACGGAGAGAGAGACAGAGAGAGAGAGTAGGTAGCAGATCCCCAAAGCATTCGTCCTGCACATGTGCACCCCCTGCAGGAGATCCCGGAAAACGCAGCAGACATCGCCCACTTGGCACATCTGCACACGCCAGGCATCGTCAGTGGTGTGGACCTCCGCTACACTAACAGCAAGACCTGGGAGTTCATCCGCCATGATTGGAAGGTGGCATTAGGAGATGGGGGAGGGGGAGGGTCATCTCAAAAATGCTGCCTTTCCATTGGCTGGTCTGGTGTCCGTCAGTCAGTAATCCCTCCTCCTCCTTGTTGTGACATCCAGGTGGAATGGGAACCTGAGGCAGAGCCCAATAAACACTGCTCGCAGATGCTGGTGAAACACGCCCTGACCGTGTTCGGCCGCCACTGGCCGATACTCGACGTCAATGTGGTGGCCAGACAGGTGATGTGGACTGAGAGGGGCTCTGGGGGTTTGGTTTAGGGGGACCAGTCTGATTGCGAGCGTTCATGGGGCTGCACCCCTGTGTGTGTGCTGCAGGTGGGCCCGGGGGTCGTGTTCCTGCTCTTCGACAGCAGCTTCCTGGGTCGCGGCGTCATCATGCACTCAGTGACCCCTGTGGAGCCCCTCCTGCAGTGCGTCTCTCACAGCATCTTCTACCAGGGCAACATCCCCCCCCTGGTACCCAAGTTCATCCTGCGGGCTGTGTGCATCCCGGTCCGCCCCCCCTGCCCCCCCGGGTGGCTTTGGGGTTTGGTGGGTGGGCACCTTTTTTTGGTGGGGCCGGGTAAAAAAACCACGGGGGGGGGGGTGTAGGAGCGGAGGAGGGGTCTCACTGCAGGGGGTGCCGTTGGGGGATATCTCTGTAAATTGTTCTGAATCTGTTTCAAAAGGGGCATTCGATCAGATTTGCTGCCTGGTGGGAGGGGGGGGTCCCTTTATACATTGTACAGTGAGCCCCTTGCCGTGATGAGCCTGAGACTGGATGTCCCGCCTCCAACTGGGTGGGGAGGGGGGGTCCATGGCAATTCTATTAAATCGCTAATGATTGGTACAATTTGGTCTGGACTCTGTTGGGTGGGCAGACGATCCCTGAAGACAGAACGTAACTGGGGAGACAACGAATAGTCAGAGCGCTCAGTATGTGCATCACTACAATACCTCGCACCAGACTAATGTCAGTGTGAGGCTTAAGTACGGTAGTTTCCGGTAATTATCGCCGATTACGTGAGGTGGGCGTGACAGTAACCCCTGAGAGTGGCACCTAGAAACATCACTGTCTGAGTACAGGGCCCAACAGGCACGGGTAAAGCCACACTTAAGTTTCTGAGTATATTCAGATGTCTCCATCAAAAACCGAGCAATGTGGCACATTGTCTTCCTTGGTGCCATGAGTGTCATTTCTTTGTGAAATATCAACAATAGCTCGCTGTCGTTTTTGTTCCCCGTTTCCCTCCTACGGCTCAGCTCCTAATCTTTCTCAGAATGAGCGAATGCAGCTGCCAGTATCTCCAGTGTTATCGCTATTCGCAGTCACAGCTGGGGTGGCAAACTTCTGCCCCTTCGCGTTTGATTTCTGCATGAACATTTGTACACTGTACAGGTAGTTAAACGACATGTGGTCCTTTGGGGTTAAGACTATCATTTGCGAAGTGAATCTAGGGGTTAGAACCCAGAAGGTCCTGTCGGGAGCTGGGTTCGCTGCCCATCTTGAGCCAGCTGGCTTATTTTCCCAACGAGGTCCATGACGGTCCTGTCGCTTTCGACCTCCCAACAGTTCGAACGGGACGTGATGATCTGGAACAACAAGAGGTACAGCTCCAAGCCCATCCTGGTGAAGGAGGACTCAGCCATCCAGAGACACCGGCGCTGGTACAGCCAGTTCTACACGGAGAACAGCCCCCGCCTCCGCTACCAGTACGACACGCTGGACTTCTGACCAGCTATGCTGCCGCTTTGCACCTGCATTTGAGTGTGAAAGAATGACCGAGGGTGATGGCTTTAATGAGGAGAAATGTGGGATTGCTACATGGGCTGTGGGCTGGGGTGGAGGGAGCCACTAGGGGGCGCTGGACAAAGGGAGATGCAGGATATGGGGAAGAGGACACTTAGAGAAGCTCGCAGAGCTCTTGTGCTCTGTTTGACGTCCTGCTTCCATCCCTCTGTTGGAAAACAATCAAAGCCAGTAATCCTATGCATTTTTTACTGATTGTTATGTCAAAGTATATTGTGTCCATAAGAGTATCATTCATAAATGTTACTTGAAAAGGAGCGAGACTTTAGTTCTCCTGACCGGCCTCCGGCATCGGCCTCCTTTTTGTAATCGATTTTAAACTCAAAACAAGTCTATTTATTTTTCTTAGACAACAAGCACGGCATATAGGATAATCCTGTCGTTGCTACTAAAAATGCTTTTCTTGTTGTTATTATGGAGGACTTATTGAATTCAAAGTGCACTAAGCATCCGAAGATGGAGGGGGCACAGATTCCAAATGCGAAAGAGATGTGAGGAATCCCAGTGTACCGACTGTGAACACAAAGTTAATTCTCCATGCTTCGGGAGGGGGGGGGGGGGGGGCTATAAGGAGGTCAGCCAGAGCCCTGTTATTGCCTTCCTTCCCCTTTAAGTGCCTCTGTACTCCCTATTCTGGCAGACTTAAAGGGATGGGCTGGTTTTAGAGTGACATTCTCTCTATGCAGTATTTTGGACCTACTTTACATTTTTCTTAGCAATTACAGCCACCCAGAAGGTGGGAGGGCAGCTTATTTCTTCTTTTTTTTTTCTTGCTGTGTAATTAAGACACCAGTCGTTGATTACATCAGCATGTCCCGGTGCAGAATGATCCGTCTCCAGGTGGCTGAGCAGGTTCCGTTATTCCTTTCTCTCCTTTCTATTTCCGATCCCTCATGATCTCCACGATGCAGGATTTAAAAACAAAAAAAAAAAACATCTTAAAGGCTGTATATGTATTTGAGAGGTTCGCCTTGCACTGAGCACGGGGCTGCACTATACACCAGCAATGCTAATTAATAACAGTAATAATAGTAATATCTGCAGTACTGGTCGAAAGAACTCTATATACTCCAGCTAGGTAATTGAGTGGGTGGGCTGACACTGGAATGGAATACACACTATTCAATTACTGTACTTGCTTTCAATGGAACAGTTTACTCATTGCTCAGCACTACTTGTTTTTATTAGAACTATTACTCTGGAATCAATACTAATAGCTTCCCCAAACATGTGGTTTGGATATTTCCTCAATTATGCTTGAGTTAATTTGACTTAAACGGCAAATGGACAGTCATTAAAGCACACGTCCGCAGATTTTAGAGGTCTCATATTTCGACACCTCTTACAAGTCATCTATGTTTATCCAGTCTCGCAAGGCCCATTATATACAGGCTGACTGAAATGTATAAATAAAGACCAGGTTAAAAATGGCAATAAATGGTGGCTAATGGTCTAATTAACATTCTGGTTGTGTGAATAGTTTGCTGAGGAAGCACTGAAGCAAATGTAGATAGCTTCACAGAAATAGGTTATAGTTGGACTGCACTCTGATGAAATGGATTTTTATAGTAGTACAATAGGGTAATACGTGTAGCGAGAGTGTAGCTTCTCGCTCTAACAATGAGGCCACAATGAAAATCGAGCACCAATCAGAGCAGTGGCTGCGGAGGCCATTTATTTAACTGTACTGACAATTCAATATTGATGCAGCACAGGTTTCCCTGACTGGATAATGGCCACAGACGGATGCTGAAAATCACCCATTTCATGATCCAGGGACTCTTAATACTGTGATAATTGTACTGTGAATCGTACTCAAGCAGCCGAATATGTAGCGAAGGGTTAAAGCAAAACCCTTAAAATTATCAGTAATTCGAGGAACAATGTCGAGGTTAATGCAAACCTTAAGACAGGCAAAGTATGAACTGTTTGCTAGAAGATAACTTGGCTTCCGTGGAACGTGGGAAGGTTTCGGTCTATGAAATACCATGTGACTGGCCTGATAGAGACTTAAAAAATGTGCATTAAAACCTGCACACTCCCAGAGGCCGTGGCAGACGTTAGGCAAAGAAGACAGAAAACCCTGTCTATGTACGTATAGAGAGAATCGGAAATCATACTTTATGTACCAATTGTGGAAAAACAATATCTGAGTCTTATTTTCTCTTTTATAAAACAGATTTGAGAATTATTTTTGTAATTGCAATGCTTTAAAAATGTTATATCAGCATATTGTTTTATCTTTACTGGCTTTTTATACCAGATCTCTGCTCGCTTAACACAGTGTATTAGATAAGGAAGTTAATGCTTTTATTCTTGTTGTTGCTGCAAAAATAAAACAAAACAACAGTGACTTTGTCGTCTTATTGGCTCCTTAGTCCCCATTCACATTCACTTTTGTTTGACGGAAAAAACAATTGTAGGCCTCTCTATACAGCCATGTAAGCAATTTGTACATTATTCACCCCTCTGAAGCTACTCCGCTACTCGCGTCATACCAGCCTCTGTGAATTATGCGAAACACTCAACGGACATCCGTGAAATGACAGGAATTCCAATTACCTTAATTAAAAAAATAATAATAAGTGTGACAGTATTTAACCGGGACACTGTTAAGCAATCACATGTACGATTCTGGTACATGTTTAAAGTCATTTTAGCCCCATTCAGAAAGTATTCCGATTTGTGTTTGGATTGTACTTTAGGGCAAATCTACGTAGGGGAGGGAGCGGCCTTGTGGCTGGGGTGTGCTGCACCTATCGATGCATTTTGTACTTATCTTGGGAAAGTGGGCGGGGCTTGACCTTATATTCCGTCAAATAAACCGTGGCAGGAACAGAGGGCACCTTGCGTCACCACCTCTTTGAAATGTAGGACTGCTGAGGAACTGGACGGTTCGCATGTTGAACTGAGGACAGGCCAAGTGTCTTCAGGTAGGCAAGGGTGTATTTAAATATACTGTCAATGTGTGTTTGTGAAGACTATGGAGGAATGTTCTGGAATTGACTCTGAGGGGGGAGGGCAAGTTATGAGTATGGAGGGGGAGCCTAGAAGGAGCCAGAGCACAGAGACAGTTGTGGGCACAAGGGGCACGGCAAGGAGGAACTCAGGAGGAGAAGCACCAGATGCCGTACCAGTGAGAATGAGAGACACGGAGGAGGAGCTGGGAGCAGCGAGAGAGCAGCTCCTTTCCAAGATGTTGGAAGGGGGGAAAACTGCGGGGAAGGTGACTGAGCGGCAGGGAAGGGAGTCAGAACAGGAAATGAAACTCCACACTGGTGGGGAGACCCAGATCGACGCGGAGGAGGAGGAGTGTCCAATTTGCACGGAGCCATACCAGACCCAGGGTCAGAGGGGTCGTGCCCTGCTGAACTGCGACCATTCTGTGTGCCAGCAGTGCCTGGGGGGGATGCTCAGGCGGCGGGCTGATGGGGCCAGGGTGTCCTGCCCCCTCTGCCGCCAGAGGACGCCGCTGCTGGACTGGGAAATCCGCCGGATGCAGGAGGAGGTGGTGCTCCTCATGGGCGACTCCAATCTGGGGCCCTGCCCGGCAGCTGCTCCACCCCCAGCCCAGGCTCCGCCTCCTTCTGAACCAGGGCGGTGGGCTGAACTGGAGAGGCGGTTGGAGTCCGGTATAGACATGGAGCTGGTGTGTGGTTGTGTTAGGTACCCCCCCGGGTTTCCGCGGCTGCTTCATCGGCTGAAGCACAGGTGCCGATGTTGTTACTTGGCTGCGCTCCTCCTGCTCCACCTGGCTGAGCGCAGCTGCCTGCTCTTGGTCTTCCTTCCTGTCATGGTGCTGGTGTTACTGTTCATCCTCACCCCCAAATGAACACTCATCCTGTTCCCATATTATCCTTTCGACCTGCCATCCGACCAGTTATTCCTCTTGGCCTTTAAATGCGAGGCTGCAGCACGATCCCCGGGCAGATTCAGGGGGCCCAGCACTTCACAGGGGCCCAGCACTTCACAGGGGGCCAGCATATGGAGAATTATTCATGGTGGGGAGCCAGATGACGTTTTGTTAGGGGGCCCAAAATTTCTAGCTACGCCCCAGTGTAAACATATTTTATCATGTCCTCGTAAACTGTCCTGCTTTTTCAACCTGCAGAAAGTACCTAAAACCACAACCTCTCTAACCTAAAACAGTCAATAGCAATCTAGTTAACTTTTAACTGAAATCTGACACCTTTCTGGTGATATCTGCCACCTCTTATAGACCTAACACTTCAGCTATTTTTAATTTCACTCTCTCAAAAACTTAACTTTCTGCTTGAGGAAACACATAAAGGTTTCTCCGTCCAACCAGCTGACCAGAGAAGTGACGCATCATTGGAGATGCTTTTTGGTTACCGTCTATTTTTACAAGGTTTCTAGCTATGAGTGTCAGCTCATGGGAAAATAGGTCAAAGCCCCATTTCTGGGCAAACCGCAATGCAGACCGTTTCACTTGACAAAAACTAGTAATTATTTAAAAACTCAACTGTTTGTATTTATGTTAATATTTCATTTTAAGTTGACAACATTTTGGATTTTGCAACATTAAATATTCAAAATTTAAGTTCAATTTAAGTTTAAGTTTAAATTCAAGATTTATATTAACAAATGAACACAGTTCTTTGAGTTGTCTGTATGTTTATTTCGGCATTTCTTTTTCTACTTGGGTGATGCGGAAATATAATCGGGTTCATTAAAATCCTTAATGAAATCCTCATAATAGGAGACTTTCGACTTTTTTAATTTTTTGATTGCATTCAAAGATCTTTGTGAGGACCTGAAAAAATCAGATTTTTATTACATTGTGTGTGTCACACCCTGCATTCCTTTCCCCTCCTGTGAATCACCCCAGGTGCCCCTCCTCTGCTCCCTCATCAGTGATGTATATAGTGCCTCATTGTCTCAAGCTCCCCAGTCCAGTCATTGATGTTGCTGCCTGTGTGTCCTCCCCAGTTTGCCCTTTTTCCTGTGCTCTCACCTGATTCCCCCCTACGCCTTTTTGACCCCTTGTGGTCCATTTCCTTTTGCCCTGCTTGTTGTTTCATTTAACGTGACTGTGGAGGACATTTGGTCCCCATAATGTAATATAAACCTAATACACACACACACACACACACACACACACAAATCATCGGGCGCGTGTTCATTTTAATTTAAGTTGTTTTATGAGAAGAAAACAAGAGACGTCAATATCTCGCTCCAGTGCCTATTATATTGGCAGTACGTAATTACAGACAAAGAGACCCTCGGGACAGGAGGATTCTGCAAAAAAAAGACAGTATTTTTCTATCTTCAGTAATGAGAACGCGTCACAAGTAACGCATCACCCCCGATAACCCTAGAAAGCGGGTCGATAATTGTCTATCAGATTTCAACAGCAAACTGTCCACGGTACTGCGACTTTGTAATGCGCAATATTTACGTTTGACAAAGGAAGTTATTATTTTAATTAGTAAAGAGAACAATAGTTTATCACTTGTGTTAATGGCACAATAGCTGTGAGACTCCCGACAGATGTTTTCCGTGTCTTTTATACCAAGGAACAAATGCTTCTTGATTTTGTCCTGGCTTTCGACTTGGCTTATTTGAATTGTTGGCTGAATTTAGATATCTGTCTCACAGGCCCCGTCGTACACTTCGGAATGGAACATTTATTTATTCATTTATTAATTGTCGTCTTCATTCATACCATTATCCAACTTCGACTGAATCCATCACATTGCAGTTTTTCTCGCATCACAGTGTCCCTCCAGCAGTCCTTTGGTGTCGGTGACCCAGTTTGTGCATCTCTCGCTGGCTGAATGTATGAAATTCTGCGGTGCATGGTTTTCGTGCCATGTCCCCTTGGCTGTCTGCCGCTTCTCAGTGTTGATTAATTCAGAGGACTGGTTTTCACTCTCTGGTCCGTGCGTGTTTCCTTCGAGCGCCAGGACGCTAGGATGCCTGAGACAACTCGACATGACCACATGTTAAAAGAAAAATCCATTTATAATGTGCGTTAAATGGACAAAACTGTACGTAGTATACTAACTGCCAAAAGAATCGCGTTAGTTAGACTAGTATTGCCCGGCATATTCACTTGATGGTCTCCATCTGTAATTCTGGCATGAAGAATAAAATATGCTCTGTTTGGTTGTGCTTTGTCATTACTGCGATGTCGATGCGAGTGTGTATGATGCTTTTTTATCTAGGATACGATGCTGTTATATAACGGCTGCAATGCAGGCTGCTTGAACAGTTGGAGGAGGGGGATGGGACACGGGATTTCTCGTCTGCACTTTGTGTGGCTCCCGGAGCGCGAGATGCTGGACGCCTTCGACGCTCCTGCTAAAGCGCAGAAAGGGGCGGCTGCCCTCCCCATAACCTGAATCGTCATCATTTCACTTTCTGTGCTGTTTCTTCTGTTTTGACTCCTCTGATGCAAACTAAGGCTTCTGTTTTTTTTTTTTTTTTTTTTTTTTTTTTTTTTACAGAGGGGTGTAAATATTGCAGTTCACAAAAACACATACATCTGGCATCGCATACAGCACAAAACTTCCAAAAGATATGAGTCGTGTTATTTGCAGATGAGGACGTATTCCGTGAATATATGGTCGCGTTTGTTCGTTTCTATGTAAACGTTTTATTACTTATACATTTTTCTATTAATATATCGATTACCGTCTACATATGAATTAAGCAAGCAGAATTAACATTTTGTTATCTCTCATCTCACCCAGCGTTCCTGAACTGCTTAAAATTAACATACACATTTGTTTTGAAATATATTTCCCGCGAGCCCCCACTTTCCATAAGGATAATACATAATTGATGATGCAGATCGATTGTGACCTAAATTAAAATGCATGTTCAAGTTCATTACTGTTTCATTGGTGCCATTCAGCTATGATCGTTTTTGATCGACTTTGCAGGGGGTTAAATAATTTCCTGTTGTATAAAAATGAAACAGATATGCGTGACAGGTAAATGCATCTATTATTAGAGGTATGCTTTTTCAAACACCTAAACGCAGAATGTCTATCAACGGAATGAATCTGCACATTTTAAAAGGCAGAAACCCCACTTGCATGTTTATTTGAACATTGAAACCAAACGCTGAGGTGACTTTTCCAAAAACTAAGACTTCATTTGAGAGAGACTTGTTTCCTTGGTAACCGGTCTGGTTAAATTTTTCGCAGGTACTCAGATGTTACTTGGCCTGTATTATGTGCTATTTCCCGGTAGTGATCTCGTTCTCTATGCAAAGACAATTTAAATTAATCATCTTAAACCATTTTCAATCAAAACGCAGCACGACAAAGACATATTATTCCCCCGGCAGTGTATATAGGTCAGACTTAAGTGTATTTAATCCTGAAATCGCTGCTCTTAAGGTTAAATTGAAACCAGAAATGTGGTTTGCAAATTAAATAGGCTAGTTTAGCTGTAAATGTGTAAGTGGGAATTGTAATTTAAAAATTGTATTAAGTAGTCAATAATCAAACTAAATAATGTTTGTTTGGGGTTCCTGTGAGGTTATGAGAGAAACATCGTTCCACAATTATTCAGTTTTATGTTAAATTTTACCAATATTAGTCGTTGGGGCCGTTTAAGGTCGACAGGGTTTATGTATCTAATTTACCAGATAAGTTTCTTTGCCTTACATTTTACAAGAAAGCGCATATGAAATTGGTCAAGCAAGAGAGATAGTCCAAATGTCATCTTTTCTTTCGATAGTAGCCTCTGTTTATGAATTGTGTTTTTACGCATACAAAAACTTATTTGGCAACCCATAATGGACACAATGTCGCATTTTGTAGGATATACATGCCAGATATCATAAGTAAACATTTTTATACTACAAATTCAAGATTTGTATAGCCTTCCGCCCACGCAATGATCTCCTTTTGTCTCCGATACTCTCTTTTTTATGATACGTTCATCTTTAGATGTAGATCTAAAAACGATACGTGGAATACAAAGTCCACGTATTCGGCACAATGAATATTTTGCTTCATTAATGTAATCTGAATAGATATAGTTCGATATCTGCATGGTGAAGACCAAGTAGGCAGAGACAGAGAAGACGACGGGGAGCGCGCATCCGTGTGCGAGCGCCGCTGTCAGAACCAAGGACAGCCACACACTGACTATCGCAGCGGAGCGGAGACGCCGCTCAGTGCAACGTCCGGCTTCGCCGAGGTGGGATCCAGCGGACGAAGCAAAAGGAGAAGACCGTTCTGTTAAGAGAAAAAGAACGTACGTGCATCCGTGACTGCATCCTGGAGGGATGGTCAGACAATAGGAGTAGGATCTAGATCTAATGAATGAAATCGGGAGGGCAGCCATGCAATGAACATCGGGATGTGAGAAGGAGAAACCTAAAGAGCGCTGGTATGCTCATATGTGGTCGACTGTCGGGTGCATTCCTCCACTGTGCATACAGATCTAAAAGCAAGCAAAACGGGATCGGAAACAACGACGTGGATCGGGTAAACCGTGTTGCCCAGCAGACGAGCGCAAAAACAGCAGCAGCGAGCTCGGGACACGGCTGGATCGAGATGCGTCTGATGCTGATGGCCGCTTTCCTCTCGTGCTCCATTGCACGGGTCGGATGCGAACCAAAAATTGTGAATATCGGGGCTGTGCTCAGCCAGAAGAGGTACGAGCAAGTGTTCAAGGACGCGGTCACTCAAGCAAACCAACTATACGGGAGAGACAAATTCAAACTGAACGCCATTTCTGTCACCCACAAGCCCAATGCAATTCAGATGGCACTCTCTGTCTGCGAGGACCTCATCTCAAACCAGGTAAACCAATGCAGCACGCAACGGCTCCTGTCTGGTGTATACCTATAATACCCCGTTTCTGAAAAGCACATTGATTTTCATGGTTCCCAAGCAGCTACCGTTTGCTTTCATGCGTAATTCGGCAGATCCACTCGCACCGGCAGTTTTTTAGCGATGGTGCGATCGCCTCTCTTTCTTTGTATAGCTTTAGTCGTCGAGTACATAACTCAGGGGAAGACGCCACAAAACGTATATTAACAGTCCACCGTTGAAAGATGCAATAAATTATTTCCAAAGGTTTGATTGTCTGCTGCATGGCTCCTTATTCTATATCGCACTGTGTGCTCACTGGTGCCTATGTATAGGACCGACGAATTTCTATTAAATGAAGCAAACAATTTTTTACTTTCTTTACATTAAAATGCATTTATAGGCGATAAAGCCGTATATGTATGTCATCAGTTTGAGCATTTCTCCAGATTTATAACGATAAGCGAATGGGCTGAATAGAAAACTGCACAACGGAATAAACGCAGGAAGAGTCGTTGTTTTGTAATGACTGTTTTTATGTTAAATAGGTTACTCAAAAACCACAATAATTCATTGATTTGTATAAAATGTATTCTGGTACATAAAAACACATGATGCAAAATAAATCAACGAAATGCGGAGTTTTTCAAGTAGCCCGTAACATGAGAATTTGAATAAGACCATAGCATTGGATACATGCA
Organism: Isichthys henryi; assembly: GCA_026776945.1. Lineage (NCBI taxonomy): Eukaryota > Metazoa > Chordata > Actinopteri > Osteoglossiformes > Mormyridae > Isichthys > Isichthys henryi. The sequence goes on along the minus strand of JAODJX010000119.1, from coordinate 7,305,372 downwards.
GGATATTCAGAGTTGAATTACAGTTTCATTCAAACGTGTACAGAACTATAAAATTTACAAGACTGCAAATTATGAAGAACCTTCTTATCATTAAGGTGTTCATGAAACATCCAGTAAATGCACCGGACTGAATGGTATCGCCTTTTACACCGGCCTTTTCAGGCAGTGTCGCATTATACTGTAGTTTTCACGATACACCAGTGAACTGGAGACGCGCCCGCTGAGATTTCGCCGGAACAAAGTAATTAATACGGAAACGGAGTTTCCTCTTCGATAAGCTGCAGACATTTGAAAACTGGGCAGATTGAAGACATTTAAATGGTGTTTTCAGAAGTACTGGCAGAGGAAATTAATGCAGAGCCTATTAACTGAGTTAAAGGGATTATTTAATATCTGTAAAGTATCCACTATGAATCGATTACAGAATTTGCTGAATTAGGTGACGCATATACAATTAGACGTCTCTGCTGCGGATTCTGCATTCACTTCCCGAGCCATCCGAGCGCTTTTCGCCAACTAGGCGTTTAATATGGCGCCTGGCCAGCGAGTGTCACTTTTTGCCTATGGGGAGAAAAGCAAAAGGTCCATAAAGGGTTTCGTCCTTCCATATAAAACTGCGGTTTAACACAACCCGAACGAATCGCTCTGTATTGCAAAGATCTTACTTTTGACTGTACTTCCAAGTTCACAAGTCACTGGAAAATATTGCAGTAAAATATTGAAAAATGTGTTGCTGTAATTCTTAAAACATCTAGAATAATTCTGACAAACAGGTTTTAAAAATACAGCTTTATATAATGATAGGACAAGGCTGAGGCATGTGACTGGACATTTGAGAGCAGCGTGGGAGATGCTGCGCTCCAGTTGGGTACCACAGGACGGGGCTAAAACCGGTAGCTAAAATATCGTGACCCTAATTATCCTCAGCAATAGTATCCAGCTGTATAAATTTGGGAAGGTCACCTTAATCGGTGTTATTTTAAAGAACCTGAATTCATTTTGCATTATCGCACACAAAAATATAAAATAGTCACATGAACCAAATATAGTATAAATAAATAGTTCTCAGATTTATCTACATGCTACATGTCCTGTTTCCCCTTGACCATAGCAGACCTACATGCACTGTAGATTCTCCAAAGTTCAGGCCTTCTTTAGAGTAGCAGTCTTCCTCTTTCTAGGACAATTTGAGTTGTCCTATTATATATCTGCTGTGTTCGGTAATGCATAAATCTTGAGGTAATGGGCAGTAAGAAATGACCTCTTTCTGTAGCAGAGGGTTAAGGTTCTCTTTGAGAGGTTTAAATGGAGCAGACCACCAAGTCCCTTAGCATCATTGCTGGGCCATGATTACCCAGCCTGCACCAGTGGTAAGGAGCCCATGGTACGACCTTCAGTCACTCCTGTTTTCCTCCAACAGGTGTACGCCATCCTAGTCAGCCACCCTCCGCAGTCCAACGACCACCTGACCCCCACCCCCGTCTCATACACCGCAGGTTTCTACCGCATTCCTGTGGTGGGGCTGACGACACGGATGTCCATCTACTCCGACAAGGTGGGTCTGGACAAGGGTATAACTTTGAGGTTGGGCATTGGGGTTTTGAGGTCTCCACTCATTAATGGGGGTCCAGGGGGTTGTGTTAGCTGGATTTGAGAACTGGGTGGGGGGTTAATACTTGTAAGGCCTTAACTGTCATGCCCTGCTGGTGCCGATCCTCCTGTGTGCCACGCCCCCCTCGTTACCTCCTGTGTGCCACGCCCCCCTCGTTACCTCTTGTGGAATCCCCGTGTCATCAGCAGTTTCTAGTTCTGTTAATCAGGTTGTCGTATTTAAGTCTGTGCCTGTGTGTTTTGCTTGAATCCGGTCATTAACGTTGTGCAGTGATTGTAGGGTCCTGCTTGTCGTTACCCGATTAAATCGCGAGTTCATCCGATTCCGCCAGTCCTGCTCCGGCTTCCCTGGTCCGAACCCCGTGAGTCATTTACTAAACCTGATATAATTAATGCCTCTTTTCCTTAACAGAAATGAGCAAACACCTTGTATACTGAACAATTGAAATCACATTAAATTTACGTGGTTCTTGCGCGCTGTCTGAAGCACAAAATGGTGTCTGCTGTGCTTGCTTCTAACACTTCCTCAGTTTAACAACTGCGTGCTCAGGAAAGCAGGAGATTGGTGCCAGGTCTACCTGAGTCTCCTTCCCGCAGGCGGTGGCATGCAGAGGTGGCGGCTCTGTGAGGAATTCACCACATAAGTCACTTTATTTTGAGAGAGACCAGCTTAGTCAAAGGCTGTGTCTTACACTAATAATCTGGGGGTTGTAGCTTCATGTTCCCTGTTCAGAGCAGAGCAGTGTCCTGCCTCATTAACCGTGACTTGTTCCTTGAAGTCGGCTGGGGCCTTGTGCATTGGGACTCTCCATTTACATATTTAGCTAACGCTTTTGTCCGAAATGATGAAAGACCGTGAGTCCTTCAAGAGGTTCAGATGGTGTCCCCGGAGTCGTTGGGGTTAAGGGCCTTGCTCAAGGGCCTAATAGTCATGGGACCTTGCAATCAGAGACACTCGTGTGGTCAGACACCATCCCGTCTCCTTAGACCACATAACACCCAATAAACAACGTCCCAATGGTATGGAAGATTATTGCTGTTTCTTCCAGGTGTAAAGCTTGTCTTCTGTGTGTCTCAAGCTAAGAACTGAGGGATACTAGACTTGGGTGGTATTATGGGTTTCTCCACTCTTAAACTCCACCCCTCCACCCCGCCAGAGCATCCACCTGTCTTTCCTACGGACGGTCCCGCCCTACTCCCACCAGGCGCACGTGTGGTTCGACATGATGCGCGAGTTCCGCTGGAATCATATCATCCTGATCGTCAGCGATGACCACGAGGGCCGCGCCGCCCAGAAGAGGCTGGAGACGTTGCTGGAGGAGAGGGAAACCAAGGTGAGATGGAGCAGGACCACTCCCCAATGCCACCCAGAGGCCAGCCAGGGCACTGCGGGCGTGTCTGTTGCGTGTGCGTGCGTGTGTGTGTGTGTGTGTGTATGTGTTGACTTGTGTTGACTATTTCAGAGGTCTTCTATGTATGTAACTGTTTTCTTTTTTTGTTGTGTAAACACATCTCTTTCCATTTTGTAACATTGGCTAACATTTTTTATGGTAGAGGCATCAACAGCGTCTTAAGTGGTTAGGTGAGGATACTCATCCCACATTGCTTTTGCCACAGTCAAATTCTTCTGCATCAACCCAAACTGGGAGCAAAAGAGTGAAGACTATAACCTGGGACTCTGCAAAACATCAATAACCCCACGACACATAAGCCTGCGTGCTTTCCTAGTCTTTATTTCCAGTCGCAAGTGCCTGTTTAAAGCAACGTTGACCTGGTATATTTCAGGAGATGCTAGCGGCCCAGATATTGTCCTGGTTTCACACTTTGTTACTTTCCGAGGTCTTGACGGTCTCAGCGCGCTGCTAAACGATGAGGAAATGGTACTGCATTCAGGTACGGTGTAAGCTTTTGAGACACAGCGAACAGGACTGGTGTCAATTCTCTGTTCTGAGGCCGAGTCAGTCGCCCGAATGTTGCATTTTTGCTGGATATTCATGTTCAAGGCCTGTCTCAGATCTATCATGACAGATTGTTGCTTGAACGACGGCAGAATTTATTGGGAATGGTTAAGAATGTATTGTGTTTTGAACCGATCTGTATCCTACCGTTTATGTCTTGTGAATATCGTTTGTGAATGTATTTCATAACACATTGACTGAATCTTTTAAAGGACTGTTTGTGTGTTCACGGTCACTTCTATTGCATTTGATATTGACAAACAAAAGGAGTTTTTCTAAATTTTATGCATATTTTATGAAATACTATTACAGTTAGTGGGGTGGCATGGTGGTGCAGTGGTTAGCACTGTTGCCTCACACCTCTGGGACCTGGGTTTGAATCCCCGCCTGGGTCACATGTGTGTGGAGTTTGCATG
>JAODJX010000119.1:7285699-7297365 GCA_026776945.1 Isichthys henryi | reverse complement strand
CGCGACTCGGCTCCCATCGTTCATGTTTATGAGCCGTTCAAAAGAATCGGTTCGTTCGCGAACGTCACAACTCTAATATTTTTTGCTCTGAGGATGTTTCTAACTGTCAGGGTTGTGGGGGGTGTCTGTCTATATTTTGAACTTATGTAAACTTAAATTAATTGAATGAAACTAATTATTAGCCGCAGTGACTTAGCCTGTTTCAGACATATGCACATGACTTCAACAGAGGGTGGCAGAAGAGATTATTTTGGTTGTGAACGGCATGGCTGTCGTTCAAGAACAAGTCCATTGATTAATCACCTATTAAACCAAAAGCACAAAACAAGTCAACTGGACGAGGACTCATTGAACGAAAGGAAAAAAAACGTGAACAAACTGAGTGATTGAAACATTGAAACAACTGAACAAAATGAACAAATTGAACATTGAATCACTCATTGAAATGACGGAACAAAATGAATGATGAATCACTCAATGAATGAAATGAACAATAAATCAGTCATTGAACAAACTTAAAGACGACTCGTTCATTGAACGAAATGAACTGAACGAATCAGTACAGTGTCATTTTGTTCACTTGGAATATTGATTCAGATTATTAAAAGATTCACTCATGAACAATACAAGTCTAGTCACCATAGGTGCCGCCTTGTAGGTGAGACACAAGACGCACCTCGGTGGGGCAAAACGAATGCGAAGCGTGCCGGTGTTTCCCATGTCAGTCGCAAAACAGCACGTATTGTCCGATATACGGGGTGGAGCGCATGTTACGAATGGGGGTTTTTGATGTCTTTGCAAGCCCCAGTGTTAAGGATTCCAAAATTTGAATCAGGAAACTGGAGATTTGTTGGAATGCTTTACTGCACACCATTTTCAACTGTTTATAATACTCTTCTGTGTCTGCATATTTTCTCTGTGCACATTACTCATCAGAATAAAAAAAGGAACTATGAAAACCTCGACCAACTGTCCTATGACAACAAGCGAGGACCCAAGGTATATTTTGCATGGTCAATGCACGCCGCCCACCAATTCTCTAAACGTAGCAGCTAGAAAACCCGTCAAGCAGTCAACAGCCGACCAGAAATGTTCTTATCTTGGTAGCACGTCTATTTTTTTATTTTTTACATTTTTTACTTTCAGGCATTTTTAATATGATTTGAATCGAGAATGGTTTTATGTTGGAAAAAATGATTTATGAGAAAAAAAAAACAACGGCCAGCTTTTACACTATATTTTTGTGTAAAGGAATGCATGTGTTCAAAGCAAGGGGTTTGCAAGCCTTTCCTTTGTGCGGATCTGGTAGCGCGGGACAGACGCGTACCATGCACTACCTCCTCCCATCCCGCAGCACTTTTAAATTTTTTTCTTTGGGAAAGAAGCCCACTCCCCGCCTCCTCTTCCCTTCCACCTCTTCTTTTTAATTTTTTGGTTGCATCGATCTTCTTCCCCCCTTTCTACCTCTAACATGCACGTCCCTTTTTTGGAGTCTTGATAACCTTCAGTTTGCATGCCACAATGCAGAACCTTTTTTTCCCAGGCTTATTTTTTTTTTTTAGTTGAAACTATTCTCTTGGATCTCTATCATTTTTTCTCTCTTTTTCAACGAAAACAAAAAAATCAACCAACCGATCCCGGCAACAAGAGCAAAAGCCAGCATGGTTCTGGGTGGGGGTAAGTAGCCTACTTGACTGATTCTGTACCCTAATCGCAGGCAGAAAAAGTTCTGCAGTTCAACCAGGAGACAAACTTAACGGCGCTTTTGGTGGAAGCCAGGGAGCTGGAGGCTCGCGTCATCATTCTCTCTGCCAGGTGAGAATCGCCGTCCAAGTCGGTCCGTGTGGGTGGAGCTGGTGGTGTTTTCTGAGCATAGATAAGACTCAGCCTGGAATTAAATGCGGAATATCTGACAGATGCACAAAATAAATAAGTGTAAGCACTAGCTGAAATGGAAAGGAAATTGTTATGCAAGTCAAATGTATTAGAATTAAATGAATGAAGAGCAGCACGCTCAGCTGCGGCCTCGTGTTCGGTGTTTCTGTTCTGTGTCAGGATTTAGTCCCTGGTTTCTCTGTTTGAATGTTACCTCTGCACTTGCACCCCTTCACACACATGGAGTCAGTTTCAATCCAGGCCTTTAGCTACTGCATAAACTGAAGGTAAGTGGTCTTTTACGCAGTGTGACCGGAGTCCTTGTACATACAAAGATTTGTGGGCTGGTGGTGTTCCACAAGCTCTGTATGCACAGCGCACATAAATCAAATTACCATCTTAACAGGAAAACCCTCTAATTCATAAAAGAAAGACGTGGACATTACAGAAATGTAATATAACAAGTTATTTGTGATTACATTTATCCTGATATATGAATTAATATAATAGTGTGTTGGTTGTACTACATATAATATTACTCAATCATCTGTTACGTTTCATATTTGTAAAATGACAATATGATTGTCAGATTTAGGAATTTTAGTGATCATCAAGTATGTTTTTTTTTTTAAAAAAAAAAAAAACGACAGTTAGGTTTCATTTAAAAACCACCACCATACAGTCTATGTATGTTCCTGAATATTGTGTGACAACGAAATGCTGAGTTAATATAGGCTCTCTATATAAAGATACCGGTATGTGTGTAACTTCACAGCCTACTGCTCACGATTTCTGTCTGCCTCCAGCGAAGAGGACGCCGCGGCGGTATACAAGTCCGCTCGTTACCTCAACATGACGGGATCCGGTTACGTGTGGCTGGTCGGGGAGAGGGAAATGTCTGGTAAAGCCCTGAGTGAGGCACCCGATGGTACGTAGCAGCTAGACCCACTACTCATATCAATGACAAAGATTTTTTTTTAAAAAAGATGTAATGGGCTTTTTTCTCTCTTTTTTTAGGGGGAGGGGTTGTATTGTGATTATGGAGTTCATTATGATTTTCATATAATCGATAACGGTGCATGCAAAACCCCATTCAAATATTACCGTCATAGTTTGCATGCCAGTATACAATTCTGCTCTATGTTTTAAATGTGTTTTAAGCCTCTCAGTGCAAGGTGTTAATCTCGTTTCTTCCAGAAATAAAGCTGGGCTTTTGTGTGTGTATTGTCTATGGTATGTTAATAGATTGGCTCTCGTGAATTTGTTAGTGGTGTTTTTCAACCCGGCATTGACGTGTTTTCTGAAATGTTATGGTAAGCGAATACTGCCTTTCTTGTCTTGGATTTTGCACACTTTCACATCATGGTCACGAAAATAAAAAATAATAAAAAAATACACAGGCATCTGTAGAACCCATGTCACTTATAATAGCCAAGTTCTGCCTGCTCACTTTCCTCAGAAACTTGCTGAGGTTTTCAATTTCGCATGTCATTTTGGGTTCCGTCCACCATACTTTTGCAGCCTGAAGCATTTTGCAGAATAGAAAATATTAGGCAAATTCAGCGGTACGATCCAACAATCCATTTTGAAGTTCTTCAGCAGACATTTTGAATGGTCCTCAAGTAATATGGCACATTTACCGTAGTTCTGAGTTCAGTATCATGAGTCTGAATCTTCCTCGCGGTGTCGACTGGCTAGGACTGATCGGCCTTCAGCTCACCAACGGCAAGAACGAGTCAGCGCACATCAACGACGCCGTAGCAGTGGTGGCGCGCTCCATCCAGGAGCTCTTCGAGAAGGAGAACATCACAGAACCTCCACGTGGGTGCGTGGGAAACACCAACATCTGGAAGACGGGGCCCCTCTTCAAACGGTGAGGCCAGCGTTGCTTTTGGGTCCATCTGTTTGGCAGAGTTATAAGAAATGATGATACAAAGAATGAGTATCAAGGTCTAGGTCTTCTTATAGTATCAATGTCTAGGTCTTCTTATAGTATCAATGTCTAGATCTTCTTATAGTATCAATGTCTAGGTCATTCCTATTCTTATGTGTCAAGTCCTTTGTGTTTTGCTGCTGTCTCAACTCCATGAATTTCATAGTAAGTTCTAATTCCAGCACTCAGCACCGTCTTTCACAGTATATTCTGTATTTGAATCTTTTCTTGTTGTCTATGAATTTAACTGCAATCTGTGTTGTTTATGTAGGACTTAGGTAGGCGTTTCTCCACTGATTTCAGTGACCCAACTGGAAGTTTCCTGTTAGATGGACACATTGCTTCCTGTTTCCACTTCACTGTTTGTACTCAGTACTGGGATTCCAGTGGCTTTTTCGAGGAATCGTTCTGAGGATTGTTTTGAGGAGCTTCGTGAGAATCGGCCATTCGCGTGGAACGCGAGCGGATGCCTTTTGGCGCATCAAGATTAATAGTCCCTAATCGCGGATGTTTGACATTTCCTCAGAGTTCTAATGTCATCTAAGTATCCGGAGGGCCTGACAGGACGCGTGGAGTTCAATGACGACGGGGACCGAAAGTTTGCTCACTATAGCATTCTCAACTATCAGAAGAGTCGACTGATTCAAGTGGGTGTCTACAATGGCACACAGGTATGCCCATCCTTCATGCTCTCACAGGGGTCATAAGTAGCTCATTTGCTTATTTCATGCCTGTGTCTGAAAGATCATGGGTTTGAATCCCATGGCTGGCAAATTAATCATAACACTGCTGGGCCCTTATACAGTGACTTTGACCCCAACTGATATAGGGACACTGGATGTTGGATGAACATGCACTCTGACCCCCAAAACTCCCCTCCTCCTTGACATTTGTAACCCCCACCCCATCCCATGACTGACTGTTTTTTTTTAGTTAGTAATCATCTTCCAGTTAAATCATCTGCTGTAGCATTTTCTTAGTCACATCCAGAATTGACGAACTTGAACTCCATACATAGAAGGCTGCAGAGCGCAATCATGCATGGTTTTGCTCAGGGAAACAAAAGGTCATTAGGATAAGAGGCCTTCAGTTCCACAGAATGCTGGTGCAACATTGTTCTGTCTCTGACTTTATGAAATTCCATCTTAGGTTGTGTTAAACAATCAGAGGAAGATCATCTGGCCTGGAGGAGAGACAGAGAAACCAAGAGGCTTCCAGATGTCTACAAGGCTTAAGGTAGCAAGCCTCCAGTGCATGTGTCAGTCATTGTTCCACCTTCAGGAGTTAAGCTTGTGGACTGGAGATAGTGGTGGTTGTCTGTTTAGGGGAAGTAGAAAAGCATTAGCTGTGACATCAGCATTTCCTTGTCTCTGTCTCTTCTGTCCCTTATAGATAGTCACCATTCATCAGGAGCCCTTTGTTTACGTGAAGCCCACCCTTATGGATGGGACATGCAAGGAAGAGTTTACACCAAATGGAGTCTTAATTAAAAAGGTGATCTGCACGGGGCCCAATGAGACCATCCCAGGTAACAAAACAGGAACGTTTATGATATCACTGTGCCTTTACTAGCTTTCCAGTCACAACGGGTCTCTTTCGAGTGAATGGACATGCTCAAAAATATATCTATAAAGCATATTTAAACATGTAAGTATATGAATGTGCACGTTTGTGTGTCTCTGAGTCTGTGTGTGTTTGTGCGCTCAGCTTGTCTAAGCTCTGGGTAAGTTTAGCGGACTAGGCTCTCAAAGATGGGTGCTTGGATGCAAGGTTGATTGGCTGCCTTCGCTGGTTTTATTACAGGTCGCCCAATCGTGCCCCAGTGCTGCTACGGCTTCTGCATCGACCTGCTGATCAAGCTAGCGATGACCATGAATTTCACCTATGAGGTGCATCTGGTGGCAGACGGGAAGTTCGGGACACAGGAGCGGGTAGGTCAACGCGGAGACACTGAGCACTGCTGCCAGGGGAATGGGAAACAGGACCTCCCAGATGGGATTGGGACCAGAATTCTGTGATTACAACAGCAGAACAAATGGATATTATAGGCGTGTAGCCATCCTAGGACTTTGCGTACATGATCCTAGAGTTACAGATTTCACTAGGCCAGGCCTCAGAGCAGGATCCAAGGGAACTTTGAAGCAGTCTGTCCCTTGATAAAGGGCGTCGGTGTCTGGCGGTGAGGTCAAAGTGAGGTCTTTGACTTAGTGAGGTTCCTTTTCTTCCTTCCATGGTTTACAGGGACCTTCTCCTTAGTTTACCATAGACTCACAGTTTTGTCCCATGTTCGCTTTTGCTCATTCTACCGTACCAGCACCCCATGTCTTTAGTATATCCATGCATTTTTTTGGATGCCGGATTTAGGAATTTGGTACTGCAGACCCTCCTCCAGCACTGTGAGTTCAGTATCTCCTGTCTGTATGGAGTTTGCCTGTTCATCCCCATGTTCATCCAATCAAGTGCCCTTTAAAACAGGCAGAAATGTCACTGTCACAGCTCTCAGGTCCCGTCTTCATAGCTTGACCTTTGACCCTCCCCTACGTCATGTCCCATAGGTCAACAACAGCAACAAGAAAGAGTGGAACGGCATGATGGGAGAGCTTTTGGGTGGCCTGGCAGATATGATTGTGGCCCCGCTCACGATCAACAATGAACGAGCCCAGTACATCGAGTTCTCAAAACCCTTCAAGTATCAAGGGCTCACAATCCTCGTGAAAAAGGTAGAGTCCCACAGAGCCATTGCCTAGTCGTAGTCATCCGCTAGCAAGCTAATGTGAAATATACCGTTGTTCAACGTCACTTTTTGTACGTCGTACTTTTTATAGCAGCACCATCGAAATTAGGCAAGTCAATGCTAAAAGTATAGCATGAATTTATAATAAATCATGTCATTATATATCATATATACTGAGTTATGATCTTGTACTTATTTATGCTGCTTTATTTATATTGTCTACACAGTACAGTGACAGATCTTTAGTTGCCAAAGAAATTTGTTTAAAGGGGACAGAGAGGCAGCTGAGCCGAACCAACGTGAGCGAAATCTCTCTGGTTCCCACGGCGCCCCCCTCTGACTGTGCACGGCGTGTGTTCGCAGGAAATCCCCCGCAGCACCCTGGACTCGTTCATGCAGCCGTTCCAGAGCACACTGTGGCTGCTGGTGGGCCTTTCAGTGCATGTGGTGGCGGTGATGCTTTACCTACTAGACCGGTTCAGGTACCGTCATTGGCAGGGGGGGTCTGTGTGTCTGTGCCCTGTGCCATCCTGTCTCCATGGAGGCTGACCTCTCGTACCCATTTTCCCCTAGTTGTTTGGAAATGAAAGGAATGCACGACCTGTTCTCACGCCGCTCTGCTCAGCACAGTGATCTGGGCGGGAGGTGACATTTTCCTGTCTCGTGTTCCTGCTGAGACTTTGTCCATGATTCTCCAGCAGTCTTTTCAGGCTTCATGTTGTCCCTGTGCCCCCCTGCCCCCAGTCTTCTCACTGTGTCTTCTCATTTCCGCTGGGTCTGGAAGGAGCTTGACAAGGTCTATGTGAAGGTCGGGGAAGGGTGTGTGTGTGTGTGTTGGGGGGGGGGGGCTGGTCTTCCCATTAGAGGGACATGGGGGATGTACGTTTGTTGCCCCCTGTTCACCGGATTCCCCGGTTTTGCTTGCCAGCCCATTTGGAAGGTTCAAAGTCAACAGTGAAGAAGAAGAAGAAGATGCCCTCACCTTATCTTCAGCTATGTGGTTCTCCTGGGGAGTGTTGCTGAACTCCGGCATTGGGGAAGGTGGGTATCGGGGCCACCTCTGCCTCTTGCCTCCCCCCTCGTTTATTCAGTCCCCTTCTGTGTGCTTTCTGTGTTGACAGACATTCTTGTCCCTGTGTGAGGGAGCTGGCCGCAGGGACGTGGAGGGCATACCGTGAAACGCACCGCTAGAAATGCACCCTGAGTGCGATGGCTTGTGGGCCGTCCAAAACGCACCCTGAGTGCTATGACTCGTGGGCCGTCCGAAACGCACCCTGAGTGCTATGACTCGTGGGCCGTCCGAAACGCACCCTGAGTGCTATGGCTCGTGGGCCGTCCGAAACGCACCCTGAGTGCTATGGCTCGTGGGCCGTCCGAAACGCACCCTGAGTGTGATACATGTTTCGCGTAGCAATAGCAGTCAACATGTACTGTGTGTGGGCCAGGTATCATGTGACCAGCAACATGTGCATCATCACCACCCTCCCCTCTTTTATGCGTGTGTTTTAAGGCCCCTGGGAACGCTGACTGTGCCTCTGTGTGTGTGTGTGTCCCGGGTGCTGTGTATGTTGGTGTGTACCCCCTCAGGTGCTCCCCGTAGCTTCTCAGCGAGAATCCTGGGCATGGTGTGGGCCGGATTTGCCATGATCATCGTGGCATCCTATACTGCCAACCTGGCTGCCTTCCTGGTGCTGGACCGGCCTGAGGAGCGCATCACCGGCATCAATGACCCACGGGTGAGTACCGGCTGCACCCACCTGGCCAATCGGCAACCGGCGTCACAGAAGTGCCGCGTTGCCATTGGTCAGTGCGGACATCCTGGTTGATGAACTGTAAATTGTTTATATGTCTGATGTGCGATCAGGGTCGCCCAAAGACATGGCGGGGTCCCAATGACCCCCCCATCTTCTTCAGACCATAGCTATCATTACCATTATCCCATAAGCCCCACTAGGAGGTCTCCTCTCTGGATCAGACTAGCCTCCTTTTGATAAGGTGTGATGGTTTAATGGTCAGTCAGTGTGATCGAAATTAACCTCTCCCCCCTAATCCCCCCCAGCTGCGTAACCCATCAGACAAGTTCATCTACGCCACAGTTAAGCAGAGCTCGGTGGACATCTACTTCAGGAGACAGGTGGAGCTGAGCACCATGTACCGGCACATGGAGAAGCACAATTACGAGAGCGCGGCCGAGGCCATCCAGGCCGTACGTGACAAGTGAGTCACCGCCAGGGGGCGCTGTGGTTTGCAGGGGCCTCATAGTTGCCCGTGAGCCCCAAGTCCGTCACCGTGGGGGCGCTGGGCCTTTGTTCTGCTCATCAGATCTCGGTCCAAGCCCCCTATCCTGAGCAAAATGCCTGTAGGTACTAAGCCAGGCCAACCCCCCCTTCACAGCCTAGCACCACCCCCCCCCGCGCTCGAGACGGGAGCGCTCTCTGTTTTTTTCCAGGTCAAGTCTGAAAGCTGAAGCTCTTGCAGGAATCCGGCGTGGTGCGGCCCGCGTTCCGGCATTGGATTGCGTGTGGCTGGTGGTGGCGGTGGTGGCGTTTCCATGGTAACTCACTGTGCTGTACGTGGTAACCCTCCCCAACAGCAAACTGCATGCTTTCATCTGGGACTCTGCGGTGTTGGAGTTTGAAGCCTCGCAGAAGTGTGACCTGGTGACCACGGGAGAGCTGTTTTTCCGATCGGGCTTTGGCATAGGAATGCGCAAGGACAGCCCGTGGAAGCAGAATGTGTCCCTGGCCATTCTCAGGTCTGTCCCAGCCCAAGCTGCACCATGTCTGCCTCCCCTGTCTTCCGCGGCTCGGTCTCTGTCTCCTTGTCTTCCTGTGTCTCTCTCTCTGTCGCGTCTTTTTTGTGTCTTTCTGTTTGTTGTTCTGTCTCTTGGGTTCTGGTCTGTTTTCATTCGCTGCTTCTTCTGTGTTGCTCCCCCCTCTGTTTCCCTTTTTTAATGCTTTTCTGTGACTCTCTTGCTATCTTACGGTTTCAGTTCCTTTCTCCATGACTCATCGCTCCTCGTTCATGTTTTCCTCTGTCTTTCAGATTCAATCTCTCTCCCCCTCCCTCTCTCTCCCTCTCTCTCTCTCCCCTTCTTACCTCATGTGTTCCTCATCACGGCTTTCCGGGTTCGAGCCAAGCTCATCCACTGCAAATGTAACTTGTGCCTCTTCATCCCGTCCGGCCCCCCCCCCCACCCATACCCCCTACAGCTCCCACGAAAACGGCTTCATGGAGGACCTGGATAAAACCTGGGTAAGGTACCAAGAGTGTGACTCCAGAAGCAACGCCCCAGCAACGCTTACCTTCGAGAACATGGCAGGTAGGCCCTGCCTCCCCCCCCACACCCCCACTCCCAGCCCACTGCAGAGGAATGAGTCGTCATTAGCAAAAAAAATTGGCAGTAAAATCCTGCAGCTATTTCCATCCAGCCAAACTGACGTAGAGGTTGGCTGAAGAGAAACTCACAGGTCTTCATGCTGAGAGCATAGCTAGACATCGAGGATGCGGCGAGGATGTTGGATGGGTGGCCATCGTCCTGATGACTGTTCCGATGACTGATTCTCCTCCCGTAGGTGTCTTCATGCTGGTGGCTGGGGGAATAGCGGCAGGCATCTTCCTCATCTTCATTGAGATCGCCTACAAGCGGCACAAGGACGCCCGCAGGAAGCAGATGCAGCTAGCCTTCGCGGCCGTCAACGTCTGGAGGAAGAACCTGCAGGTAGGGCCACTCGTCTCCCTGCAGCCTGGGGAGGGGAAGGGCGGATGGGGTAAAGTGGGTGGGGGGAGCAGCGAGAGACAGACTCTGCAGGGCCCTTCCCCTATCGGCTGGGCCGTGCCATCGCGATGAGATCATCTTGCCCATAACCACAGTGGTTATGAGCTAGGTGGTGGCTGGCGAGATATGCGCGGAGTGCATATCAACCCGCAGTGCCACCTGCTGCCACAAGGGGTCACAAGACTCCAGTTCAATGGCAGAAGATTTTACAGGGACTGCCTTTAACCGGCATCCTGGACCTCAGCCCCCTGTCCCCCAGGGTGCCATCTAGTGTCCGTCCCCCGCCCAGAACGGACGACCGGACCGCTGTCTTTTGTCTGTCCCAACAGGACAGTAAGGAGGCACCGGGAAGTCAAGTTGTGGGGCCGTCCGGGACTCCGTCGTTAGTACGTAAACACAACAGCCCATCATGTCGCCATGGCATCATCGCTGTTTAGAAATGGAGTTACTTCCAAACAAAGCAATCAATAAATGAGAACATCGAAACCAGCGCCAATTTCCAGAGCAATCTAAAACGTACCTAATTGTTTCTCTAGCTACCAGAGTTATCGGTAATACCAGTAACACTTAAGATTACAATGCGAATATTTTATATAATACTGAGATAACAGAAGTGGCAATAATAAAACAAAGATTGTAAGGAGCATTCTTAGTCGACGTAAGCGGTAACCATTAAATAAAAAATGCCATTAATACCGAATAAAATCTAGAAGCAGGGCCTTGGCAATGTAGCGGGGAGGCCTGACAGGGCTGAGGGGCCCCAAAATGTTTGAAGATGCCCCAGGCCGTCTTTGTGATGCCGTGTTGGCTTTGCCAGATCTGTCGGCTTGTTTGCCGATAAACAGGAATTGTCTGTCCGACTCTAAATTTCCTGATTTCCTGCAATATACTCCAGGCAACTCATTCGCCAATGAGTATATAACCACCATAAACTGCCACTAAACAAATATAAAAAACATACTCAACATTAAGAAGAGGTGACAGTGGGTGGTTTTGACCATCATGAAATTGGTGACAGTGTAGGAATTTTATAATTTTTTTTATCTACCTTTGACAGCTAAACAGGCCTGCAACCTAAAACAGCCCAGGTACCTGACTCTGGTACCCGTTTCATTATTTAAAACAGACTGAAACTGGCAGAGAGTGACATGACACAGGGTGTACAGCACTGGACACTCACAAACCTTACCGAAGGCCCCTTTATTCTGTGGATAATGTCTGCCGTCCCATAGCAGGTCACGTCAACACCACCGTCCTCGTTCCCACCCCTGTGTTTAATGCATAGCACCATAGCTGCCGCCCTCTCCCCAGGAAGGGAAAGTTGGGGGTGGGTGAGGGTCAGGGTG
>JAODJX010000119.1:7256344-7281950 GCA_026776945.1 Isichthys henryi | reverse complement strand
GGGTGGGGGGGTGGAGCAGAAACCACATAAAGCTCCACTAGAGAACATCAATAATTTTTCTACATATATTTATTTTAGGATAGGAAAAGTGGTAGAGCAGAGCCCGACCCCAAAAAGAAAGCCTCTTTTAGGTCCATCAGTACCTCCCTCGCCTCCAGCATCAAGAGACGTAGGTCCTCCAAAGACACGGTAAGAAGATGAAGAAAGTTCACCCTCCCCGTTGCTCTCTCTTACTTTCCTTCCTTCCCTCTATCCTGTTCTTTCTCCTTTTTCTCCCTTTCCTTCTCACTCTTTCTTCTTCGTCCCTCCGCTCTGTCTGTATCAGGCCATCCCATCCTTACTCGCGCGGGTGTCCCATTCCAAAGTTTCCGTCACCCCTCACGCCTGGAGTTTCAGCCCATGACACGCGTCTGTCAGTCAGCCATCGACACATCATGCACACATTTGTCCCGTCAGGGAAGTACAGAGCAGTGAGGATGCAGGGGATTGAGGGAACCGAAGGCTGTAGGCAGGATAAGCTTGGAGGTTTAGGTAGTGGGCGTGGTCTAGAGTTGTATGGCCTGGGTTGTAGGCGTGGTTTCAAGCGGAGTAGTTTGGTTAGTGGGCGTGGCTTAGGAAGAGGAGGACCAGGCAGCAGTCTGCCTTAGGGTCGGTGCTGCTCTTTCTCCTGTTGCTAACCTGGATGTGATTTAAGTTTCCTTTTTTGTGTGTTTTTGGTTGTGTATGTGTGCCTTATCTGCCCCTATATTGCCTGATCCTCCCCCATTTATTCCTTTGTTCTGTTTTATTTTCCCCTCCCCTTTTTATAGTTGATATCAAGGCATGATTCAAATGACCAGAGAGCATAAAGTCATTGAAATGGCCAAAGACAATCACCAAGCATGGGGGGGGAAACTAACCTCGTTGTTCTTTTATTACAAACGTTCTGTTTCAGGACCTTCCTGTAATAATTGTGTGTGTGGTTCAATCTCGCGCTAACCTACAGGTGTCGCTGTTGTTATTGTATACTGTTGCCAATGTGTGATGTTTTCGGTATATTGTTATTTTGCATGCTGTAATCTCAAGGTTCTTCCTTTATAGGGGGTCACAGTGTCTGGTATCTCAGGTTGTTTGCTTTTCGCTTCCTGGGGACACCTAACCTTGTTCTTCACAGACAGAATCCACAGAATGATCACGTGACCCCACACAGCCAATCGAGACGCTGCAGTCCCAGTTCAATAAACACATTAACACATTCCGATCATTGCCGTACACTCTCCACTGGATGGGCTGCAACCCTTAAGTCTGTGGAGAGACTGACTGTTTCTCTTGCCGATCTTAAGATGGTGGCTTTAGGTGCTGCCCTTCTCTTTAGGTGATCGTGTGGCAGCCCTGGGACGACCTGGCGGAGGCATCGGTCTTGTTTCGGCAGAGAGAGCGTAGCAAAACATGACTCACTGGGGGAGTTTTTAGGGGCAGCCTGGATCTTTCATAGGTACCTGCATGGGTGGTCAACTTATCTCCACCCTGAGGCCCTGACCTGTCCATTAAAAGTGAAAGGGGTAGAACTTGAAGGAGAAGAGGAGTGTTTGGGTGACCCATGTGGAAGATTAAGGCTCAGAAGACAGGCATTTGGTGACCTTGTGTGAGGGCAAATGGAACAACAGTGTCCTCCTATTTGGACTGTAACCATCCCCAGTTGTAATCATCATTTTATTTTTATATCAGTGTTTTTTTTTAATGGATATCAATGGATTTTGAGTGTTGGCGTCCCCCCCCTCCCCCCACCACATGATACACTGCTCTTTCTTCCTTCACCAGCATGACTGTTGCGTTGTCATAGAGTAGTAGACCTCTCTCTTGCTGTTAACCTGTCTCTCAGCAGGAGGTGCTGTGGGCTATGATTCGGAATGCTAACAAAGGTGTACCTCAGTGATGGGGTCCTGCAGGGTATTAAAAGCACTTGGATGCAGCTCCCAACCTAATAAGTAGCCAAAAAAAAAAAAAAACAATTCGTTTATTGTCTCATGGTAGCATATATGACGTTTGTTCTCAAAGTCTGTCTTTGGTAGCTGCATCATGGTTGCTTTTCTCAATAAATGAAATATAAGCATGATATTAGATACTCACTGCAGCCCAAATGAAAAACGCACTTCTTCACAACAGGAAAAACTTACCGGATCCGAGAATCTGAGAGTCACTTAAATGCACACTTTAGTATATCCCAAGATAAAGTACAGTTTCAATCAAGTATGTTTAAATTTATATTGGAGTAGACGATGACTTGGATTAATTGGTGCTTTGTGCTGCTCAGTGTTAAAGCAGTTTACTGACAGCACTCAAACATTTACAGGGAGGCTTATAAGTATACAAGTTACAAGTATGTCTTAGACTATTGGGGCGGAAAAAAAGATGGAGTCTTTTTTTTTGCTCCAAGAAAAAACTATATAATTTATTATGTTTATTATATAGTATAAGACCATCACACTTTTGAGTGTTTCCAGTGTGGATCAAGTACCTACATTGAACTGGTCACGCTGCTGTCCTTGCAACTGTTCAGTAGAGGGAGCCGTTGCATGATTTGTACCTAATACAGTCGGAGTACCTAATTTAATGTTATCCTTTGTCATCAATGTACTCAGGATCTGCATCCTGGAAACATCTCATTTGTGTTATATTTTTAGTAACATATTTTTAGAACTGCATGAATAGAACTGTGTTGTTTCTCCAGTCATACAAATGAAACATCGCAAAACATTGCAGTCGCAAGTTTGGTGCTTTGAGATTTGCTGCAATATTTATAATGGTAAATGGATGAATGACACAAACTGCACAGTGGCTCTCAATGGTCACAGTATATATGGATATATATATATATATATTACATAATTAGTGCATTGATTGCCCCTGGATTGTCGTTACCATTGTAAAACATGGTAACTGCCATCATGAAATTATATTTGCAGGCAGAGGGTTACACTGGAGTAACTCATATTTCATCATGGCAGTTAGCATGCTGATCCTGCGCATCTGCATGGAGTGCAGGCCTACAAAGCAGAACGCAGGTGCATTTTCTGGCAAAAGAAGTGATGGAACTGAGAATCCCAGTGCAAAGCGCGTTGTCCATGTGACCATAAGGCTAAAAGACACAAAACAATTTTAAAAAAACCAAGTCCTTCCAGATTGGCAGTGAGAAAAATCATTTCCGTTGCTGTAATTCCCCAAATCTGTTACAGAGTTGGAAAAACTTCAACATCACTTAAATCGGCTCTATAACATGGGTTCCATTTCCATCTCCGTGAGGTACTGAAAGCAGTCGATATTTAAACAGCCTTTACCTCAGGCTCGGCGAGCAGCCCTGTGCTGCTGTGATCATGTGACCTTGCTCAGCCAATGGAAAAGCTCAGCAGGGCTCCTGTCACAAGAGCTTTGCGTCGTCCAATAAGTCCCCACTGCCATTCCGAATCAGAGGAGAACTCAGGCTGCCTATTGGTTGAGGGCAGATGTGGGCAGGAGGCGGGGCTTGCAGTTCTTGCAGGGAGCACCAGCTCGGACAGTGAAATGCTGAACCGACGGGTGCCTCATTTCAAGACATTTTTTATGGGAAAACCGACACTCACCAGGACTGACATCTCTCCCATCTTTGTCTGTGTGTGTGTGTGTGTGTGTTCTGTGTGTGTGTGTGTGTGTTCTTGCCTTTCTTGCAGCAGTACCCGCCCACGGATATCACGGGCCAGCTGAACCTATCGGACCCGTCTGTCAGCACCGTGGTCTGAGAGTTAAAGAGAGAGCAAGACAGACAGATGGAGCCTGGACTCGAGAGAGGGTGATGGCGCCTGCGGACGGAATCATGATTCTGAGCCAAAGCCACCATCCCAGGGCCCTGGACCACCTGAAGCCAACAACAGCTCCCCCCCATCTTGGACAGTCATGTCACCAGACAATAGGTGGCGCCAGAGGCAAGCCCCCCCCCCCATCCCTGGACATTGCACTGAAACTTTGTGCATCCTGCCTCCCTGGACCTGTCTGTCCATCTGTGTCCCCAAACTGACTCCTGGAGCTGGGGGGAAACACCCCCCCCCCTCACTTCTCCCCCCACCATTACAAAAAAGTAGGATTCATTACAAGACGAAACATAGCTGAGAATATACAGTTCAAATTATTCATTTGCTCATACTGCAGAACTATTGTTTACATATTAGTATATTTTATCGAGTACATTTTAGGAAAGGTACACCATGTTACTATGTCCTTTTTAAGTATACATATTTAAACATTTTATATATGCATTTGCTAAGCCGGGTAAGCTTTAGTATTGAGAATATAAGTATGCATCCTATCAAACCGTGACAGTGAATGTAGTAGCACGAAAAATCACCTGGACGGTCACACAGTCATATACCACAGTCAGACTATGGCATGATCCTCACCTAGAGCTGCAGAGCTGTGACTGATAAGGCTTCCTGCACCTGTTACTTAGTGATCTTTGCGGAGTAATAACCTGTTTATATTTCGACACTCGTTTTCTTCTTGCTTCTTGGCTACGAGCCAGTATATATATATATATATATATTATTTTTTAAACGCTGTTCTCCTGACGCATTCAAGTCAGCACGGTTTCCGTTTTCTGTTTGTTTTTTTTTTACATGGTCTCTTCCTTTGTGGGGCATCATGCACAGACAAGTCATGCCCCCCCCCCCTTACTACAAAAGGATGGGGGGCTGTTCTTTGACCTTTAGTCCCCAGTGTTTGTTATGATAATGCGGTAACTGTGGTTTGGAAATGGGAAGCTGTACAGTGAAGTCGCTCTGGCCCTTGTGTGGGATCCTCTCTCTCTCTCTCTCTCTCTCTCTGTCACCTTCCTCTTCATTCTTTCTCAGCTTCGGAAATACTGGTGCATCAGATGGTCGCGTTTTGTCTCCAACTGGCACTTGGTCTTTCGTGCAAAACTCCCTGGTTTTTGATAACCCCTCCCCCCACCCCAACCCCCTTTGCTAACCCTCCGTTGGACTTTTGCACGTCTGACAACAGGTGGACTTTGATACTGGGTTTAAAATGCTGCCCTTTTGACCCGCAAACTTGGTTAGATGCAAAACAGGCCATTTCCTAAACTCTGGAGCTGAGAAACTGTAATACTGCTGTGTGTGGAAGGGTTAGTTGACACTCTCTGCTGTAAATGACCCCCCAGACGATGACTCATGGCACAGCACTTTACCGTGGGGGTATTAACTACTTATCGTGACTCCTATTTCGATAAAGGACTATGTAAACATATGTAGAGACATTGTGAAATTAGACCTTAGTTCGTTTTATACACATCGCTAGTGGTCAGATTTGGTTTACTGTGAAGATAAGACAGTACCGTGTATCTTAAGGGAGGCTGGAAAATGTTTGTGTTTTCGTTTCGTTTTGTTTTGTTTTTTTGGTCAGGAGGCCAAAAGCTAAATATAGTTTGTGGTTTTACTTCATCAATTAATTAATTAATTAATTAATTAAATGAATAATAATTATGTAAAGACAAACCTTAAGGAAAACATTTCCTTTGTCCAAGATCTCTTATGTATATGCATGATTATTTATTTATCATTATTGATTAATGCTTTACGTACGTCGACTGATGTTGCACTGTATAGGATTATTTGCACATCTGTAATTCTCCCTCGCGCGCGCGTGCGTGTGTGTGCGTGTGTGCGCGTGTGTGCGTGTGTGTGCGTGTGTGTGTTTATAATGCGGAGTTACACTGGTGTGTTGGGATGACAGCACCGCACACGGCATCTTCCACTCAAAGGGACGTTAGCTTCTCCGCTATCGCGCTCTTACCTTCCTCTTCTCCGCGGACGCTAAGCTGTGCATCCCGGCTAGGCTCCTGATATCCAAGAAAGGGGAGAGCATGTATTTATTTATGTATTTATTTATTTCAGGGTCACCAATATCAATCTGTTATTTCGGTATGCTACTGGAATATGCCATGTACTTAAAATATTTGTACATAAATGTGAATGTAAATAAGGTGTATTTATATGTGCCAATTAAAAGGGAGGTCATACACTAATTGACTCTGATGAGTGGATGTAAAGGTTGGGGGAGTGAGTCGGTGGGAGGTGCAATTAGCCCCCAGGGATTGGCTGGTCAGATGCTGCCCCCCAACTTAGCATGCGTTAAGTCTGCATGTTCCCTGTGTTTGACCAGTTTCTCTTGGGGTTCTCTGGTTTCCTCCCACAGCTCTTTTCAAGGAACATCCTGAGATATCCTCCAGGGTTGCCATGACGCTGTATCGATTCAGATTCAGAATACTTTTATTATCCCGAAGGAAATTGCTTGTGACTACAGACTGCACAGCACGCAACGACACGAAAAGCGAAAATAGACTACACAATACCACATGCCATAATTTCTATATGAAAATAACACTGACCAACCCCAGTACTTTGAAGCAGGAGAGTAGCATGTCCATAATCGACTGAGGTCTGGACAGCATCCTCCTCTCCGCTACAGGGTCATAAGTGTCCAACTGCCTTACACGAATCAGCTCAGCCTTCCTGATGAACTTGTCGAGTGTGCTGGCATTAGCCACCTTCACACTGCTACCCCCAGCACACAACAGCGTAGAAGAAGCCACTTGTTGGCAAAGACTCATATTACAACCCCTGAGGAAGCTGAGCCTGCACTGGAAACGTGTTCTATTCTGGCCCCTCCTGTAGAGGGCAGTGCAGTTCTTAGGTCCAGCTTGCTATCTAGGTGGACACCCAGATACTTAAAATCCTGACCAAACTGAAGGGACGGGGATACAACTGGAGACCGTGATCTTCTCAGGTCCTCCACCAGTTTGTTTACTGGTTTTCTACCATTCTGTTTTTTCCTACCATTTATTAGTTCTTTACTGTCCTGGTTTGGTTTATCCTACTTGTGTCTGGTTCAGTTCTCTTCTGTTTGTGTTCCTAGTCCTTCTTAGTGTTAGTCCTCAATGTTTGGCAATGTTCCTTAGTTCCTGTGTTTGTAATTTATTCCACTTGTTCTCCTGTGTCTTAATCGATTAATTGATTTGGTAGTTGTTGCACGTGCCACACCTGCCCTCCCGTTGCTCGGTTACCTGTTTGTATTTAAGTACCTGCATCTGCTCTGTTCTTGAATTTGTCATTGTGCAATGTTCCTGCGTGTTGATTGTTCCGTTCCCTTGCCTGTTCCCGTTCCCGTTCCTGTTCCTGTTCCCTTGCCTGTTCCCGTTCCTGTTCCCGTTCCCTTGCCTGTTCCCGTTCCTATTCCTGTTCCTGTTCCCTTGCCTGTTCCCGTTCCCTTGCCTGTTCCCGTTCCTGTTCCCGTTCCCTTGCCTGTTCCTGTTCCTGATCTTGCCTTGTTCCCTGACCTTGTTTCCTTGTGGTTTCTTGTAGTTAGTCCTGGTTACTTCTGTTTCCCACGTTGTTTTATCATTAGCGTTTTGGGTTGTTCTGTTATTTTTCCGTGTTTATTTTGACCCCTTGTGATCCTTTTTGTTTTCTGGTTTTCCCCAGAGTATTCAGTCTCTGTAATAAGCCCCTTTTGGAGGCTCCTGTCTCGGAGCCGCCAGTGAATCGTCACCTTTTGCCCACCTGCACCATGCCCAGTTTCTGTGACAGATAGATTTTAATGACTGCGACCGTCGAGACAAACAGACACTTTATACAAAGACTTTTGAAGGGACATTAAGCAACAGGTGTCACACATTAGGGCCCAAGTCGGGAAGGAGGATCAGGTGGACATGACGGGTAGGGCGTGACAGTAGGGAGGAAAAAAAATCCTTTGGGGGTCAAAGGTCAACTGGCAGCCCAGCCCCCCCAGGGCATGGTAACATTATAGAACACGCAAAAAACCCAGCAAACTATGAGCAGAGGCACTGGGGCAGGACAGGCAAGGCAGGCAAACGCCTGGGGCGCTGAACTGGGCTCATTACATAACACCTTGCAACAACAAACTTAATTTGTGTATTATGGTTTTCATAATAAAGTGAATTGTGTTTATTAAATTCTCTTTGTTGATACAGTATTTTCTAATTTAGACTTCATGCTAAAATAATGGTCATAATTTTTACCATTTCAGATGGGGTGCATTAATGGGCCCCCTGGAGTTTTTTGCTTTGGGCCGCCAGTGTCCCCAGAAACGTTTCAGGTGAACAAGTGGGGATTTTTCTTCCCGAATAGCCGTTGGGAAGATGAAGCCCATGCAGATGGACCGCGATTCTTTTTGCGAGATGTTCCCTCTCATGAGCACCCAGTAGATCTGTCGTCCATGGGGGATGCATGTCACAGTGACAGAATGTTGACGGCAGCCTTCAGATGATGGCATGAGTTTCTCTCCCCCTCCCCCCCATCTCCCGGGGGACAAAAACAAGTCTGCTCTTACTCATCAGTCCGACTCATCAGGTCGTTAAATATGGAACTTTAAGGGATACGCTGTAGCGACACCCCCTCAGAGCACGAGGCGCCCGCCTGCTCCTCCCGTGCACCTCACCAGCGGGGCGTCTAAAATACAGCCCTGTGATAACGTGATCATACACACTTTGCCAATGAACCAGAGCATATGTGAGCCACTGTGGCGAAGGTGTCCGATTGCTGAACCATAACCCCACCCCCACCACCACCAAAAAAAGCAGGTTTGTCACGTATGGTATGAAAGATATGCACGACGTTCAAACACGTGATTAACATTAGGGCAGTAGGGCAACAACGTATTATATCGAAACACCAGGACTGTGCATTAAAAGCCTAGATGGCAAATTATTCTAGAAATGTCCTTCATTGCCAAAAGGCTCCTAATCTTAGTCGTTGTCTAATATAATGTTGCCAGAGTTAGAAGTACAGTTTTTTCCTTTCTCAAAAAATGTATTTAATAATTAAGGTGTTCTTGAATTAAAACATTTTTTTCTACAAACAATGAACACAGTGGCGACAGTTACGAAGACGTATTGTGCCTGTTTATAAAAAACAATGAATTATCCAAAGTAGCGCCATAAATTTTGTAGGTTCCGTGATCTAGTAAGCAGTCAGTTAATAGAGGGTTAATGAGTTTATACCAACTCTGCCAGAAATGTCATATTTAGATTGAACTTTCCCCCGGTGAGTAGAATACTGTTTACTGTGGAAGTGGCAGAGTTGGATTACACGACTGAGTATGCTTCTAAATTTGGCAGTGTCTCACCTTGCAGTGTTATGTGTTGTCAAACGTACTTTCATTTAAAATATTATCATTTTCACTTTTAGACACTCTTTCACAAATATCCAGCAGAATTATTTATATTCTTTCCAACCATTGTATATACTTAGAAAACCATTAACCGTAAATATATCAGTACCAGATATCGGCAAATGGACACATCGCATGATCAATAACAGTGAAACGAACCATTTTCCCTTCAACTTTACTCTTGCCTAAATATAGCATCGAAAGAAAACAACCAGAGCTGAACGTGTCATTGTGCACGTCCTTCACTAATTGCCCCTTTAATGGCAGTATTAATCAGACACATCTTCCGCTTCCTGCACCAGACCAGACAGGAAAAAGTGCGAGTACTTTGTTAGAGTTACTTCGAAAGTGAAGCAGGCGCCGAGCTGTTTCTGCTGCGCTGGTAAATCTGAGCTCCGGGCTTTGAGGTGCGCTGGGCTGCAAACTGCACGCACCGGTAAGCTTAGTTGGCAACCTGCCGGGAAAATATCTGAAGGAGAAATGTGACGGGCACGCTTGTCATTCTGCAACGTTTTACTATTTTAGACCGGACTTTATAAATATTACGAGCATGATCCGAACGGGACTCCCTGCCGGACCTTGATCGATCCAAGATCCAAGGAACTTCCCAGGTGCGTCTCCTTGCAAAGTCTACGTCCTGTTGCATGCAGGTTTGTGACAGGTTCATTTAGTTAAGTAACACTGTATCACTACGAAAATGTAAGTATACAGTGGGACACACTTTTACAGTCGTGCCGCTTGGATGACGTTTTACTTGTTATCGGATTGTTGTTGCTGTTAAGTCATCCATATATGACGATGCGTCGACTTCAGGATTTGTAGTCTGACGATAAAAGAACCTACAGTTTTATCTGCTAAAACTTTTTTTCTTGGTTCTAAAGACTCATTTATCTGAGCCCTCGAATATACAAACATACACACACACTCACACACATATGTATGTATAATGTTTGTTGTAAAATATACGTGAAATAACGTAAGGACAAACGCTAGCTCTCGACATATTCCAGCATTAAAACCAAAAAATAATAAGCAAAATGAATAAATACTGTCAATTTTTATTATAAGTATTTCCTACTGAGATGTTTCTCTGGATGCATATTTATGTGCACGTTTTTCGTGCGTATTTTTTGCTTCGTTTTGTCTCCTGTTGCAGTTCGTTAAGCAAAAGCAGAATTCCCTGCCAACGGGTCCCCCGAGATGAATGAACATGAGCAGTGCTTGGATGTCGAACTCTCCTGGGATCCTTCTCTGCCTCCGTCGCCAGGCTCCTGGCTGAAGCGATGCTTGCTGTATTTCCGTACCTCCAGAGCCCCGGCGGGGCACCAGCAGAGCAGTGCTGTCATGGGGTGTGGCCAGCGCCTCTTACTGATCATCAGTGTCCTGCTGTTTGCGTGTGTTGGTGTGCTGCTGCTGTTCTGGAACTATCAGTGCATCTTCGTCTGGGGTCTCTGTCGGGAGGAACAGCCTGCCGTCCCCCTTTTTAAAGGGCTGGAGGGCTTTGACAGAGAGGAGCCCAACTGAGGCGAAGAATACTGTCAAGGAGTGGGGGGCTTGGGGGGGGGTGAGAGATGGGGATGTCTCCCTCTCACAGGTCATACCAAAGGGGCTGCACTGACTGCGTTCACTATGCAGGCAAAGGGCAGACAGCACGTCTGCGCAGGTGCAGAGGAGATTGCAAGAGCCTGCAGAACACAAGTCCAGAACCTCCTGCAGTCTTGACCCCAGCATGGAGGGCTTCCCACAAGCCACTACATTCTCAGTGCAAAGCTATTCGGAAACTAAACGCACTGATCTGGCCTTTGATTGTATCCTGATTGATTATTGGTAATAAGTGATCCTTTCTACTGTATTTCCTTGAGTGATTTGGTTTCAAAATGATTAGGGACCAAATTAGCCCCCAAAACTCCCTGCCCCCCCCGAAACACACAGGGTTCTACCACGATATTGGTAGGGACACATCTTTACTGTCCATACCCAAATCCGTGCCCTTGGCTGGATGCAATATATGACTTTGACTTTTGTAGGACTGACTCAGGTTCAGTGAACCTTGTAATGCCGTCTCATATATAGCTCAGAAATCATAGCTGCAAATGATAAGAACTGACACCTAATTCCTCTTCGTGTTATTTGTGTCTTTCTTCAAAGATTCGGGATGTATTTTAACGGGCATTTTTCTGTAATTTATGATGCTTGCTGTAGTAGAATCATGCGTAATTATTCTGTTGATCTCAGAATAAATTTAGGCACAACATCTATTCATTTTATAAGAAAGTTAATATATAACCCAGTGTTCATGCTTATTGTAGTTGAATACTGTATGTACTAAATCAAGAAAGTAATAACTGTAAAACTAGATTGTTTATTTCTTAAACCTGCAAATGTGTGTGTATTTATAAATCATGCCTTATTTGCTAGTGTGTTATGTACTAAGTGACAAAATCATTGTAATACTATAATGTGGTGAAGAATATTAACCAGAAAAAATCAAAATAAAGTCAGCTAATAGCGTAGAGCTGAAGATGACTCACATTTCCTCATTTCCTCTGATCTTATTACACTGAAACAAAAGACCCATGTAACTAAAAACAAATAAAAAACACCAAACTTAGTGAAGCCGGCTTTGCACATTCCAGTACCTGCACTAAAAGAACTAAAAACTTGATAACACCCACAGCTGAGGCAGGTGTAGCATATAAAGGAAGCTTAAGTAAGAAGTAAATGCCAAGATCCATCCACTGAGTTACCTGCCACTTTAATCCTGCATCACCCAGAAATATGCAACTCTGGAGCTACTTGAGGTTTGAGGTTCCTGGAAAGTTCATTAAAATTTCTAAAAAAACAAACAAAAACAAAACTGTACAATGTACATGAAGAAGGTGCTCAGTCACCTTCCTAATGTACTTCTTCCGCAGTGTCATTTCTTCTGTGGGCAGAATGAATCTCTGAGTGCGTGCTAATGAGTTATGGCTCACTGAAGCACATGTTCTCCTATTGGTCCCAAGGAGACTGAGAACACCAAGCTCCTTCAGCTTATAAGGCATCCATTGCTACTTATTCTAATGGTCTGTTTTCGTGTCATTTACTGGAGTAGTGCCACAACCCATCAAATCCATGTTCCTTTGACATGTAACCTGTAAGACAGGGCTCTTGTAATATCTGGTGTAGGGATAAGGTCTTTCCAAGTGTTCCCTGGCCAGCTTCCTCTCCTGTGTAACCAAAGCACAGTGCTGGTACTAGATTGGAACTTCGAGGATTCAAAGGTTTTATTTGTCACATGCAAGGCAATAAAGACATATATAGTAACAATATAAAAAATATATAATAAATACGGAACCAAGAGCGCCACCAAATGGTGACCAGGGAGCTGCAGAGATTTTATTTCAGAAGCGGAACCATCGAAAGCTGCGGTGCACCGCCGGACCCAAAATCCGGTCAGCAGTTTGCAGCGCAGTGCTGCTGAAAGAACGGATTTGTGAAACGTTCTGTTGATTATTTTTAAATGTGGTTTATCCTAGTTGTTCTTGTTGCGTTTTAAATTAATTAATCATATTTAATATTTGTTAACAATGTTGCACTTAAACTGGAACATTACATTGCTAGTTAAATAATCTTATTATTAGAGACGCACCGGCCATCAATCTGAACCAGCCAGTGTTTATTCGGCCGATTTGTGTTACGGACGGGAACGCTTCATGCACACAAGCTGCATTGGAACCATCTCCCAAAACTTCATACGTATGGAAGTATTACGAAGGCTGTAAACAGGACATTGAGATTGAAATCTGTAATGCGTGCAAGGGAGAAGTTAATCGCGGAGGAACCACGGCGAAGACGTTCGGCACCACAAATCTGATCCGGCATTTGAAAGCTGAAAAGCTTTTTTGTAAAGAACTTGCATACGTGGATTAAAGAAAAGATATACATCGAGTAATGCCAGCTAAATGAAATATAGTTCTGTGTAGGTCTGTAATTTCATTTTATCTTAAAATTACTCAGAGGATGAATCTTGGCATTTACTTCTGTGTTTTTATAAAGCTGTTCTGGTAACAGGCGTACCATCTAAATCCAATATCACATCGTATCATTTCACAACACAGTCTCTCTGTCACAGTGTCAGCCACTTGCCGTTCTGACACCATGACTGGAAGCTCGGCAGAGCAGCCCTAGGCAGAGATGACCGTTTTTCCTTACAGCTTTCACACAGATAAGCAAACGAGAAGAGGGGACGAGAGCAAGGAAAAAATCGGAGGCAAATTCTTTGAAGGTGAAAACATACTTGGCCAACATACTTGATTCTGGTTCTTTTATTCTTTCATTCATCCCTCCAAACAAATCCACAGATTTTATTGCTCTCATGATATTAAAGTTACAATAATCATACTTTATATCAAGACTCAACAGCTGATTAAAAGCACCAAGCATGCAGCGGCCGAAGTGAAGTGGAAACAGCTGCCAATCCTTTATTCTTTCTTTCTCTTTTATGTGCATTGTAATCACATTTTCTTCAGGAAATGTCCTTTCTAGTTTGTTGCACATCTCTGGTCATTTTTCCAGGACAACTTTCTGTTCCTTAAAGGAGCACCAGCAGACATTTATCAGTGGGGGGGGGCAGTGATTTTCACTGGGCGACACAAACCCAAGACATGATGTCCAGTGAAGACTGACAACCCTTAGGTTACCAACGTCCGTCGCGTTGCAGAAATAAACACCAAACTATTGCGGATGTTTAAACAGGTTAAAGTTGTTTGAATTTGTTTTGAGCTGCACATTCAATTTCTTCAGCAAGTTTCGAGGTTTTACATTGAAGATCGATTGAATGGAAGTCTGAAAAAAGGGGGATGCAGGTGGAATATGAAAAACAGAAATAGACACATCGTTCTTAATGTGTGGAATATTTTAGTGGTGGAACAGTCTGTAGGTGAACAACTGGGAGGAGATTGGGCTTGAAAATAATGGGATAAACTTTAAGAAGAACAATATGTAATTCCTTGCTCAATCAGTTCAATTGAAGTGTGTGGTGCATGAGTAAGGAGGGAGTGTTAAGCTGTAACTGCTGATTCAGTACTCTGATGGCTTGAGGGTAGACGCTCCTTCTCAGCATCTCAGTTCTCATTGAAACACAGCAGAACCTCAGCCTGGTGAAGAGGTGGTTGTTAGGATGGGATGTGTCTCTGCTGATTTTGGCAGCTTTGGTCTTGGATCATCTGAGGTCAATGTCCTGCAGGGAAGGCAGATCGGCCTAAAACATCTGCTGGATTCTAATGAAGACCTACTGCTATCTGTCACCGTCTTGGAGAGTGATTCCCCGCAGCTTGAGCTTATTTTTATTATACTCTAAAAAATCAACAGAAAAATACTTCAGTGTTTTTTTTTGGGGGGGGCTGAATGGCCTCGGACAGCTGGGTACTTATTGAAGGGTGTTGCAAACGTGTTGCCACAAGGGGGAGACAAAAACTGCAATTTTCCACGAACCCCAGTGTTTCACACAGTGGGCTCCTTTGCTAGAGGGGTCAAGCTGAGCAGTCCAGGTTTTAGACTGGGAGAATGTTTGGGTACATCGGAACCATTTTGTGGTACAAATGGAGTGTGTGAATTACTGTAGTTTATTAATTGTACTAGATGAGAACACCAGTCATTAAACTTATCATTGACTCGGGATCCCAATGGCTTGCTATTTTTATTTTAAGATGGGAAATCGCTGGTGACATTCAAAGCTGTGTCTTCTATCTGTTCCCTTCATGTCACCATAGTTACCTAAATAACTCACTTGACAGCTCTTATTGTGTTGATAAAATTCACCCAAGATCCCTATTCTGCTGTAGACATGCAGTATAACAAAGTGTGACATCAACAAGAAAGCACCAGGTTATGCAATACATCAGGGGAATTAGGAGACGTTAGGAGATGAAAGCATTAACTAAGCTGGGTGTTGCAATTAAGGTCACCTTGTGAGACAAGTGTGACTAAATGTAGTTGTATGTGTGAGTGTGTGTGTATGTAATGGAGCTTTTACATTCTGTTTTTCCACATAACTGCAGAAGAATGTTTGAGCGGTGGCATATTTTCCGACATTGATCTTTTAAATGTCAATTCAGGTGTTCAAGTCTCATGGTGTTTGTGTGTGAGATTCCAGTGCCAAAGTCCAAGAATGGCCCATGCAAACACTAAATTCACCCACCACCACCAGCCCCCCCTCCCCTTCCCCGCGCCCCTAGGGTTTGCTGTTTTATTGTCTGAACATTACAAAGCATTCAGATCTTCACCACTCTTTTGCATAAATGACACAAAACCGTCAGTCAGGGCGTAGAATGCAAAATCAATATGCAAAAAAAGTGACTGAATTACTGTCTCATTTTTCCATTTTCATTTCCAAGGCAGGTTCAATATGCAAGTTCAAGAACATTTCATCAAATGAATTTTTACCCGGAGGAAAAGAAATCAACTTGCCATTCTAGCACGACTCAGGTAATATTTCTTGCTAGTGGGTGTGTCTCTATGCATCCCACGGCATTCAGTGTCGACATGTGCGGAGCTTCTGGCATATTCCAAGCCTGTAAACATGACTAACGTGCTGATACAGGCCTTGCAATATCCTCTGCCTAAAACACCCTTACGACTGCAGCTGAATTCCACTGATTTTGATTTTTTTTTTATCATGATGACGGCTGTCTTTGTGGGCTTGTAACGGCGTTGCTGCCAGGAATCAAAGCTGTGCCAGCGGCAAACAGTAGTGCTGGGCATCGCCGCATGGCAATCAAGATTTCCCACGAGTGTTGACTAATCGAGTCACCTGGTTGTGGTTTCTGTTGCCCCCCCCCAGCTGGCTGGGGAACCGGAGTATCCTGCCCTATTTATTTTTCCGAGCGCTGTTTTAGTTTTCTGTCAATAAGGCACTGTGCAGCTGAACCTTCTGAGTCTGGCTGAGCGGACATGCACGGTCCTGCGTCTTTGACCCGACAGCAAAAGATTGAATAGGGTGAGCTGGGTCAGGGGCAGTTTTGAGGGCCCTCAGGAGGTGGCGATCATCAGTGACTTAAACACTTAAACACCAATACTGTAAAATAAACTTGCATGTGGTCTACTGCAATATTACTGAACTCGGACTTGATGTGTATTCTGTTGTCTAAATGTTAATATTCCACATCTATTGTCTATTTATTATTAATTTGTATACTTTTAGTTGCTCTTTGCGCTACTGAATCAGGAAGCATCCCAGTGCCCTTCCTCTGCATGGCCAATAAACATGTCGAATCCTGAACTTTCCTTGTAATTTGCGGAACTCTAATGAATAATGAAATCGTATATGATCTTCGTAGATTCCCATGTAGTCAATGAGGCACTGTGGAATAACTAAAATGTTATATATGTCTCTAAGTCCCTGCCCAGGTTAGCATGTAGCTGCTTGCAGGCCTGAAACCCTGCTTTCCCCGGTCCTGTTCCGAGCACCACTGCCATTATACTCTTACAAAGAAACAGGATACAGTGTCAACAGTGGTGTGCGGTTTTGGTTTTTATTTTTTAAGACTCCCTTTCTCAGAACTCATCTTCTCTCACCCCCCTCCCATCCCAGAGTAATATTCCATAGTCTATCAGACATCTCCTGCCGTTTTCCTTGTTCAAATGCTTGCATGTCAAAATGGGCTTTTGCGTGCATTTGAGAGCAAGTGACCTGCAGTGCTTTAACCCCCAACTGTAACACTGGTTGTAGTGCTGTAGATTCTGCTGCTGTTGCAGCCAAGGCTGTGCAGTAGGGTGACCCCATAAACCATGTCAGCGGGGGCACTATGAACTCAGGTACTCATTAAACCTGAAAGGCTCTTGTGTTCGGCTAAATTGTTCAGTTCATCTTGTACTTTTACTGCTATGTTTCCTTGATTGAAAGACTCATCCAGCTGTTTCACATTAACATTAGTGACACATGCATGGTTGTAGGAGACTGACCGATCAGCACACAGCGAGAACTCAGTGCTTAAGTGAAATCCAGGTCCTTTTAATTGAAATGGTAGTTTACATACAAAATAAAGATTAGTGACAAATAAATGAGGCTTTGTTGTTCTGCCCCAGCCTCCCCCCCAACCCTTATTTATTTCTTAGGGCAGCATAAATGATCACTTGATTGAATGGGATATCTGGATAGTTATTATGCCACCATTTGAAAAAGCTCTTAAACCAGTGAATTCCCAGATCTTCATTCTGTGTGATCAGCTGTGCAGAGGGCTAATCTGAAGCTAATCCTGCAAATCCACTTCCGCTCTTCCAGTGGTGGATAAACCGCATCTGGACCGGGGCCAGAGCAGAGTTTCTACATCCTGTCGAACGCGGCTGTTCCTCTCATAGCTCTGGAAGCAGTGGTGCTGAGAGTTCTTCAGCACCCCCTCTGGTTCTTGGTGGTAATGCGGTGTCAGAATACTGTAAGGCAGCGTGCCCGTGCCTGTCGTTTTCATTAAAGATAAACAACGTTATATTAATTATCTCGCAATGGCTCAGAGGCGACTTTATGATTATTTCTGCAAAAACGGGCACCATTGTTTGCTGTTGGTAGTTACCAGTGATATGAAAGAACTTCGGTAAAGTTTATTGGTCTTTCCGACTTTCAGCACCTCGAGCTCAAAACATCTCCTCGCACCTTTGCGCGCACTGCAGGGTGACACAGGCAGCGCAGTCATGGTCTGATGCTCAGTGGCAGAGGATATCTACCATTATGCTGCTTGTTCTAAACCCACGGGTAGCGATGGTAACTTACCACAGACTTTTAAAACCTTATGAGACAACGTGCTCCTGCTGGTATTCGAACAGGTCATTCATGCATGATAAATGAGATAAGGCATCTCGCAACTGAGCACATTGTCTATAGAGTTTTAGAAGTGTACAGGTAGCGTGTTGTGGCAGGTATGCGTGATATGTTGACCCTGCTACATTCTGTAAGATCCATCCATCCATCCATTTTCCTTTACCTATATGATGGAGCTGAATTTCACTTCATAAAATCAGCATAATAAGGGAAATACAATATTTATTGTCCCTTCATCACCACCATACTAAAGCTATTTTCTTACAGATGACAGCCTAACAGCCAATAATGCAGCAGTCTGTTTGTGCGTATAAGGTTGTATGAGATAGGTATATTCATTGCGTTTAAAGGCAAACTTTGAACTTGCTGAAACTGGTCTTAATATCGTACGTTTGGACAAGACACAAAGGCAAAGCACTTCAATCCGGACCACACAGGTGTTCTGCTTGATGATCCCTGAGTCTACTGGACAGGACAATACTAGGAAGAGGTAAAATGCCAGCACTTGGGGCTATTGACTGGATGGGAGGTTCTAGAACAAGGTGTGCTGGAGAAAGATAGTTGGTGGAGCCAGAGGGAAATTAGAACATAATTTTACGAGACAAGGGTCAAGCAAACAGGTTACAAAACCATAACCACAAACACTGATGTGACAGATAATGCAGAATAACCTTCGCATTTTTGGTTATATTTAATGCATAATACACCAGCGTCGCAGTCTGCTCTGAAACATAAAATGGTGCGATGTCTGGTCAGTGTATACTGAGCCTGGAACTTCTGGTTTTAAATGTGTTTGGGCAACTCATATTTAAAGGGATTCTGGATAACTAATCTCATTCGTGAACGAAATGAACGATGCCACCCATTGAACGACAAGAACGAAATTAAGCGTCAACTTAAAAGGACGAATCGTTCCCGAACGAAATTCTATGGTAATTTCGTCACGGGCGTAGCAGGAACAAACTCATAAACTTGGTAATTAATTCAAATTAATTGTAGTTCAGGGAAAAAACAGGCCGATCTTAGTGTCAGACCTGCCATTATTTCTCACTATAATAACATACGTAACAGGGGCTTAAAGATTTCCATACTAGTCGCAAGGGCTGCCTGTCCATAGTGTGCAATGCTTTGGCCGATCGCCTTTTAAATCAGCCTCAGCTGTAGCGAAGCCAAACCCACAATAATATGCTGTCTCTGCCTCTCCGTATTCTTTTCACTCCCTCCCTCGGGTGTGTTTAGTTCATTTGCACACACTGCGCACCTCATCCGACCGTCACTCGCAGACATGGGACAGCGCAAAAGGCACGTCGTGATCCCGCTCACTTTTGCGCTGATTGCCGTTTTGGCCCTATTTCTCCTCACCGTCCCAAGCAAAGATGTGAACGAGCCTCCGGGTTATACGGTGAGGCCGGCGACGATGCATTGATTTATTTCGTGAGTGTGACACGTGCGATGAGTTTGGTTTTCCTGCCAGTCTATTCCTATTCTTTCGTATGATTTAAAATCGCAGATAAAAAAAACACATAATTAATGCGTTAAATGCAAATACTCATGCACGATTAATACGTGCATAATTAATCATGTCAGTGTGCGAATTAAGGTCTGTAAATTGTTGTGACACGTTTCAATTTGTCCCACAGAAGTTCCGCTTAACTTGAGGTTTATTAGACAGTTAATGCGATCAGGAACCGTAAAACGAACAGCGAAGTGATTATACCGTGTAGATTTAAGGAAGTTACTGTGGTTAAGTAATTCTTCTGTAACGATTTTGATCTAGTTCCTTGAACAGGTGTGCATGTTTAGTCTTCTGGAGGGGAAATGATGAAAGGCTGGGCTAAATTTAACTATGCTCCCGGGACTCCGTGCGCGTGCCACTCTTTTCGGTTTAAAAACCTGGTCACCCATCCATCTCCCAACCAGTTCTGCAAGACAAATTAGTGTTAATAAAAATAAATAAAAACTTATATCATTTGGGGGGCATATTTGTGTTACATTGTGGGGATTTTTTTTGTCTCCGCAAGGGGCAACTCTGTTTTCACAGATTTTTAGAAAACTATCAATATATATATTTCGTTTGGTTACCTTTAGTTAAGGTTAGGGCTGGGCAGGGGTTAAGGATGTCACATATTTATCATAAAGCACGTGAACTGCCATGTGTCTGAATTGTGCCGTATGAACAAACAAGCCTTGCCTTGCCATAGAAATGAATGGAGAGTCCGCATGAAGAGATCAAAATATTTTTGTGCGCTAGTTTTATTATTTGGTGTCATTTTTATTCTATAGCATGCTCACTGATGCTGGTGGACCTTCACCCGCGGTGCCTTTTGATTTAATCTCTCATTGGCCTATTTTGTGATTTATTTGATTTATTTTTTATTTTTTCCACTCGGATGTCTATGGATGGTGATATTGCCCTTAACAGATTAAATTGGCAAATTAAAGGCGCTTTGTTTATAAATCCCTTGCTCTTGAGTAACTGTGGAATAGAGAACTAGCAACCCACGCTGTAATGTTTACACTCCGATGTTCACGTGAGGCTAGACTTGTTTTTGGTTGAAAACTTACTGAGTGATGAGGACTATTATTTGGTACCGGTACTGTGTTTGCAGTGACTAATCCCTCGAGCACTAAAACCTGCAGCGCGGCAGAGGATTGTGACATCACGTTGTGCTGTGTTTTGTAGTTAATGGTGTTTCGGCTGTTTCCACAGTCATCTTTTTGAGTAAGGGCTGTCACAAATCCCTTTCTGAGTTACCACACCTGACTGCTACACTATTCCAGTTTTAACTCGGCGTTATGAGTGCCAACGCAGCGCGTGCGAGTGTGTGGGATTCAGGGAAGCGTCCTTGGGTGACAAAAGCCTCGATACTGTCCAGTGAGCCTCTGACTCAGACTGCCGAGTGTAAACCAAGATGCTGAATCAGGATCGTATTTTGCAATACTGTGGTGTTTCATCATTAACCCATTAAACGTCACTGCTACGCTTGTCATGCAAGCATACAAGGTTGGCTTTTTTTTATTTTTATCAGACCAATATTGGTTTTGATCTTAGAAATTTGAACAGGTCAACTCACACTCAGATATATATCACTGTGGTACTGTATGGCTTTAGCGCATGCTGGTTCTTAGTCTGAACTTTGAATTCTGTCAGGTTTTATTTTTTTCCTTCCCTGTTTCCCTGTGTGATCATAAAGTTTAAAAAACGTCTCTGGATTAACTCACACATGGGAGTTACAGCAGTTTTTTAACGAGGTAGAGCTGGAGTTATGACCCACAGATGGTTTTAAATCCTAGGAGAGGACCTGCACTCTTCAACTGGATGGATTACGTATACCAGTTTATAAGTAGTAACATTTTGTTTCTATAACTATTATAAACTAACAAAAGGTGTCTTGTGCTCTCCCTAAACCAGAGCATGTTCAGATCCAGCGATCCACATTACCATTGAACCAGCCGAGATTCACGTAGACATTGCAAGCACAAGATATTTTTTTTGTAATATTTAGCTTTGCATAAACTGAGTGCCTCCTGTTTTATCAATTTTCTTATTGTCGGTATTTATTTCTTTAAAGTGTCCTTTTTGTCATTCTCACCTCTGTGGTTAACAGGATGGGGTTTTAGTTTTCTCTCTGACTCCCATGAAATTAGTAATATTACTGAAAAGGCTCATTCACTACTGTTTTAACAGTTGTTTTAACATATGCATGTGATTAAACAAAAGTAGCTTAAATCAGTTCTTAAGAAGGCTGTAACAGAAAGGACATTAAAATAGTTATAAAAAGTGGTGTATGACTAAGCGATGAAATGTGCTTTGGTGTTCTGTCTCTTCCATGTGCCTCGGGCTGTTGTGCTCTCAGGTAAAAGCTCGTTCCCATTTTTACCGTTACTAGAGGTTGAGTATGTCTGGGAACTCATTTCTGCTTTGGCTGTTGAAACACGTTCTGGCATAGTTTATACAAGGTGACTGACTGGTGTTGATGCACCGAACTCAAGATCGCTGTAGGACTTTACACTTGCGTCTCTGTGTCTGGCAGATGTTCTTCTCCAAAGGGAATCAGGCATATAAAGTTCTCATCTGGGGGTGTATGACTAAGTGGGTTAGGACTCTGTGCCTGTGAATGGAAGGTCACTGGTTTCAATCCCACGGCTGGCGGAGTGATGTCACCGTTGGGTCATTGAGCAAGGCTCTTAACCCAAATTGCTCCAGGGACACTGAGTGACTGAGTGACTGCTCTCTGATCCTCACATGTACGTCCCTTTGGACAAAAGCTTTAGCTAAATAAATAACTGTAACTCTCATTTGTTTGTTTTGTTCCATAACACGAGTCGGGTTCTTTTTTATAAATATTTGCAGATTAAATTTAGCATGGAGACTCTGTGGTTGGCAGTGACCATGGTGTGTGCTGTATACGGCTGTAGCGTGCACTAATTGCCCCTTTGTGTGGGGTGCAGTTCATTGTAGAACACAGTAACTGTATGTTTCCTCTGTGTGTGGATGCCCGTCTCCCTCAGTACGGGATCGTGCTGGATGCTGGCTCTTCCCACACGACCATGTATGTCTACAAGTGGACCGTGGACAAGCAGAACGGCACTGGTGTCGTCACCCAGCACAGCGAGTGCAGCCCCAAGGGTGAGAAACACCGGTGTTTGTGTGTGTGTGTGTGTGTGGGTGGAGCGGAGTTACGCTCATATGCCAAGATCGCCCAAACTCAGCATGACTCAGGCCTCCCTGAGGGTTTTTGCTCAGGGAAACAGGCTCAGGTATGAATCCAAGACGCGGATGATGCACGACTCCTACGAGCTACTTGCCGCTCTGGGTTTATTCGCTCTGTTTTACTCTTCTCAGGGGGTCAATATTTCTTAGGTTCCCCCCTTGCGTTTGGGGCTTTTCTCCAGTCCTATCAGGTTTTTAACTACCTCCCTGTGTCAGCACGTCCTTTGTGATATCAGTTTATATGCTAGCCTGTTGCACATCCACAGACATTTAGCACAGCTTTCCCACAGTACTTTTTGTTGACTGCTGCACTATTCTGTGCCTCCAGGGGGTGGTATCTCCAGCTATGCTTGGCAGCCCGGAGAGGCAGCGCACAGTCTGGAGGAGTGTCTGGACATGGCCATGAAGGACATTCCCAGGGCCCGGCACCACCTCACTCCTGTGTATCTGGGAGCCACTGCTGGCATGAGGCTTCTCAAGTGAGTGATGATGCGCAAAGAGGACTGACCCAACTGGGCCACCGTCCTTCCTTTTTGCATTGTGATTTTTGTCAGTGAGGATTTTGTGATGGTGTGAACACTGTAGCTCATGTGACTAAATTCTGACTGCCAGTCCCTAAATGAACTTGTCCTGTAGCCACTGAATGAGTTCTTACACCAATGTTTATGGCAAAATTACATGTGGGTGTTGTTCTGCAGATACAGAAAGGAAAATAATGATTAACTGGTACATATAATAACACACCCCATTGGCATACAGAACTTATAATACATGAAACCAAGAACCTTAGCTTTAGAATTCTGCATACTTAGACTATTGCAGTAATATTTTGACTATTTTCAACAAGGTTCTAGGTATACCAATTGTTTGAGGTAATGGTAAATTATAAAGTCAAAATAAAAATGTTCTTTTAACTATTTCTTTGCTTGCTTATAGAAAACCTTTTTTTCCAGAGACCTCTGCTGTGTACAGCACTGTTCTCACTCATGTAGCAGGATAATTTGGTGAACTTATGAATCTGCTCATAGAACCTGCAGCTCTGCGTTTCACTAGTTCGGTTTATTAATGTCGTTTTCTGACTTCTGAACATCTCTTGCTCAGCTGCCCTGATTTTTTTTTTTTTTTTTTTTCGTGTTTATACAACTGGGCCAGTTTGGGTGGTTCAAAGGCGCAACAGCCAGTCCTTTTCATGTGGGTCAAAGCCGGCACCCATTTGGTTTGCGTGCCGACATCGCAGCAGTCAGGCTGCAGAGAATGTCTACCACTTCTCTGTAACTTTTCATCGCAGAGACACTAAAAGGAGAGTTTGCAGGTGTCCGCCCAATCCCTCCTTGTCCCAGATTGAAGCCAGAATGTACATCTGTGCACCTCCCCTGTGTGACTTGGGGGGGGGAGGGGGGGGTTGTAATCCCCAGCTCCTCGTTCAACTCCACTTTTTATTTGTGTGGAGTTTTTGCTGTGTGTTCAGTTCTGAGTGAAGCTAATCCAGTTCCTGTTTCACTTTCATACACTGTATGCAGTTTAGCTTCAGGCTGGGCACCTGGTTCCGCTCAAGCAGTCCAAGAAAAGCACCAATTGTCATGTAGGGAATTTATGGTCCCGACGGGATATATATTATATTATAAAAATGTGGGGATTTTTACCCAGTGCTGTCTTTTATCCCCTGGGTGTCCCCTACAGTGTCCCTGATACCTACTCTAAACCAATGTTTGTCAGCCTTCACACATTTTTGCCCCCTCCCAGGACACCAGAACTGAACAATCATAAACTAACCAAACAAAAAAGGAGACTGAATAGCTGGCACAGGTGTGTTGGGAGCTGGGAGTGAGCAAAAATGGTGGTCTGGAGATCTTGAGGACTGAATTGGGAAAACACTGGAGGACAGATGAACGGGGGAATTGGGGTTTCCTGGCCGTTCCCAGTGCCTGTGCTAACAGTTCTGTGCTAACTTTCTTTTTCTTCTCCTTTTCTTCGTATCTGCAGATATTTCATCTCGCCTTCTGTGCTCTAACTTAAAAGAATCTCTCTCTGCTTTTGTGTCTCTCTGTGCTATGAAATTTGAGGTCTACCTATCGTGTTGTTACATGTTTAAGGTGGGGGCCGTGTCTGAGTGGGTTATACATAAAGACAAACGACACGAATCGCTGCGTCCCACAGTATT
Source organism: Isichthys henryi (assembly GCA_026776945.1). Classification (NCBI taxonomy): domain Eukaryota; kingdom Metazoa; phylum Chordata; class Actinopteri; order Osteoglossiformes; family Mormyridae; genus Isichthys; species Isichthys henryi. The sequence goes on along the minus strand of JAODJX010000119.1, from coordinate 7,257,086 downwards.
TCGAACCCAAGCGCCTCGGACAGGATCCTGGGGGAAGTGGCCGAAAAAATCCGCTCCTACCCCTTCGATTTCCAGGAGGCGGTGATCCTGAGTGGTCAGCAGGAGGGTGCATATGGCTGGGTGACGGTCAACTACCTGATGGAGAAGTTTATCAAGGTGCCTCTCGCAAACCCGCCGAGAAACCATCACGCTAGATCCCAGCTTCAAGTTTCCGAACTATTTTTTTTGGGTCCAAGTCTTGGACCTATGGCAGCTGTTCCAGGGAATCTCTGAATGAATAATGAATAAGGGCTGAACTATGGTGAACGTAGCCTGATGTGGAGAGAGTGCAGGCAGCTCTGATATTCCTCAGATGGTCTTCACGGGCATATTCACACTTATTATTAATTACATGTTGCTTTAATCCCAAATTCAGATCAATGCATACAGGCGTTACATAGTACCCCCCCCACCCCCCATCCCCAGTATGGGTTTATAGGCCGATGGCAGAGTGCCAACACGGAGACGATTGGGGCACTGGACCTGGGCGGGGCCTCCACCCAGATCACTTTCGTCACACGAGAGGCGGCGGAGGACCGGAGAAATCACATGACATTGCGCCTCTATGGTCAGGACTACAACCTGTATACCCACAGCTTCCTGTGCTATGGTCAGGGTCAGATGCTGCTCCGACTGACGGCCAGCCTGATGCAGGTAGGTCACCCACCGGTGGGGGGGGGGGGGGGGCCACGTGAGACCTTGA
>JAODJX010000119.1:7223924-7235316 GCA_026776945.1 Isichthys henryi | reverse complement strand
CCCCCCCTCCCCCGACCATCATGTCAGACATCATTCAGGGAACGTGACAAAAGCCGCGGTAATATGGGCGATGACGTCGCATCTCTTTGTACCTATTGGCTGCTCATCTTTAGTGATTTTAGAGCCTACTTTGAAATGGCTTAAAAGCTCTTTGCACACACGTATACACATAGATAATAGATAAGGGGGGAGGTGAGGCTGCTGGGGGGCTGATGTGTCTCAGCTGCGGCTCTCCACCGGGATCTCCTCACAAAGGCGGCTGCATTTGAGAGTTTCTCTGTTACACGCCCCGGTGAGGTGAGCAGTTCTGAGGCCGCTTTCGCTCCGTGGACTCGGTCCTTTTAAAACCCGACACGCCTTCTGCTCCCAGGTACCACAAAGCCTCTGATCCAATTCATAGTTATACACACTATTGCTTTGTTTTTCATTTTGCTTTATTTCCCAAAGAAACTCTCACTTGTCCTCCACGATAAAAATATGGTTGAAATAATTTCAATAAAATACGCGAACCCCCCCCCCTAGCAACAGTGTCACCACGGTAACATCCTCTGTTTTTTAAGATCACTGGTTCATCATCCCACTCGTGTGTTTAACGATTCTTACCGGCAATCGCATTTGACTCGTCTGCTGGTAATCATCTTCAAAAACAGACAATGGCTGGATATTTGTAAACATTTATCCGTAAACCTGATTTTGCATAAAACGTATAGCATTTTTCATCACAATACTGCCGCAGATTGAGGCTACGGCAGGGGGAGGGGTGATCGGGAACATAGGGGGGTGGGAGCGATGCCCTGCGTGTGCCCGGGAGAAAGAGAGAGCCGCCGATCTGCGGGGAAATGTTAACGGGACGCGTCCGAGACAGTAAATGAGCAACCAGATGCAACTCATCGCAATGATTTTTTAATTTTCAAAAATCTTTCTCCCCTACGGTCACTCACTTGTCAGCCCCACTGTCCAGCTACTAGATGACTGCGCACCCAGTCGGTGATCGCAGGATGGAGCCCGCGGTACTTATTTTCTTGCTCTATGTGATGATAGCCCATGAGCTGGTGTGTGGATGGATGGATTATCGGAAACAGGCAGCCAAGCCCCGGACACATTCCCGGCAGATGTGGATCTCCAGGTGAGGGCAGACCGATAATCGAGGCGTCCTTACCATGGTCCGTGAGGACCGCGTGTATGTGTGACAGATTTAAGGAGATCGAGTGTGTGTGTGGTGTGTGTGTGTGTGTGGGGGGGTAGTGCTTGTGTTTTTAAATGTTTGTGGTAAATGTTGGTGTGTTCTGAATGTTAATCAGACTCAGTGTCAACAAACAAGCAGTATCAACAAATTCGTGAAACGAGAATTTTTAAAATGAATAAATGTTGCGTTCAATTATGTAACTTAAATGGAAACAATGTATGAATGAACCGAATCGTGAAACCAGACTCTGCTGTTTGCATGAGTAAAATTGACATTATGTGAATTGCTGGAAACAGAGTAACCTCATTATTGTCCTGCTTTTGTTCCAAAACACAGCGTGATCAGGTTGCCTTGTGTGGTGCATCACATTAACCTGTGACCTTTGTTGACCACGCCCCTTTCGGCACTGCAGCCCCCGTTCCTGTCAGCGCCCCTCCCGGGTCACCTGCCAGCCTGTGAGGTCCGAAAGGGAGGCTGACTGGAGGAAGAGGGGCAGAATCGTCCGGAAGGCTTGAGAAGGGACAGACAGTCAGACGGATGGACATTTTGCACACTACGGTTGTTTACCTGTGACTGTTTACACTTTTGTGCATTATTTATCGACCTGTGTAATCACCTTTTGCTGTTCCATTATTTAACTTGTGTGCCTGTGGGTTCAGCATATGGTACAGATATTATTTTTGTCATGACAATAAAGCACCTTGAATTCGTCGGAGAGGGAGTGTGTTCCGTCGGAGAGGGAGTGTGTTCCGTCGTGGCAGCAGATGTGCACTACACTCTCCAGCCCTCAGCCAAATGAACCGTCTTCTCTGCTGGTACACGGGCTTTGATGATCCTGAGTCTTACAAGCACGTCTTCACATACTGAGCTGAAAGATGTCACAGAAACTGCAGTTAAGCTCAGCAGATCCCAGATGAGGAGCTGAGTGCCCCTTGTTGAATATTATACGCTTTTTTGTAAATCACTACAAACGACATTGCAGAAATTCAGCAACAGGTGAAGGTTTTAACTCTGAACTTGCAGATTGCCGAGACGGTGTTTTTTACACCTACTGGTTTGGGGGGGGGGGGGTGTCACCTTACCTTGCGTATCTGGAGAGGTTTCGCCAAATTTTCTTGAGATAGCCCCCTTCATGAATTCCTGGCCCCTCTCACAGTCATCCATCATGCCATAAAATGTCCCTACTAAGCATCTATATGTCATCATGTGTGTGTAATTATGCGTGAGTGCTAGAATTGTGTCATAGTGGATGGTCCATGATCCTTTCTTGGGGATGCCAGGCCAGCAAGGAATTCTTGCCTTCTGGAATGTTACTGCAGACCAAACTAGCTGCAGTATTTGTTTGATTAGTATGCTTGAAATGTATACTGTGGCATTGCAATGGGCACACATGCAATAGTCAGCATGTGATGTAAGTAAGATTTAAAAATCATTTTTGAATAATAAAGATTTCATCATTTAAAGTAACCCTAATAGTCTTTAGGATGCAGTTCCTCAACTAAACATAACGAAAAAAATGACTGATCCGTATGGTGGACTTGGCCTCAGTAATGTACGGATTCATAGTAAAAGATAAGGAACAGATTCTTATTTATATGGTTGTGTGTTTGTTTGTTTCTGACTCCCCTGCTTAAGGTGTTGGAGATCTGGCAACCTGAATGCAGACCCCCACTGGAGAGGGGTGTTTACAGCAGTGATTCCCAACCCACGGGTCGTGACCAAAAACTTCTGAAAGGGTCGCAAGGCAGAGTTGTAAACGTAAGCATTTAAAAACAAGCAAGGTTCTATGCTGATCCGCGATCAGATTTCCTATGCTAATGGGCCTTTGGTCCGCAGATGCTTGGCGTAAAACTAATTAACCCTCAACCAATCCAAGAACCAAACCGCAGATGCTTAATTTAAAATTCACTGGCACCTCCGATCAGATTTTTGCAATAGGCATTGGTGTAAATTGCAAAGTGCACTGCGTGTTTGATTGTAGCGTTAATTTTGGCCTATACTTGATACAGGGTCACAGCTGAGCTGTCATGGTAAAAACTGGGTCGTGGTGCAAAACAGGTTGAAAACCACTTACAGGCTGCAGGTCACTGGGAAGCAGCTCTGTGTCTAATTCTGGCCACGTTCTGCTGCTCTATCCCGGAAAGGAGCCATTAGAAATGTAGTATGGATTAGGTCCGTGAACAATTAGCGGCGGTACTAGCCAGCGTAGCTTCTCTGCCTGCTGTACGGTGGTGGGAGGAGCCTTCCGCGAAATGCGCTTGGCCAAACGCCCAGGCCAGCATATTGCCTCCGTCCCTCGATGGCATCCTTTACACACGTGGGCGATTTCGTGTCCCACAGGCGGCACACCGAGGAGAAAAGAGGCGAGACTCTGCTGGCCGTGAGGACCGCCGCTCCGCGTGCGTGTCTGCGTGTGTGTGTGATCGAGGGTGCGAGTGTCTCATTGTTTAATGATGTGGCAAGACTGATGTGCAAGGAATGGGCTGAGAGAGCTGACACGTGCATCGCCGCACCTCTACCGGCTGCCCACCTGCTCCATCAGGCTGATTTCCTGTGGGAGCCCATGTCAGGATTTCCTTTGGGTGGCACGGTGACTCAGCAGGCAGCAATGTCACCTCACGCTTCTGCAGCTGCAGGGTCCAATTCCGGGCTCCGATCTCTGTGGAGATGACGTCCTCTGCTTACTTTGATACGGAGTCCAATGACCTGAGTTTGACAAATGTCTTTCAGCTGCTCTAGAGTGTGTGTGTGTGTGTGTGTGGGTGTGTGTGCGTGTGTGTACGTGTGTGTGTCCTACCACAGACTGGCATCCCCCTCAGAGTGCCCCCTGCTTCGTGCCCTATGCTGTCTGGAACTGGCTCCAGACCCACATACCTCCCCAATGGCCATTACATGATTAAATGGATTGATACTTTTTATAGCTATTTCGCTATTAATACTTTAAATGAAACTTTGCCCCTATCTCATACTGCTATTGTCCTGTCCTAATACATTTCCCAATGTATTTCAGGGGTAGACGTATATTATTACTTTAGCCAGTTTTAAGTCAGATATGCTGAGCAGATACTGTATCTATGGAGCTCAATACGGGAATTTCACAGATAACCTTCATTCGGAGAAATAAATCATTACTGAGATCCCTACAGATTAATAGCTAAAACAGGGTCTTATTCATAATGTTTTAATGACAGTCCCTGTAGGTACATTCAGTACTGCTGGCGTTGCTCGAGTATGTGTGTCTGTGTGTGTGTTTGTGTGTTTATGTGTGTGCGTGTGTGTGTGTATCTGTGTGTGTATCTGTCTATTTCTGTGTGTGTGTGTGTGTGTGTGCATGTGTGGGTGTGTTTGTGTGTGTATCTGTGTGTGTGTCTGTCTATTTCTGTGTGTGCGTGTGTATGTGTGTGTGTGTATCTGTGTGTGTGTCTGTCTATTTCTGTGTGTGCGTGTGTATGTGTATCTGTGTGTGTGTCTGTCTATTTCTGTGTGTGTGTGTGTGTGCGTGTGTTTGTGTGTGTATCTGTGTGTGTGTCTGTCTATTTCTGTGTGTGCGTGTGTATGTGTATCTGTGTGTGTGTCTGTCTATTTCTGTGTGTGTGTGTGTGTGTCTGACTGCTTCACTTGCTGATCATTGTCAAACAGGCTCATCACCTGTGTCGCCCAGTCATCTCTCCTGGGGACCCTCTGAATCCAGACAAGCATCTGCAGATGCCCTTAAAACAAGGAGCAGACTGGCTGTCCCTTTGCAGAGTGGCTCAGCCCTGCAGAGTCTCATCCCTGCAGAGTCTCATCCCTGGTTGGCTGCTAACTTCAGACACCAGTAAGTGACCTTCACCTTTGTGGCCAAATGCTTATCTAGAGATGCTTTCAGTGATTAAAAGGTACGTTTAACACTAACTGCTGTACTGTAAAACGTTAACTGCAAATGCCTAATGGATCATAATTAAATTTAGTTAAAATATGAGAATAATTGTTAAACTGCTTTCCGTATTTAATGTAATACTTTTACAGGATTATGAAAAATTCATCATTGATACTATGTGGAAAATAATTACAGTAAAATATATTCTGCTGACTTTCATAGTTGAGATAGTTCACCTAATCATTATTTGTAAAATCCTTTCCTGTGCTTTCAAGGTGAATGACATTGATATGTAATAAGGGTAAACTTTGTGATTTGACCTTGACCAAAATTTAGAAAAGAAGAATCATGAATTTAATGTGTTTTACGTGTCAGGTGCACTGATCCAAAAAAATCCTGCTGAAGTCAGAGCTGAACGTGTCAAACAGAAAACATTTGTATATGACCCCCAGCGGCAAGTCTCAGCTTCACGGTAGCTTCATTCTGTGACTTATAGGAGGCTTTAGTGACATACAGTGGTGACAGGACAGGGCCCCCTCCCCTATAACAGGTCGGCCACGTGCTGTGGGGGGTTTTGGCCCAGTTATCGAGGCCCCTGTATTATCGGGCCCCTGCTGTGTTTCCTGAATCGTGTCACTGACTATTTGTTTGCTCTTATGCAGGATAATATGGGACAATAATGTGACATAACGCCATACCGAACGGCTGCCCCCCACCTGCATAAGTCAACATTCTATAGCAGGGGCTTCAATAGGGATGTTTTTGGGTGGGGGAGGGAGCATATAAATGTACTCTAGTTTATATATCCATCCATCCATCCATCCATTTTCCAAACCGCTTATCCTACTGGGTGGCGGGGGGTCCGGAGCCTATCCCGGAAGCAATGGGCACGAGGCAAGGAACAACCCAGGACGGGGGGCCAGCCCATCCTAGTTTATATAGTGTGTTCTTATTCATTTTCATTAAAACCAGACCCCCCCCCTACAAGTAAAGACCGAGCCCCACGCCTTTCATAAATCTCTAATGATGATCTTGTTCTGCAGTCAAGATGTACCTTGGTTAAACCTCAGACATTCATTACAAAGTTTGACAAACTAGTACAGTTTAAAAACAAAACACAAAATAAATTAAAGAGCTTAATAAACAAGAAAATTTAAACCATGTTCCGTTAAAAATTAGAGCGTGCTGTTTCGGCATCCAGTCTGTAAACAAACTGATTCAGAACCCCCCAACTCTACAAACCAGGCCAGAAGCACGACTGGGTCTCTCCTGCTGAGAGTCAGCCAGGTCTCCAGCCTGAACCTGGCACACATTAGACCATTGCTGTCCATATCTCTCTGCAGAGCTGCCATGTCCTCCGTGTCAGCCAGCTCTCGCCTGAACAAGAGCTTACATCAGCACTACAGGAGGCTGCCCCAGGGCGACGCGGCCCAGGTGACCTACGTGTGGATCGACGGCTCCGGCGAGACTTTGCGCTGCAAGACGCGGACGTTGGAGCGGGAGCCGCAGTGCATCGAGGGTAATGGGGAAACTTTTACGAAAACCATCTACTCATAGCATGCGATTTATGCACTTGTGTTCTTGAATACTTCCAACAAGGCAACAGCAGCGAAGTGTCTTGCTCAGAGATGCTCAGAGACCTAACTGGGGCTTAAACTGGGTCAAACGGGGGTCAGTGTCTCCGTACACATTACCTGTCCCATGACTGACTCTCTGCTCACGATCAGATGTGATTATCTGATTATGTCTGTGGCAGACCTTCCGGAATGGAACTTTGACGGCTCCAGCACGTATCAGGCAGACACCTCCAACAGTGACATGCACCTTGTCCCTGTGCGCATGTTCCGCGACCCTTTCTCCTTGGATCCCAACAAGTTGGTACTGTGTGAAGTGCTCAAGTTCAACCGCCAGCCTGCAGGTGACATTTCTGAGCCCATCTGCCCCTCCATCTCCCGATAGACTCCATCTTATTTCTGTTGGTGTCAATAGTAACGTCCTCAGTAGCCCCCTTTGTCTGTTTTTCACATTCTCCAGTAACTTCAATGAGTAGTTTCATTTGAGATAGATAGTCTAGTCAAGCTCATGGGCATATAACTGACTCATTTCAGGCAGAAGATATTCAACGACAAAGAGCTTGATCTCTGTACTGCATTTCGTTTGGCCCAAATATCATATTCCTTAACAATGTTTTATTTACTTTCTTTATTTCCTAATATCTTTAATATTTCGTTTACCTCCCCAGTGTCAGTCTGGCCAAACAAAACACCCCCCAAGTGAAAGATGATGATCGGTTCAATCGGCCCGAGTAGGGCTCCCCGGACTGGTTTATCTTGTAAGGCAGCTTCCACTTTGGATCCGTTTTCTGTGGACGTGGCAAAATCCAGTGAAAGACCGATACTACCTCATTAAACCTCTGTGCAGAATCAATTGTCACGGGGAGAGGTTGTCCATTATTGTGTCAGGCCCACTTAAAACCTTTCAGTGTCCATAGCCATTAGGAATTATTCTTGTCTTGCCGAATAAACATCTGGTCTACTATTCATACCCCTACAGCTGTTTCATATGGAGAGAGGACAAAATCAATGGGAACTGCAGTCTGCCTGCATTTGACATGTATAGCGTGTGCATTATATGTGAGGCCTTCATAGATTTGTACTATAATGTGAATCTTTTCCTGAGACGTGTCACCGTACCTTTAAATAGACTGTGTCAAGTGCTGCTGGAATTGTTTTTTGGGTGTTATCAACGTGGAAATCTATCATTGCAGTTTCCAGCAACCTCAGGCTGATTTACGAGTGGTTTCAAAAAGATGAACCATGTCACATCCTAGTTGTTCTGGGTATACAGCACGCACCTGCCAAACCACCTATTAAGTGATGATCTTCATTAGGTTTCTGATTAATTTCCCCACCAATACATGCTTTACAGTAATAGCTGACCCAGCAAGAATCTGTCAATCATGGGCACAGTCTCTATACCTTCTACGCTGTTTTGTGCAGAGACCAACCTGCGAGCCAGGTGTCGTAAGGTGATGGAGGACGTGCAGGACCTGAAGGTGTGGTTCGGCATGGAGCAGGAGTACACCTTGCTTGGGGTCGACGGCCACCCCTTTGATTGGCCGCAGAACGGGTTTCCGGGGCAACAGGGTAAGCCCCCCTCCCAGCAGGGGTCTGTGAGGCACAACACACTTAAAGCTCATTTATACTTCTGCACCAAATTGCCACCGTACCCTTATGTGCACCCCCCCCCCCCCCGCATGAAATGTAACTACACATCGCAGCAACCCACACCGCAACAACTGTGATTGGTTCCCTTGGTAACACTGCATTTACTGCTACGCAAATGTTCTGTTGCTGTTTATTTCCAGCTGGGGGTATTTTAGTGTGAGACAAGCTTGTTGGTAGCCTGCTGTTTTTACCACGGTTGCAGCTGCTCACGCTGTTAAAAAACACAGTTGCATTTATTTACACTAAGGCTATCGCAATGGGATTTTTTTTGAGCGTACAAGAGGACACATGCAGCGGCAGGAAACACTAAACTGATTCTTAAACTGATACTAGATAATCTTGAAAAGGAACAGTCATTAAAATTGGAAAGATTGCTAAGTTTTGTTTCCTACAACAGAGTAAAAATGTTTTAAGAAAACTATTCTCAGTCAAATGGTGTCAGTGTAATTGTGGAGCAAGACAAACACACCAGCACGGAAATATTAAGGCTCGCAACAGCGTAGGCCACTTGCAAAGGCTATGGTGTAAGCCCTGTGTAGGTTATGGTGTAAACTCTGTGTAGGTTATGGTGTAAACTCTGTGTAGGCTAGATACCAAAGTGTAAATCAACCTTTAGATGGTAAAGTTCTTTTGAATCTCCTGACCCAAAGTCAAGTGCTAAATAAATAAAATAAATTAAATAAACTGGGTCTCTATCCTCTTACACCCCAGAGCTTTCTAATGCACTGAGCTTTGATCACATTCGGCATTTCTGATTGGATGAATCTTCTGAGTTGAACCAACCTTGTGTAATCTGGCTTCAGTCTTACGCAGCCGATAGGGCGGGTATGTGTCCTAACTAAGTACAGAATATAAATATCAGTTCTAATGCAATGCCACACCAGGAGGAAGCTGCACCTTTGAGATTTAGGGTGTCCAGCTTCTCCTGTGCTCCCCAGGCCCGTACTACTGTGGTGTGGGGGCAGACAGGGCCTATGGTAGGGACATCGTTGAATGCCACTACAAGGCCTGCCTGTATGCTGGGATCAAGGTCGTCGGCACTAACGCAGAGGTCATGCCCTCTCAGGTAAGGAGCTGCCAATTAGCCACATCCTACTACTGTATCTCCATCCACTTAACCCCTGGCAGAGTGATCATATCACTACTGGCCCTTTGATCAAGACCCCAAGCTGCAGATGCTGGCCGGCCCTCCTCTCTGACCTCAAGCTTTCCTCGCTTGTATGTCTCTTTGGACAAGAGCGTTTGCTAAATAAATGTAAATGCAAACTCACAGTCTAGTGCATTGTTTGGCATAGCTGGTATGGTTGGCGAGGCCGTGCACATCATGTCCAAACAGCTGATTAAAGTCACTTACATAACAGGAATGTAAATCACTGACGTGGCTAAAGAAATGAATTTTTACCCTTTGCTTCTGAAGAAATCCTATACATTTTTGGAGGGAAATTCTCTTTTTCGTTAGAGGTTGTATTAGAGCATTCTGGAGAATTAAAGAAAGGCAACGTCAGTTGTGGGACGTCAGTCTTTTTAAGGCTGTGACTTCATCCCCCTCCTCCCACTTATTTGCCCTCTTTAATTGCCCCCATCTTCCTCCATCACTGTCCTGTTCATATCCCGCCCTGCGTTCTGCAGTGGGAGTTCCAGGTGGGCCCAGGGGAGGGGTTGGACGTGGCCGACCAGCTGTGGATGGCACGGTTCCTGCTTCACCGCGTGTGCGAGGACTTCGGGGTGGTGGCGAGCCTGGACCCCAAACCCATCACGGGGGACTGGAATGGCGCGGGCTGCCACACCAACGTCAGCACAGAGGCCAGCAGGGCCGAGGGGGGGCTGCAGTGAGTATGAAACTTCTGGGAGTGCATACGGGGAGACACACACACACACACACAGATATCCTAGCATAATGCATAATAAATGCACAACCAGACATATATACAAAATCAGGGCATTTTTCCAGTGGGCTGGTGGGTTTGTGTCCTCCTCCACTCAGTAAAATTCATCAGAGGGAACCCCCCCCCCATCAAGAACTGGTAAAAATATTCTGTTTGTCTGTGTGTTGGGCCAGTCCTGGCAAACGCTCTGAGCTCATTTTTATTCATAGTCCAGAGCAACGCGATAAACATTAATGTGCATATCGTGCAACCATAAAAATGTAGCCCATGTGTCAAGGAGAAGATGTTTCTAGATCCACAAGTAAGGGAATTGTTTGTTTAAGTAGATTTATGGAGTCAGTTAAACCTGTCTGTCAGGACAGGATTGTTGATCTGCCATTAGGCTGTCAGACTGGAGAACAGAGGTGGAGACGAGGTGAAGGTCCAGGAACCTTAAGCACTCATTACAGGGCAGGTTTGTGCTGTTTCCCAGTTGCTAAGAAGGAAGCAAACATAGTTACAAACCCTGCATTGTGACAACATTCACACACACAGATGAGGGAGAATCACTCAAATTCATCGCAGCAGACTTCAAACATAATGAAATATAAATAAGAACCTGATGCTCCCCACCAAAAAAAGGTACATTGAGGAGGCCATCGAGAAGCTGAAGGAGCGACACGCCCAGCACGTCCGTGTGTACGACCCCCGCGGGGGCCAGGACAACCTGCGCCGTCTCACGGGACTCCACGAGACATCCAGCATCCACAGTTTCACCGCCGGCGTGGCCGATCGCGGCGCCAGCGTCCGCATCCCTCGCCAGGTGGGCCTGCAGGGACGAGGATACTTCGAAGATCGGCGGCCGGCGGCCAACTGCGACCCCTACGCCGTCACCGAGGTCATTGTCCGCACCTGCTTCCTGGGATTCCCTGGGGGAGAGGACTCCCCTGAGCCGGGGGCCCGTCTTCTGCACCAAGCGGGATGGTCGGAGGCCTGAATATTTTTGCATAAACTACCATGTTTAATAACCTCGGGAGATCTGAAGTAGTATAGCTTGGCATTCCCCAAACTCTGAAGCGCAGATGTAGATTATTTCAGGTATTTTTAGCTTTCATTAAGGGAATATATTTCTGTAATACTTGTATTTTGGACTGACAAAATGTCACCTTGCCCCCCCCCCAGTCATATTTCATATATAATTTTACATATTCGCGGGCCCTGTCAAGTAATGGGCCCCCTGAATCTGGCTGCGTAT
>JAODJX010000119.1:7147507-7162758 GCA_026776945.1 Isichthys henryi | reverse complement strand
GCCCATTGCTTCCGGGATAGGCTCCGGACTCCCCGCGACCCACTAAGGATAAGCGGTTTGGAAAATGGATGGATGGAAGTCTTTTCCAATTTGGCATTTGATTTTCTTTGTTACCCAAACCAACATGACAGGAAACTGTGAACCTAAGACCCCCTCTGTTTAACCTTGCAAAAAATATAACTATTAATCCATTGGTCTAACAATCAAAACCACCAAATACAACCCCCTGGTCCCCCCCCCCAAGCTCAACCCAAAGTTATTTCCTTCCACTAATTAACTTGCAAGTAACTAACCTGTAGCATGTCGAACAGCAGTGCTAACCAAACCAGTACTGATGCATGAAAAATTTGCAGTATTCATAGGGTTAATTTTAATATAATGCAAATGCTTCCACCTATATCTTTGGTTGCATTTCTCTCACTACTCATCCATATTTCCTCTGTCTTGCTGCCCAAACATTGCATCCTGCACACACTAAAACCTTTAAATGCCTGTGTTTAAACTTTTAGTTGTGATTTGCGATTTTATGATGGGAAAGTGTTTTAATCACCCAGTTTTTCGTAAAGGCACTTTAAACTATGTGTAGTGAAGTATTTTCTCTGTCCTTTAGCTTCTAAACAGGGAATCTCAAGAACCAAATGGCGCAAAAGATGAGACTCGGAGTGGATTGGAGGCAGGGAGCCCTCCTCCAGCCCTACCCCCTCAACCTCAGCTACCTCAGAGCCAAAGCGATGCATCGGCGCCCCCCAGCAAGCCTCAGCCCGGTCAGACCCCGCTTGGACCACCGCTCCTCTGAAAAACCCCCACACTGGGTCCAACATTCCTACAGTTTTCTTTCAATCTTCCTTGCTTGGGTTGCTCTCTGCAAAAATCACCTGGTTTGAAGAGCTGATTCGGGTCCTGGGCCTGTGTTCAGTACTTGCGACTTGCCGTCGTGTCAGACATAACTAGCTGTATTAATTCTAGGGGTGAATTAATGTCTCAAATCAGTAGATCTCTGAGATGGAGGTAAAGTGAATGACGATAACTAATCAGATTGTGAGGAACTGTTTGTTTTTTAGAGAGCAATTGAAGGTTGTTTTGTGTTGAAGTTGAAATGGGGAAATATCTTTATTCTTTCACACTGAAAGTAAAGTTTGGGTTTGCCAAATGGTTTGTTGTGCATTTGTGTAGTAGAGGTGACATATTCCTTCACAAACCATAAGCAGCTTATTTACTTACCATGTAGGGAAGGAAGCATCTTGGTGCTGGAGGTTAACAAAGCAGCTTCTTCAGCTGGCTGTACTTAACTATTCCCTGAGGGCACCATCTCCACACGAGGCGGAGACCCCTCAGTCACTTAACTGCACCCTCACCACCCTGCTGTTCCAGCAGCCACCGGCGTCTCCCGGAAAAAGAAGAGGAAGATGGGGACATACAGTCTCGTTCCCAAGAAGAAAACCAAAGTACTGAAGCAGCGCTCCGTGCTGGATCTGTTCAAGGACCTGTCGCGGAAGGCCATTCAGGCCCAGGTCAGACTGCGCTCGACCGCACCGTGGTTTGGCTTCCTCTGCGAGTTCACAGGAAGTTCCTGCGACTTTATGCTACCGGTCTTGGGGCTTTTCCAGTATTGTCTAAGACCAAATGTGCGGCTATAATCACCTTTCATTCGGATGATGGCTTCATGATCATTAGTCTGCGTAAAAATTATTGGGAGATGTGTGACGTGAGATTATTGCGTCTGTGTGAACTTAACCCATGCAGAACACTTGTGTTCATCAATTTTAAAAGGGTCAAAATATTAGTTCTTGAGTTTGCGCCATTATTAATGTAACGGAGGCTTCTGTTATGTCAACTGAGTCATAGTTAATCTGCCGTCTGCACTCAGCAGCAGAAGGGGCTCCGGGTGAATGGCGAGAGCGTGGAAGACGAATCTGAAGAGGAGTCTGAGGACGGCGAGGATTCCGAGGAAGAGGACGAGCAGGTCGGCGACGAGGCTGCCGCTGTTTCCCGAGAGGAGCCGAGAGCTCCCGACGCTGCTCTTCAGGTCGGTCTACCCGGAGCAAAAGCTGCAGGCTCCTCGTTTGAAGGTTGTGGGCCGGTAGGACATTAAGCTCCGACGGCATAGGCTGGAAATGAGATTCTGTCTTTCATACTGTTTATGAATGAAACAGTGCAATGCAAATTATGCATATCATGATGGATAACCACCAAGTTCTGTAATAGACTGAACGCATTCTGAGCCACGTTAAGAATGTATCGATGACACTGATTTTCAATCATGACTCTGAACGAAGGACCAGCTTGTAGGAGAACAGGAATCTGAGGAATCGGGTGACGACGAAGGAGAGGAGGAGGGCAATGACTCGGACCTGGTAATATTTCACCGAATCTGCTTTTAATACAGACCTGCTCGTGATTAGAAGGTTACTGGTTCTAATCCCATGGTTGGCAGAGTAATTTCAGCATTGGATTCCTGAGCAAGGCCCTTAGCCCTTGTTTGCTCCAGGAACTATCTGACCTTACTTACGTAGACTCAGTTCTATGTCAGTTTGAATAAATGCGTCTGCAAAAAAATCAGAACATGATAAATAGGAAAACATGTAAAAAATTGTGCATTGCATTGAACAGTGTGTGTACTTCTATGTGGTGTGTTGTGTTTAATTACCAGTCATAGATTAGGTCTGGTCTTGCACGGTTTCCTCAAACCGGTGCCACAGTAGCCAGAAGACAGTTTGAGATATGGAGCAGTTTATTTTTTTTGGATGTTGCATCAAATGCCCTTGGAGTTTTTAATGTGTCACCCCCATGTCTTATGTCTCACGGCCCTTCAGAGCTCGGAGTCCAGCCTTAAAAAGAGGATGAAAAAGAAAATAAAAGGAGACAAGCCCTTTCTGCACACATCCAGGAAGCGTAAGAGAAAGAAGCAGTCGAAGGCTGAGGGCCTCCCAGGTATGTCCTTTTGGTAAATCCCTGATAAATGAAATGTCTAAATGTGTATGGAGTGTGTAAGGCTGGCTGCTGCGCCCCCCCCTGTGGCTCCCTACCGCGACTGCGTGGTATTTAGAGCAGATTAGCTTCCCAGGAAGCGAGGAAGAATTTCCTGTTCGAGTCCCAAGAGGTGTTGTTGATCCTTTTGAGGGGAAAAGTGATAGTGTTACAGTAAAATCCCGTTATAGTGGACTCGCTTATAACGGAATATCGTCTGTAACGGACGCAGTCCACTGGTCCCGGCCGTGTGCCTTTGAGAACATGCAGAAAAAGCATCGGATACAGCGGACTCGCATATAACGGAATTTCGCTTAAAACGGACGAACGATTTGGTCCCCAGGGCCGCTTTTAGCTGTAGTTTTGCCGGTGATATCCAGCGCAGATACCTAGTCGGGATTATTAATAGTCACGCATCCTCTCAGGTGAAGTTGGATTACTACATATACAATATAATAATCTATATCACAAGTGTGTCTGCTGGGGTGTGGCATGAGTAAAATGTTGTCCTGTAGTTGTGTTTTGGGCAGACCGCCACTCTGGATATAACGGACTTTTTTGCCAGGTCCCTTGGAGTCCATTTTAATGGGATTTTACTGTGGTAGTTTTGGGATATGTATATGGCATCCCCCCCCCCACTAGCCAGCAGGACAGTATGTAGCTTCCCTCCCTACTTCAAATTACATACTTAGTAACATGACAACTTCTTATGGTATTGGAATTTTATTGATACTTAATTTTAGTAGGCAGTTTTCATATCTGTTCATTTCGTCATATTAGCTAAAAGTATTGTTCATGTTCTGGATTTTAATTCGGAGTCTTATGGATCCGTGTTTGAGGTTAAATTGACCGAATATCTGTATAAATGTTACCAAGTTCAGAGAAACTGTGGATTTGAGTTGCTTTTCTGCAGTGACTCAGATTCATTATTATTCAGACTATTCCTTTTTGGGGCTTTAATTTTAAAAGTGCCAGACCGGCAGGGATAGTCCTGACATGAAAGGTAATTATATAACTTGTGGAGCCGCTGACAGTAGCTTGTAGATTTGGGGGCTGCTTCTCGACAGACGTGTCTTGAACTGTTGGATGACTTTCACACTATAAGTTCATATACTTCCTGCCTTTAGTCTTCATTACATTATGCCACTTAGCTTGTTCGTTTTCAGAATATGAAAATAAAATACTTTCGCATCCGACACACATCTGTGCGGATTCTTGGGGTGTAAATTGAAAGGAATTCTGGGCTACATGGAGTGTCTTGATCAAAGATATGTTAAACCCGGAAGCGTTTTAATGGTTTTGGATGTTGTGTTGACTGTTGCCACACGTTTGATCCAAGCAGGTAATGAGGCGGAGGTCCAGTCACAGATAAACACCAGTAAGGAGTACACGGAGGTGCCTCTGGTCTCCTTGAACCTAGAAGTCCAGGAGGAGTTTCTTGTGTCCCAGCAATCAGGTGAGAGGCTTGAGGGTCTTTGTTTCTATTGGTCCTCTTTGTAGAGTCATGATAAATACAAGCAATGGTTACTGTAAAGACATGGCTACCCTTGACACTCCTTTGTGGTTATGTGTGCATTGTCTTTTGCTAAAAGCAGGACCCACTGTGTAGACTTTTGTTCCAGGCAGTCAAATTTCATTGGGTGGTTAAAAAATACTGACAAATGGGAATTGCATGCCGTCGTAAAGATTAAGGCTCAAGGTAGAATTTTCCGTCTTAATTTCAGGTCGTCTTTCAAAGTATATAACCGAAATATTGTACAATTGTCCAGAATTGTTCCAGAGATGTATAAATGGCAAGAGGACTGTATAAACTTGGTTTTCTTGGGATAATTGCATCAAATCATTGCTTCATTCACTTGGTGTGGTAAACAAACTAGTTGGTAAACATAATTTGTTTTTACGACATTGTCTATTCTGTGGTCTCCAAAAGACTGTCTTCTGGGGAAGGATGTGAACCTTACTGCTGTAGATTTTGACCTCCTTACTCAAATGATCAAATGATCCATGAATATACTTGTTGGGATTGGCTCCCCCTGGTGGTGACTTAAAACACTGTTGTGTAACAGACTGAAGAATTTGGTAGTTTGTCATGTAGTGCCTCGAACCTCAAGTTCTGTACTTTAGTCAGACGAGAATGTAGCGCGTCATTTTGGTTTGCTGTAAGACTGAAATATGAGTCTGTTTGAGAGCAGTTTAAAGTCCCTTGGTGATTACAGGCTCCAGAAGAATGTGTTTCTCATCTGAATGTTTGATTTGCTGCTGTGGGTTCTCATGGTTCTCATGGTATGTGGTTCTCATGGTATGTGGTTCTCATGTATTTGTCTGTGGGTGTCATCAGCTTGTTGAAGAAACAAAGTGAAAATGTTCAATAAAATGCTTGTTTTGGCCTCCTCCTTCCAAACAGAATGAGATTAAGCAGTATTCTTTATGTCTAGGTCTGCCTGGAGGCCCAGGGGGGGTGGAGACAGACCTGGTGCAGGAACTGCCCCTGTGCAGCTGCCGAATGGAGACGCCAAAGAGTCGAGAGATCCTCACGCTGGCAAACAGGAAGTGCATGGCTACAGAGAGCGTGGATGGGCAGGTAAGCTGGACTCTCAAATCTGGTCATTGTCAAATCTGGGTTTCCTTCTAAAACGTAGCTCCTAGTTTTTATGCAAATGAACATAATTCTCACCTTCAACACATTCGCCGAACCATCAACCTGTGCATTTGTGTCCTCGTAGCTAAGTCGCTGTCAGAGCAGTGTGACAAAACACGAGATGATGCGGCCCTCCAACACGGTACAGCTCCTGGTTCTGTGTGAGGATCATCGGGCCGGCATGGTCAAGCACCAGTGCTGCCCCGGTTGCAGCTTCTTCTGCCGGGCGGTAAGTCGACGTCTCTCCGGAGCCCATTTCTAGTCTTGTGCTGCAAGCATTTCAGACTTTGCCGGAATCCACTTTTGGTCGGTGCTTTTTGGGATTTCGGGGATCAGAGGAAAGAGTGGGGTTGTGTATTTCCCCGCCTCACTCCTCTCTCAGGGGTATTGTGTCATGGGTCTAACCGTTTCATTGTTACCACCACATCTGGCTCTTCCTGTTTCTCTGAAACTACCGAAGTAGAGGTTCTGGGCTTGACAAGATACCCTCCTTCAATGCAAGAGGATGAGCTAGTGGCGGGTTGTTAACTCCGGCATCTTGGTTTCTTTATGTTGGACGGTGAAGGGGACCTTTATGGAGTGCCAGCCGGACAGCAACATCTCTCACCGCTTCCATCGGGTCTGTGCCTCTGTACTGAAGGGTCAGACCTTCTGCCCACACTGTGGCGAGGATGCGGGCAAGGCCAAGGAAGTAACTATCGCCAAGGCAGACACAACCTCCATGGTACCCCTCTCCCCAGGCCCGAAGATGCCCACTGTGTCGGAGGGCAAGGCCGACACCACCACTGGGGGGTCTGTCTCTGCTGCAGTTCTCAAATTGTGAAAATATCCTTTACCGTTATCAATGTCATATCAGCTTTATGGCTAGAGCAATTGGCTTATAGGCGCCATTCTCCTCCCATTACAGTCTAGCTCATGTGCCCAGGTCTAACGACCACCGAGCAGACAGCTCTTTGCCAAGAACCCCAGAAATGTCTGACACTCAGTCACCTGGGTCCAAGGCTGCCATGGCCATGGGACTGGGGCTCGGATCTACGCCAACACCAGGACCACCAAAAGAGACTCTGGAGAGCGTACTCCTTGCTTTGGATGCAGAGAAGTAGGTTTGAAGCACTTTGATGGTAATGGTCATTTCCCATAGAAGATGTTCTGCATATTCCCGATGTTTGTTGGTCATCTCCCTTCTTGAAAATGCTGTTGTCCTATAGGCAGAGAGTAATGAAGTCTTATTTTACCTGCTCTGTTCAAGGCCTAAGAAACTGCGATTCCACCCAAAGCAGCTGTATATTTCAGCCAAGCAAGGGGAGCTCCAGAAGGTCCTGTTGATGCTAGGTAGGTTGTTTTTTTGTGGGGGGGGGTATGATTTCACCCTACGCCCCCATCTATGGTTGTCCTCAGTCATTGAACTTCTAAAAGCAGATTTAAACTGAACTTTAAAGAAGACAGAAAGCCCTGTTATTTACTCTAGTCCTTCCATTTCAACGATTCTATTTCTTTGCCTTAGTGGATGGAATAGACCCCAACTACAAGATGGAGAGCCAGAGCAAGCGCACACCCCTGCATGTAGCTGCTGAAGCAGGACATCAGGAAGTCTGTCACCTGCTTGTGCAGGTAAAGTTTTCGGTACAGTTTCATTTAGGGTCAGGAGTGTGGTGATTCTGCTAATGTGTAGGATTTGGATTTAATTTCTTAGATGTTTGCACCAACAGCACGCAGTAGAGAACAGACTTGTTGCCATTGGTACCATGATCTGCTTTCCAAATGGATCTTCTGTGGGCAGTAAAGAGAGGTAGGAGGCTGAGAAATCTGACCCGTTCTGTTCTAGGCTGGGGCAAACCTTGACATGTGTGACGATGACCAGAGAACACCTCTCATGGATGCCTGTGAGAACAACCACTTGGAGACAGTCCGGTATCTTCTCAGGGCTGGTGCCATCGTCAGCCACAAGGTCAGTCCTGACTCCTCGACTCTTTCCCCCTTGTGAATTTATGCTGCAATGAGCTGCGGTACCTTAGAACTTTACTTAAGAGATCATGAATATTTGCTCTTCAGAATACAGAGAGGTTCTAAACTTCCCATGAGTCTTTAGTTCGTGTTAATGCGATCTGAGGAGTTCTTAGAATTTAATGAGGGTTATTAAAATAGAAACAGTAAGGAAGGCAGCCTGGCTTTCAGTGGGCCCTCACTCAGCTGTGATGCGGTGGTTTCCTGTAGCGTGCTATCCTCGAGTAATCTGACCATCCATTTCAGGATGTGGAAGGCTCGACGTGTCTGCACCTGGCTGCTAAAATAGGACACTATGACATTGTGCGACACCTGCTGGATACCTGCTCGATAGATATCAACTGTCAGGTGGGAAGATGCTCTGGCTCCTTCATCCTTGTCGCTGGCGTGTGCTGTGGTCGTGGCTGCTGGGCAGTTCCCACCATACGTTTGTCTACATGGAACCCAGCACCATTCACAGTCTGGCCTATACTGATCTGCCGTTCTTTCAACGGGTTTCATTGATTTCTTTTTAAACTCTGTTGTAGTCAAACTTGCAGTATAATTTCCATCAACAGTGGCCTCCTTGACTAATTTCTATAATAAATGAAGGTGTGTTTTTTTTTTTTTGATGTAATAAGAAATTGACTATGGTGCAACTGAGCCATAGGCAGCTGTGAATTGATATAGTCAATTTCAGGATGACGGCGGGTGGACAGCCGTGATCTGGGCCACGGAGTACAAGCACGTGGACCAGGTGAAGCTGCTGCTCTCCAGGGGCGCCGACATTAACATCAGAGACAAGGTCAGTGAGGTTTTGATCGTAGGATTTTCAGCATTTTCTGCTAATCTCACCCAATGCTCAAAGTCTTAAGTTACAGGTGTTTTCTGTCCAGTCAGTCAAAGCGTGATACTCAAATATTCAGCATCACCAGAGAATCCCTGTACTCACACCTGTAGGAGGCTTTTTTTTAAAATATATATGTTGTGGATTTTAGTTATATGCCTGTTTATACAGCTGACTGTTTATTAATTGGAGTCAGGTTATTCATTCTGCCCAAGATCTTCCTGACTGCACATTAATGATCGCTGTGGTGGCTGGGCACAGGAGGAGAACATCTGCCTGCACTGGGCGGCCTTCTCTGGCTGCGTGGAAATCGCCGAGCTCCTGCTGGGCGCGCGGTGCGATCTGCACGCCGTCAACATGCACGGCGACTCTCCCCTTCATATTGCGGCGCGGGAGGACCGGCTGGACTGCGTGACGTGAGTTTGAGCTGACCCTGAAAAATCTGACTTCGTCACCCATAGATGTGTGAAATGTTTCTTGGGTCACGCTAATGCGTAGTTGCCCAACTTTCATATAATAACCCGTTAAGCTTAGTCACATGGCATCGGCCCCTCTTACCTAAATACTTGTAGACTCTTCC
Organism: Isichthys henryi; assembly: GCA_026776945.1. Lineage (NCBI taxonomy): Eukaryota > Metazoa > Chordata > Actinopteri > Osteoglossiformes > Mormyridae > Isichthys > Isichthys henryi. The sequence goes on along the minus strand of JAODJX010000119.1, from coordinate 7,153,743 downwards.
TGTCACGTGGTGCCAACGTGAACCTTAAGAACCGCGAAGGGGAGACCCCCCTGGAGTGCTGTAGTCACAACTCCAAAGTATGGAGCACCCTTCAGGCCAACCGGAAGCTGAAGGAAGCCGCAGGCACCCAGGCACTACAGGAGGAGAAGGTCCTCAACAGGTATATCTCTGCTTCCCACTTTTTCTTACCCAATAAAGCTTTCATATAATTCGTCACTGTTTTTCCCCCTTAGCGTTGTTGACCAGTTCAGTAGGGGTTAGATAATCTGACATTTCAGTAGGTATGACTCAATTTCTACTTTCAGAAAGCAACTCAATGTCCTGTTCGCTTTGATCATACTTGTTAAAAAAAATAAATAAAAAAGAATATAGTCAAAAACTCCTCTGTTCAAAACAAGGATTTGTCATGAGGTAGCAAAACCTGAACATGTTGCGTAAGTCCTCATCTTTTGTCTATGAACGTCATTCATTCCAAACACCAGGGACATTGCACGTGGCTACGAGAAGGTCCCTGTTCCATGTGTGAATGGGGTGGATGCAGAGCCCTGTCCCGACAACTATAAATATGTCCCTGTCAACTGCGTCACTTCACCCATGAACATCGACAAGAACATCACTCACTTGCAGGTGGGTGGCTTTGACTGAGTGCAAGTCGTCTATACTGAGTAGAAGTAGATTCTATAGTTGCAAAGTGGGTGGAATCTCCTGTAATACATATGTGGTCAAGAGGTCGCCAGCCCTCCAATTATGTTTACTGCTTTATTTTACATGTTCAAATGTTTTTTTTTTTTTTTTTTTGGCTTACTGTTACGTATTTTGGGCTTAATTTAGCATTCAGCAGATGTTGCTCTACTTTTGGAGGTTTGTGCTGACTTTCTACCTCAACCTGTTGTGGTCAACAGTACTGTGTGTGCAAAGATGACTGCTCCTCCACCAGCTGCATGTGTGGGCAGCTCAGCCTGCGCTGCTGGTACGACAAGGTGCGTCCTACCGCCACTCAACTGAAAGAAAGAAGACAGTGTGGTTTCTGTAGTAGTTCTTCTCAGACCGGCTCAGAATATTCAGGTGAGGTCTACCCCCAACTGATTGCTTTTTCTTTCTGGACAGGAGGGACGTCTCCTTCCAGAGTTCTGCCGTGAGGAGCCGCCACTCATCTTTGAGTGCAATCATGCCTGTTCATGCTGGAGGACCTGCAAGAATCGCGTTGTTCAGAACGGCCTGAGGTATCTTCAGGGCGAAGAGCGTGGACTTGTTTCCAAATAGCTCCTAGTCCCTGTAACTCATCGCCAGCTACTGTTGCACCAATGCGATACAAGACCTACCCAAAAGGCTCCTGATCTTCTCTCTCTGGAGTTCTGGCAACCTAATGTTATCTAAATGGATGGCACTATTAGCATACCATCCTGGGTCTCTGCTGACCTGCCTGCTTTGGGTGGTAGGTGGCAGGATGATTAGTTACATGGCATCCAGCTACTTTGCAGATGACCTATAAGTCAGGTAGCACCATCTGCAACATGATGCATGGTTGGAAAGTAGATGTTCTCTCAAGTGTTCCCCAGAGGTTCTCCGGCCACCTTCCGCCTCAGCAGTGTCTTGAGTTGAATTTGAGTGTCTGCAAGATTGAGTAATTGACGTGGCGTGCTTATCCTGAGTGACTAAGATGAGCAGGTCAACTACGAATGGCAGAAGTGGCACAATCCTTCTGTCAAACAAGCTCCCACCCACTTCGGAAGGCAATCTGGGTCATAATTCAATATAGGATGTGTTATAAATTTCATAAGTAGGGTTGGGTGCCTGTGGATGGTGCAGTGTTCATGTCACATAGTTGGATCCCTACGATTTTGAACACCCTCTCATTCTAGGATGCGGCTACAGGTCTTCCGGACAGCAAAGACTGGTTGGGGAGTTCGAGCCCTTCAGGACATCCCCCAGGGAACCTTTGTCTGCGAGTGAGTCCCATGGTTTGTCAGGTCCATCATAAAGGACAAAGGGAATTCTAGATGAGAGGAATGTGCAAGGTGTTTGAGTTCTGTGGTCTCAGACTGATGATGCTTGTATCACGAGTTAATGTGGTCCTTCCCTAAAACATTTATATATGCCTAAGAAATTGTACTGCCTACTCCCTGAACAAAGAACTGATTTGTCATTTTCTGATTTTTATCTGGAGTCGATTTCTCACGCTCTGCAGTTCTCGGCCTTTTTCCGATCGTAGTAGCAACACCTAATCCTGATCTACAGCAATCTTGTTCAGCACATGAGAAGTCAGTTTGCGACCACTTTCAAACAGTGTCTTTTGTTACAGAAAATCGAACATTAGACGCAAAACTTTAAATGGCTTAGTGTTCATGAACAGAAATTGACCGATGCTTTGTATGATGGCTGAAACTTGTCTCTGGTTCCCATCACAGCACTAGTCATACTACTGGGCCAGTTTAGTTGTCCTTGACGTTTTCCGGTTGGGGTCAGCTGGGTGTCATTAGACAAGGTGACTGTTGATATAGGTGGTTTATCAACATGACATCACTGAAGATTTAGCTCACAAACCCCAGACATGTGCTGTTAACACAATTTTGCACCCACTTTTTTCTGTAAATTCCCATGACTCTTTGGTGTTGAGAACGTAAAGCACAGATGGTGAAATTCTGGCTGCAAATTGTACTGGCTTGGGTCCAGAAATGGAAAATTAAACATGCAACGAAAACCAAATATAATTACTATATTTATAGATCTAATCACAGCAAGTGTAAGAAACCTTATATAAATGTATTGTTATGGCCCGGAAATTAAGTTTGTTTTGCTGGGGGGAGAAAACTGGAAAGGATTCATTTTGCTACCTGCAAAATGCAGTTTTATTGAGGGCACCAGTTACTGATGATGGTCATGTTCTCCTCCAATCAGATCTCAGCCCTCCAGTGTAGCAGCCGTTGATTGACAGGTGAAGTAGTTGGGATGCTGGAGGTCTATTTCCATCTTTTCACTGTATTATGACCAAGTTAGTACAGTAAAAGATTAATAAGATCAGGCTTAAGATCAGAGAAGGAATATATGCAGATGGGCTTGAAAGATACATGGAACTCGGTGATTTTTCACACATTAGCCACAGTAATTTTTCTCTGGGAAAATTCCAGTCGCAAGTGTCATTTTTTTCAGTTTAAAAAGTTCAAAAAGGTCCCCAGTAGGTGACAGTCCCGCTGTCTGCAGGTACGTGGGCGAGATCATCACTGACGCCGAAGCAGATGTCAGGGAAAATGACTCGTACCTCTTCAATTTGGACAACAAGGTAACTTCATCGATGAACAAAGGACTGACCAATTAGTCATTCTTTCGAAATGAAATGGCTATTAAATTTCCAATGTTAGGTCAGTTTACTCATTTTTTAGGGATGAATTTAAGTATCTTGTGGGGGATGGTCTGTATCTTATTGGATCTTTGATGGAGGTGAGAAGCAGGGAATAAATCTACAGTTTGAAAAAGAGCTGCTGTTATCTTGGATTTATTTCCGTAAGATGCCTGGGCTTGAAGTTTGCCAGTGAGGTTTGCGTCATGCTGATCTCCGTCAGTCAGCTAGCATGGACATTAACACATGGTGCAAAGATGTCAGCTGGGCAGTCTGTACACGGTGGTCTCTGCAGCCTCCCTCTGTGCTAATGCCCTGCTGGCCTGCGGGTGGCAGTCTGCTGGGTGTTTACATGTTGGTTCACTGGCGTCCATCAATTTCTCCACTCAGCTGTTGCCCAAAATCTGCTTACGGGGCAGCTGTACCCTGCCTTCTCCATTTGAGGGTGAGGGACGACCTGCGGCCAGTAACTTTTGGCATGGGGTTTGTGTACCTGCTGGCCCTTGCTATTCCACTGTTTCCTGCTGTTGTAGAGCAGTCGTCCCCCCCACGCCAGTGCCCTTGTGGGGTGGGGGATGGCTTGTAGTTCAAGCCGTCTTGGCTTATTACTTCTGGTTCGCCTGCCTCATGCCCACTCCCTGTACCGAGGAGCCCTAAAAATAGCCTTGCCATTGCTGATTGTGAGGGTGATAAATGTGTTGTCATAGCCCCCTCCACCCCCCCTCCCCGATCTCTTGAAACTGATTTGGGGTGGAGGGTGGTGATGAGATGGATTGATAGTTAGGGTACAGAAGTTTGGCCATTCACTAGTCCAGTCCACAACCGGTTCTTGTGGCCAAAGGTTAAATGAACATTAAGTACCTTTTTTTAAAGTTTGCATGAGACGACGTTCTGAAATGAATCAGAATTGTTGGTGCGAACCGTTAGTCTGGGAGCTCTTTGTCATTGCACTTTAATATAAAACACTGCATACATAATGTGTTGAAATGTAATTTGGGCAGTGTGTTTGGCCCAGCAAGTAGCTAAAGGATGCTAGAGAAAGAAATATAGCGGAAGTATAAAATCGGAGGACATCTTTGGAGAATTTCTTGGCGCTGTACTGCTTTGAAACTTCTGAGCTTTCTGTCAGCTTGATTCACTTGATTGGCGCCCAAGGCTGTCCTCTGCTAAAACACACCCCCTGCAGGTGGGAGACGTATACTGCATCGATGCCCGCTTCTATGGCAACATCAGCCGGTTCATCAACCACATGTGCGAGCCCAACCTGTTCCCCGTCCGCGTCTTCACCACTCACCAGGACCTCCGCTTCCCCCACATCGCCTTCTTTGCCAGCAAGAACATCAGTGCTGGCGATGAGATTGGGTACGGAAAAGCCATGTAGGCAACTTCAAGAAAAGCTCATCAACGAAATAATGTCGATTTCTGGCGCATAATTGTTGACAGTTGTGGACATATTTGTTACAGTCAGATCAATGCATGAATGTTTTATCCGAAACGACTTGCAGTAAGTGGAAGGGTTACACTCTGCGTGTGCTCCCTGGGATTTAAACCCACGACCTTTGTGTTAGTGCAGCGCTCTACTCATCGAGCTCCGGGAGCCAGTAGAAGCTAGATGAATTACATTTCGTGTGTAACCCACCTGGTTCTTCCTGATGTCCTCTGCATTTGCTTGTATTCTCATCTGGATCTCTGTGCCGGCGCAGGTTCGACTACGGTGACCACTTCTGGGAGATCAAGGGCAAACAGTTCAGCTGCCAGTGTGGCTCGTCGGCATGCCGGCACTCAGCGGCCGCCCTCGCCCAGAGGCAGGCAGACAGTACGCCCGGGGGCCAGCAGCCCGGCGCCCTCCCTGACACCAGCTCCTCTACCACACCCTCCAGCCCCTGCTGAATCCCACCCTGTGGCCCGAGCACCACCCACACCAGCACAAACCCCCCCCCCCTCCCCGCTCCCCCTTTGTGCGGGACGCCGCACTCACTCCACCTTGCCATTGTAACCAAGACTCACCGGGTGTAGTGGAACCCATCGCCCCCCAGGCTTTTGGCTTTTTGCCCCCCGCCCCACTGTACGGAACCCTGAAAACTGGATGTTTGCCAACTTTCCCAACAAAGATTTCGACAGTCTCCAAAACATATGGCGAGAAAAGGCCGTCAAATATCGTATTGCTTCCCTGTGCAATATTGGTGAAAGTGGACAGCTTTCCGGGGTTTTGTGCAGGGTTTCCTTGGGTAGCGGTTTTTAAAGGGGAGTTGATCATTTCATGAGGTTAGTATAAGGTTTTCCTGGCAAGAATCTGTAGCATTAGATTGGGCCATAACTTCATAACCTTTCTCTGTTGCAAGGAAAAGTGAGATTTCTGATAGGAAATATTCACGACCAGGTATTCCTCTGAGGAAAATACTGACGCGTAAATCAGGGCTTTTTGGTTCCTTGATGGCCACTGGTTTAATTTCTCACGGTTTAATTGGACCAATAATCGTCATGTTCCCTCCCACTCATTTATATCCAGTAAACAAAATTTGATTTGTAATTTTTTTTTTTTTTGGGATGTGGTCATGAACCTTGAACATGAACCTACTGCAACTGGATATTTGAGGCAGTAGGTTGAGGAGCTGTGTGTTCCCATTGGCCCTCTGGCATTCTGACGTCTCTCGAAGAAGGCAAGCCGCTCATGACATCCATTTTAAAAGCAAATGTCCTTCGTTAAATTTAATTATTAGGTTCATTATTTTTAAGTTACATTTACTAAGAACTCATGCGGCCTGTAACGTTGGGGGGGGGGGGGGGGTCATGGTTTTTTGGAGACCCTAGTTCCCACGGTGTCCCACCAGTGGCGCACCGGGGTGGCCGGTCCACCTGAGCTTTAGGGCCCATATGGGCGCCCATAGTCACCCTCGGG
>JAODJX010000119.1:7083964-7095908 GCA_026776945.1 Isichthys henryi | reverse complement strand
CCAGTTTTAAACCTGTCTGTGGATCAGCCCAACCCCCCCCCCCCCACCCCCCTTTCTCATTCGTCTCCTGCTCAGTTCATTGCCCTCTACCCCTGGGCAGTATTAATTTAACTTGGAATACTGTCGTTGTCGAAATGGTGTCGCAGTGGAATGACGACAGCCCTGTTCAGATGTGGAAGTGACGGAATTAGCGGCATTGTGGGGCCATGGATGACGGGAGCGATCGATCGACAGGGTTGGGAGAAACGGCCGCACCTCCATTCCTTCTCCCCTTCCTATGTCTTTAATGTTATGCAATATTAACCTTTCTAAATGTGTCTACAGTCCTATGTATTCGTGCTGTGTACATGCCCGTCTGCATGGTGGCAGCGGCTCTACTCCTGACTAATGATGGCCAAAACGACACTTCGTGAACCATTTGCTGTATTTTCTGACCCCACTAGATGGTGCTCTCTCTTCAAAAAAGGGCTCAAAGCATGCTCTAAGTAAACTAAGCGCACCATCTAGTGAGGGTCAGAAAATGCAGCAAATGGTTTCTGAAATGTTGTTTTAGCCATCTCTACTCCTGACCCTCGGCAGTCAACACATTAACAAGTTTGGCACATTTGGCTGAAGCTGTTACTAGGCAATTCTCGTGAGGCTTATAAAACCCAAACGAGATGTTTTATGACATAATTAATTGATGTATTATTATTTAAAATGCATATAATTATATTACTAGCCACTGACATCACTGTTGTTATTCGATTCATTTTGTTTGGCATGAGTTACTAAGTTGTGCAGTTACATTGCCCTAACCCTGTTTTTTACACTGGATAAGTGCAGTTCAGTTCAGGATTTTAGTGAATGTGAGATTTTTCAGGACCACGTTGGTTGTGTTATAACAGCACTGCCTGCACAGTGATAAGGTCATTAAATGCATGCAGTGGGCTTCAAGTTCTCATTATGTATTTCACAGGAAGGTCACATGGCCTGTAGTTTATATCTGCTGCGAGCTGGTTTCTGCTGACCGGTCTCTCTGTGAGATGGCCCATTTCAGCAGTAAGGGGGCCTATGATCATCTGAGAGCCTGCTGCTAAGGAGTGTTGGAGACCATGGAGATCACGGTGAACCTATCCTCTATCTTCTGGAGGATCAGACCTACCATCGCCTCCCTGCCAGGGAACTCTGACATTAGTGTCCAGTATTTATCAACTCAGTCAGGGCTCATGCAGAAGTGTAGTGATCTCATTATAGTACACAGAAGGCCGCGCACCTGCAATGTTCAGGAAATTGCTGGATATTAACTTGGGGTGTGGGGGATAGGCATTCCAAACATCAACTAGATGTAGTGGTGCTGGGAAATTTTGCGATTCTCTTCACCTGGCAGTGACCTTGGGGGCTGACTGCTTGCATCACACTGAGCAACTGACCCAGGTGGGATGGGTGGGGGTACAAACCAAATGAGAGAGAAGCCAGTTAAGGCTGCACACTGGTTGCTGTAAATAACAGCTGGGGGAGGGGGGGTGAGGAAGCGTATAGTGTAGTTAGAGCTTGGGGGGGCAGTTTAAATTCAGCAATGTAAGTATTTCAGGTGATGCCCTGTGAAGGCCTTCTGTCCACACGTCCTTCAGTAAAACAGAGGTAATATGGTATGTGTGTGTGTGTGTGGGTGGATGGTCATGTATATAGTACATTGTGGGGACCAAATATCCCCACAATGTGATAAAATCCTGTCATTTTGACATTGTGGGGAACAAGGGGAAACTCAGTTTAAAAAAAAATAATATAAAATTCTGACCGTAGTCAAAAAACTAAAAAAGCCGAATGTCATGTAATTTGTTTGGTTACTTATGGTTAAGCTTAGGGTTGGGTAGGGGTTACGGTTGTTAGTTTTTCCCAGACCGTCTCCACGAAGCTATGAATACGAACCTGTATGTGTGTTTTTGGGAAAGATCATGCATAGACGATAAAATTTTATGGAGAAACTGCCTGCCTGCGTTTTGATGAATGTACCTTTTCAGTGGCTGAAGTTGTCTCTCATAACAGAATATCTCATGCAATCCTCCTCATAAATTAATTCTAGACCAAATAATTGACAATACAAACTAGCTACAGGCTTCCGAAGTTGGAGGTATTGGCATGTCATTAACCTTTCATCCATCAATTACCAAGTTGGCTGGAAGTACCAGAATAACCAGTATCTGGACTGGGAATCTGCCTGTTCAATCCCAGCATCATGGTCTCTATGTATAAAAAGATCTTTTTTCTGTACCATGCTTTTCGATTCATGACGATGTGTTGAGTCCTCTGTTTAAAAAGTCATTGTTATGACTATAAGTAGTATAACGGCATTATGTCATCTTGCGTTATGGACAGGAGGTCGTTGGGTAAAATCCATCCTTTAAAAATAGTCTCAGACCTGATTCGTGTGGCATTAACAGTTAAAATTCCAGAACAGTTCTGGACAAGCAGAGTCATAAAACTGATTTTCTTCCAAAACCTGAGCAGATTTATTCACAGACTTCATATATGTTCTGAAAACTCCTTAACCGCCGCCTCCATCTGTCTATTAAAGCTGCCTTTCTGCATTTTCAAAATGAGGCACCGTGTGGAGTAATTATCAGCCCAGCAGTGCCGGTCCTGCCGGAACAGAGTTGTGCCTGTGCGAAGACATCATCCAAACCTTCTCGGCTGGGTAGCTGTTCCCCAGATGGATGAAAATCGTGTGTTCGCTTGTTGCGGAGAAGCAGCAGAAGTATTCAGGCTGGGTTGCCAGAGTGGAACTCTGTAATCCACACTTCTTATCTCTTAGGGTTTTTTTTTCCCCCCATGTTGTCATGGTAACTACCTCATGTTGACGGTGCCCTATCATAACACTGTCCCCTTTTGCCACAAGAACCTGTCTACTGCCTTTTGTGAATATCCGTGGACTCGGTGCCTCCCACTCACTCCCCCGTTTGAATGCATCATTTAATGAGCAGTGTGCATAGCTCAGGGAGGTTATCATTTGATTGGCTGCAGCTTGCGTTCAAGCTGGTCACTGATCGACCAGAACGTTCGATGAGGCGGGAAAATGGCTCCAAGCCCCAGGATCTAAATGCTTGTTAAAGACCCCCCTGCATCTGGTTAACCGTCAGTTTTAATTTATCTCTTGTAAAGTCAGACTTCTCATGTGTTGTTTTTAAAATCGTTAGCCTAAATTAGCATGCAGTCAGGGCTGTCTGGGCACAGACATTGTAATTCATGACTGTTCAGTGCTGCTCAAATTGGTTTGATGGACCCAACCTGTCATTCTGCTAAAATTAAGCCAATTCCTGCCACAAGGAGTGGAGAAAAGCTCCACCCAGAAAAATGTGATGAACAAAAAGAGAAGCCCATTATTATTAACAGAGACATATCACTGATCACAGATCTTCCGAGCGCTATTTTTATAGAAACGTAAATGTAGGGAGACTGGTAATCTGATTGGATGGACAGCTCAGCAAATGATGGCTGCTGATGATCTGGTACCGTTGGTGCCGTTTGCTGTTCAGACTCTGGCGTAATTTGCACTGAGGTTGTATGCTAGGCAGGTCACCCCAGTTGACGTGGTTACTGAGGTTACCGAGGTTAAAGGGTTAGAGTTGCATTTGAATTATCCATGAAGGGTTTAGTAATGGTCTGAGTATAATTGTGTTCTTAGTCCATTGTCCAGATCGCTTCGTGCTTCAGAGTTCTGCAGGCGTTTAGGCTGTATGATTGTCCTGATGGTCTGCCTCGTGGTCCAAGTTCGGGCCTGTGTTTTATAGGATCTGGATCGCAGAGAGTGGTATGAATGATAAAGGCAAACGGCAGCATTAATGCAATAATGATTCCCTCAGTGTAGTTGGGCTGCTGTCATTTTCAAAAGAAAGTCTCTGCTCTTTAGTGCCGTGATGCCTCCCAGCTTGTTATATGGTCAGCGCTTGACTGTGATGCGCTTATGACCCCCGAGGTGAACAAAAGAAGAAAACCTTTCCTGTTGGAAGGGGAACATTGTTAGATTTTTTTTTTTTTTTCTCTGCAGTATCAGCACTTGAGCAAGAATGTGTCACCATAACTAAACTCCAAATGTCCTTGGAACTAAGTGTCTTTCAGGTTCCAACCCACTGTCTCACAGTCAGGCCTATTACTTTTGCTCTGGCATATTCCAGAAATGAGGGATGCGATAGCTTTACTTTTCTGTCCCTCTGCCTCATTCCACCTCTGTCTCCGTGTCCGCAGGCCAACGACGCCTCAGGGAACATGTGGAACTGGATGTACTTCATCCCCCTCATCATCATCGGGTCCTTCTTCATGCTGAACCTGGTTCTTGGTGTCCTGTCTGGGTAAGATGCCGTTCCGGGCTCATTTGGATGCATGGGTAACACAGACTTCAGTGGAGCTGTCAGCACCATCACAGTCACCACAAGGCTGGTTGGACCCCTGCTGGGCCAACTGGGTTCAGACCAGGAGGTGTATATAGGGGCGGGGTCACAGGGGCACTGACCCCAGCTGAAAGCTGATTGGCTCCTGGAGTGCCGTTCTCCTGTCACTCACTGATTCAAAACACATCATTGGCTAATGATGAGACGGAGTGCACTGTATGAATTATGGATGGTCTTATGTACAGTACCGCAGTTTTAAAAATTATAGAATCGCCTCTGGTTCATACCCGTCATCTGTTCAGACAAACACCCTTAATACTCAGATTTCCTCAGGGAATTCCGTAGCATCCCATCCATCTGATGATGCCTTTTTTGGGATTGTTGGCTAATAAACAGATCCGGCCATGGATGCTAGACTTTTTCCATGTAAAAGGAATGAGAAAAAGACTATCAGCCACATTCAGATTTATCTTCACTGATGAAGTATCATTGGGCTGGGGGGAGGGGGGGGGTCCTCCTTACCTGGAGAATCCTGATGTATCACAGAAGAGCGGATTCCCCTGCTTTGTTTCTGATGATAATTCCTAGATCTCTGCACCCCCCTCTCCGCCCCCCAACCCCGCGTGCTAATCTATCGATGCGAAATGAAATCTGAATTTGATTACGCAAAGCTCCACCAAAACAGAATTGCAGCATTCAGGATGTGGTTCTTGTAATCTCTCTGTAGCCAAGGGGCACATATTCTTTCTCTGTTCGGAACACACACACACTCACTCACTCACTCACACACACACACTCACTCACACACTCACTCACACACACACACACACACACACACACACACATATACCCCAGCATTATATTTTTGCCTACATTCCACTCTGTTCTGTCATTGTTTTGAAATCAGTTTCTTATAGTTTTTTTTTTTTTTTTGGTGCCTGTTGTTCAGAACCATGAATGTTTAATTTTATTGGGCGTGGGGGGGAGATGAATGCTTCAACCCCAGCCCCAACATGCAGTGCAATTTACTGTGACGTGAAAGTTAGTCGTGCTCCTGAGAGTGCTCCCAGCATGCACCAGGGCCATGGCTGTACCTGTACTCGGTTCTCATTGGATTTTCGGCTGCTTAGAGGACCCTTTTGTCCATAGCTGCTCAGATAGGCCGCAGACAACCCTACAGCAGTACAACTGAACAAAGAATCATCAGTGAAGACCTGATACATGACAGAAGGAAGAGCTCCCAGCCAGACTAAGCAGTACAGCCAGAAGGATTTACACAGCACACTACACTGAACGATGATGTTAAGGCTAATGCTCTTCCTATGTGTTGTGTTTGTGATGAAAAAAAAACAAACTTTGCAAGTCTGTGTGTCAGGTCATCTTGTTTCAGTGAGACTGTAAAAACACAGATATAACAGTCCGAAGCTTTTGTGCTTCTGTGGCATCATCAACATAATGACTATAGTTAAATCACGGATGAGGGGTTGTTCTGCATGCCTCTGCTCTTGCGCCGCACTGTCACAATTCGTTAGGCCTCCCGTATTTAAAGCTAGTGGATGTGTCTTGCCTAATCAATCAGTCCTTTAACTAAATTTTCTGTAGTGTTTATCTGTGACTTCTTCACACTGGAATTATCGAGGGATCCTGGGGGAGGGGGGGTTGGCCTCGCGGCTGGAAATCGATCCGGACAGAATGACAGGATGAAGCTGAGGGCATGGGAGCGAGACATCGGACGGCGACATGACAGAGGCGATTAATAAATAAAAGACAATAAACGACTGGAAATAAATATGCCTCAGTGGCTTTAAAGCTATGGGCTCACGGTGTCCCGAATCTGTCTGCGTGACAACCTGGATGCTCTCATCCACACTCCATTTCCTCAGAGGTCAGAGATTAATCGGGGGGCAGTGGGATGGCACACCGCCGTTCATAGCACTGGGGGACCCCAGTGAATCCACAGCGGCTCAGAAACCTTTCCCGCTATCATTAGTGGCATCTGTGGGGTGTCATCACACATGAGTGTGCCAGCAGGCCCCACGTTCCAGGTAAATATTTACGCCCGCCGAAGCAAAACGGACGCATGACTCGGCCAATGGGGAGCCAGGAAAGAAAAAAGCGAGATTAATTACCCTAGCCTGAGTGATTAGTCACTAGGGATGTCTCATTTATGATGGATCTCGTTCCTGCAAGTCCCTGCCGCTGACCACCTACGTTGGGACCCTGAAACCCCACCCACCATTAAGGCAGACGGACAGGGTGGGGTCCAGCATGGCCTGCACACAGCACTGGTCCTCCAGCCTTCCGAGATCCTGGACCCAAGGGCTGAGTCCAGCATTTTGTGACACGGACAGAAGCTCGATTACTGTATTAATCATAGGATTGTTTATGAGTAAACAATAAAAATTGAATTTAAATGTGCTGTTTGTTTTCAGCCATCCATTAGTGTGGGCTAGTTCGGGCTTTCTGAATACGGCAGACAGCTGTGTGGCTGTGTCAATCTTCAGAGCGTTTTTGCTCAAGGTGGCAATTTGCATCAATCACACTGCATTCCAGTGAAGGTCTGTGATATGATTTTGGAAACTTTTGTGGCTGTACTATAAGCAATCAACATTAATACGAGTAGCAACTGAACAGTCCAAAAAAATCCATCAGCAGGGTCTTCAGCAGCTGGGGTTTCTGCACTCCCATGCATCTATAATCCATCATGGCTTCTCCAGAGCAGGGTCCGGGCAGGGGACACCCCCTGGAGGGCACGCCAGTCCATCTCAGGGAACACACTCACACCCTTAATAGCTATGCTAAAAATATAGCATTTCCCATCAAAGTGTGACAAATGTGACACATCACTCAATACTGAGCCAAGGACAGAAATGGCTTGTTTTTCAGTTGTACCATTTCAGTACCTTCTAGCTTCAATAAAGCCCATCCTGATTGCTTTTTTCCCCTGTGCTCTGCTCATTCCGCGTGATCGAGCCTGTGTGACCGTGAGCAGGTGACCATGTCTTCATAAGCATACCCATGTGACTGTAGTGTGACCCCCGGCTGTGTGTCAGCGACATTAGCCAGTCCATGCAGGCCCTGGCACGATTGCATGTGTGATGTGTGCATCATATGCAAGTACTGCCCCCCTCCTCTGTCTGCAGGGAGTTCGCCAAGGAGCGTGAGCGCGTGGAGAAGCGCCAGGAGTTCCTGAAGCTGCGGAGGCAGCAGCAGATTGAGCGGGAGCTGACCGGGTACCTGGAGTGGATATGTAAGGCAGGTCAGGCTGGCTCCTCCCCCTTCCTCATTAGCCCCGCCCCCTTCGGTTTGCACCTTTTACAATTTTCAATGTGATGCTTGCGTCTGGTGACTGGCAGCTGTTGATTTCGTCAAGTTGTATGGAAACGGGTCCTGTGGTTCTATTCAGTGAATATTCCGCCTCATGGTGGCTCGCCCAAAGCATTCGTACTCGTGTGCCAGATGGCAGCAGTTAGCATGTATCTGTCTCCTGCCCCGCCCCTATCACCCCCCCACCTATCTGCCATCTGGAAAATAAAGTGACATGCAGCAGGACGCCTGCACTGCACGTCCGTACGTACATATATAAACGTGGCCGGGGGTCCAAGTCAGCGGGGGATGATTTCTCCTTTGTGGTACCGAATGGCTCACTGGCACATGTGGCTTCAGCGAATGTTTTTTCCCTGTTAGGCCACTATAAATGTCCCCCCGGTTGTTTTTGATGTGTATTCGAATGTCTATTAGGGCTCGTTTGCATGCAGAATCGTAGGTCTGCTTTTGCATCTGTGAATTTTTGTTTATCTCTGTGTTCATTAGTGTGCCTTAACAATGATGCACGTATGTATCCGTGTGCGTGTGTGTGTGTGTGTGTGTGTTCGTCCCCCTCACCTGAAGGTCGATTTTCTTGGTTTCAGAGGAGGTTCTACTGGCTGAAGAAGACAGGAACGCAGAGGAGAAGGGTCCTGTAGATGACTCCTGGTACAAGAAGAATCAGATCAACCCAGGTGAGGATTGAGACGGGTGTCTGACCTGGATGTTGAAACTGCACTGCTGTTAATGAGGGTTTTCGGGGGGGGGACAAGATAACCTGCTAAATTGTCACATTTTCCTCTAATTGGGCCCTTGTTGCATTAACCTAATCAGTTTATATTTTACCCATGGACTTATGAGAGGCCTGGTTAAACAAATATGAAAGGAAACAAGAGATTTAATTTTAAGAAGGGGGCCTTGTCACCCCTCTTCACTTGAGGGATGCTTATAAAATTTCATTGACACCTCCGTCGCTTTTAAACGTCCATCATGCCGTCAAACTGTCAAACCTTGGCTTGCACATATGTACCACGTCGCCCCCCCCTTTCTCTGCTAGCGAGGCAACCCCTTCCCCGATTAATGAGGGTGCATAATTAAGGCCTGTCTTTGGAGATGCAGCTAATTGGGGAATTAGACAGACATTTTAATTGGATTATAGGGGGTGGGGGTGGCGTTTCACAGCCAATGGGGGAGGGTGCTGAAGAACACATAGTCTGTGCTGGCAGAAAGACGTGCAGCTGGTTGGGAAATGTCTTTCCTATCTGCAGCACACGCCTTTTCCTGCGATAAACATTGGAACTGGGATGTGTCGAGAGAATAGGGAGAGAATAAGTTTGAGCGCAAGCATTACCACACTACCACAGCTTATCTAGTGCTTTAGAGGATAATTTAAGTAATTAAGCAGTTCCTTACTTTTTAAAAAATTCTGTCTGGTTTTTAACCCAACGAGATGCCAGAATAGACTCTTGTTAAACTGTGAATGTTGAGCTGTGAATATGATTGGTCCCCATGAGATTCCATTGGTCTGAGCAAGACCAAACCTTGCTACCCAGAATTCAGCGTGAGGTGCCGGCAGTCTCAGGCAGTTTAGACTTCTGTGCGGACTGCAGTGTGCAGGCCATCCATGTTTTATCCAAGTATTCCAATATTCTCCTGGATTCCCACATTATGCAGTTTAGTTAAACTGGCATGGCTGAAATAGAAATGGTTTATAATGATGTGTGTATGTGTCCTGTGATGGACTGGTGTCCCGTCCAGGTTGTCCCCTGCTTCATCGAAAGCCTCATTATTCATTTTATAAAGCTGAATATTTTTATCAACGAATATCTTTCTTGCTAAGGGCGATTACTCTAGGTTCTTGTGACCAATTCATATGATCGCACATGACCGCTGCAGTACTGATTCTCTTATTGCTTACCCGCTGCGGTACTGATTCCCTTATTGCTTACCCGCTGCAGTACTGATTCTCTTATTGCTTACCCGCTGCAGTACTGATTCTCTTATTGCTTACCCGCTGCAGTACTGACTCTCTTATTGCTTACCCGCTGCAGTACTGACCCTTATTGCTTACCCGCTGCAGTACTGATTCTCTTATTGCTTACCCGCTGCAGTACTGACCCTCATTGCTTATCCACTGCAGTACTAACCCTTATTGCTTACCCGCTGCAGCATCAGATGTCTCGCATCTAGAGAGACAATTTAAACCACTTTTCTGAGGTTTAGTAAAGTTGTTCTTTACAGCCTCTCAACCACCGTGCCAGCAAATGCCCCATGGGAGGCACTGCAAGGGCAGCCCGGAATAACATTTTCACAAAATGATTATGGCTTCTGATAAGATAATGACTTCTGATAATGGTAATGAACACCTGCCAGAATGATTTATAGAGGATTACAGAAGGAGGTGCTGCAGTATGTCAGCGCAGGGTGAGGCTCTGATCATAACACACTGCGCTGTCCTTTAGTCTCCTGATCTGAGCTATCTGCAGGCACTCATTGGTCACAATTACTGTAAAACTGGATAGTTTATCGTAATCCAATTAAGCCAAATTGCCTCTGTGCTCATTAAGATAGCCGTTACACAAGCATCTATGAATGAATCACGCGACTTGCTGCACATTCGTGCTGACTATGGAGGTGGCTAACTTTCAAGAAAGAACTGATCTGGGTGGGTGGGTAGCTAGGAAGGAACTGTGAGGTCTCAGCTGACTGACTTGAAATGACAGACATTTTGCAAAATTGTGCTTGAGTACAGTGGTTAGACTGGGACTTCTCTATGGATGCTATTATATGGGTACAGTTTTTGAAATATCATCCATTCATAAAAAAGTAATCATCCATATCCGTCATAAGTGAGGTTCCACCGCTAAAATAAATGACATTACTGATATATTACTGATATTATTGATAATGTTTGTCATGATTTAAGCCACCAGATGTAAGATTCAGTTCCAGTTGGAGGTGTGGTTGTTTCCACAACAGGTTTATACTAGGTGACATTCCGCATCCATGTAGGTGATCAAGTCTACCTTTGCCTTGCAGCCTGCAGACCACTGTAGTGATAGGAAGTAGCTAACACCCAAGTCACATGTCAGGAAGTATGTAGTCAACACCCAAGTCACATGTCAGGAAGTACTCCAACTAAGATCTGTCTCTCTGTGCCCAGTGCTGAAAAGAGCAAAGGCCAAGAAGAATAAAAATGACCTCATCAGTGCTGAAGAGGGTGAGGAGCATTTCACGGACATCACCTCAGTCGGTAAGAGTCTCAAACAAAACAGGAAGAAGGGTTAGACATTTGGTCCTCTCAGACACATTCAGTTATTTGAGGGAACACAAATTTGATTGGGGTCTTAACTCGGATAACCGTATCCATACACATTATATTGCCAAAAGTATTGGGATATCCCTCCAAATCATTGAATTCAGGTGTTCCAATCAAAACCATAGTTCAGGATGTGTCTTAGATACCAGGCTGGAATAAATTGTGATAGAACCAAAGTACAGAGTGAGTGATAGAGCTTCAGTGTGTTTAACTGTAATTAGCACACAGCACTGTGCCGAATGTGGAAGAATATTCATGATGACATTATGCAGTCAGTGTTTTTTTTTTTGCCGCTCTCGTCTCCCTCCACGCACTGCTGCGGTGAACTTTGAGATCTGCTGCCTAAGTGGTTCTGCGCTCAGCAATTATACGCGCTTCAAGGAGCCTTAACAAGGAGGCGAACGGGCTCCGGTTTTATTAAAGAGAGACACTGACAAAGTAGTAGATGGATGTGTGGGGGTGGGGTGGTTGTGCTGGGGAGGGAGGATTATAGCTGGGCAGTGGGTGCTTTATGTCACGCCTTGCTGGAATCTAAATCCATGCTGAAATATCCCACAAAAGTATGAATTTTCTTACTGAGAGATGGAGACGTGATCTGAAAGGAGGGACTTCGGAGCCTTTTTCAAACCTTTGATCGTTTTTGTTATGCCTCTGTTTCCCTTTGAACAGCTTTGCCCCCTGTTTTTGCTTGCTAACACACAACTGCTGTTACTATAACACCACTCTGCCCCCAGTGGTTGAGATGCAGAAGGTCACAAGCTCGCCTCAACACTTCCGCTCTGGTTTAGGCTGGTGGCAGCGCTGCTACAAATGGAAAGGCGAAAGAGGCCAACCCATCCAGTGCCGCCTTCGAGGCAGAAGCTCTAAGGCACCCAAGCCCTGGGGGGGGGGGGGGGGGGGGGGGGGGGGGGGGGGGGGGGGGGGGGGGGGGGGGGGGGGGGGGGGGGGGGGG
>JAODJX010000119.1:7057779-7083837 GCA_026776945.1 Isichthys henryi | reverse complement strand
CCCTCCCCCTGGCCTTGGCAATAAGCAGTGTCAGGGAAATGACAGCAAGACAGAGAGACGTCCACAGGCCCCAAGACCAGACTCCTCCCACACCCCGGCACATCATGCATACTCCCCACACAGCTGGGACTGGCAATGCCAAGAGCTGCAGAAATGGGCTACCTCATGGAAGCATTGCATTATGGGAACTTACAGGAGGCTTATTCTCCACAGTCGAAGGGTTGTAAACGCTTCAGATAATTAGTTACTCATCACTTTCTAGGTAAAACTGGGCAGTACAGAAAATAAGGCACATGCAGGTGTCTGTCAGAGAGGCATATATTGGGTTAGGGTAATATGAAAGCTGATTGGCTGCTGGAGTCCTCTGTTACTCAAAACATATCATTGGCTCATGATAAGGTTGGCCCCTCTTATGTCCCTCATTTTAAAGTGGATGATTCTAGGACTTTTTATCACCTGAGTGTGTCTATCCCTTGAATATACTCCAGGAACTCCCTTTGCACGGACCAGTGTGAAGAGCACAAAGAACGACAGCTCCTCCTACTTCCGGCGCAAGGAGAAGCGCCTCCGATTCTTCATCCGCCGCATGGTGAAGGCCCAGAGCTTCTACTGGATCGTGCTGTGCGTGGTGGGGCTTAACACGCTGTGTGTAGCCATCGTGCATTATGACCAGCCAGAATGGCTCAGCAAAGCCCTGTGTGAGTCTGCCCATTCCTCCCTGTTATACACGGCTGGCTACCTGGGGCCCGCCTTTTAAAGGAGGCTACATCCAGAAATTGACGACTAGACTATATCTGTTGGTTCATCCCAAACAGAGAACATATGATTCCTGAGAATTTTCTGCTTTGACGTCATGAGATGACCTTCCTGTTCACCTTTCTATTCCAGGTCTGGGAAGAGAAACGTTTGTGATTCTGTTTCCGGTTTAGTTTTGCATTATAAGATTTTTTTAATAATATGTCCAATTAATGGATGGTGCTGATTACAAGGCACATTATGAACTCTCAGAACAATGAAATCCAGCTTTACTTTTGATATTTGTTTTTCACCACGCAATACAAAAATGTCTAACATTTTCAGTCCTAGTTTTTAGCATCCCACTTCCATAGCATATTAATTATGACGTTCTCTCCCCACACAACTAATGAAATATTTATGAAATCAATGTGGTGTTAGATATCTTGTTATCACCATTGATTCTCTGTCCAGGACAACGTGTGATTTACCGCGAACATGAAGGAAATGTGTGAAAGAAAATGCATTACTTCTTGGTTTCATGATCACTGACGTTTCACCAGAAGAGTTAATTATAGTGTGTAATGACATGCCCACAGTCAACATCTATCGATACCTGACCACAAAGGGATCATGAATCACATTCTGGAACGCAATTGGTTTTGTGTCCCCACCCCCACCTGACTGTGTTACCTCACTCCTCCGGCAGACTTGACCGAGTTTGTGTTCTTGGGCCTGTTTTTGATGGAGATGACCCTGAAGATGTATGGACTTGGGCCTCGAAACTACTTCCATTCTTCCTTCAACTGCTTTGACTTTGGGGTGAGCTGAAATGGACCAGATATTCCCACATCATCATATACAGTAGCAAACACCTACATCTGTGGCATCTTACATATTACTGTACAGTAGATAACCATGAATTCTCTGTTTTGTTAGTAATTTCATAAGAGTATGAAATCAGTAACTATCTTGGACATTGGAACGATCACCCAGTCCCTTCACCCCTTCCACACCTCTGCCCCATGTAGGTGATTGCGGGAAGCATCTTTGAGGTGGTCTGGTCCCTCATCAAGCCTGGGGCCTCATTTGGCATCAGT
Organism: Isichthys henryi; assembly: GCA_026776945.1. Classification (NCBI taxonomy): domain Eukaryota; kingdom Metazoa; phylum Chordata; class Actinopteri; order Osteoglossiformes; family Mormyridae; genus Isichthys; species Isichthys henryi. Next base: position 7,082,002 of record JAODJX010000119.1, on the reverse strand, counting down.
GTCCTGAGAGCCCTCCGCTTGCTCCGGATCTTCAAGGTCACAAAGTGAGTGTGTTGGAAGAGATCCATGTTTCCCGTGACAGCAAGACCCTGCCCCTTGCTTCCAAAATTGCTATGCAGTATAATCTGCTAGATTTCCCTGTTTCAATACCCAACTCTCCAATGCTCCTGTGACCAGCCATACATGAAGGTATCCGATACATCAACTGGATACATGAAACTATACGATAGTGTGGGACACTTCAGTGACATTCACAAATGTGCAGTATAATCAGCTTTTTGTGACTCGCTCTGGCAGTTTGATGAAATCTTGGCTTGTTGTTTGCTCTTTGTAAATGACATTGGTGTTGCCAAAATGCCAGTTTACAAGGAAGTACAAGAGAGCAGAACTATAATTAAGAGAACATCAGCAATGGTTGCTAATGAACAATGAGAAAGTAAGTTTCTCTTGTTTCGCTCTGGCTGTGACAGGTTACAGTCTATGATAGGTCACACCCTAGCCCCCCTTTCAGGAAAATATGCAACTTATCGAACCAGAAATATCCCAGTGTCTCCACCTCTCCTCCTGTGCAGGTACTGGAACTCCTTGAGAAACCTGGTCGTCTCTCTGCTGAGCTCCATGAAGTCCATCATCAGCCTGCTCTTTCTCCTCTTTCTCTTCATCGTGGTCTTTGCTCTCTTGGGCATGCAGCTCTTTGGAGGCCAGTGAGTGTCCTTCTGCCCCCTTCCTCTGGACCCACTTCATATACGAGCCCCTCATCCAATGACAAATCCTCCTTTATTTATAGGCTCTGCCCCTACATTCTAACTCCTCCCCCAAACCCTAAAACAGTGTCCTCTGTTGCTAATGGACTAATTTAACTGAAAATGTGGCATTGGTGTAGACCATCAATATCACAGGTATTGGCCCTTTTTATATTGTCTAATTTGATCCTGTAAAGGGTGGAATATTTAATTGTCTAGTCAGCAGTATGACTCTGTATTTTTTTTTTTTAAATACTTCCTCTAAAACATCACATTTAAGATGCAATTTCAAGCTGAACACCAAAAATCCCTGCAGCCTCGCAGAGGTGTCTATGAGGCACAAGTGGATAGACCTAAGCTGATGTGATTTATCTGACAAACGCACTGAAGAGTCTGTCACAGAAATATTCACATTCAGGGCCGAAGTGCCCCTGTCTACAAACATTCATCTGAATTTTTTGTGCATTTAAAAGCCCAGCGATCGAGTTAGATGGATTTGCTAAGGACAACTTGTTGAATCCTTGGGTTCGGTGCTGGCTAGAGGACAAGAACTCCCTTGTCATGGCTGCCAGGGCTGTAACTGGACTGCTCCAGTGGACCTCGGCTCACAAATTCTGCTGATGCTGGCCCTGTAGCAGCTGCCCTGCCTTGCAGGGGAGCAGGGGCGGACATGTTCTCCTCAATGGCTTACTGTCTCTTTGGTAAAAACCCAGCTGTTTACCCACTGTACCCCCACCGCCCCCATAGCAACATTAAGAATCCACTTTGGCCTGTTCATGATGCCCCACCAGCTCCCCACTCCAGAAGACAGATGCCGCTCTCCGCAAGCAGGAAGATAGACTTCGGTTCCAGTCAGGCTGCCGAAGCTCATAGACAGATCCTCTGTATGACATGTTTTCAGTTCTGTGCCATAGAACATATTTTATACATGCTTGGTGTGATATCACAGACCTTCCAGTTACAGCTGTGCTTTAAGATCACCGAGGAAAGTAGTGGAACTTGAACTGGCTGTGATTTGTATGGCAGACACATTTACTGTTGCATCTCTACTGCTCATTAAACAGTCAGTCCATTAATGGTAACTGAGACCGGATTCTCTTTCTGTCTGTCTGTCTCTCTCACACACACATGCACACACTTTAGGCAATTTAGCAGGAGAGCTGTTAAGGTAAATAAGACCTACTCATGAGTTTTAGTAACCTTAGGCAATGAGTTTCGATGCAGAAACATCTGCTCCTTTTCGTGAAAACTCCACCATGGATGCACTGCCGTTAGCAAATCACTCCGTCTACTGCTGAATTTGGCATTTTGGGGTTTTCATTCTTCCTCTGTGTTGATTGGAGCCATTCAGACCAGTGTTGTTTTTTTCCCTTTAGGTTTAACTTCGAACAGGAGACCCCAACAACAAACTTTGATACCTTTCCCGCCGCTATCCTCACTGTTTTCCAGGTGTGTGCTTGCATGTGACTTATATTTATTTAAAAAGTAGTTTTTGCTGGGGGATGTTTTTGTGCTGAAAAAAATCAAGAACTTTGTTTCTCTGTCGAGAATTAAACCTGTTTAGTAGCATTCTGTGTGTATAGAGACACACACACACACAAACGGTGCCAGTCAAAAGTTTAGACACATCAAGCCACCTACAAAGAGTGATAGTGTAACATCACATAACCTGGCTACCTGACCTAAACCCAGTAGAGATGGTTTTGGAGAAGTTTGACCGGAGAGTGAAGTGCTCTTCATATATGTGGGACCTCCTTCAAGATAGCTGGAAAAGCATCCCAGGAGCCACCTGATGAAACTGGCATAGAGGAGACAGTAGGGTTAGCCAGTCCCTGGAGCAATTAGGGTTAAGGGCCTTCCTTAAGAACCCAGTGATGGGATCACTCTGCTGACAATGTGATTTGAACCAGCAACCTTCTGAGACCCAACCTACAGAGCAGCTCCACCATCCCCAAACAAATTATTTTATTTTGCATAATACCTTTTTGATCAATGCATAATCCATATATGTTCTTTTATAGTTTTGATGTCTTTATTCTAAAATGAAAAGAATACACACACACACACACACACACACACTGTAAATAACAGTATTCTGTGCTTATATCTGAAGCCATCCTGCTTTTTGATCCTCAGATTCTGACTGGAGAAGACTGGAATGCAGTGATGTATCATGGGATAGAGTCCCAGGGAGGGGTCAGTCGGGGGATGTTCTCCTCCATCTATTTCATTGTCCTCACGCTTTTTGGAAACTGTATCCTCTCTTGCAGCATGATGTGCTGCTTGAACATAATCTCATTTGCGGGAATTTTTTTTATCTTGTTGCTTCTATTCTAATCTCATTCTCCGGCTAATTAAGCTGAACCGATTGACATACCCTCACCTACTTGGACCTTTTGGCGAATGCATGATCAACTGAGTTGATTTACTGAGACGTAACTATTTTCAGAGTGTAGATACATGTTAATGAAGCTTTATAGACCATATAATTGCACAAGCATGGGGGGGGGGTCACTGAATGTAAAGCTCAGCTGTACTTTCTCTCTCACAGTCGGAAGTTGTTTTGTTTCCTGAGGATAGATGGCTTGTTTCTACCCATTGTTTTGGGAATAGGGTCCCATGTTGTACATTCATTTTCCTGAGCGCCCTCTTCCAATCAGACACGCTTCTCAATGTCTTCTTAGCCATCGCTGTTGACAACCTGGCCAATGCGCAGGAGCTCACAAAGGTGAGGCTTGTTCCTTCACTACTATTACCGGCAGGCTTTCCACACTTTGGAGAACCCACTGCACCTGGCGCGTAAGTGTACATTCTGGGGACCTCCATTTAAGGTCTGCATCAGGCACAGCTGAACCCCCCCACATTCTGTAGACTGAATGGGACCTTGCCATTAGTCCACACATGCTCCCCCAGTAACTGTCTTCTTATTGGTTAGGATGAAGAAGAGCAGGAGGAAGCAGCCAATAAAAAGCTTGCTCTCCAGAAGGCCATGGAGGTAAAGGAGGTCAGCCCTATGTCAGCAACAAACATTTCAATTTCAGCGTAAGTTGACTTGTGCAACATCCCGATTCCCTCCAGCCTGTCTCTACCCCCCACTCTATTCCTTTGTCAGCACAGATGCCTTCGCATAGTCCTACGTGTGCATATCCTCTGCCAAGCCCTTGTCCATCTCAATAAATGTCCAAATGAATGAAGGTGTTCCTGTCTGCCGTCAGTCATCCTGTATGCAACTGTTCCTGTTTCCAATGCACGTCTGTCTGTGTCCCACCTGTCAATTGGTCCATTTGTTGGTTTTGCACCTTCTAAGATGTGTTAGTGGTGTTATCGTTCTTCTCCCCCACCCCCCAAACCCTCTACTGCCCCTCCTCCCATGTTGGATTTGAAACTGACAATTCACTGGAGAAACCGTATGTGATTTGATAAATCATGTCATGTTAGACACAGGCTGCCAGTTCAGCATAAATCAGTCATTATTTGTATGATTTGAGTCCACTTGGAGGTTTTCACAATCCTTGGTAACAAATGAAACAGTCGTGAGTCTGAATGTCGGTAAGTACTGTAGATGTCTTTCAGTGTAAAAGAAAAAATGGAAATGCATCTGTTTAATGATTGTACAGCTCCATTAGCTCTCTGTCTTTTAAAGGACGTGAAATAGTGCTTTGGGTACATTTATCGCCGACAGCCTTCACCCAATTCAATACTGTGCTATAAACAATTTTAGTATAGAAACTGTAGTTATTTATGTCAGTCTTGATTACAGCACTTGAAAGTCATACAGCGGAAACCTGCAATCAGGCGTTGGGCTTGTAGTTAACGGTGTCCTTTAATCTTTTAATTGCATTGTATTCGAAAGTGTGTCATGATGAGGAACATCTTGACCGAGATCAAGTCCCCAAATCATTTTTAAAACTGGTTTACACAGTAAAAATTTCTAAAAATGATTTGTAGCCTTTTACAAAGCACTATTTCAGCTGTTGAAAAGTGACTCTCTTAAAGCTGTTTTTTAAAGAATTTGGTCATTTACAAAGATTCATTGCAACTTCAAAAAAACCTTCAAGACTCAAAAAAGGAGACTTAAAGCTCCACGGATCAGATTTGACTTAGCTGAGGAGGTACTGATCTCTGATCCTGAGAGTCAGAAGGCTTTGTAAATCCCCTTATTCTTTTTGTCATTTTAAAGATTTTTTTAGGTCCTGGCACATTTATATAATCACTTGGTTATCCTGAGGAGAAGTTTTTCAGTTTTGTGTTTTTTTGACTTCCAAGGTAAGCTTGTGGAGGAGGTGGAGGGAGACTGAAGGATGGTCAGGCGGGAGGACAGACGGCCCTTGAAAAGTCCTCTTGGCTGACCTTTGACCTTTTTGCTTTTTTTCTCTTATTGTTGTTTCCCCTTTTCTGCATGTGCAGTTTTGTAAAGCAAACTCAAGGTGCGCTCTCTCTCAGCTCCTCCCTCTCCAGCGTTAATTCACCGTGAGTTTGATCTCTGTTATGATACTACCCCCATCTCATTCCCTATTTCCCACTCTCTCTTTAAATACCCTGACATCACCATTGTGACCTCCCCCCTTTCCCAGTCATGTAAGGTGTATATTCTATGCTTTCTCTCTGGGGGGTGAGTATGGGTGCAATAAATGGTTTAAACTGTGCAGCGCACACATTTCTTCGAGGAGATGTTGAGGGCTCTTTCTTTGGTGGTGCACTTTCTGCAGTAGAACACAAGGCCATTGACAAATGGCAACTTGTCAGTGTTATCCTATGATCTTAGTCCCCTGTGTCCTCCTCTTCGCTGGTTCTTGATGGCTTTGTGACCCAGTCCCATATCCCTTCTCAGCCAGTCAGTCTAAAAACATCGCTGGCATGCTCTTTGGGACGCTGACGCTTTTAAGTTCCTTAGATGTTGTTCTAACATGACCCAGGCAACTTTAAAAAACTAATAATGTTTCACCCAGTGGTGTTTGTTGCCAGCTTTTGGCGACGGGTTTTGGCGAATCATTCTGTCCCGTTGAACAAAAAGCAGAACAAAATCAGTCTCTCTTGTCTTTGGTTCTGTTGAATTTCAAAATAGGAACATTCTGTATCTAGGGTGTTGAGATGTTTCCTTACTGATGCTGAAGATGTAACATTAAGTTTTAACTTGTTTTCTACTTAACCTTGCATTAACCAATTTCAGCTTAATGCCTTAATAATCTTAAACCTTAAACTAATGCATTAACCCCTTGATAACCTTACACCCCGGAGTTAATATAGGATTAAATTTAGGAAAAATATTTCTAATAGTTGCTCTGATTTCTCCACCGCAAGACTCTTCGAAACATTAACCAATTGTGTTCTGCTGCTGCGGTCTCCGGTCAGGCATCTGTCACGTTGGTCATAGAGCAAATTCTAGGAGCGCTCTTGGGTCTTGATTTTTAGTCTTAATCGCACATGTATGAAAAGCAGTTAGTGGCTGCCATTTCCCTAAAATACTTCATTTTGTGCCCTGCCCCCACCAACCAGAACGCCTTTGAAGGAGAATCCACAGGCACTGGTGTTCTGGCAGTGGGTGTCTACCTCACGTTAACTAGATTGGCAGCTAAAGAACAACTTTGACGCGGTAAAGGACAGAGTTCCGGGAACGTTAGTTAGTCTTTAGAGAAGAGACCAACTGCTCACATGAGAAAATTATATCACACCTCTAAATGTCTAAGACCGATAGAAGGTCAACTTAACAGAGACCAGTGCTGAGGGCTGCCTATTCCAGTTTTTCTAGCAAGTGACTAAGATTTATCCTATAAAAGACTTATCTATTTAGCACATTGCCTGTGCTTGGTACTGTTAATCATGTTGTAGATATCATCATACATGATACATCTGCAGTTTTCCCAACAGAGGAAATGTTTTTATTGCAAGGGACATCAAATATACAACATAATTATCACCTGCAATTGACTATTTATGTAATTTGATCACTTTAAATGTGTTATATTTGTTTAATTTCAATAGCAATAAAACAACTTGTTTGAGATATTATGGTGAGCTCTGGGTTTGACAGGCACTGGCTTCTCTAATAAATACAAGTACAGTCATTAAGACGGTGGTTTTAGCTACGTTGTAGCTCTTGTCTTTGGTTGTCAGGTGGGAACAGTAAAAATTTTACGTTATGCAACACCAACATCTGGGCTAGTTTCTGACATTTTCCCTTCCTGTGTCTCGTGTTTCTATGTTTTCACGTCCTCAAAAGCGTTTTAAAGTGCATTTGTTGTGTGTTTTCCCTCTACATAGTTGTGCCTGTGTTTCCTATCAATCCTCTGACCCCAACCCCACCCCACACAACTGCTGTTAACCTCTGTCTGTGATGTAACTGCATTTATACAGTGTTTGATGCTCTGTGTGTATACGTTTCTAGGTGTTTTTTCCACTCTCCTGCCCACCGAGTATTGAGGTACCAGAAACATGCAGCTTGTGATCATGACAAGCGCATGAATGAAATCTCACAAACACACAAACACCCGCAAACACGCCAGTGTGCATCTCCATCCATCAAGCTTTACGAGAGCTGGTGGGTCTCCCACTAATATTCCAACCCAACAAAGCAGCCACCGATGGATCCTCCTCCATTCCCACTCCATCCACGGCTATAAGATTCGTAGGGTCCTCACAGACACAGATATTTAAAACATAACCTTGAAGGGTTTGTCACTGTGCTATTTAGCCGTATCACCCCAGTCATTGTTCTTATATTAACACCTTGCCCATTGAACTAAGACTCTCGTAATGAACTGGTCACCCATCCAGGGTGTTCCCTGCCTTGGGCTTCCAGGGATTGACTGTCGACCCCCTGTCACAACCTGGTATTGGATAAGGGCTTAATGGATGGATGCATCTCTGCATTGGGCTAGTGCCCCATCCTGGGTTTTTCCTTGGCTTGCGCCCGTAGCTTTCGGTATAAGCTCTGGACCCCTGTGACTGCATAGGATGGTACTTCTCAAACCAGTCCTTAGGGACGGCCAGACAGTCCAAGTTTTTGCTCCCTCCCAACTCCCAGGGAATTGGGAAAGAGCAAAAATGTGGACCATGTAGGTGTCAAAGAGGACTAGTTTGAGAGACATTGGTATAGAAGATGGATGGATGGATATGACGTTCTCAAGCTCTTAATTCCAGTACACCCCCATTTCATACAGTTTTAGGCATTATTCCTAAATACCTAGCATCATTTTAGAGAGCACGGGCTAAAGGGATCTTCTGCAGCACCATGGTGTTTGAGTTCTAAATAGTGGGGTCAAGATTCCCAGGCTACTCTGTGAAACCCAAGCCCCTGGCCTACCCAGTGGCCTCACTTCCATTGCAGTGACCCTGTGACCAACTGTGACCCTACGGCGTTGAAAGTCGGGTCAGGCTGGGCCACCCGCACAGAATATGGGTCCAAAGATGCTTCTGGGGGGGGGCCGCGGGGAGGCATGCCACACATTGCTCATCTCCATTACTGCACGCTAAGGATGGGGCATGTGGAGGGTGCACCCACTTCTCCCATCACAGCTGATATACCCCCAATCTGACAGACGCACGTCTTCCTCAGGGGCCCATCAGGATGGAATACAGTCTGACTTTCACCAACCTTGAACACATTTCAGCGGCCCTTACTGGATAGAGCCTAGCACTGTGCCATGTTTAACAGGAACTGGCCTGCATGTTTGTAAGACCTAAGACCCCTGTGTTCACATCAGAAAACGTCAGCCATAATCCCCGCCCATCCCACCGACATTTCTTTCAGACCCTGAGCAGTCCAGCATGTCCTCAGTTCCCCGAATTCGCTATATCCTGCCACCCCCCAACATCACCCTCTCCAATCTGATTGCAATCTGTAATTAAAACCCCGCCTGTCTAGCAGAGGGGAGATAATTTAATCATCCCAGTCCCTCGGGAAGGGTCACGCACTGGCCCATGACGGCTGGAGCGTTGCCATGGTGACCTTTCACACGGGCACATCCATAGCGACCATCTTTTTCTGTTGTCGGGAACGTGGTGTCTGAGGCAGAGGGTGTCCTGGGAGCTTGCTTTCCATCCTCTACTGTTTGAGGTACCAAAGATTGTCCCCCATGCAATACCAGCGAAGGCCAGGTGACATGAAACCCAGCGAAACAAAACCACTCATTTTCTCATGTTAACAGGGGACATTGTCCTTTATCTGCATGCCTGCAGCTTTTGGTGCCTCGGGAGCATTAAGACAAAAGAATGGCTTGATAGCACTTCTTCTCTGTCTCTTTGTGGGCTGACAGGACGGGCAGCAAAAGGTGGTCTTGTATATGGATGCAAATGCAGGTTTTTTGTTTTCCATTCTCTGAAGTGAGCAGGGAAATGACACAATAAGATGTCCGTTGACAAGATGAAAACCCATTATAGGGCTGACCTTCTTCCTGTTTCCATACCACCATACAGCAAAGAGCAGCCGAAATCCATGCGGATGATGTCAGTGTGGGAGCAGAGAACGACACAGCTTCGCAGGCATAACCTGCGTGCCAGCAATGAGGCCCTGTACAGCGAGTTGGATCCTGAGGACCGCCGCCGTGTGTCCTCCACCCTGCACATCAGGCCTGATATGAAGACTCACCTGGAGCGCCCCCTGGTGGTAGAGCCACACAATGGCGAAACCCGTGACAGCAGCGGAGGCAGCAGTGGCAGCAATGGGGATGTGCCAAAGGAGGATGATTGGGTGAGGGGAAGTGAGAAGGGGACTCCCAGCGAGCCGCCGTCCTCCCATCACCCCCGCAAGCACCATCGGCGGCGGGAGCATCCTCCCGGTGAAGGCGATGGTGCTGGAGAGGCGGGTGTGGGGAAGGATGGCCGGCGTCATGCCCACCACGGCCGTGGTGGGGAGAGCAAGGCGGAGCAGGGCCACGGTGGCCAACGGCGGCACCATCACCAGGGCGCACCAGACAAAGGGGGCGGAGCCAATGAGAGGGAACACCGTCGGCACCACGGCCACCGTCAACCCAAGGAGGGTAATGGTATGCTCAGTGGGGGAGGCAAGGCGGAGCACCGTGGGCGGCACAAGGAGGACAGGACATCGGCAGAACCCCAAGGGGAGGCCGAAGGGAACGGAGAAAGACGGAGACATCGGGTTCGTCACATCAAAGCCCAGTCTACCATCGATGGGGAGGAGAGCAAAGACAACGGGCAGAGGGATGGCACCAAGGCCCGCCGGCACAGGTGACCTCACCATGGGAGTCCACAGACCAAACTGGAGCTGGGGTTCAGGGCAGCATAGTGCCGTCGGCATGTTTCCGTTCGAAGGGAGGGACCAACAGGCCAGGGTATCTCACCCGTCATGCCAGGTGCCCGTAATGCAGGGTAAAAAGAGAGTGGAGCCGTGTGATCATTTATATATCTTGAGGGTGGGGAACAGGCACCAGGGTCTTGTAGAAATCTGCCATGAATGGCATTTTCAAATACTATTTCCTATAGCTCAGCAAGTAGAGCATTGCACTAACAAGTATATTCTCAAGCAGCGCAAAATTACTGTAAATCCACTAAGTCCTTATAAGCATCAGATAAATGTGTGCTTTGAGCTGATCCCCAGTATCACGTCTGTCTCAGAAAAGGAGCATAAATGTACTTTAAAAAAAAATTTATTTAGGTGGCTATTTTACCTACTGTGACCACAGGTTAGTGATATCTAGTCACATGCAAAAAAAAAAAAAAGTTACAAAATAGTTTAGTACCGTTTTATCTCAAATTTCCCTCTGGAGAATGAAACTTCTTACCGCTGTTTCTTCTGCAGGGAAAGACAGGTGGACATTGTGGTGAGCGTAGCCCCTCTCAGCCTTCACGTGGCTGCTGGAGACAAGCAGGAAGATGTCGACAATCAAAAGAACATCCTGCGTTCCAGTCAGACTGCCGTCCACATTCCAGTCACCATCACTGGCCCCCCTGTGGAGACTACCATCATACCCAGTCAGTACCAGCAAGAGACCAATGTCCATGGTGGGCCTTGGGAAGAAATTCCGTTACAGACAAAGTACCTGAGATCCTACAAGATCCTATAAAAGTGTTCAGCGTTATTCCACTCAAGCAAACTTACATAATCATTCAGGGTAATTTAACATAGTGTTTCTCATCCCAGTCCTCTGGGTACTCCCAGACAGTTCATGTTTTTGCTCCCATCCGGCTCCCAGCCAATCAAGAACATTAAATACTTGGCAATGGTGTGCTGGGAGCTGGGAGGGAGCAAAAATGTGGATTGTCTGGGGGACCCTTAGGAATGGGCTGCAAAACATAGATTTAGCAAATACCCTAACCACCCTTCCTTAGATTAGTGGGAGGAGCCTGGAACACCTAGATGAAACCCACACAAGCATCCATCCAGCCTTACATGTACTAAATCACTACTCATCTGGTTCTTGATTGAGTCAGTCAGGTCCTGTTTCTTATTTTAGATCATCTCAATTAACGAATGGTAATGAGCTCTGAAATATTTAGCGTAAAAGGTTACATCCCCCAGCTCAGTATCTCTCCCATCCTTCCCGCCTACCTTCATCCTTTGTCAGTGAACAGCATTGACTGTGAATCCCTCCCACCCAATGAAGAGAAGAAGATCCTGGAGGACCAGACAGCGAACAGTCCCCAGCAGGTCCCATCCTACAGATCCATGTTTGTGTTTGGTCAGAACAACCCGTGAGTGTTCCTTCCCAAGATTCTCAGTGTTGCACTCAGGGTCCTAAATGTTCCCCGTACTTTCAGGAATGGGTGACCTTTCTATGGTACCTCTACCCCTGCGTGTCTCTCTGCAGGGTTCGCCGCTTGTGCCACTACGTGGTAACGCTGCGCTACTTTGAGATGTGCATCCTGATGGTCATCACGATGAGCAGCATTGCACTGGCCGCTGAGGACCCCATACAAGCCACTTCTCCACGCAATAACGTGAGTCTGGTCCCTCCAGGAAGCTTCCACTCTATGTCAGAAACACAAGGTCGTTCGTTAGCAGGGAAGTTTGTGGATCATCTGTGGAGGCGGTAGGGGTAGATATCATGGGTCATGTTTGGGCCGGGAGTGTGGAAAAACATGATACGTGATTTGCAGTTCATTTCATCTAACGCACGGGGGGCGCAGTAGGGGCACGGATAGCCTGGAAGATTCAGGGGGCCCAGCACTTCCCTTGAATATGTAAAATTATAAAAGTACTTAATGGGGGCCAAAGCAACGTTTTATGTTTTTGAGACATTACTGACTTGGTCCTGATGTATTTGCTATATACAAAACTCAAAAGTCGCTTTGGCCCCAAATCTCACGTGTCCTATGTGAATATGTGGCGTAAGTGATCGTGAACACCTGCATACTTTACACATTCGTTAGCTTCACTTGTTCTTAAAGTTAAATATTTTTTCACTTAGGTGCTCAAGTACCTAGACTACATCTTCACAGGCGTCTTCACTTTTGAGATGGTGATTAAGGTAAACTCTTGCCACTGATTGTTCCCAGTGATCATATAATTGTCTATTTCTTGGGTCGTTCACTCTCACAGTACGTTGTAATGAAGTTTGACTGCTGCCAGCTTTCGTTTCTATGATTTATACTTTCCTGCTCATATCCGTGGATACTGCTGGATGTTTATCATGGTAGTGAGGACAGCCGTGGAACCTCTCCAGGGATTTTAGGATGCAGTGTGGAAGTTGGATGGTTTAATCACCGTGCCACTTTACAGTCAGGCGCGATCTGCTTGTCTTAATTAAAACTGCTAGAATTTGCTTCAGCTTAAGCGGAACGTGGTTCAATTGCCCATCTATAACGAGGATGGTTAAGTGGCTGGTTATGAGCTCAGCAGGGGGCTGAAAGCGCATGCCCCCCCCCCCATCTCACTTCGGCAGTTAAGTATTTCAAGTTCTGCAGAATATGTAGCCCTGCGCAAATTCAGCTTTCTGTATGTCTCAGTCTTTTAATGAGTTGAATGGGTTTCAGTGTCGGTCTCTTTTGGAAAAAACTCTGAAATTAGCGTGACATCGTTATGGGCTCATGTTGCTCTCTGCACACCTCTTCGGTACTTAGACTGGGGGCATATGCAGGGGTGGTGCAACAGGGCCACTGGAAAACTGAAAGTTAATTGGATTCCAGATTACCTCCTCCCCTGTCATTCACTGATTCGAACCACATCACTGGCTAATGATAAGTTTGACCCCATGAATTATGGCCCCTCTTATGCCCCTCCCACCTTAAAAAAATTTGTAATCACTCCTAACTCATAACAAAGCTCCTTTTCATTACACCCCCCATGTCATATGAATTATTTCAGTTGGCTTTCTGATGTACACATCCTACATTTCTGAGCTGGGGAATCACTGGGTACCACTGACCATCAGGGTGCCAGATTCCCCTGCCTGCAACCTGTGACGGATTTTGCGAAATCATCTTGAGCCAAGGAGAGCTAAATAAACAAACAAACATTAAAAAATAGGTGTATGTGCTGAAAACAAGCTAGGAAACAAGTTGAAAGCTTTCTAGCGGAGGTATCCACAGGTCTGATAGTCTTCAGTGCAGCGTGGCTGGGTCAGAGCTGAAGGTCTGCCACAAGGGCAGGGTTGTGGTGTGTGACAGCAGTTAATGACTAATTAGACTCAAATCAAAAAATGCCCCCATGATCCCTATAAAGAGAAAGCGTTCTAAGGATTGTGAAGCCTGAAATAATGGCTCTATACGTTTTGTTTTTAATCATGGCTTTCCTTCATTAGATTGTAGCTAGTGCTGAAAGCCTGGTTTCTGCCCTCTCTGTCTGTCTCGTTACTTTGTCGTAAGGTCACAATGATGCCACACTCACAAACACAAATCCTTTACACCTCACGCAGTTTCCAACATCTGCCCAGCTGACCTTATTTATTGTGAATGAGTAAATCAGTCCAACTAGGGCTGGCAGACGCCTGTGATAAATCATCATGGGAAGATGGAAGATCAGTAGGATTCAACTTGGTACTATAAGGATCTTTATCGCTCTAATCTTCATTCTTTATTCTTCAAGATGATTGATCTGGGCCTTTTGCTTCACCCTGGCTCTTACTTCCGGGACCTGTGGAACATCTTGGACTTCATTGTGGTCAGCGGTGCCCTGGTGGCCTTCGCGTGCACGTAAGTAAGCAGGATACAGAGAATTCAGTGTCCTTTACGGTCAGCGACCCTTAGGCATGTCATACCAAAACAAACAGTCAAGATTCAAGCAATTTGTTGTCTCATGCGCAGTGCCTACACAATGAAATTCTTATTTTGTTTATTCCTTCAGTTGCTGCAAACAAACAAGTGAGGAAAAAATAAAACTATAGCACAACAGATAAGGGACGTGTTAGTTTTGCTTCGAGAGGCTTTTTGCGGGCAGCATGTGGCTCAGTGGGTAAACCTCTGTGCCTGTGATTTGAAGGTCACCGGTTCGAGCCCGGCTTCAGCACATCTGCAGGTCCTTGATCGGGTCCTTAACCCCCAGCTACCTGGGCCCTGCTAAGGGTGGCTACACTTCGTGGCCAGCTTACTCTCACCTACAGAGATGGCGGAGGCAAAGAAAATTTACCCATAGGGATCAATAAATATTATTATTATTGAAAATATGAATGTGTAGTGGAGCAAAGGTCATGTTTATACCTGGTCATGCCACGAAATTGATGTCAGGTCATCGGAAAGTGCAACAACAGCATTTCTGTGGTACACTGTTGTAGTTGTCAGATGTCCTGCTTTGTCTCTTGACAGACCCCTAATAATTTGTTTCACTTCTATGAATATCGCATCCGTCACCATCCACACAACACTGTTGTTGCATCTTTGGCATTTTTAATGTGACAGTACAACCTTTATTGTCCTTGGCTGAACTGATAGAATAATTATGATTATTACGTAGATAAAAACTAATTATAGTTCCAAGTGTTTGTCAGTCTCACAGGTCATGCGGGAATACCAGCTTACAGTTTCGGTTGGGATTTCAATTTTGTAAAATATTTTCTTCTACTGCTATTCATTTATGATCCCTGAAGCGTTGAGAAAAGGTGACACGTAAGGCCCACCCTTATGTCACATGACCTTGCAGTGTTCTTTCCTTAGAAGTTGTAATCTTCAAATTGTTCTGGTTGGTCTTTTGGAGACCCTTCTTTGCTGTTGATGTTATTCATGTAGCCACCATGATAAGTAAATTTTATCATTGCTGCACAAGCAAATCAATAACCCAGCATAAAATGTTTTTTTTCAGTGTTCTGTGTTGCAAGTAATGCATGCTTTTCGCTGCCAGGATGAGTTACTGTGACGTTTGACAATTCTCTTCAGTTATTTTTTTCTCGTTGCAGTGAGGTCCTTCAAAAGGCCACAGTACACTGTTGGCCGAGTGGGCCACGATGTTGATGATCACTTGCTCTCTCTCTCTCTCTCTCTCTCTCTCTCTCTCTCTCTCTCTTTCTCTCTCTCTCTCTCTGTCAGTAGTATTGTTTTGTTGCTGTCTTGTATCTTGCTGACTCTTACTCTCCCTTTATTTCCTCGTTGCTGTGGATGACTTTCAGGAGTTTCATGGGGTAATGCTTCACACTCTCTATCTTACTGCTCATCTCCCACTGTCACTCGCTCCTTGTCATTCTCTCTGCGCGTCTGTACGTGTGTGTGCGTGCATGTGGCAGGGGGCGTGCTTAGGGTTGGGCTAAAGCACTGCAGTGTCTATACTCATGCCTCCTTACTTCATTTTCAGCTGTCATAGTTGATCTCGTATCTCATCTGTTTACGTCCACCCTCGTTCATCTAAGTTGAAACGTCTGCTGCCTCTTCAACCAAAGTCTTCATTATCAGAGTCTGTCATATAATCATGATAGGGTCCCTTGCTTGTGTCCTTTGCAGCTTCCTAATAATCTCCACACATTTAATCTGGACAGAGGCCAAGACTGGAATACTGGAACTTCACAGATGGATCTCCACATGTCCATATATCTGGACTCAAGTTTGTAGACATCATAGCACAAAGTGAGACAGCTTTGGCTTAACTGGGAGTTTAGAGCTTGTAGAGATGGCCTCCAGTGACAGTCGTGCAGTGATGAGTGCAGTAAGTTTTAGACTATCAGTAGACCTCCCATTCCATCCTGAATCTGAAGCAGACACCCTCATTTAAGAGGTGCTTTCCCTCCTGACCAGGCTTCTCTTATCAATACGACCTTCTTCATGAGTCAGAGAGTCATTGTGACTATTCTGCCGATTTTATGTGTGTTTATTCCTCAGAAGCTGTGCATTCATGAAATTATTCTCTCTCCATTGTTTTTTGTGTGTGTTGTTATATTTTCCTGTTTTGCTTCTGCATACTTTTGTGTTCGTTTGCAAATCTGCCATAATTGCTACTTTGTATGTTTTTGTTAATCATTGCTTTCCTTCATTAGATCGCAACAAAATGTGACCAGGTGGGGACCTCCCCTCTCTTACCCCACTCTTCCAAAAATGCCCCCCCTTACTTCCTTCCTTGTTAGATTATGATAATGGTCCTGTGTCAGCCTAAGTGCGAACTGCCTTCTGTCCCGAGCGATAGCTTGACAGACTTCACCCTGATAGCTTTCACAGGGCGCCCTGCCATTTGCGGATCAGTTAGCATTAGCATAGGTTTCAATGGCAGCGCAGAATTCTTGGACTGTCAGAACCAATGGCAAGATATAAAGGTGTGTTTATCTACATTTCTATAGGAAAGTGCCATGTACGTACAATTACAAAAGTGGTACAAAAACCTTCCTCCAAGTGAAGCACTACTTCATTCTTTGTAGTAATTTCTGCAAAGAGCAAAAGGACTTTCATGCTCAATATATAGACAAAAATGACAAAATCCATTGAGGTTACCAAAATTTCCATGTTTACCAGTCATCTAGTGATCCTTAAACAGAAGAATTTGTGGATCTGAAGTTGGATAAAAACCTATTAATCTGGGAAGACCCAGATTAAATTGAATGACACAACATTTAAGAGGGAATCACATGGGTCTTTCCACTACAGGGTTCCCCTTCCCCCATGAGTTTATGAATTTAAGGTTCTCAGTCACACTTGTAAACCACCGGACTTGCATTCACAGTGTTGGCTCATCTGGTTTCTTGTGTAATTAGAAAGAAAATAGATGCTCCTTGGGGCAGCATTCAGCTTGACCAATCCCACCGTAGACCTGTAAAGACCTAGGTCTTGATCCCCTTCAGCCATAGCTAATATAACACCCTTTTCCCGAGCTCCATTGACCGCTTCTGTTGAAAGCTATCAGAGAACTAGATGTTTATTTCTCCCGTTCATGTCTGATCTTCCCTTCCCCTTTATCTGATCTTTAACTCCCGAGTCTCTGCAGAAGCATGCTAAGACTAATATAGTGCATCAGTGGCCTGACTGTTGCATGTTGTTGTGCTTGCGTGGGAACAACAGAACTACAGACGTGGGCTTTGGGGTGATGGGGTTTAGCTGACTTTTATTTGTAAGCAGGAGTATGGGTTTGTATGTCATTCTGTGTGGGGCTGTCACGATTATTTTAATAGAGTAACGATTAATTTGACAATCTGGCAATTATTTGGATATGCCTAAAATAGACAGGGATTTCAGATGGCAAACTGTAAGGTACATACATGGCGGGAAATTTATTCAACACTAAGGATATGTGAGGATCAGACAGGTTGCACATAAGCCACGGGTAAACATACACGCCACAACTGGAGAATGACTATTACCGCCAACAGTACAACAATGGGCTATTTACAATGACTCGCGGGGCATGCTGGGGCATGCAAACCCCGCCGGCGCTACAATAACAGTGTAATGAAGATGAAAAGAATAAAACATAAAAAGAAACAGCTACCCAGCCACTCTCAATAAAATGACAGACCTCCTGTCACAGCCGACTGGCTATATCTGTGTATATAATATACAGAGTTTAAGAGAGCAGCATTCAGGCTGTATGATCGCTTCTACTTAAACGTACTATATATGTATATGTATGTGTGTGTGTGTATATATGTATATATATGTGTATATATAACTATGTAAGATGATGAACCATAATTTGGCGACAAGATTTATTTTGATATACAAGAATCGTAGAAATAATTTCAAATAAGTGATAAGGGGTACTCCGCTATGTCACGATCGTGCGTGCTGGCGAGCGCACAGGAAGCAGGCAGGGAGTCAAAAGACGGGGAAAACGGGTCTTTACTTAGATAACACGTACTCACGCTCACAAACATCATCACTGACAGACAGGGGAAACAAGTCAGACCAGGACTTAAATACACCAGACTAAAGCAACGTAACAAGACACAGCTGGGTACAATCAGGGAATCACACGTGGGAAATCAGGGGGCGTGGCACACGGGAGGAGCGGACGAGCGGGGCGTGACACGCTAAATGTTACATTATACGTGGCTAACTTTGCCTTATTGTGTACGTTTGTCAAACCTGAATTTCTTAATTGATAAATTAAGAAGAGTAAGACATTGCCAATATTTAATACTGTAACCATGAATAGGGATTGTGATGTTTTACCCTAATTCTCAGAATTCGATAGGATAATGAGAAATATGTATCGAGGGATGACGCTGCAATAATATATCATGCTTTTATAAATGTTTATTTAGAACGTGGCAAGAATTACTATTAGTGAGAACACTGGGGTCATACTGGTTGAGAGTTCTGCTGGGTATGGGGACAAAGGGAGATGAGTCATGTACTGGGCGTTACTGGGCTGGCGGAGTCACCGTTACAGCCTGTATTCGCCTGACACATGGTCTGAAATGTACAAACTGGTTATTTATCGAATTTGTCCATTTTTTCAGAAGTTTCAGTTCATGTGCCGAGCGAATACAGGCTGTACCACCGTCCGAAGAAGGGTGTCAACCGTGGATAGTACAGTGGGACCCATGTAGTTATTTGACCATACAGTATGTGCAATAGTCGTATCAAATACAAATAACTGTCAGGATCAGGTGAAAGAGCTTGAATGGACCGGCGACACTGTAAGCTGTATGTGTGGTCCAGGTGTACCTTATCTTGTGGGGAGCAAATGTCCCCACAACGTGATGAATACCTGTTTTTCCTGGTCCCCATATGGGAAAAGTCTATTTTATAAAAATTTGTGACTGTAATGAAAAAACTAAAAATGCAAAAACTCCTGTATTTTGTTTGCTTACATACAGTATGGTTAAGGGTAGGGGTTAAGGGTGTCATGTTGAGATTAAAGTTTTCCTTATGGAAATGGATAGCAAGTCCCCACAAAGATATATACTGTATTACCTGTGTGTGTGTGTGTGACAGTAAGAGAGAGACAAAAGTACACAGCATTCGCATCCTTATTGACCATCCTGCCTGAGTTCCACGCCCAATGCACTACCTCTGATATGGATTCCCTTATCCCCTCATCCCGTCAGGTACAGTTCCAGGTGAGGAACCCAGCTATGATATTGTGGTGGCCGCTGCTGGTCAGCTGCTTGGCCAGACAGCAGTGTTAGTCTGAGCTGGGCATTACAGGCCTGGTTGCCTCCTGTGCATTGCTCTGAATCCTATATCTGCTCTCCACCCCGATTTCTGCTGCTTGCTTGACATTGGAAGCCTCCGTCCTATCCATGTTAACCCTGTCTACTCAGGAAGAAACGCCATGTCCGCATGATATTTAAAAAGCTTTCAAAAGTCCAGGAGGGAGGGAGAGAGAGAGAGAGAGAGATGTTCCTTTTTTGTTTTCACTAATCCAGTTTTTAATGGAAGAGCATGTAGTCCCTAAATAGTATATTCAGCATTCTATTTGTGAGTCCTGAAGGGATTGCTTCCTCTGAATGACTATATCTGCTGACCTGTAAATCTTAATTAAGCACAAACTGGTTGTGTACCTGTCTGTTGATGGGAAATTCTCTGACTTCCCAGTATAGCTGTAGTTGAAAGGAGGTTTGGAACGGAGACTTAAAATGGTTTATTACTGCTTCTCCATTGTGTTTGAGTCCATAGTCATTTCATTTCCACTTTTTCATTAGGCATCTTTAACTGGTGCTATTGCAGGAATTTAATTTCCTGCTCAGTGTTTGCACAGTAGCCCAGCTGTGTGACACTTGCTGCTCTGTGAGGTAATTCTTTTTTTTACACCACAAAGAAACCGATTGCCTTTCTCTTGATAGATTTGGTGCATCTTTTTATATTTCCATAGGTAGTAGAGGTATAGCTTTTCCATTGATGTTAAACACTGGTTTTATCAGTCAAGCATTTTGCACTTGTATCAACGCAGCCTTGCCATTGGTATCAGTTCCAACCAAACTTCTGCATCAGTGCAATTTGTGCAGTTTTTTTCCCCTCTGTCCTAAAGCTTTACATTTTAAATGAATCAGAGACTATAAAGCTTCTTTTGATGTGACATTTTACATCAAAAACCTAATTAAAATAAATGTTGGAGCAGGGCCCGGTGTATATGGGATTCTAAGTTCTGTGTAAACCCTTTGTATAGAGCAGATACGTCCTGTTTTTTGACATAAATAGATATTATGTTCATTGTTTAACTTGTTCGGGGGGTGTTTGTCACAGGCATTACTGTAGAATAACAAGTTTACCCACAATGCATCTTCTGCAAGACGTCCAGCTGGACCATGTAATTTTCTATTACATGACCTTTACAAAATAGCATGCAAGCGGGAATGAGGAATGGCTGTGGGTGTGTATTTTTGTCTCTGGAGAGTTCTGCATCTTGTGCGTGTGCACGTCACAATGGTGGGGGTGAGTCATCTGCTGGTGTGTGTTTGTTTTTTAGTGTACATGTGTGTTTGTTGAGGGAGAAAAAGGTGCCATTTAAGCACAGAGAGGAAGGTTTACAGTAGTTCTTTAATAATTTAACTTCTGATGCATGTTAATAGGTACTTTAATAATAAAAATAAAAAATTCTCTTTTATTGACAGATAAATGTCTATGCAACAGTAGTGAGAGGCAACAATAGTGAGAGACAATAGTGAATGTCAGCAGTTTCATCACAGTTTTTGAAACAGTGGCTGAAAAGAAGTGTGTGTGTGTGTGTGTGTGTGTGTGTGTGCTTGTCTGTGTGTGTGCTTGTGTGTGTTTGTCTGTGAGTGTGCCTGTCCCTCACTCTCCTTGTGGTCTTTTAAAGGGGGACAAAAGGCAAAGATATCAACACCATCAAGTCCCTCCGGGTTCTCCGGGTCCTGCGACCTCTGAAGACCATCAAACGGCTCCCCAAACTCAAGGTACGTTCAGGTCTCACCCCCTCCAGCTTACCTTGGGGGATTTCAAATACCAAGGGCCAGCAGTGTGCCTTGTAGTCAAAACTCCCAGGTCGGGAGCCCTGCACCTTCTGTTTGATGACTTGGTCTCTTCCACTGTAGTTCAAGTACTGGCTGGCAGTATCAATGGCCTAAAAAGACTAAAGACTAAAGATTTAACAATTCATTGTTTATGCACAGTCAAAAGAACAGCCAGACGTTCTCAATGGAAATGGCCTGGCACACGGTATTATTTTATTCATGTAGCTAATGTTCTTATTCCGTGCAACATGCTCAGTGTAGCATGCAATCTCCTTGAAAGGGGCCTCATGCAAGCATTTGAGCAGGTTCAGTAAAGAGTCATATAAGTCATATAATCTTTTTTTTTTTTAGTTTTATCTGTTTATTTGTGGATGAATGTGATGAATAGTTTAGGCCACTAGTCATTGGTTAACCCTGGTAGTGACTGAGACTTTAGGATAAATCCTGCTGTCCTGGGTGTTTGTGTTTCCCCAAATATAATAATAAAATAAGTAGTAATGCCTGGCTTGGTTCATCCATTTGTTATGTGACGTTGACATACCACTGGGTGTTCGATTGCGTGTCCCCATGAAGGCCTCGCCCATGCGTGTCTGACATGACCGTGCAGACGTGTGCTTGCAGGCTGTGTTCGACTGCGTGGTCAACTCTCTGAAGAACGTGCTCAACATCCTCATCGTCTACATACTCTTCATGTTCATCTTTGCCGTCATCGCCGTGCAGCTGTTCAAGGGCAAGTTCTTCTACTGCACCGATGAGTCCAAGAGTCTGGAGAAGGACTGCAGGTGTGTCCGACCCCTCGCCAGTGTTACGCAGGTTAAATGTCCTGGCTGCACGTATTTGTCTGAAAAACAAATATGCACACTGTGTGACTGCGACAGGGCTGATTTACTGTTCTCACTGCGCAGGTTTTTGACCCATCTGTGTAAAATTACTTCCCAGACAGTATGGTTTTAATGCCAAAGATCTGTGATCCCAGCCGCTTGAACTCATTGACAAATGGGTTTCTTATCCCTGCAGTTGATTCTTACTCAGGTAACCAGAAGGGTCTGTATTAAAAATCACTTCTGTCATTGTGAAACCCCTTTAAAAAGGATGACTGAGTGGCCTGACTGCAGTATGATTCATCAAGACATCCAACCCCCCAACTATTAGTGTGACCAGTGTCGTGCCTCTCTGTCTTAACCTCTTGTCTCCCCTCTTGGGCCTGAAGGGGGGAATTTTTGGACTATGACAAGGACGAGGTGTCGGCCAAGCCACGGGAGTGGAAGAAGTACGACTTCCACTATGACAACGTGCTCTGGGCGTTCCTCACCCTCTTCACAGTCTCCACTGGCGAAGGCTGGCCCATGTAAGTAGCACAATGCCATAAACATTCCAGCTGCGTCATGCTGTGTCGTGAAGCAGGAGCAGCGGTTCAGGCAGTCATGGGTGTTGAGGGTACAGTGGCTAAAAATATGCTAATTAATACAGACAGACTGACAGAACTGACTCGGGAGTGAGAAAAAGTCTCTTTTTGTCTCCTTTGTTCACTTAACATCATTGCAGAATATTGAAAAGCTGCATCCTGGGAACTAGAAAATGGAAATTCCATTTACCGCAAACATCACCATTGTAGAAATCAGACTTTGCTAATCTCTCTTTACCATACATCCTCAACACTAACAATATCGCCCAGCCTCTGGACATGAGATGAATGTTTGGGGAATCCTCATGTGTATGTATGCACCTTCCCCTGATCCTACAACTCATGAATGCAGGTGGTGGGCATTCCTGCTAGTGCTATCTTTGGAATGGCTATCTTGAGTGGCCAGGCTGCGCACTCCAGCAGTTGCTGAGGAGAACTACTTGGTATTTCGAATCGCCACAAGCAAACTGTAATGGCTGGAAGTGCTGCTTGTTGGCTGGGGGAAACCATTCATATGCAAAGCAACAAATGGGGCACTTAATTATCAAGTAGACGTACCATACCGGTCTGGACCTCTTTGCTTATGTAACTCGATTAAACCTAATTGAGTGCCCTTGTGGAAATGCCGATGTAAAAGCCAAGTCAGCAAAGTAAACCTGCTTCATTAGTGTTCTTTGGGCCATTGTCTGAGGAGTGCCATGTCACAGGCAGTTAGGGTGACATCATATGAATAGGGTGACATCATATGAATCAGTAGAACTGTTTGTAGTGTCTGTTCACACATACAATGACGCAGAAACATTAAACACATGCTTTCTATGTAGTGTAATTTTCTGCTGGGTCACTGTTGAGTTGAATGCAAATCTCCATTCCACTCAGTGAGTCTAGCCAGATTCTGTTGAAGCTATGAGGCTTGTTATTGACATTAGTCATTCATTTCCTGCTATTGTATTTATTTTTTTCTGGTGTATATTTCTTAGCATCCATGTCACAAGGATTTAGTTTATCTTTTTGCCCTCCTTTGGCTCTGCAACCTCCCAGGGTGCTGAAGCATTCAGTCGATGCCACCTACGAGGACCAAGGCCCAAGTCCAAGCTTCCGCATGGAGACGTCTATCTTCTACGTGGTCTACTTTGTGGTCTTCCCCTTTTTCTTTGTCAACATCTTCGTGGCCCTGATCATCATCACTTTCCAGGAGCAGGGAGACAAAGCCATGTCGGAGTGTAGCTTGGAGAAGAACGAGGTATGGTTGCCCTGTTACTTCCTGTCAGCTCACCAGTGTCTTTGCTGCCAGCTGTTCCTTGGCCGTGCAAATCATTGGATTTGATCGCGCTGGCTGTCTGTTGGCTTTCTGGGCTCCTGCAGAGGGCCTGCATTGACTTCGCCATCAACGCCAGACCCCTCACGCGCTACATGCCCCAGAACAAGCAGTCCTTCCAGTATAAGATGTGGAAGTTTGTGGTATCGACACCCTTCGAGTATTCCATCATGACCATGATCGCCCTCAACACGGTGGTGCTCATGATGAAGGTCGGTGCTGGAGATCGCTTGAGTTTTTGGGTAATAAGAAGTAATTATGAGAAAAGTTCAGTTAGGTATGGGGGGCGACGTACTCTAAACTGAGGAAGTGAGTACAAAGCTGAAAATCCTGTATCACAGCCCCCCCGTCAAGATGTTAATTGCTGGTAATGTAAACTGCTGGAGTGGGTGGTTCATACCTGCAGCTCTGACTTCTTACCCTGGAATCTTTACTAACACCGCCCCCCCCCCCCCCCCCCCGGGGGGGCAGGGCGCGGTGGGGGGGCGGACCGGGGGGGGGGGCGGGTCCGTGTGGTGGACCCCCCGGGGGGCCG
>JAODJX010000119.1:7012802-7026740 GCA_026776945.1 Isichthys henryi | reverse complement strand
CGCCCACCCCCAAAGGGCCCCGACACGCGGGGAGCTCGCTTCTCTGTAAAGGAAAAAAAATCCCCCGCCAATGTTGCAGGCCAAGATGTTTAAAGAGCGACTAAATGTCTAAATGTTGGTGCATTTGTTGGTGCAATTGCCTCCTTTAAGGATACCTCCCCAAGAACAAGAGAAGTGACAAGATAAGGGGCCCAGAGACGTGGGGAAGGACCCTATCCATCCCCCCCCCACCCCCCACCCTGAGCAAAGCCACTGGCTAATAGGCCTGCAATAGCTACTGCCTGTCAGGAAAGATGCTTAAATGAAGTCCCTTTATCCTGCAGTATTAGAGATTCTCCAGGCCGATATCCAAAAGACAGGCCCCCCCTTTGTCTGGCCGGTGAATGAGAGCTACTGTTCGGGACGCAGCCAACAAGGCCACACGAAGTTAGCGATAGCGGTAGCGGCTTATTATCGTAACACCCGGACACCTTCACGGGCAGAGCCACCGTCCTCGGAGGACTGGGGGCACTCGGGCAACCAAAGCTACTGGGGAAGGGGGTGGCCCAAGGCTGGCTGACACACCCACAGACCGGCGAGGTGGGGGGGTGGGAGTCGGTCTTGTGGTCGGGTCATCCGGCCATATATGTCACCTACCCTTGATGATATTGTGATGACATGTGCTCCTGGGTGAATTCCTGGCCCCCCCGTTCCCCCTACGCACATAGGGGTCCATTCAGTGCGCAGCAGCTGGATTCATGCTTCCTATGTTATCTTTTGACACATCAGTAACCCCCACCCCTCCCCCACTACCTATGCACAGTACTGCTACTCGCACAGGTAAACTGAGTAGGAAAGCAATCCCTTCCTCAGCTGGGATGTCTAATTTGCACTAAACTCGTGCTCTTTCAAATTAGAAAATATAAAAGCAAGTGTTACTTCATAGTATGCATGAATGGCTGTAAGGGTGACGATAAACAGGGCTGTTTGAACAGTGATGCTGGGCACTTTCCCATTGGTACTGGGCAACCTTTCACGATCACCAAGATGCAGCACCTGACAGTTGCTCAGCAACATGTGTATCACCAAGTGGCCCTGTGTATGACCACCTTAAAGATCTGTTTGAATTCTGAAATAACTAACTGAATTCTATCATCTCTGAATACTGTGATGGGTTTGGTACTTTGGGGGTAAAAAGAACGCTGTGGTTTAGACCCGCCCATTTTCACTGTCGTGGCCTAACTTGATGTCACAGGGAGTCCCTGTAACAGCTGGTATGCCTGCTTGTGTCACAGTGCTCCTCGTAACATTAGTATCACACTTCCAGGTTTAGGGTTCAACCCCTGTCTGTGGAGTTTGCTTGTTCTTCTGCGTACTGTGGTTCTCACCTGCAGTCCAAAGGCACGTGATGAAAATTGTCCATATTGTGTACAACCGGGGATAGATTGGCATCCTATCCGGGGTGTCCCCGCCCCCATACTTTGTGCCTTCTGGGATAGGCTCTGAGGTGACTGCAGCCCCGCCCCCATGCCTCATGGGATAGGCTGCGAGCTGGTTTCAGCCCCGCCCCCGTGCCTCATGCCTCCTGGGATAAGCTCCGTGCTGGCTGCAGCCCCGCCCCCAAGCCTTGTGTCTCCTGGGATAGGCTCCGAGTTGGCCGCAGCCCCGCCCCCATGTCTCACGCCTCCTGGGATAGGCTCCGATCTGGCCACAGCCCCACCTCCGTTATGGAAAACCGATGGATGGATGAATACATTTCAATTTTTATTGATGCGCCCTAAAGAAATCTTAGAAACCCAACATCAAAAATGGACAGGGGGTGTGCCGTGGCATCTGTGAGCGGTTTTATAGAATGTGAGCATTATATAGTCCAGATGAACATAAAGCTTCAAGTTAATGTAATGAGTCATTTAGCAAAAAAAAGGTCAAATTATACAGTACAGCATAGGAATTTCTCTTCATACTCTTCAAAGGAGCGTTATAAATGGAAAAGGCATCGCCACCAAAAACCCATCTGTACAGAGGTCCCGTCCCTCCCCCACACCCTTGTGCCTGTCTTATTTGACCCAATCCCAATTTTCAGAACAGCTTTGTTACGCCAATATCCCCAACTTCCCAGCTGCTGATTAACAAGAATTCCAGCCTGGAACCTGGAACCCTTGCGTACGGCTGATTCCCAGCTTTCCCATCCGGTCTCCCCGTGTTACAGCCTCC
The DNA here is from genome assembly GCA_026776945.1 of Isichthys henryi. Classification (NCBI taxonomy): domain Eukaryota; kingdom Metazoa; phylum Chordata; class Actinopteri; order Osteoglossiformes; family Mormyridae; genus Isichthys; species Isichthys henryi. Next base: position 7,024,547 of record JAODJX010000119.1, on the reverse strand, counting down.
CAATGCATCTGTTTTTCTAACAAGACTAAAAACCGCTCTGAACGCCAGCTGTTCCTTTTATTTTATTTCTATATAAAACATGCGCTGCACTGTAGCAATACGATCTGGTGGAACATCATGTGAAACAGTAAGTGCTGTTTCGCAGTAATTGTGCTGTCGTTAGGGGTCCTAACCTATGCAGCGGTTTCAGACATCATACACCAAGGGGTTAATCTTATTTGAAATATATGAATGGCTTGAACTAACCAAATCCCCAAAAAATCTATAGGGAATGTATAGAGTTTAGTTGTAGGTGTTTAAACTGACTATTTTTTGTGACCAATCAGTTCATATATTTATCTACGGAAGAACAACAAGAGACGATGCCTCTTACCACATCTGCGACAGTCATGCTGCAGAGTTTCTAGGCCAACGCCAGTCTCTGATCCGCATACGAGCTCCGTGGTGATTCTGGATTTGTATCATGCCTCTGTCACAGTACAGCCTTCAGCTTTGAAGCTAGCCAGACGTTCTGGTTCCGAATCCAGTCCAAAAAAAAGCTCAACTATCATATTCATTTCTAATGTGAATAGTTTCAAATAGACTGATCATTTTATTTATTTATTTATTTATTTGTTTGTTTGTTTGTTTGTTTTTGTGGCCAGATCCTTAGCAGTGACCTTCTGTGAGGTTCCTCAGACCTTCCTGGCTGTTTGTTTCAGGCTGTCATTATCTGGGCTGTTTTGCTGTCATGGAGCACTCCTCATACTCTCCCGCTTTCAGAACAGTTTGCCTTAGATGCGGTTTGGAGGGGGAGTCGCTTTGTGGATGGAGATGTGAAGCTGAAGGCCACACAGCAGAACTCATGACACCCCCAGCACCTTCACACTTTCCACCTCTGTTGTTGTTGTTGACAAAAAATTTGTTCTTTCGGGATCCTGCTAGGTGATTAGCATCATTAGCATGATTTTTCTGAAGCCACACCATGCCTTGGTTGTGATGTTATGCAGCGCTATAACATTTCCTGTTAATCACTGGGGACCCTTAGCAAACAGACCCAGAGCCGTCCTGATTCATCGCCCTGGCGGAGAACAGAGACACTGATTTTTGACCGTGGCTCCCGCTCTGTGGCGGGTGGCCCAGCTACCTATCCTCTCTGGACGGCCCCCAGCGCCCAGTGAAATACGACTTTCTGCTGGAGGGCTGCACAGCGCTGCCACATCTGTGAAAATACAGCCCGGCATGCTGGAGCTCCCTGAACGCTTGTAGTTTTATGCAACACACTGGGGTGCCTCTCGATAATCTGCATACAGACACACACATCCTTACATATAAATGCTTCCATAGTCACAACGATGCACACCCTAGTACACCCTCATGCACAAAATGCACACACACAACCTCACACAGTTTGACTGAAGGACTCCGTCTAAGTTATAGTGGCTTTCTGTCAGCGTCGTCTCATTTCAGTGAAATGCGAGAGTGGGAGAAAACAGTAATTTTAGGGTATTTTAAGGTCAGAGTAAGGTGAGCCTGAGATTATTTATGGGAATTAATACGGTGCCTTATTAATTGTTTTTAAAATACTGAGAAATATTTTTTGAATTGTAGATTTTCTTCATGCAGTATTACCTTTCATATGGTGTAATTCTCCACCAAGTCGTGTGTGGTACTGTGTAGTGCCATGTTTTCCTGACTGAAGTGCATTTCTCTCTACCTTGAACTTGTGTGTAGCGTTTTCCTCAGTGCCGTGACTGTCCCGAGACTGAGCGTGCCCAGTGTGGCTGGACCTCCAAAATGTCTAAGGAAATGTAATGAATTGATTCTTTGTATCAGGTTATAGGTTGCAGCTCATAGTCTTAATTAGCTATTGAGTATCTAGTTGTGTTGCATTGGGTTTATTACACACAGCCATGTGGAGACGTCAAAGGCAGCTCACTGTTATCTGCTGGTTGGTGGTGGGACACCAGGGCATGATGGGTAGATGGGGAAAGGGCTGGCAAGCTCAGATGCTGGGGGATCCTCTGTGGACGCCTGCAAACTGGCTTCTGGGTGCTAAAGCTTTAACGGCTGTGGACGTTTGGTTTGTGAAACCCTCTCTCTCAGGCACAGGGCTGCTAAAAGCTGAACAGCTGGTTGTACTGAAATCGCAAATTTTATAATTTGTTTTTTAATCCATGCATTTTAGCTGGACGGCATGAAAACAATGCAGTTTTTCCAGTCGTAGTTCCTAAAACACTCCAACAGGCTTAAACCATCTGTTATAATGACAAATCCAGTATCTGTGCTGTTCCATGAAGCGCAACAGTGAAGTGTTGGAGTGTCAAACACAACAAAAAAATTATCAATAAATGCACATAAAATACACTTTACAGAGTCTTCTTGAAATAAAAAAGGCTCCACAGTTTTAACTAGCAATCAAAAATCAGTGTTTCTCTTTGCTTTTACAAACCTTCCTTCCATCCAACTTTCTTCTGCCAGCTAAAAGCTACAAATGACTTTGTCTTTATGCACAAATGGGGTCATACCAAATAATATCAATGTACGGGTTTCTAATTACCCATTATTGCTAACAAAAAGAGACTTTACTATAATCTGAATGAAATATTCAATAATAAGTATACAGAAACAAGACAAATATGAAATGACTGAATAATGAAAGACATATGAAATGAAATTATTACCTGTGGTTCTAACAGCCATCTGAACGTAGCCGTCTGTATTTGCCAGGTGAGCTGTGTTTCATGGACACATGTTCCTAAACATCTACCGTGCTCTAAGAGTCCCAGGTGGTTTCCATTTTTGTCCATTCAGACAGTGCTGCCCGGCAGCAAATCAGACCGTTTCAGGGGCCATCAACCCAAGCGAGGCTCGATGTCTTCAGTTTTCCACCCTGCGTGTTTGGGTCCATCGTCACAAGAGCAGTGCCGAGCAGGAGGAAGGATGCCTTCAGCTAAACCGAGCAGATGTGTTTGCAGTTTGTCAGGATGCACACATTTTCAAAATTCCTGATTGTTATCTGCGAGCAAGTTGGTAATTTCCAACCTAAGACTTTTTGGGCCTGTTCTGCCTGGAGACTTTGTTTTATTGTCTCAGAAGACCACACAAGGGCAACCTTTCATGCCATCCTGCAGAAACACCAACCCCTTCTGGGCTGGAATGTGGTCATCCTTCAAAGAATGGCTTTGCATTTGCTGAATAAGGAGGTTTTGGAGTGTAACAGCCATCTCATACCCAAATATGTTGTATAGTTTTGGGGAGCAGAAGATCTAGAGAATGCGATTCACTGGCCACTGTGCTGTAGAATCAGTAAAGTTCAGTTTGCCTTTGGTTATAGAGCGTCAAAAAAAAAGCCCTTGAAAAGATCCTTTGACTCATAATTTCTATACTTTTAACCTAAGATTGAACTGCATTCTCAGACTTAAAAAGGCATTCCTTTTGTGTTTTCCTGATGTGCATATTCCTGCAGTTTCGCATTTCATCCAATCATCGGCTAAATTTAGCTGGAGTTCTTTAAGGCCAAAGACTGTCCTGGAATTCGGACTTGTAACCTGGTCTATCCCAAGGTCTGCATGTGAACTACAGCTGTCTGACTGGACGTTTCTCCCGGTAGATGAACGAATCCCCGGTCCCAGATATCTGTGAGGCACAGGCAGAGTGGACGAGGGGGCAGTTAAGCTTTCAACAACGGCGTCCAATTTTCCCCTTTAATAAAGGGGACGGCAGGTTAATTAATTTGCCGCTTACTTAGTTTTTATGCTTTTCTTGTTAAATCTTTGTTACGCCCTTAGATGCAGCGAAGGGTACGTGATAAAACTTAATTTGATTGAAGTAAATGGTGGAGCAAATGTGTCTGGTTTATACAACGTGCTGACAGGCTTACCTCTGTCATTGGTTACTTTATCACGTTAGGTCAGGCTGTGATTAACAGTGCATGGCAGGCTTGGTGTCCATCATCAGTTGGTTCATGCATTGGGGGGTGTCCCTTGTCTGCCGGCAGATTAGCGGCTGCCTTCTCTCGGCGGAGTGTAGAAGTTCGGAGGCCCAACATCAAGGTTATGAGTAACCTGACAAGACCCATCATTTTACTATTCAGAGCTTTCAGCACTTACACACTTAGCCGGTACTTGCTAATATTGATACATATCACATTACCTGGCTTTTAAAACGTATTTTATTTTTTCATTTGTGGTTTGTACCTTTTGGGTTTGCAGAGTCGCCTGTCTTTCTGTTGCTCTGTGGTAGCCAGGACCTCACCTCATTTGGCCTGAAATCAGTGCCTCCCTTTCTATAGCAGCTCGCTGTCGCCCCTTCAAATGCAGTCACCTCCCCAGCAGCAGATCACATGAGGCCAGTAAGGACCCATATGGGAACTGTGGTGTCCCCCAGTTTAAATCACATTTACCAGGATGAAGGTAGGGATTAGTGACTTTCTTTTATTTAACACGGAAAGCATACGGGGGGGGTCCCTGCGGGATGCCAGTTAGACAATTAGCGTAGTTAACTGGAAGCGGGGCGGCTTTTCAGTCGGGCAGTAATCGGCCGCCTCGAGCGAAGCAGAAGGCCCCTAGTGTGCCTGACTCATCCAATCATATCACTTACTTAGGCAGCATTACACAGGGACACATCTCCTTGTTTGTGTGTTAGGATGGATGGACTTGAGAGGGCCTATTGTTGTGACAGGGCTGTTTTATAACAGAGAGGCTGGCCCGTTTTGGCCCCCTGGTGCATTAGCGCTGTCGGGACAACGGGGGCCTTGTGTACAGGACCCGATATTGCGAGGTGGGGAGACGGAACCTAGATTAATCTATCTCTCTGTTTCCCTCCCAATTGTCCTAATTCTCCCTTGTTGACTCGTCCCCCCCCCCACACACACACACACACACACTCACAGTCTGCTACCCAATACCGTCGGCCCCCGGTCTCCATCCACGAAGGGCTTAAGATTCGGTGATAGTGACTGGTCGCGTTTTACCCTAATGGATGGGAGGTGGCTTTGCGTTCGATGGGCTAAGCACTCGGGTTTAATGGAATAATTCCTCCAATAAAAAGATGCCCCTTGAGGGAAAAAAAAAATGGTGTGTTGGGGGGGATAAATTTCGGGATTATTAAGAAAATCGACCCAAATCAGCATGCTGGCATGACTGAGAGAGCGAGACTGCTGCACAGCCAATGTTGGCCCAGCTCAGCAGGTCACATGACCTCAGGGAGCTCTCTGATTTGTGTAGCGGTTTGGGCTGAAGGCTGTTGGGTGTCCAGCGTGTCTCACACAGTGTCACAGTGTAGCGTATTCCTCTTTCTGTATAGTGTGTGAACCAGCAGGGGGTCCTGGGGCCCTCAGGTTCTTTTTGTGGAGGTCCTCCTGCCTCTCTCCCCCTGCCGTCAATCCTCCATCCATGGTCCATCAGTAAGAATACATGAAGACGGCTGAGTAGCGTATACGGCACTCTCCTGGATAAAATATGGTGATGCGAGGCAGAACATCCCTGGAGAATGCTGGAGCTGCTGTGGAAATGACCCATCTGGATGAATGTTAGTCTCGTTGGCTTTGCCTGACTGACAGTCTGAGCGGCAACCACAGGGCACTTGGGGTTGGTTGACAGAGTTTTTCATTTTGAATGGATATCATCTCCTGGGCTGGACGCCAACATCTTCAGGGAACAGCGTTCGCACCAAAAGGTACACCTGCTCTTGTAAACGCCTCATATTCCTTGGATGTTACACGCACATGCAGGACTGAATGACACCCATGAGATGTACGGTTGGTCATTACAGATCCCCCACCGTGTTTAATAGCTGCTGTCATAAACCCATCTGCATGAAGGAAAAAGGCTGAAGGACCTTTAATACTCCTCAGACCTTATTAATTTTTTTTCCATCGCTCCATGCCAGTTTTCGCATCTCTCTGCCTGGGCCTTCGATCCACGCAATTTCCAAACAGGTGTCATGCCACAAACTCCAGCTTTATGGAACTGACAATATATCATTTTTATGTCACTAATTCACTTCTGTGTCATTCTTTGAAGCCATAATTTGTTTTTGTTTGGTTTTTTGTAAATATTTTGCTAATTGTCCATCTATGGCTGTCGATGAACTTCAAGTTGCAACCTCTGTTCCCAGATTGTCCATATTTGCCCTTTACACGTAAAATAATTATCGTTCTTTGTGACCGATGCACCTGCAAGCTGGGCACTGATTGGCCTCTTTGAAGCTCTGTTAATTGCACCATATACTCCTTTAAAAACACACTTTTGAAAGTGCTAGTTGTCATACCTCTGTTATAGCTGAACACACCGCTAATTGACGTCAACCTAATATGACTGAAGTTTGCAGCTGTGTATATAATTATGATTTATCTGTTTCAAAGTATTTTTTTGCGCTACCTCAGATTAAGGTGATGTTGGGAGTAATGGGGTGGTTGGTTATTAAATTAGCTGTTAGTCACCCACTCCTAGCAGAACCAGCTGGCAAAAGCCTCCACCCTGCACCAACTCCTCAGTGCAGAATCAGGCGGGAATAAGCACCGGGACAGCAAATTAGGCATTAAATGAGAAAAGCGTAAAAAAGAGCTGGTGGGCTGGTAGGAGAATGGATCCGTGACCGGGCCAGGAGAACCGGCCTGTGGTTGGAGGTGCAAGGCCTGCTGTGGTCCCTCCCTTCTTTGACCCCGGGCCTGAGGGATGTAAAATCCAGGGGCATGGAGTAAATCAAGAACATGTACTTCCTCCCCCCTCCCAGCCCCCCCTCCCCCGAACCTTGTAATCACCACCAGACGGGGGCCTACGTTAATGGTCTCCAGGGCGGTGTTCCCCCCTCATCTGCTGAAGCGATAATCACACTCACTCCATCCTCTTTATCCACGTCGCTTGCCCTGGCAAGTTCCAGTGGAAACCCGTTATCTAAAGGAAAGGTCTTGAGTAAAGAACCCCCCCCTCCTCCCCCGGGTGGCCTGACCCTTTGCCATCCCATGGGCCTGAATTATTTTAATACAGTAATTGCAGCATTTGCTGTCCAATCACAACCCATTATGGTAATAGGATCCCGTTGTGGCAGGGTACCCCCATTGCCGATTACTGTCTGGAGGTGGTCCAGGCCGCTTCACCACAGCTGCCGCCACAGGCCTGCCATGATGGACAGGCTAATGGTAATTGTATTGTCTGATAGCTCCCAGGGAGGAGGGGAGCTCAGACGCAGGACTAAAGTCTGTGTATATATGCCAAACCGCCACACAGTCTGCCATAACAAACTACCCAATGATGGATGAACTGCGCTTTGGAAAGGTGTAATGCTTTTTGGGTGCCTTGTGTGCAGGCTGTTGCAGAGGTTTATTTGTAATGGCATGGTGTTGCCTGAATGTCACTCAGTGAAAGCAATGTCTTTTTCTTCAGGAAGGTGATGCTCTTGTAGAGCCTCTAATGGCAGCACAGGTGGGTGAGAACAATCCAGCACACAAAACTATACCTGTACCTAGAACCCAACATACCCAACTCTCCATGCCTGTTCTAGAACCCAGCATGGAGAACTCATTATTCCTGTTTTAGAATGCAGAACTCATCATGCCTGTCCTAGAACCTAGCATGGAGAACTCACTATTCCTGTTTTAGAATGTGGAACTCATCATGCCTGTCCTAGAACCCAGCATGGAGAACTCACTATTCCTGTTATAGAATGCGGAACTCATCATGCCTGTCCTAGAACCCAGCATGGAGAACTGACTATTCCTGTTTTTAGAATGCAGAACTCATCATGCCTGTCCTAGAACCCAGCATGGAGAACTCACTATGCCTGTTATAGAATGTGGAACTCATCATGCCTGTCCTAGAACCCAGCATGGAGAACTCACTATTCCTGTTTTAGAATGTGGAACTCATCGTGCCTGTCCTAGAACCCAGCATGGAGAACTCACTATTCCTGTTTTAGAATGTGGAACTCATCATGCCTGTCCTAGAACCCAGCACACACCATTTGTCTTTGAAGTCAGTACAAAGTATTTGCTTTCTCAGCTCCCATGCAATCTGCAGAGTTCAGGGTAATGGCTCATGGGACAGGCAATCCAGTCAGATCCTGGGGCCCTATGGTCTACCTACTGGGCCTCTTTGTCAGCCCTGCTCAGACGGTGCCAGCTAATGGTGCCAACCACCTATATAGCTTTATAGCCCGACCTACAGTGCCAGCGAGGGGAGCTGGGGAAGGAGATTAGGAAATTTGTTTATCTTGTCTACGGTTCAGATACCGTATTGAGGACACAGTCTAATTGCACGGCTAAGGCAGACTTGAGGCCCATTACTTAACGTTGGTTAGTGCCCAGTCATTAAGTTGCTTATCTGCTGTAGTCCTGTGCTTTACAGAGCGATGAGCCCATTTTCAAGGGGCTCAGTTCTGGGGCAGTACAGGCCGGTGCTGTTTTCCCTGCGGTGTCTCACAGAGCTGCATATCGACAGGAGGCAGGATTTTCCATCCGGATCGGAAAGATTGTTCCAGGATGATGTTGTTGTGGTTGTTGTTGCCAAGTTATAGTGCTTTTTGATCATAATCCTTTATCAATTTTTTACAGCAGTTGATAAAGTCATTAGATGGTATCATGGATTAGATTAGAATGGTGCTTGGTTGGGCCTTTGGAGTTAAACTCACTCTGTTTTGATTCTTCTTCTCTCTTGATCTGACACATGGGCTCAAGATGGGCCTGAATGAGTTCCCTCTGTCTTCTATCGCTCGTATTTATACCGGCAGGTCTGCTTCCCATCAACCACATAAACCTGGTTTGAAATGCGTGCTGTCTGACCTCACGCCCAGTGACTTAGCACATCAAAAAGCCACACCTCCATGCACCCCTCCCCCGAGCTGGGCACCCCACAGTCATCTCCAACTCACTTAACCATGGTAGCAGTGATGTTAGCGGCGAAAAGATGATACCCAGCACCCAAATCCTGAGCAGTCCTCAGGGATGCCATAGAGGTGAACCAAATTCCCTTACCTACTCATCTTCTGAGCTGCAGTCTCGCAAGATGTTAGCCAGCTGCAATGCCTGTCTTCATTTTGAGGACCAAGAGGAAGCATATGCTGATCCTCAGACCAGCTGCGAGCATTCCTCTGCCCAAAACCGGCAGTCAACCAGCAAAACATTGCATTTTTTTTCGCCTGGGCTTGTTCTGAGAGGTACAATAAAATTACATCTGAACACACATCTCCACCACTTCTCTGCAGACCTGCCCATGGAAGCCTTTAGCATGTCCCCTCTCTGAGCTGATCTTTGCTGCCTCTGGGGCCTTGGGCTACCAGTTGAAGAGGTCTAGATCATTCTCCTAGTGCCCTTAGCCCTGAGGAACTGCCTTTTATTATCAGATGGTGGAGTGAACTGATTTATAGAGAGTGCTTGTGGTTCGGGGAAAAGTGACGTAATCCAGGCCGAAAGGCCAAATGCATCAGGTTCTCGAGTCACACAACCTAGCAGCAAGGCTGGGACTTTAGTCTGTCTCCTGAAGTGTCAGCAGGTTTAGGCTGTTTGGCCATCTGTTTCGAATTACCACCACGTGGACACAGACACAACAGAGCAAGAACCTGAGTGCAGGACTTCTCAAGTGGCCACGAGTGCTGAAATGCCAGTGTCAGAAGATATTTAATCATACGTAATACACTCAGTATGTTGTAAGCATGGGCTGTGGAGAGGGGGAGTAGAGTAGAACATCGAGGGAAACGGTTGCCGTCAGTTGTTTAGTCTATTTGCAAAGCCGTAGTAGGACATCTCAGGAACGTCTGGACCAGATGCATCAAGAACTGTAGTATTTGGCAGCTAAAGAACAACTTTGACACGGTAAAGGACAGAGTTCCGGGAACGTTAGTTAGTCTTTAGAGAAGAGACCAACTGCTCACATGAGAAAATTATATCACACCTCTAAATGGTCTAGTTGTGAGGAAGGGGGAATTGGAAGCTAAGACGTACTGTGTGAAGCCTTACACCCCCCCAGATACGCAGGGGCAGCCGCTAGACAATCAGGCGTTGCTCACGTCACAAGGTTTTATTCACTCTTGAGTTGGGTGGGAAGTTTGATCAGAGAGGGCTGAGGGAGGGTGGGGACGCTGTCTGTGACCAAACCACATGGTACCTGATATCAGGTCCCACCTCAGACCTCCCCCAGGGGGTTGCTCCTCTCCCAGTTTCCTTACATATTCCCCACAAGTGACATCATGACCACATTGGTGCCGCACTGGCAGATTTTAAGGAACACTTGTTGGCTTGCATCCGAAATGCTTTTGGGTCTGGTGGTTCCTTTGCTTGAATTCAGACATGATTCATCCCATATCACTGAAACAACCAGCTGTACATATGCTTGTTAGTCACTTCCAAGACAAGTGATCAAAATAACTTCATTCCTGACAGCTTCTCTTCGAACATGCTCAACAGCATACCACCAGTCACAGCAGCGGATTCCTTGTGCTTAATTTTTATATAGGTCCAAGTATAATGAACTGTCCAAGCCCCCTAGAAAAACCAACAAGTCAGAAATAAGTTCGTAGGTTTTGTTCGTTTCAGAGTGTAGTGGTGGTCTTCTGATTAACCCTGTATTTGGGTTGCCTGGGTGTTGGTCAGATCTCAGTGTGGAACATCTAATCTTCCCAAAAGGGCTGAGGTTGGGTGGTGTGATCTGCACCTAGACAGCTGTCGGAGTGTGAAGAGAACTCGGATGGGCTTCAGTGACAGCCTCTGTCATTCTCATCCGCTTTCCAGTGGAAAAGAAGCCCAAAGCAGTGAATCTGAAACAAAGGAATTCCTACCTGAGCGGCTGGCATGATCCGTGCACCTTCTTCAGTGCCGGCTTGTCCGTCCACACTCAAAGAACCTCGTCGCATGTTAGTTCATGTAGTATCTCCTGTCGAGAGCACAGCAGGGGCTTGGGGTTCAGGGCTGAGTGGGATACTTTAGCTGTCTAAGTTGTTTCGGGTTAAAGTCTGTGGAACGTCTTCAAGAGCAGTACATTTTTGATTAGGTCACCGCAGGGCAACTGCTCAGTTTGCTTCTGCAGGCAAGGATAAACAAAGTCTTCTACGGGGTTTCTACTGAATGTCTGAAGCCGACACACCTGTAAAAACCTCCAGGAAAGGTTAATAGATTGAGGTTGGCTAATATTTGGGAAACGCTTCTTAGAATTCTGTATTTCAATTAATTTCTCCTGCATCTCTCGCATTTTGCAGCCATGGTGCAGTTGTCCTGGTGTCATAGTGCTTATACTGTAGGCATTTGCTGCGCTTGTCGGAAAAAAAAACATCCGGTTAGGTATATTTTGTGAGTGTTGTGCATGGTGGTCAGCATATAGCAGTAGAACCGCATAGCAGCCTGTAACAGGGCAATCATTAACCACACAGCAAAGCACAGACCCTGTTCCCTTCAGGTATGTATAACGGTGGATCCATGTTGGCTATAGACTTCAATGTTTGTTCCGAAATCCCCCCCCTCAGCATCAGGACCACAGAATGATGTCGTGTTCTGCTATTTCCCCAAACGATGGATCAAATTTTTCATCCCACAGAACTATGTCTACGCCTGGAGAAAAAATTCTAGTCATTTAAATAATCTGAATCGATGAAGCAGATGTTGATTGCACTCTTACACTCTTGAGGGAATTAGGACTAGAGCTGTTAGAGTAGTGGATGTGTCTAATGGCTAAAGTATTTAACCATGATATAATATCACCCAGGGGTGGCATGGTGGTGCAGTGGTTAGCACTGTCGCCTCACACCTCTGGGACCCGGGTTCGAATCCCCGCCTGG
>JAODJX010000119.1:6992596-7008514 GCA_026776945.1 Isichthys henryi | reverse complement strand
CCCCCGCCGCCCCCCCCCCCCCCCCGCCCCCCCCCCCCCCCCCCCCCCCCCCCCCCCCCCCCCCCCCCCCCCCCAGCTAGTGTAACACTTCATGCTCATAGTCTCCAAGGCTACCTTTCCAAGGCTCTTGGGGGGTATTCGGGTTGTACCTTGATTAGAGGTGGAAAGTTCAGGTTCAGAAAGTACAAATCCAGGCCAAGATTTTGTTTTAACCAACCAGTTGAGCATAAAGAGTCACAGTCACAGGGTACTCAACTGGTTGGTTGAAACAAAATCTTGGCCTGTATTTGTACTTTCTGAACCTGAACTTTCCACTTCTGACTTTATAAGGCTTCCATGTTGTTGTATTTTACATGATGCAAACTATTAGCTCAGTGACCTCTCAGAATATTAACAAGTGAAGGAAGGGACTTTTTACTGGGGTTTACTTGAGCTGTTGGGAAACTGAACTCCTCTATAACTTGCAGTTCTGTTTGTAGTCCCGTCGCTTCCTGGGGGATGGGGGCCATTGAAAATCCCAAGCCTTTACTTCTCACTCATCACATCACAGGTTGAAACGCCCCCCTCTGGTTCCTCCACAGACCAGCAGGGAAAGAATGATGTTTGTGACCTTCTCTTAGGCTATATCCTAAACAGCCCCCATGTGACCCTGGATCTGCTGCCCCCTCCAAGCCTAGCATCTCTTACACAGTTTATTTTTAACCAGTTATCAGTAACCTGAAGAAACACGTAGAACTGCTGCAGGATTTTCCTAAGACTTACGGGACGCCCTTGGTCACTTGCTTATATCATAACCTGTCCACGTCAGCTGCTGGACTGGGAGTGGTGGAGGGGGCCTTTTCCAGAGTCCGTCATCATTTTGCCCCAATCACTTATAAAATCAGGTATTTTTTCCATACCCATAGTTATTCTTTTATATTTTATGATTAAGGAATTTTATGAAGGTACTCTTGCATTGTCCCTATTCCATGCAGAAGGGTGCTCCCTGATCCTAGTGGATCATAACCCACTTTTGGGTTCGCTGCCCCACCATCCCCGATCCCCCAAATTGCATGACGGCTTGAAGGTAGCTGCAAACACCATGCCACAGATCCATCACGGCTTTGACCAGTAGGTACGGAGGAGATGCTGCCCATGTTTTAATGTCATTACCAGAGGTGTCAAGGTGCCTGCATGTAACGACACAGTTGCCATTTATAGGCACATTACCCCCGTTAAGGGGCCAGACTGGTCCTGGCCCTCACATTGCGCATCTCCCTCTACACGTTCCCAGTCCTGCCAGTACCCATGCAGGACTTCCTCAGTCTGCCTTTCCATCGAAGCGGGGAAAATGGCAGTTAATGAGCCACCTGGGTTTTTGAATAGATTGCATCCAGTCGGCCAAATGAGGGGGGGGTCACATCTGGGTCCAGGAAGCGTTGAATAGCAGCACTGCTGGGAATAGGCCAGAGATCACTACCGCTGCGTGTGGACCTCATCATCACTTTTATTAGTCCCTCAGTTAAACGGTGACTCGGGGTTACTTGGTATAATTAGCTATAACTTTTACAGAACCATATGGTGACCCTGGAAATTATAAATCCTCTCATGTTCTCAAATTTGATGCTAGTTGCAGGTTTGGCTAGTTGTGTTTTCACACAGGGCTTGTTTTTGTCAATGACATGACTTGTTTCCATTCCTTTGTTCCATTCTTTGTACTGCCTTCAGTGCTTAGCAGTGAGTATGTAGGTAAAAGCATTGACTGTCAGAGTACGCAAGGCTGGGATTGATGAGGCTCTGAAGTAGCAAAAGGGGAACCACAAGTCCATTTTTGGTGCTTCAGTTAAAGATGTTGTAAACCTCCGCCTAGCCGTGACTCTCCTTTCTGTGGTGGCAGCGATACAGGCTGACGTTGACGGGAAGGAGGGACCCATTGGGTTGTCATCGTTAAATGTCCACTTGGGCCTCGGTATCTTCCATCACAGGAGTCTCCTGTGGGTTTGGTCCCCCAATCCCTGCCGGAGCACTCTGCGGTCCCCAGGCTGGTGTTTTTGTTGACGTTTGAGCTAGAGATCATAAAAAAACAATCCACAGAGTGATTTTACGGCGTGTATGTATCCATGCTGAAGGACGACTGACTCTAATCCCCGGAAGAGCCTAACTGTTGCATCTTCGTTCATGGTAGTCACTTTGGACTAACATAACGGAGCGTATAGATCGAGTCTTTGCTAGTTTGACTTCGTCTGCTGGCCCCTGGAGGATGGGCTCCCCCTTTGAGTCTGGTTCCTCCCAAGCTGTCTTCCTACTAGGGTGTTTTTTCTTGCCACCGTCTCTTATGACTTGTTCTCTGGGGCTTTGGGCAAAGTTCTTTGAGACAATGTAATGTTGTGAAAATGTACAATACAAATAAAAATTTAACTGAATTAGCCAAGATAACTTGGGGAGTTAACCAAAACTTACACAAGTAGCTATTATGTTGTGGACTGGTATCTACTAGCTGAATTATAGTCCTGGATGCATGTGGGTGGGGAGGAGGGGAGGGGGGGAAAGTTCTGGTTGATTTATTGCTAGAATGTGATGAAACTTGTAAGAAGCTGCCTCTGGGAAACAAATCCTGACCAACCTTGTTGCTCACTTTCCTGAAACTTATTCCTGGTCCCCAAGGGCCTGTTGCGGACCCCCAGCCCTTCTGTAGGAGCGAGCTGTGGTGTGGCCCAGTCAGTTCTGGGGACTGCGAGGCGGAACCCGCAAGGAAAGTGAACCTGTGCAGGTCACTGCATTTGCTGCGAGTGCATTTTGAGTGATGCTGCGATCTACTTGGGGGAAATCCTCGCTGTTGGGTGAGCTGCAGTTAAGATCAATGGGATTGTCAGTGTGATCACAGACTGTAGTGAAATATGCATCAAGACCAAGATTGATGCTACATTACGTGTCTGCATGATTTGCACAGAGCGGCAGACTGTGCAGGGCTGCGCAGCCATTATCCTTTAACTCGCAACATGCTGCACGTGGACCACAGGCACTTTGGGCTTTTATCTTGACCCAAGATTGCCTGGCTAAGTTTTGCTGGAAGAGCATTGAGATGCAGATGTGAAAGAGGTTAAAGTGTTTTGAAAGGCCTCCAGTACACACAATGAATATTTAATGGTAAAGTGCAGTCTCTGGTTAGGTGCATCACAAGGCAGATTGCAAATCCATATCTCCTACGTCTGTTTTGACTCAGTCTTGCAGTTCTACTGAATAGAATTTGGGGTGGGCTGGGGTCCTGAACAGGACAAAGTGATTGTTTTCAATTGAGTGAGCACTGTCTGCTGAGCAACACACACACACACACACACACACAGACACAGGTGGAGCTGTGGAGATCTCCCCAGCATAGATGAACGTCATAAAAAAGCAGAATGGGATATAGTGAATTGGGGGCAGGAGCTCTAAGGTGGGGTGGAGATGACAGAAGGTGCTGATGCCAGCGCATACACTGTAGAACTGGGGAAGCAAGTTAAGGCAGCATCCATGTGCCCCCGCTCCCCCCCAAGTCAAGGGGCCAGAGTGAGAGCAGCTGATCAATTATGACGGGTTCGTGTAAATCCTTCACTCTTGCCCTTTAAGACCCAAACGTAACAACACTTCCCATGCAGGTTTTGTGTGATTCACACTGTAGTCTGAAAAAATTGTTCATTTAACGTTGACCATCAATGGTGTTGTCACCATTAAATCCTGCTACACCCCAACCCGAGTCGCCATGGATACAGCTCACACACCCACCCGTCCACCGTGTCTCCCCAGAGTGCCTCAGAGTCTGCGTGGTCGTGTTCCTGGGGGGAGCTTTCCTACCCAGTAGACATCCCTGGATTGCGCCAGCTCCCGTGCCCTGCCAGTCTCTGCCTATCCCCAGCGCCCCGGGCCTTACACCCCTGCTGCCTTTAATTATACTCTAGTCCGCACAGCTGTAATTTTGTGATACGATCAGATCAATCATACAAATACAAATAAATCAGTATATAGTAAGTGCTCTGTGACATTGAGGGCTGGGAGGTTCAAGCTAGTAAACCAACTGTCACGTGATCCTCAAACCAATCAGCATAATTTTTTTTTTTTTCTCCTGGGGCGCTTTGGGTCAGGCCTTTTCTCTGTCCTGGGGGGAGCAGGTCCACTGGTCAGCTAGTTCGATAAGCCTGGGCTGGAGGTGTCGCCCCATGAGGTGTTTTATAGGGTGTCTCTCAGCTTCAGGTAGTCTCTCCTCATTGGTGCTCACATCAACCAATCCCCTCTCCTCCTAGTACAACTTGTGACACTGCATATTTGCAGCTCCTCTCCGTTTCGGTCCCCCCGAAACATTATTCCTATTCACTTAAAACTTCTAATTAGTAGTTGTGTTGTTCTCCTTTCTGAGAATTTTCCACAGCCCTGAGCATTTAATCCTCTTCTCTAGTCCCCCATGACAGGAGCTATTGTATAGCGCTTGGTTTTATTTCACTAATAAAGAAATAAAATACTGTATTGAAGCACCTCAGTACTGTTTTAACCCTTAATACGGACTTGGCCCTTGTAAATGAACACTAGGACTTCCCCTCACGCACAGAGGCATCCCTGATCTGTGTACATGTGGAAGGCTTGTGCTTTAGTATCTGCAGAGAGAGGAGTGTTTCCATTCAGATTAAACATTTAGATATCATGGTCATGTGATTATGCCTCACAAATGCTGACCGTTTGATTGGCTACAGATACATAACACAATCCACAAACACAAAGCTGTGCTCTTTGGATCACATTAATGCATCCACCTTCACATCCTCTGTGGGAGGTACTAGGAGCCCCTCCTACCCTTTAAAAAATCTGAAGGAGGTGGGTGGATCACAAGATTGAGGGGGTGTGTCCCTTCCAGTGATGGGGAGGATTTCTGGGTGCGTTGTGAAGGAGGGCGGGAACAGCACTCTGGATGCAGGTAGTCCAGGGGAGCAGCACGCTCCAGGTCTCCTGCAGCCATGTGGTGTGCCACCTTGTTCCTCTGCCCCCTGCTGTTGGCACTGCCAGGATTTCACCTAGAGGAGCCGAAGGTAAGGACCTCCTGGATTCCTCTTGCCCTATGCTCAGATCATTCATGTTCTCTAATCGCATTTTTTTTCACTCGCAAACGTCCCTGCCAATGTTTTTCTGTGAATTTCGGATTTAAGTGATGGATCTGTCAACTTCGGTCAGCAAGTCAGACTGGAATTTGTGCTGCAAACACCGAGCAAAACACCGATTTTTTTTATTTTTTTTTTGGAACCTGTCAGTGTTAATACGGGTGACTCGTGGGATCTGCTTTGAAGGGAGTTTGTAGCCCTTTCTGCAATTTTTCTTTTACGGTTTGTAGCGGAAGTGAAAAGGAAAAATCTGCATTGCAAATGGTCGCTAGACATTGTGACTCTCTTTCGACATTTCAACACGGACAGGACCTTAGAGCTGTGGCTTTGAACCGTGAAACGGCATTTCCATTATGCTTGTCGTACCGTAATTCCTGCCTGGGTTTACTTGCAGGTCATGCTCAGATTAAGAGCCCGGCCGCCGGGTGTTACCTGTTTGTTGTTTTGAGAGTGTTGCAGTAGAGTGTAAGAAAGTGTGGACAGTCTGTGTCCCTAGACACGCTTTGCCAGTCGCCCCTGCAGTAAGATGAATATGCTTCAGACATCTCAGCAATGACTCCCAAAACATTTGTGCATAAACTCGGCGTAAGACATCTGCGAACCATTTTTGTTTTTCAGCGTTCCATAACGGCGGCAGGTGCTAATTAGCGCACAGCACGCTACGCCATTTACCGTTGAGGTAATGTTCTGTTTTTCTTTCACCAAGTACCTTTTGAATGTCATCTGCAAACAAATATGGACACGGGAGAGTGGGATACGGTCCAGTCACGTAAGCAGGGTTTGGTAGCTTGGGAATGAGGTCCATTGCACTTAGGCTCTTGCAGAACTTGAGTCCAGAGTTTTGGGGCGTGTTTGACTGTATTCCTGCTGCATGTAGCATAACTGCCAATGCATTGGTCTGCCAGCTAAAAGGTTCCAGTCATAGAATCCTTAACATGAGTGACAGAAGAAGTTTCGACAAGTGACCCAGGAGTGAAGTGACTTCATCAGTATCATTGGCATCTAACCCTTAAGTCTGTTGATTTTGGAAGCCATACAGCACCACAACACAGTAGAGAACATGAACGATTGATGGACGTCCTGGGAAAAACCTGGTTACTCATCACGAAATGTTAATGCAGATGTTACCCTGTGAGTGATGATTAGAGCATCCTGCTTGAGGTATAGCGTGGAGATTTCCTGCATAGACAGTTTTACAGAGCAGTACAGATTCTTATCTTTCTGATGTTGACCTAAACGGCAAATAAAGCATCAGTTCATCTTCACTAGTACAGGTGAACTGGAATCTTTTCGCATATCCCATCATGCTCTCCTTTGAGACACACACACGCATAGGCAAGTCAGAGTGAAGCCTGGGGTCTAAGCGCAGGGTCAGCCATTTGTGGTGCTCTAGAGCATTTTGGGGGGGGGGGTTATCTTGCTCAAGAGCCAGAGGAGAATGAGTCACAAGGCTAAAGTTCTGAATGAATGCAAATGTGCCCCGAATGATTGATTTGGTTGGGATGTTTTAGCAACCATGCTCTCGGTTTGAGAACTGGGACTGAGCCCTGGATGTCTTAAGATCCTAGCAAATTGTCCTGTCAAGGGCCCAACAGAGATGTGACTATTCCATGGAAGATGGAACTCGAACCAGCAAGTTCACTCCCTGCCTACTCTGAGTCACATAGGCCTGGTTCCTCTAGCTACTAGTCAGAACCGACCATCTGCTTTGTGTTAGCATAACCGCGGAACTACACCTTTCCACGCCCAGCTGTCTTCCATTTTGCCCCTTTCCCCTTCCCGCTCTGGGCCTGCCCTTTCCATCCTGCCCACTTCCTTTTCCCAACCTTCTTCTTTCTCACCGTCATCCTGTTGTTCTGTGGGCCAAGCCGTAAACCTTGCCGCTGGAGGCATCGTGGCAGCGTTGTGCTGGACAACGTCACATGCATCCCTGCCTGGATCATGGCCTACAGTATATCCTACAGGCATCGCTACCAAGTAAGCTCCATGTGGACAGGAGGCCCACCCCCTGGAGTCTGTCTCCTAGGGCTTTCGGGGGGGCTCCCCGTCATCATAGAGCGGCTCAGGCTGTGACAGCATACTCATGGGTGTTTCCACTCTTTCCTTGATGCTAATCTGAAACCAGCTCCACCTCCAGAGTCAATCTGTCAGGATTATTGTGACAGACGGCTAAAGAAGGGGGTCTCCCACACACCTGTGTTCCTCCTGCCTGAACGGGTTAACCCATCTTACTGGCATTTCTCAGCCCAAGCCTTACAGCATCATTCAATCAGGTCCAGGTCTCAAGTCCTTGTTGGCTTGTTCTTTGCCTTTGATCTGCAACACGGTATAGGCCCAGAATTTCTGAAAATGACCTTAGTTACCTTTGCGTTTCACTGTTCAGAGGAATGTTTTTCTTCCTTTATTTTTGATCCCTTGGTCTCTTTCTCCCCTTGGTGTGTCCTATATAAAACCTACTTCTGCATCCACAATGAGCCCGATGACCAACCTGTGATGATTTTCTACACCTACAATGATTGTGATGACTGGCTTCTGGAGGATTTCTGGAGGATGATCATGATGACCACCCTGTAATGGATGTCTACCTCCTACAATGATCATGATCATGATAACCAATCATTAATTTAAAAAAATTTTTTTTTGGCTGGCCCTTGGCTCACCATATTCAGCCAGGTGTCATGTGGTGCCCATAGCAACAGGGAAGGTGGGGTTATGTTCTATGGAGGCACCACCCCCATCACAACTTCTGCAGAGCCTGAACAAAAACCTCCTGCTGTGTCCCTCCCCCACTGCCAGCACCTGTCACCGCTCAGACAGATTGTGTAACGGTGACCTGAGAGACGCGTTTTGACACCTCGTGAAACATGTGATTTTCATACCAAGTGGATGAAGTCACTGTGCCTCTTGATGTCAGTTAAAAAACAGCATAAACGTTACCAGCCATATGAGAGACAATGTCGGTCGCTACCAACAATAACGGGAAAGCGAACTGCGAGCTGGGTAAGGCTCCGTGACTCACGTGCAGTGCTGTCAAACAGCCGTCATTTTTTAACTACCCCAACCCCATAAAAAAAAAAAAAAAACGCAATCATAAACATGCCTCGGAAATTACTTTCGCTGCAGCCTTCCCAGTCCAGACTGGTTGAGGTTCACCATACATTGTGGGTCATGCAGGATGCCATTGACCTAGTGCTGCACTCCACCACCCAGTGGACAACTTGTGAAGTGCGGCATGCTCCAGCTATACTATACATAAGGGTCTTTATGGGTAATTACACAATTGTATCCAAATTGGATAATACCGACCAGAAGGACGTGGAGAGGTCCGTTCAGTCAGGTGTTATGACCCTGAAAACAAACACAAACTATGTCACTAAAGGCTATTCCTTTATGGCTGTGGAGGATGTTCCCACCTGTGCCCCCAACAGCCCCCAACCCCTCACCACCATCACCTGAAGGTAGATATGTGTTGTTTTTAGTTTCTACTCAATAAAAGCCAAGAGCTAGACTTAGATCTGTCCCCCTCAGGTGCTTCATTTCAATCCATCAATCCAGCAAAGCCCCGCCACCATCCCCTTAGGTTAGATGTATTAGCTAAATAGCCCGTTTTCAGCCTTTCGTCACATAAAGGCCGGTTTCCACACGCCTCACCTCGCATTTTACTGCTCTGTGCTGTTACATGTTATATCCATCATTATTCTGGCACCATGCTTTGTTACTTAGCAACTGCTGTGTGAATGAAGCACAATTTACACACTTTATTGCTGCAGTTTTTTATATACATTATGGATTTCGCATGGTACTGAAGTTAAGTTAAATTATGTATTATGATCAGGCATCAATTAGCTACTTAGTAATAAGTTCATAATATATTGCCAGGAGGGTAGCTAGCAGCTTTCAGCTGTTTCAAGGTTGTTCCCCTTAAACTAATCATGAACTTCCATATTATTTGTCTTGGGGTGAATTCATTAAAGTTGAACTTTTGGTTGGACTGCAGAAATAGAAAAATTGTGTAATGGTCATGGGGCTCCATGGAGCTGAAGACATGCCAGGTTTAAACAGAAATAGGTTTTATTTTGTTTATTTATAGAGCATTAACTTGATCCATCACATTTCAGGTGTCTAATGCTTAATCCCAGAATTTAGTTACCAAGGATCCATAAAAATGTCTGTACATAAATCTTGTCTGAGCATGTGGTGGGTCTCTCGTGAGCACTGACTCTTTGTGGCCTTCGTTCTCTCCTTCCTCTGTCTGAGCAGGACTCTGAATTTCACCGAGGTGGGAGTCCGCGTGGGGACGGCCTGACCCCCTTAGGTCCCGGCCGGCCTGGTTCTGTGGGACATGGGGATGTGTTCCTGGTGGAAGAGGACACTGACCTGGCTGATCCCAGCCTTCAGCACAGACCTGGTGCCACTCACACTCAGAAGCACACACAGGGTGTGGGGTTGAAGCCCGGCCCTGCATCCAAAGACCTAGATGAGAACGTCACCACAGACAAGAGAAGGGGGGTCGGAGTGGGGAGGACCCATGACACGTTTCCAGGAAAGCCCTCAGATGACATCATCGACCTTGACGTTCCCTCCTCCCGCCCTTCAAAGAAACCCTCAGGCAGTTTCTCTGGGGGCAAAGAGAGTCCCCATTTCCACAGGCACCATGATTCTGACCCAGTGGAAGGAGTGGATCTTCTGCTTTCAACACTGGTTCCACCTACTGCAAGGCCTGGTTCTGCACCAATAACCACGGTTACAGAGCTGGGACCCAGAACCCCTAGCAAGTCCATTCAGCATGGTCAGGTGGAACGGACCAGAACAGCCAGCAGAACACCCGGTACAGGAACGGCCCCTACTAGTGACACAGGCTTGGTCGAGGGCCCTGATAGAAGGACGTTCCGGTACCTTAGGGGACCTCCGGGGCCAGCCGGACCCCAGGGAAGGCGAGTGAGTATCCCCTTTTCTGTTCCCAGTACACAGTGCATGCTATACCATGGATACATAATAATGCCTTATTCACACTTTCGTCAGGTAGATAGATTTAATCTTTAGCCATTGACTGCTGATTTCACTTCTTGTGTCTGCTTGGATACAAGACTGGGCAACTCAAAATACTTTCACGCTCACTCTTGGTTGGTTGGCTTTATATGCCTTTGAAAGCCCAAAGGAAGAGAAAGCACACCACTAGCTTTGGCAGAGAGCATTAAGTAATTTTAATGGGATCTCTTCAAAGACTTTCTCTTTGGAGCTAAGCAAGGTCTACAGTCATGCAGTTCACAAAGATGTGACTCCCAATCTATTTTGTGTAGCTGTTCCTGCATATTAATCAGGGGTGGAAAAATCAGCTTCACAAAGTACAAGTACAGACCTAGATTTTGTTCCAACCAACCAGTTGAATACATAGTCACAGTCACAAAGTACTCAACTGGTTGGTTGGAACAAAATCTTGTTCTGGATTTAATAACCTCTAATATTAATCTTTAGTTGCCTAGCAGATACTATGGGGAATTTCCCTGTGGCAATTGGGGTTGAGTACCTTTACTAACAGTACTGCAACAGAGCTCATATTGGGACTGAAACCAGCAACCTTCAGGTTGCAAATATAGAGAGGTATTCACTGAGAGCATTGACGTTTCACTCAGGCTTATTGCTTCAGAAGTTCAGCAGGGATTGAAGCCCCTCCTTGCACTCTGGGAGCTCCCAGGCCAGAAGCTGCACCAGAGGCCGCCTAAGTCCCTAAAAATAGATCCCGCCTCACCGTACCCTTGAAGTGATTAATCCTGCCGTGTTTGAAGTATAATAGGTATATAGCCCACTGGCTGTAAGGGAGGAAAAGCAAAGCATACACCCCCCCCACACACACACACACACACACCTTTGTACCACCTTTTGAACAAAACAATACTTTCAGTCCCATGCTTGTTTGGAAGCAGACTTATGCCTTAGGAACCAGGGAAATCTCTCTCCTGCTGCCCTTAGTGGGGAGCCACGAGTTCCTTGATGGACGCGGTATTTGAGGAATTTAATTTCTCTCAGCGGGTGGAGATTTTGCCATGATTTAATGCCGGGCCTGTCAGCGGCCCGTACTGGGGCAAGAGGAAACACTAACACCGGTGCAGCCAGGAGCAACTGTTTTCACTGCAAACACGAGTGGGCCTGCAGCCTGCCTGTTATGAGGCACGCATATCTGCAGTGATTTAAAGCTGGCAGACCATGCGACTAAAATAAAAAAAAAAAATCAGTGTTTTGCTTGTATTCCTTTTACCATCATCAAATGGTGAAAGAAAAACCAACCAACATCCTTTTATGCCCGTGCTGCAAAATCAACACAGGAGGTGAGTGATTCGGTGCTAATCATCCTGTTAATTATCTGTTTCCCCAGAATGTAATTCTTAAAGGATTGCTGGCTATAACAGGTCACAAGTTCTCACAAGAAAAGTTGATGGTTAAGCTGAATAACAGCATATATCCAAACATTGTTGCTAAAGTCAAATTTAATAGGCTTGCCTCTCCAGTTAGTAGGTTTGGAGGTAACAGTATTGCGAACTGTAATCATTCTTGCCTGCTGTGTGAGAAATTACTGTAAAATTTTATATTTCGATTGTCATAGGGCGTGTAAACAAAAGTTTTAATTTACGATAAAATTGCCTTTTCATAATATTGATCCAACGCTGTAATCAGGCCTATTTCAGTCAGGCTGTTGTCAGAAGCGGGTTACATTGCCTCTTCTCCGTGTGACTATCTCCTAGCATGACTTCAGTATTAGGAGTGGAACTGAACTCTCTTTGTTTAACTCATGAGTTCATTTTTTGAAATATAAAAGATATTTCTGTTCTGGGTATTTCAATATTGCAGACATGCTGCATGAGTCGCTTGGCTCAGTTTTTATGTGGAAACACAAGTGCATTCAATCTGCGCTGCCTGCTTTTGGGTCGAAGTGTGATTTATTTCATCGGTGGTGGAATTATGGTCAAGAGGATTCCGGGCTTGCCATTCCGCTGCAAGCACCACAGTTTCATCTGACCAGGCCACATAAAACGATTTATGCTGCTTGCTAAATTAAAGGCTTAGGAGATTTGGAGGCCTGGAAGATTTATAAGGTCCCAGGCAGACGAAAGCGACGCTGAATGATCTGAGTCGCCCAGTCATTCCTTGTGTTCAGAGCTGGAGAAGTTGCTAAACCTTTAGCAGTCAGCTAATGTGATGCTTGTGGGAGAAACTCTCCTGTCGCTTCCACTTTGCTGTGGCTGGAGGTGTATGCTGAACCAGGGACAGGCCATCAAGCCAATACTGCCACCCAAGTAATCAGGACTGTCCCAAGGCATAAGTGAATCAAGCAACTGTTTAGGGCCCAGTGGTCACCAGGGGGGCCCCCTGTCAGAGTGGGAAGGAAGATGACAAATGGCAACTAGGTTAATGGAATTTTGCTGAACAGGGTTAGACCAGCCCTGCAAGTACTAAATAAACCTTTCTGGGGTTTCCCCCCCCCCCCATAATTTAGTACTTTGTTTACTTTTCATCTGTGGCGCTTTTAGTGTGTTCAATTAATGGATATAATCATCCAAAGTGAATTAAACAGCTTGCGATTTCATCCTTTAACCTTTAATAAATTTATCGCTGCTTAAACAAGGTAAAAATGAATCCTTTCACGCCTTCAGGAATATTTTTAGCACGCGTCCACATGCATAAGCCAGCCTTTGTTTAATCTGCGGGTGATTTAAGAAGCCTGGCACTTAATCAGATCGAAATTGATCAGCTGCCCATTAGACGCAGGCTTTCGGCTGGCCGTTCCCCGGCTCCCGTCTCGCCGCTTGACCCCATCGTGTGATCCCATCCTACCCCGACTTGTTTTCCTTCTCCTCCCCAGGGCTGTCCTGGAGAAAGAGGATTTCTGGGATTCAAAGGTGACAAGGTGAGGCACGTCTTATTCCTATTCAATCCTCAGTCGGGCAGGGTCGTACAAATGAGGGTGTAATTACCTGCGATTTGCATTTTTCAAAATTTGGGCTGGTCTTCAATACCCTCTGTTGACTTGCCTCTGTTTTTATTCTCAAGAACACTGCTGGACATTAAATTCAGGCGCTAAAGGCAGTTGAAGCAGAAATACGCGGTCTCATTACCGCAGTGGTGGTGTACATTTTGAACCCATTCTCAGCACAGCTAATTGGTTGCGTCATGTTTGTGCTGCCAGCCAGCTGTGTCGTGTCGCCCTAAAGGCCTTGGGCTTTATCTGGCGCCTTCACACACCTGTAAGAGAGAGATATTCACACGCCGGCCTGCAGGCGCTCAGCCAGCCGCAGACTTTGATGCAGAGAGATGACAGGGAGAGGATATGAGCCATCTATGAGCGGGGGGGCAGATCCCCTTGTATTCATTCGTACAGGTGGCTTCCTGTAGAGTCTACAGAGGATTGCTGTCACCACCGGCGATGACCTGCCAGCGCCGGTGCCGGAAACTTGTCTGTGAGAGTGACATTCCTCCAACCCTCTCATTTACAGGGGGACCGGGGCCCGGAGGGCCACGAGGGTCGCAGGGGCCAGCCGGGGCTTCCCGGCCCAGCGGGACTGCCGCACCTCTACCTGTGGAGGAACGGGGTGGAAGACTGGGCTGCCTTTAGGGTGAGTTTGCATTATTGACTTCTATGTGCCTATGTCCTTCTATTCTATAATTATTGCTTCTCCATGTGGTCCATGCGCCTTTTTAATTGCCCCTTGGGGGTGAATAAAGTGATTTAATTTGAATTTGAATTTGAATTTTTAACTCAATCAAGAAATATTATGGCAAATCTATTTTATTCTATTATAAACCTAAAATCAAAAGCATTGCAAATCCTATGGACTATTTACACGATAATAAAACTGTTACATACATGTAAATGCGTGTGCATGTGTGTGCAGACTTGTCTTGAATTGGAAATCTCACGCCAGCCACCTGACCAAAGTTGACAACCCTGATTTAAGGACCAGTCAGGACTGAGAGCAGGAGCAGCCAATCAGAACCAGCAATCCATTGTCCATTGCCAAGGGCTAAAATTGTCTGGGACCTTCCCAAATGACACTGCATCTGATCCCCGGCTTGCTGATGGTGAGCCCAGAAGATGGCTCCTCAATTTGGGTTGAGCCTGGCTTGGTTGTGTGGTAGCCCAGCCACCAGGCACTCACTGATTTAAAGACGCCAAGTCCAGGCCTGGCTCATGTAGGCGGTAACCTTTCCCAGGGTACGATTGCTGTTCTTGGTGCCGTTCAATGGGGGGCCACTGTTATAAGCATAATAGCCAAAACACTCCCATGCAAATTCAGTCTAGTCAGTGTTTGGTGTGTAAATAATTCTTGACAGGATCAGTAGACTGTTTTTATTCTAGAGGTTTCTTCTCCAATTTTCCAAAACCGCTCACCCAGTGCAAGGTCATAGTGTGCCTGAAGCGTATCCCACAATGTACTGGTCAGGGGACTCCGCAGGATGCCAGTCACTCTCACTCTATGGCCAATTTAGAGACATCAATTCACATAATTGTATGCTTTTGGTCTGAGGGAGGAAAGCAGAAGGGCGAGAGGCAGCGCCGCGGTTTTGTGTGACCGAGCCGCGGAGCGGGCAAAGGGGGAGAACATGTGAACTCCACACGCACGGGACAGGAGGCAGGTTTCAGACCCGTGGAGCATACAGTATGCAGGGGCGGGGCCACTGGGGCATTGGCCCCAACTGAAAGATGATTGGCCACTGGAGAGTTCCTTCCATTGTCACTCACTGAATCAAAACATATCATTGGCTAATGATAAGCTTGGCCCCTCACTATGAATTATGGCCCCTTTATGCCCTTCCCCTTAAAAAATACAATAGTAGAATCACACGTGAATGGATGGAGAATTAGCAGGTAGGTTTGTATTATGTTAATGTCTTTCTCAAACAATAGACATACACTGTTTTTTCTAAAACCACTTCCGTTTAAATCCGCTCATTACACCACCATACAGCATGCGCTCCTTTTCACATTTGCATGGCGAAACTCAATGCAGCCGTCCACCGTGGCCCACAGAACTTTCCAGACCACGTTTTTGGTTAGACTCTGATTGGACAAAGCTGCAGTGAGGTGTGATGCCCTGCTGACGGCCCACCTGGCTGTGGCGCCCTCATCTACCCCAGACAAATGATGTTTTGTGAAGAACAGTCAGTATCAGGGCTGCCCCAGTACCCACTAGGACGCGAGTCCTCAGTATGTCCTTTGACTCACTTTTACCGTCTATCAATGGCACTTTTAGGTTTGTCTGTAGAGGGACCAGGTTACTCACAGTGACGAAAGGGGGACAAAAAGTTTGACCAGGCACTGCAGAAACTGGCAGAGGGGGAGCCAGGGCAGAACGCAGTGACGGAAGGCTGGATGGAGATGGGTAGAAGGGGCTGAGAGCCCCCCATCACAGAAGTGGGTGTCTGTAGTCATGCTCGTCTGAATATTTTAGCTTTAATTGTAACTAAGCCTCAACCGCTCCTCGTCTCACAGGGACATTTAGTTGATTTGTTATTGTTTTGGCCCTCAGAACAAAGCATTCCAAAAAACATGTGATGTTTTCTCGCATTAATCCCAGAAAGGGCTTCTCCACGGGAGGCCCTGCACCATTTTCCCGGCTGGGGCCTGGTTAACGGCGTGGGTGATTACAGTCGGTCACAGTCGATTACGGTTGTAAACATCCAGTCCCCTGCCTCCCTAGCACCGCAGACAGGCCGTCTCACTCACTGTAGTGGTTCCCGATTTATGACTGTGGGGGGGGGGGCGCCGCCCGCCCCGGCGGCCCGGGGGGGGGGGGGGGGGGGGGGCGCGGGGGCGGGG
>JAODJX010000119.1:6956469-6975813 GCA_026776945.1 Isichthys henryi | reverse complement strand
CTCTGTCTTGTTGTATTTAAGTCCTGGTCTGACTTGTTTCCCCTGTCCGTCATTGTGGTATGGTGATGTTTGTGAGCATCAGATGTTTCCCTGGCCTCGCTACCCCAATAAATCCCAGTTTTTCCCCATCTTCCGCCTGCCTTGCCTGTCTGCCTACCTACCTGTTCGCCGCACCCGCTCCTGGGCGATCGTGACAGAATGACGGACCGCACCAAGGAGGCTGAGCGGCAGACCGAGAACAATCGACTCGGTCTGCTACAGGAGGCCTACTATTGGCTCACCCAGCCCTCGTATCCTGTCCTGCCCTCGTAATAAACCCCGTATTTATCCCGTATTTCCGCCTGCCCGCACGATCGCCGCTTGTGTCAGCCCCAATCGTGACAGAAGTTCACACTTTTGTCATTTTGTAGGGTTTTTATATTCTGTTTTTTTACATCAGCATCTGTTTAATCCTTTTTAAACTGTCATATAAAGATAAACGCGTCCATTTTCAGTCTGTGGTTCAGCTGGTTAGAATGTCGTGATTGGAAGGTCGTAAGTTCATATCCCTGTGGCAGGAGAGTTATTTCACTGTCGGGCTCTTGAGCGAGGCTGAGGACCCCCAATTTCTCCAGGGGCTATTTGACCCTCCCTTCTCAAAAATGTGTGTTGCTTTAGATAAAAGCATTTGCCAGATAACGCAGCGGGTGTTTTAGCTCTTGCAGGTTGTTTGTCGGGTTTGTCAGTGTTGTGCGTTGGGGGGTTTTTCCACGAGTCGCATATTACTCTCTCAGCCCATTGTACCTTTGCCTACCCCAGCTTGGCCAGACCCAGAAAAGCTTCCTGCATGCTGTCTCACCTCAGTCCACCTCTCCGTATTTATGCGCTTTTGGCCAGTAGCTGCTCTGCTGTTTACAAATGAAATTATTTTTTTAATTCTTAGGCCAGTATCTCTCTGTTTAAGCTGAAATAGCAAAGTATGTATGTATATTGAAATATCTGCGGGGCTTGAGAAATATTAATGTGGTTATTATTATCAGTTAAATATTAGATAAGTCAAAACAATGATTCAAAAATCAAATAATAAATTAGTCATTGAATCATTAATATAAATGAGATGTATTTAATGATTTCGTGACAGGGTCCTCCAGGAAGACCAGGATCAGAAGGGTTCGCTGGACCCCCTGGTGAGAGGGTGAGTTCTTTTCATTTCCGGGAAGAAGATGAGGTCTGTTGCTTTGGATGCAGTAGGACTCCAGCAAGTCAGTTTTTTACCTTAAACATGGAGCTGCTGAAGTCCTCTAGAGCTGAACGTGAACGTAGCTGGTTTTAAAGCTACTTGACCACCAGTGCTGCTCCCATTATGAACAAAGGGACACAGAATCCTAAAACCTTTGCAGGAAAGGTATTATGCTGCAATCTAACAGTAAGACCTTTCCTGTTTCGTCTGAGGAATGGTCTGAACATGATTAGATATAGTTTTGTGTTACTGTGGGTATGTATATCGGAATTTGTATGTAGGCAGATTCATGTCTGCTTGATCAAGGAAGTGATGTCATAATTCAAAGGAAATGATGTCATAATTCTCCTGCCCATTCGTCTGGTGTACTCTTACCTCCCAGGGCTTCATGGGAAAGGAAGGCATGGAGGGGCCGCAGGGGCCAGTAGGCATGTATGTAAGTGATTCCTGATCAGGTTTTACTCATTGGGTGGCAGTGGGAGGGGGGTTTATGTCACTGGAGTCCAAGTGTATCTCTGTCTACCACAATAAGAATGTGGAGGACCTTTTCGGGTCATTAAATTTATGGCTTTTATTTCATATTTTCATACTGAATGCATGCAAAGGAATGAAGATATTATTCAGCTGGAGTGAATGATGCCTCCAGAGTCGAGGGTCTGTTTTTGGTCTTGGCTGTGAGTCTGCATGTGCCCCATATGCTTCTGTCTGCTTTCCTCTCAGTACTGCTCTGTTTCCAGAATTCCATGGGGTTCCAGTGAAACAGTGACCCTGATTGTGTGCAGTCTGGGATTAGCACTGGACTGACCCAAACTGACCTGGACAATGTATTGAATCATTACTGAGAATGGGCTCATTTTGAAAACCTTCACATTATTCTGGCCTGATTGCCTCTCCTTGTTTCAGATACATGCCAGCTTGTTGATACGGTCGTTCTCTGCAGGATAAATTAGCTTGAATCACTGTGTTTGTGTTTCTGCGCATGTTCCCTCTCTCTCCAGGGCTTCCCTGGAGTGGTAGGCATGCGTGGAAGGCCAGGACTCATGGGGGAGATGGTAAGGGTGCCGCTGGGCTTACCCCAACCATCTGGACATCAGTACACACGTCTTTGACCTATCTTAGACTCTGGGTGCTGCTAGAGATTTTGGACCCCATGAAAGCATATCATATTAGGCTAATTGCCCACCCTCCCCTTACAGCACCCCTCCCTGGCACTCAAGTGAGCTAAATACACCCACAGTAGAACTAAAAGTCCTTCGGTACGAAGGTGGTAGTGGTTTAACTTCTGTTATAAGGCGTCGAAAGCCCTCATCGATATCCAGCTCACTTTGTGATAATCACTGACGTTGACTAGCCGTGTCACATACCTACCACTAGGGGGAGCCTGGAGCACGAGGTCTGCTGGGCCCACCAGGGAAAAGCGGCTCAGTGGTAAGTGTGCGTCTCGTCCCAGCCCCATGCGGGTGTTCATGGATAACCAAGAAGAGCCCTCGATCGCTCCAGCCCGGAAGAGGGTCAGCAGCTGTATAACATTTCCCAGTTTCCTAATACATATTCATTAGGTACTGTCAAGAAAACCCCGCCCAGGTTAGATTTAACAAATCAGAGTGGTTTATTTTCATACCAAATAAAAACAAATTTTCAAGTCATTATCTTTAATGGTTTTTGAGACATGGCTGACATCACTTTCATTTCCACAGCCGGTTTCTGCCGTTGATTTTGGGATTTCGTTACAAATATCCTGAAATTCATTGTTTTTCAAGCTTTAGTTTAATACCTGGTTTTTCCGATTTCTTTGTAGGTTTCTGTTAGAAAATTGAGGGCGAAATATTTTTGGTCGAACCATTGAGATCTTGACTTTGATCAATGGACAGTTTCAGTGCAGTTTTTGAAAGAAAAGCAAGGCAAAAAGAGCGAGAAATAACCTTCATTTTATTTTAAAACGCTATATATGAAATTTATGGACAGACAAAAGGCAAGTAGAATCTGAAGTGTTTTGGACCAATGTCTACACTTTGCTCCAGTCAATGCGCAAACCTACCAGCTCCTACTCCCATTGATGCTGGGACATACAGTCCAGTGTTTTTCCTAGGTTTCTCTTGTCCTTATCTTCTCTGTTTTGCTGCAAGACAGCTGGAACCTTTGCTGAAATGTCTCAGCTTACGTATGATGTTCAAAGGTACAAAAGCAAGTGGAGCGTACAACCCTTTGGTTACGGTTTCCTTACCACCTAGACCCTTTGGCTCCTCATTACGTGTGGCAGAATAAAGTGTTAGAAATAAGGTTCAGATAGATAACCAATCAACTAGAGAAGTCCATCTAGAGAAGGCTAGATCAACCAATCAGATGTTTTGCTTCCTCTAGTTGCTTGGACCCAACTCCTCTGCAATCTGATTGGTTATCTCTCTGAACCAATCATAATTCGTTCTGCCCTCAGAACATTTTGTGTAAGTAAAACTCCCAATGAGCTTGGGGTTTAGAGTGTGTGGAGTGTGTATTGCATTTAACTTTTAAAATATTGTTCCAGGGCCATAAGGGACCCCAAGGGGAAAGAGGCCCTTCAGGGCCACAGGTATGTTGTTGGGTTATGAGATCATTTCCCCAAGGTGGTGTTTTGTCATTAACAGCCTCCTGCTGGATGTTTTTGCCTCTAGGGCAGACAGGGGGAGCCAGGCCTCCAAGGGCTGCAGGGATCACAGGTGAGTGTTTCTGCTATCAGTTCCCCCACCCCCCCCCCCAGGCCTCTCTCACAGATGATTAGCCATTTCAAATCCTGAGGACTCCATTTTCCAGAGCCAAGGCTAATCATTTCTCACAGGCAGTTTTGTCCCAAACCCCTACAAAAAGGTTCCACTCAAATGGGTGAATGATTGCAGGTTGAGTGTAATGATCTCTGCTGCCTTGAGTATGATGTCCCAAATTCAGATGTTAATAGACATTCACCTTTTGCTTTGGAAGAAATCTAAAATTAGCGCGTGAGTGTGAGTTAGCCTACAAAGGTGTGAAGGGTTAGACCCATGAGTCATTTCTTTGAAGACTGATGGAAACTGCTCCTTGACGGCCCCCTCATTCTCTGTCAGGGGCCTCCAGGAGTTCCAGGCCCAGAGGGTGCGCTTGGCAAACCTGGACCTCCAGGAAGCAAAGGGCCTCTGGGTGCCCCAGGTCCGGATGGTCCATCTGGAATTCCAGTGAGTGGGTATTTTCTCCTTTTTTCTCAATCTTATTTCCTCTGTTATTTCTCCCTGTAAAAAAGCAATAAGCAATGAGTGCATTTTATTGTTTTCCACAACATGAACCCTCAATGACTTTGAGAACTTTGACATCCAATGACAGCCACTCTTCAATATCCTTTGCTGAATCTTGGGTCCATGATCACAACATGCCCAGATTTGTTTCCATGGTATCTTAAGGCCAATAGACCTGGAGTTCAACATCAGAAACTTGACGTCTTTTGTAGCATTCATAACCTCACATTCATAATTCATTCATGCATTTATAATTCATAACTTCTACCAACAAAGATGAAACACCATGTTCTGTTTGGTTGACATAAGCTTACAGCACATCTCTGCCCGCTGGTGTTCTCTGTCTTCCTCAGTGTAGGGAGATAGTTTAGCAGCTTAATGCAAGGCTTTCTGTAATGCAAGTGCTATGTTCCGTGTTGGGTACTGATCTTCTCTGAAGCTATGTCCTACATCAATGAATGTGAGAACAGAGCTCTCCTGCACAGAGACCAGTCATTAACTGTCCTTCCTTCAAGACAAATGGCGGAAGTAGAACCTTCTAGAATAAATGCTAAACCTACAACCCAAGATTTTAATAGGTCGAGCCTGATATATCCAAGATCCATGACTTTTATTGCCCTAAAATCCGTGAGCACAAGACTGTAACTGGCAGTTACAGTCTGGCAGTTACAAGACTGAGACTGACATCGCACTGGTATCCCATCCACGGTTCACCCCAGTCTTGTGCCCCGTGCTATCTGGGAGAGCCTTCCGGCATCTCCACAATAAGTAAGAAAGTAAGTAGAGCTTATTGTCCTCTCAAACAATACACAATAAAGTATACAGTGAGACGAAATATCGTTCTCCTAAACCATGAGTGCAACAAAAAACACACAAGACAGATCACAACGAGGGTGAGAGGGGCAATAATTTTTACACCACACCTATATACATATAAATATCTGAATGTGATTGAATGTGCATATATACAGGGTAAGTAAAGTGAGTAAGTTATGTTCTGCAAATTAGGCAAGTTGTGCAATACGTGCAATACGTGTGTAAAGGACCAGGTATGCATAGATGTTGACAATCCTCACCAGGAAAAGACGATGAATTCTTGTGCCATAATGCTACCTTTGTTGTACCTGTCTAACTGTCCATCCATCCATTTTCCAAACCGCTTATCCTTTTGGGTCGCGGGGGGTCCAGAGCCTATCCCGGAAGCAATGGACACAAGGCAGGGGCCAGCCCATCGCAGGGCACACTCACACACCATTCACTCACACACGCACTCCTACGGGCAATTTAGCAAGTCCAGTTAGCCTCAGTACTATGGGGGGAAACCGGAGTACCTGGAGGAAACTCCACGATGACATGGGGAGAACATGCAAACTCCACACACATGTGACCCAGGCAGAGACTCGGGTCACATTAAGGGTCTGTATATGCATCCAAGAACCATCCAAGACTTGGGTAATCATTAATCATATACAGTAATACTCTGTAATTGGTTGGTGCTGCTCAACTGGTCATGTGATCAACGCCATAATGGGTCCAATAAAAGCTCTTTTGGGTTTTCCTGTATTTCAGAGCAAGGAGGGGGAGTCTGGATCGTCAGGACCAGCCGGCAGTAAGGGACCAAAGGTAGAGTGGTGGTTAGTGATGTGCCTGGAGACGTGTCTACAGTTGGCTGTTACCTTGGAGCGGGAAAAATAAATCCTTGATAATACACGATGTACATGTCTGTCGTTGTCTTGCATAGGGGGTGGAAGGACCTCCCGGTGACATGGGACCACCTGGACTGGAAGGTCTACAGGTTAGTGTTATTCACATTCGGTTGAGAAATGGACAACTGGGGCATTTAAACGGGGAATAATTGCATAGTGTTCTGTGTTCTAACTCTTGTTTTCACACATTCCCATCGCTTACAAACGTTTTATATTCTCTAAGTTATGATAACTGTCAAAACAAGCAATCAATGGCCATACAGTCTTTATATGTGTGCGTGCATGAGGTAAATGGAGTATGCTGGCATGGTGACTCCACAAATCAGATAGGAGGAGAAAGGCAACACTGAATCACCTGTGGGAGCCCTTTCTTTATGAAGATCTTAGCTCACATGGGCTTTTATGAACTGTTTTGAGGGAATGTAACGGTTGACTGGAAGCAGAGGCCGAAAAGCTGTATTTCGTATCCAGTGATGATGTGTAACTGAAATGTGTGATATGAAGCACTGCAATAATGCCTCACCAGGGAGATGCTGGTCGGAGTGGTGTAGAGGGACCTGCGGGGATGAAAGGAGAGCAGGTGAGGGCTAGAGATTAAATGAAGTCTGAATTGATGGAATTTTTACTGGGATCTACTCGTTTCTCTCTCAGTGTGATTATTTTGTTTGTTCTTGGTGTTCTTGGTGACTTGGGATCGGTGAGTGAAAACCTGTCTGTGCAAAGTCTGCCCGGTCTTCAAGGAGGATCTGCATACTCTACTTCTGTTGACCAATTTCTCCTTTTTTTCATTCCTTCATTTTTCTTTCCCTCGTTTTTCTACTTTTTCGATACATGTAATGAAAAAAATATTGAGGAAGAGGCTAGATAGATAGATAGATAGATAGATAGATAGATAGATAGATAGATAGATAGATAGATAGATAGATTAGTTAAACTGTGTCGTGTAAATCCATTATTTTTTCACATTTTTCTTCTAATTTTTTACTAATCTGTTTCTTTATCATTCTCTCATTCCCATATTACAGGGGGACCGGGGAAACTGTGGGAAGCTGGGGTCCAAGGGGCCCCCAGGGGAAATGGGGTCTCAAGGCCCCAAAGGGCCCCAAGGGGATCCTGGCCCAGGGGGTAGGGAGGTGAGTTCTCCAGGCCTACCTCCTTCAGAAGATGCTAGCTATACTTTTTTCTGATATATTTCTTCAACTGCAGCGAAAAAAAGGTCATATATATTTCATTGTTTTTATAGGGTGAAATTGGACCTTCAGGAGAAACTGGTGATCCTGGTCCAAAGGGAGAGAAGGTCAGACCAAAAAACACTGTCATAAATGTATTTTACATCCATCCATCCATCCATCCATGCATTGATACATGTCAGCTACAGAGTTGTGATGAGCAGCACATTAGAATAGTAATAAAATATTCATATACTGTAGTCACTGAGTTAAACATAGTCACTTCTAATTAAATGCTTCAGCTGTTTGCTACCAACGTGTGCTTGTCAGAAAGCGACCTTTATGCAGACATGGGTTCAAGCCCTCAGTGCAGCTATACGGGTGCCTTGACATCCAAGTGATCACTGACATTATTGAGATACAATATTTCTGCATTGTGGTCTTGAGATTGACATTTATCTCTAGGTTGTGGTTGCTGTATGATGCTCATAGAGAGAACCACTCACTCCTGTGCTGGTCCCTGGCAGAAGGACACAGCTAGTAAAAGGCCATGTGTGTCAGGATATGTCACTGTTGGTGGCTCCTTAGAATGCAGGCACCACATCCAGTTGGAGAACCTCACACCTCACACGCTTACTCTAAAGACACCTTCCACTGGCATCAAAGTAAGCTGATCTCTCACCCACAGGGGGATGTAGGCCCTAGCGGTTTCTCTGGGATCGAGGGGCCCTCTGGAGCCCTTGGGGCCAATGGAGAGAGAGGTCCAAAGGGCGAGAAGGGCCACGTAGGGCTACAGGTAAGATATCTGAATAACAATTGCAATCTCCAGGTTGTAATAAAAATCCTATGTGCCCAGAACAGCGCCACATGCTGTCTCTCTGAAGTAGAGGCACATTAAGGATGATTACATGCTCTTTGTCTTCTTCAGGGTCGGGCAGGGCTGTTGGGAGGAACAGGGCCGTCTGGTCTGCCAGGCCCACCAGTGGGTGTCCTCTGTATTTTTTGCATTGCAAGGTTAGCAGTTATTGAGATGGTTATAGGGGCTCAGAGGGATTTTTCCCATATTCTATAGGGCCCTGAAGGCTCAGTTGGATCACCTGGGCCAGCAGGACTCACTGGGAAGAAGGTGAGTACAGGGACGTCCCACTTCTACTACTCACCTACTACCCAGCTGTGATCAGGGACTACTCCACAAAGCAGGATTTCCCTGTCAGCTGGATAACTTAAGCCAAACGTGTAAACAGTCTAATTGGAGAATAGGAAAGTAACATTCCTATTGAACAGTCCTTACATTTGGCTGAAGTTATCTGGCTAATCCAAAAATCCTGCCTTGGGAAATACCCCCCAGGGCACCTGCCTGAAATGTTCTGTATTTCAGGGGGAAACTGGAACCTCTGGCTCAGCTGGGCCCCCTGGAGCTCAGGGTCCTGAGGTACATATTCTGCATGATTCTTGGGAATATATATTATAATTTCATAAAAGAGTATTTACAGAAAAGCGGAATATCTGAGGTTATCTGCACTGTAGACAGTGGACACAGTGGCTGATTTCGCTATGAATAGAATAGGCTCAAATTTAATATATTGGTGAGCCACATGACAAATTATTCTAGGATATATACAGGCCTCTAAGGCCTTTTCCAGGATATCTGTTATTGGTCCAGCTGGACCTTCTGTGAGATTTTTAATAATGGTTTTTAATGAGAGAAACCGGAGAAATGTGAATGCCGAAATGAGTCCGAACAGGAAGTCTCATCTTCACGGTGTCGTGATCTCATTTTTATCAAGGAGGAACAGAACAGCAAAGATCTCACATGGGATTTATTTTATTCCACAAGAATTTCTGAGCACGTCATCAGTTTTACACCAGATTTACATTTTCTGCCCTGACTGTTCTGTTCTCTCATTATAGTCTTTCCCTTTATTCAGGATTTAGGTCCCCTTTGCTTTCAGCTTAGTTGTCCTTGGACAAAATGTCACGTGATTTTAGGCCTCAGAGCTGCTTTACATTTGTTGACATGTTACCAGTTATTTGTTTGTTTGCTTTTAGGGTGTGACTGGGGAAGCAGGTCTGAAAGGTGATGCTGGGAAAGTGGGACTGCAGGTCAGTGTGTCCGAATGTTCAAACCCAGCCAGTGTAACACACAGTACCTAGGACAGTACACAGCACAGTGCATGGCATAGTACAGAGCACAGTGCACAGCACTGTACAGAGCATAGTAATCAGCACAGTACACAGCACAGTGCATGGCATAGTACAGAGCACAGTGCACAGCACTGTACAGAGCATAGTAATCACCACAGTACACAGCACAGTGCATGGCATAGTACAGAGCACAGTGCACAGCACTGTACAAAGCATAGTAATCAGCACAGTACACAGCACAGTGCATGGCATAGTCCATGGCACAGTGCACAACACTATACATGGCACAGTGCACAGCACAGCTGCTGTTGTCATGGAGGTGCTACCACAGCCTGAAGGGCAAAACTGAGACATGTACTGTAAATGTCTCGGTAAATGGTGTAACGTGTGCAAAGCGGTTGTCGCCCTCCAGGCGATTGTACAGTGAATGAGGGCTCCTACAGCTGACAAGCACTTTGCACGCTTTACACCATCCAAAGGGTGTAACTCTGGGTTGAACGTTGGAGGGGTTGGTGTCACCATCCATTTTGGGATTATTTAGGGGTGTGGGGGTTGTACTGGCCAGTTTTGATTATTGGGGAATTACATCCCACCCTCATAGTTGATCTCCCAAACTTTTATTGCACATTTTATACTATTTATTACTATGTTGTAATACGATTTAAGTAGATGGAAGTCAATACCAAAGTAAATAAATTTCTGATCTGAGTGTGTCTGATGGCATTTCCTGTCACAGGGCCTAACAGGGGCTGGCGGACCCAAAGGGGATACTGGCTCCCGGGGATTCCCAGGGCCCGACGGGGATAAGGGGGACCCAGGTGACAAAGGGCATTCAGGGGAGCAGGTGAGCTCACTCTCTCCCCTTCAGCTGGCCTCTGGAATGATGAAGGCTAGTTTTTAGATATGGGGGTTGATGATTTCCATCTGTTTTGTACAGGGACCTGAAGGCCCGCCAGGAATCAAGGGCCCCCCAGGACTCCTTGGATTAGAGGTAGATCGGTCCCTGTTGGCCTTACATTCGCCTTTTGACTCCAGACATCTTAAAATTGGTGGTATTTTTAGGACTTCTGTAGAGTACCGGACAGAGTTTGTTTAAACGTTTCAATGGGCAAAGGGCGTGACTGTTGTTCTGTTCTGCTTTTTTAAACTGCAGGGGGCGCCAGGTGAGGAGGGAGTTCAGGGACCAGCAGGAGCAGCGGGGCGCCAGGTTTGTCCGCAGGAGTTTGCACATAGTGTTTGGTTGCCTTGGAAACCACAAAGTCACAGTCCCTAATGGTAGCTTTGAGCAAAAGTAACTGGTTCACACTGATCTCAGATTTAAAGCGAAAGCTGTGTCAGATGCACAGTTATTCTATTGATTGTTCCCTTCGAACCCGAACAGGAGCTGCCTTATTATTACCTCATAATATTACGCAAACTAGTAATATAATCACAAATAATTACAGTTCCGAAGTCAGAATTATTTAAGGTTTTTTGACAGTTATTCTTATTGTTTCCACCAAATAATGGCGGGATGAATAAATATGGCCAGTGAGCAGAGCTGTGTGACACGGGGATTAGGCTCTGGATGGGTTTAGCTGGGAAAAGGACCTTTTCTAGCACAAAAGCGCTGCTATTTATTCATTAATTTTTATGGTAACGTATTTCATGGTACGTTAAAGGGATCCTGTGAACAGCCCTCTTGACAGTCTCATTGCTGGAAAACAAAGCCAGAGGGCTCCTATTTATAAAACACTCTGCGAACTTGGAACAGGTGGAACTCAGGGCCAGTGATGATTTGTGAAACCCATCTCCTGATTACCCCAGCCCCAGAGACCAATGGCAGCCCCCCACCGATAGTCACTAACAATGCTAAACCAGCTGCAGGTGCCACAATGTTCACTTACATTTGGAACATACAATGCAACAATAGCAATAACTGTGTGACTCACATTCAGAATATAACAATCCGCCTTGTGAGAGATAACATTCTCATGTCTCTCTTGTTATTTTCCAGGGTCCAACAGGAAGTCCAGGAGCTGATGGGAAATATGGACCAAAAGGAGAGAAGGTAGAAGACTCACAGCTTTGTTGTTGTGTCTTTTCTCATTGAGA
Organism: Isichthys henryi; assembly: GCA_026776945.1. NCBI lineage: Eukaryota > Metazoa > Chordata > Actinopteri > Osteoglossiformes > Mormyridae > Isichthys > Isichthys henryi. Next base: position 6,964,238 of record JAODJX010000119.1, on the reverse strand, counting down.
AAATCAGATCTCCTGCTTTTATAAGCTGAATCCAAAGGGGCTTGAACTGAACATTTTACAGGGCAGTATCGCAGTTCCGTGTGCCTCTGCGAACTGATAGTTGACTCAGACAAGGACTCAGGGTGCAAACATGGCAACTGCAGGTCCAGGGTAGAGAGAAAAGATGAGCTGAAGGCTCCTTGCCATGTGTTGGGGTTTCAGGGGGATCCCGGCAGGGATGGAGATGCCGGAATACCTGGACACATCGGAAGGACGGTAGGCAGACTCAGGACGATCAGGCTCCTCTTCGTTTGTGGGATGGTCGGTTTTGCTCCGTGCTCTGAATGCGTCCCCTCTTGCTTAACCCAAACCCATGACTTACAGGGGAAACGGGGCAAAGCCGGAATTCGGGGCTCGAGAGGACCTAGGGGAGCAAAGGTCAGGGGTCACCGACCATCCGCTGTACTGTCCACACTGAGTACTTTGATACATAAAATGTACATCACATGTCAGACTCAACTGCAGGCCTTTGGGCTGAATACGGCACGCTGCCTTACATATTTATGCCATACATATTTAACATGTTAAAGTATTATTAGTGTATTACACACGGCTAGACCCACTTGAGATTGGTTTGGCCTGCTGACCTGAAGAATAGGCGCAGTGCCATGTGGAATGCAGAAATGGGACACAGTGTCAGACAAAACACAGGACTGGGCAGAAACAGACACAAGCGCACAGCAGGGCAGAGCAAACACAGCACCGCCGGAGGGAGTGGGAACAGTATGACATCGTCCTTTTCTGCAGGGAGAGAGTGGATTCGTGGGACTGAGCGGCCCCCCTGGGAGAATGGGAGCCTCAGTAAGTTCCCCCCGCCTCTTATTCCATTTGTGAACTCCCCTCTGTTTTTCAAGTCAAGTCAAGTCAACTTTATTGTCAATTTTGCCATATGTACCGGACATACAGAGAATTGAAATTACGTTACTCTCAGACCCTAGGTGCATACACGTAACATTAACTACAAATGTTACGTGTTAATTTTTTAACCACTTGTTCACTACAAGTGAAGGGCACTCGTGAAGGTGAAAGCGAGTGTGATCTCAGCCGGTTAGCCCCGAAGCAGAGATTCACACGATGGCTCCACACTCACCTAAGATCTCTCTCAGGGTGGAGCCGCCGTTACCAAAACCGCAGTCATATTGGACCCTATTGAATATTAATACACACCATTATTACCATATTATCAATCAGTTTTAAATACTAGTGATGTTATGCACAGAATATTATGTTACATATTACCATGCTATGGGCAACTTTTAACATATTATTGACCATTTTTACATGATAGTGATATTACAGAAAGAATATTATGGAACTTTAATATTGCATGTAACATTATTGAATATTATTACAGAATGTAATGGAAAATTAGGAAATGGTATAGACTAGGATTAGATTTACGATTCCTGCCAAAATATAGGAAAATCAATGCAAAACACAATCTCTGTCCTTTTGCCACCCCCAAATTCCTCACAGGGAGTCCCAGGCCTAAGAGGAAAGAAGGGAGACCTGGGTGTCCAGGGAGAGGAGGTGACTATCAATGCATTGTCTGACAAAGCTGGCGATCTGATTGGTCACGTGGAGTTTTGCATCATCGTTTCATTATGGTGCTCAGCCTATGGGTGGTAATGTTCTCTGGTCCTTTTCAACAGGGGGAGAAAGGGGCGATGGGGCCACATGGTCCACCTGGAGGGGACGGGATAAAGGTACCGCTCCAGCCTCTCATTTCATCATTTGCAGTCGCAGCCAATTGAATTTGCAGTTCCAAGGACTTTGAACCTCACCTGCTTATATAGCCGCCTGATTTACTTGGGTGCTTTAGATTAAGTTCATTTCTAAAAGGATAACAACTGAATGAAGGACTTTTACGTACAAGTATATAATTGCGTGCTGCCTACTGTTCTAAATTGTTCACTTATGTGTATAAATAGTTCACTTCAGTGTCTCACAGCTCAAGTAGACTAAAACATACCATATTTCAGTTTTTCTGTGGCAATGGCTCGATTTTTAAAGAATACATTTTTGCACATCTGCTTGGGGGGAGATGCCTTCAATGGATGAGTCTTGATTTGATCTCTCCTAAGATATCTTAGCTCCCCCCAGAACCTCAAGAACCTGATCACTGGTCCAAAGATCAGGGTCTTGCTCTGGGTCTGGGTGCCGCCCACTGGTGGTGGTTGAAGTGGCTCCCCATTGCTTCTGTAAGAAGCACTTTAGGTGTCTTGAAAAACGCTACATGTATAGAAATTTAACATTCATTCAAACTGTGCATGCTGGAGCACTGACTATAGCTCTGTACCTGGTGTTCAACTGCATCATTGCTGTGCATGAAGTAATTATTAAAACGTGCATTTCAGGGTCAACGTGGTCTTCGAGGGGAGGTGGGAGAGGCTGGACCTAAGGGCGAGCAGGTAAAAGCAGTAAATTTGCCACTGTTTGATTCATGTAGCATCTTGGAATATTTAGATTAGTTACTGTGAATTAGTTGAATGGTTGACAGTCAGTCAGTGGTGAGGTGAATCAGCTGGTTCATTAATTGTTAACGATTGGCTCTTTTCTGTCAGTGCAGTTCACTTCTCCATGATCAGCCACGGAATGCTGGTTGAATGCACCAGGATATAAATAAATCTCTAACGCCCTTGTTAGTTTTAGCACTCAAAAACTCTTTGAGCGAAGCACACAGCTTGACAGTTGCCAGGCCATCTGTGTGAGACTTTTAGATTAGACGTTTTCCGGTGGTGTTTTGTAATGCCATGGAGACGAGCGATTACCCAGGCTGCACAGCCTCTATGAAGCTGCCGGGAAAGTGCCGTTCATTCTGCTTGCCAGACCTCAGTCACCGCAATAAACCCCAGGTTCTCTTGGTAGGCTAACATGCTGGCCAGTCGTCAAGTATTTACTGTTATCCTGAGCAGACGACTTTTTCACTTGTGGACACATATGCAGATGGACGTTTTACTGAAGTCACTTTCAATGCCTCACATAAGGGCACCACGGCAGGTTCCACAGATTTGGTCTTTGACCATTAAGCCACCTGCTGGTAGAATAAAGAGGACAGACACTATTCTATTCCAAAGGAGCAGAGGATAGGGGTGGATTTTTAAATCCGTTTTCTTTAATGCATTAATTGCTTTCCCTTTTTAAGCAGTATTTCCGTTTTCTCCTAAAGCTGTTGTACAAAAGCAAAACACAGTAACTTTATCAAAACTGAGTTATGACACTGCATCTCATATATCTCACTTCAGCTATGCTCAGTTTTGAATAAGCACTCTGTCACTTACCGACCTGCCATATATATGGGTCGACAGTCAGGAACTCTAAAGGCCCTTTTCTTCAGTTTCATGGTCAGCATAGTTACTCTTTTGCCTTTGGAGGGCCGTATACATCTATGGTTGTCGTGCAGCTTTGAATGCTGGGAAAGCAATTAACATACGTGAATGTCTCCACAACACAGCCACAGGGCACATGAGCACCTGCTTTCAGGTTTTCACAACTCAGGCACAGCTTAATGCTCTCTACCCCAACCCACAAAACCGGGGGGGGGCAGTACCACCAGCATGATACTGTACATGTATATTTATAGATACATTCCCATTTCTTCACTGCTACATATACACATCCAGGGAATCACCTGACTGTACCCCCCTCCCTTTTTGTTTGCAGGGCAACATTGGGCCACTTGGGGCGAGAGGGAAGCCCGGGGTTCCCGGACTTCCGGTGAGTTCATTTGCTCCCATTTTTGTCCTGGGCTGCATTTTCGGGGCTATTGTCTGCAAGTCAGGCCTTGCAGCAGGTGACTGTGAGCAGAGGGAGTGTCAGGTGATCAAGTTTTCCATCTATCCATACATCCTTCTATAAATACATCCATCTCAGCCTTCTGTCCATCAACGGCTTCACCATTGATTTAGTTTGCTTGTCTCTCATTTCTTGTGTGGTCTTGTCTGGCTATGTTCTGCTTTCTTATGCCCTAACCAAAAGCTTCTCTTTGTGCCCACATGATACAGTTTGCATTTCATCAATCACTTAATCAGTTATTGTAACTGCAACACGTTGAGGGGGCACAAATAATGTAGTAAGATTACTTATGTGTTAATTAACCATGAACTAAGTCATACTTACTGATCTCATGTTCATCCATCATTAATGAATCATGATGCATCTTTTATCCTAAGCAGTTACTATATTTGTTCATGATTGAAACTTCAGAGGTAGCTGAGATAATACTGAGTATTTATGCTCCCTGCAGTAAAGTGTTACCAATTTAGCTTCTTGTTTACGTTTGTGTTTTGCGGGTCCCATCCCTGTAGGGTTCCCTTATATCCCTTCAGGCTGAAAAGGATTCCACATGAATCTTTGATTCACTGCCAGGTTATTGCTTTGTGTGAAGATGCCCTCAAACTGTTAGTGTTGGTGTTTCTAGGGGTCTGATACTCTCGTGGTGTTAGTGATGGTGTTTCTAGGGGTCTGAAACTCTCGTGGTGTTAGTGTTGGTGTTGCTAGGGGTCTGATACTCTCGTGGTGTCAGTGATGGTGTTTCTAGGGGTCTAATACTCTCGTGGTGTCAGTGATGGTGTTTCTAGGGGTCTAATACTCTCGTGGTGTTAGTGATGGTGTTTCTAGGGGTCTGAAACTCTCGTGGTGTTAGTGATGGTGTTTCTAGGGGTCTGAAACTCTCGTGGTGTTAGTGTTGGTGTTGCTAGGGGTCTGATACTCTCGTGGTGTCAGTGATGGTGTTTCTAGGGGTCTAATACTCTCGTGGTGTCAGTGATGGTGTTTCTAGGGGTCTAATACTCTCGTGGTGTTAGTGATGGTGTTTCTAGGGGTCTGAAACTCTCGTGGTGTTAGTGATGGTGTTTCTAGGGGTCTGATACTCTCGTGGTGTTAGTGATGGTGTTTCTAGGGGTCTAATACTCTCGTGGTGTTAGTGATGGTGTTTCTAGGGGGTCTGGATCGTAATGGTTGAGAATGAGAAATTACTCATATGAGAAATGTATGAGAAATATGACAAAAACACTGCATTAAGTCTTAAAAAGAGGGGGAATTAAAAGATTAAAATAGGAACAGAACAGCAAGGAACATGAAATGGCAAAGCCAAAACAACATTGTTTAATTACTTTTTTTTTTGCTTCTCTGCAGGGTTTGTTCGGGGAAAAGGTAAGTTCACATTCAATGGCTGTTTAGGTTTACATCGAGGTTCCCCTATAATTTTTTTCCCAAGGGCCAAATTCTATGAGCAACACAAAGCCAAAGGCCAAAGCCCCCAATTAAAAATCTGAGTATCGTGCTCTCCATGGATCATTAAGAAGTACATTACATCAATATATCATCTATTTCTCCCTTTACATAAAGGGAGCAGTGAATGGAGATGAATAGCAGAGTTTTGTCACGTGTCTTACTGTGACTTAGTGGGCTGGGTTATCGGAACCAGTGAGAGGAGGAAGTGAAGGAGTACAGCAGGAATCTGCTGCAAAAGAGACTGAAGAGCATCTCCTTCTGATGCTGGGTGCTTCATACCTGGGACCCAATTTTAAACTGCATTTGGGGGGCATTGAACCTTCCATTTCAATCCTCCATGTAGCCATGATTACGTGACCCAGTGTGAATTAAGTTTATTTTAATGTAGTGGGCTCCAGTCGATGTAGGATGAGTGAATTAATTCCAAACATCTTCTCTTAGGGGCTTAAGGGATTTGAAGGACCTCCGGGACCAGTTGGAGAGAAAGGATCTCATGTAAGTAAACACCAAGAGCTTTTTAACTTTGAATCTCCATAATCAATGTGCCAACAGCTGGTTGCCCCAGTGTATTGTGGGAGATGGTTATGTTCACCGCTCAGCTAGGTGCTGTGGTGATAGTAGTAAATTCTAATAGCGATGGGGGGAATGAGGGTTCAAAACCCTTGGTGGATGGAACCATACTGCCAATTACCAAGTCCCCTATTCCCTGTAGGTTACTATACCAAACACCATGGTTCTGTCTTGCATCACTGTCACCTGAGGTGCTGCATGTGTGACATCACATAATTTGCTGAGTCTCACCTTTCATGCTGTTCCTCTCCATTGGGTTCAGGGACCTCCAGGCCCCCCGGGTCCTCCTGGACCGTCTGTGAACCTCACTCTGATGCAAATTAAGGCAAGTATTTCCTGTTCCTTGGGGGGGGAGGGTGGTAACTCATCCGTCAAACTGACCAATGAGACTGAAGAAAAATGACAGGATCACTGAAACTCCCAAAGTGCAATGCAGTAAAATCATGCACTGATGGGGTAAACTCCAAAATGTGGAGGCATCATGGACAACTGCAGTGCTCATGTGAAACATGAAGTGTGTGGTTGGTTTCTTTTGGTGGACAGGACTGCTGTTCATCTCACTAGACATTTTCTGCAATCTAAAACAAAGGCTTTTGACCAAAACACAGGACTTACTAACTGCTTCCATAAATACAAATACTTTGTAATGTCTTTGGGTTCATCTGCCCCCCCATACAGGACCTCATGCATGTGGCAGATAAGCCCAACTACCCCCTGCTGCAGAGCCTGCTGGAGTATCTGCGCCGAGACCTGCGGCGACTGCTGGACCCTCCTGATGGAACCAAAGACCACCCAGCCACCACCTGCCTGGAGTTGTGGCTCAGCCACTCTGATATCACCAACGGTCAGGACCACCACTGCCCCCCATTGCCACTTCAGCATTTACACAGACTGTAGCAGACAGGAGGCAAAGAGCATGGTAGCGCCTCTAACATTTATACAGCCTGTAGCTTACAGGAAGCATAGAGCATGGTAGCGCCTTTAGCATTTATACAGCCTGTAGCAAACAGGAAACAAAGAGCATGGTAGCACCTTTAGCATGTATATAGCCTGTACCATATAGGAGGCAAGGAGCATGGTAGCACCTTTAGCATGTATATAGCCTGTACCATACAGGAGGCAAGGAGCATGGTAGCACCTTTAGCATGTATATAGCCTGTACCATACAGGAGGCAAGGAGCATGGTAGCACCTTTAGCATGTATATAGCCTGTACCATACAGGAGGCAAGGAGCATGGTAGCGTCTTTAGCATTTATATAGCCTGTACCATACAGGAGGCAAGGAGCATGGTAGCGTCTTTAGCATTTATATAGCCTGTAGCATATATAGGAAGCACGGAGCATGGTTCTACACACCATGACTTAGCTAGCAGAAGCTTGAGTCTTTTGGAGGGCCCTTCAAATGTATAACTGTGTCCCTGAATATTTAGATGTTTACCTGGGTAAACTGAGATGCACACATGTGGTTGCTAAAAGGATCGATCAATCTAGCAGGCTATTCTGCGGTGTGGTTACTGAGCACAGGGCTGGGAGCCGCTAATAGGTGGCCAGCTGATGGTCAGATGTTTCTGCCGCTACAGGGCTGTACTACATCGACCCCAACCAGGGCAGCCCCGCGGATGCCATGCTGGTGAACTGCAAGTTCACTGCAGAGGGGAGCCAAACGTGCCTGTCTCCAAGAGAATCGCAGGTATCCTCATGAGTCTGGCCTCTCTTTTCTCAGTGGGGGGGGGGGGGACGAAAAATGGCTGCTGGGGGTTCTCAGTCCCACCCTATTTGAGAAGTTGAGGACCACTTGTGTGTCCCCCCACCCCAAAAAAAAAAGTAATCATCCAAAGACACTAAATATATGAAAAGCACAAGTGACATATATTCTGATCTACATGGTATGCTACCGCTTGACAACTTTTTTATCATTGCCAACC
>JAODJX010000119.1:6935520-6948173 GCA_026776945.1 Isichthys henryi | reverse complement strand
AACATGCAAACTCCGCACACATGTGACCCAGGCGGAGACTCGAACCCGGGTCCCAGAGGTGTGAGGCAACAGTGCTAGCCACTGCACCACCATGCCGCCCCAGGTTTGAATTTAAGAAAGGGAAATGAAAACAGCTGGACCGGCACTTGGAGATGTTTTCAGGATTCTTGACAAATTTTGGGGGTTTGTCTGTCTTACATAACACGGCAGCCAACTTCCACAACGAAGTATCTTCTCCCGGCGTCAAAGGCCACATGCGTGAGCGTGTCAACCCATGTTTACACCCTTCTTTTCCCATCCAGATGTTTCTCTGCTAGCGGGAGAGGACAACTGGAAAGGAATGGACACCGGAACCCTGAAGCCTGCTCTTCCGGGGGTCATTCCCGAGGTGGTCCCCAGAGCGGTCCCAGCCCCGGAGAAACTCGAGCTGCCCAGTGAGGTTCGTTACACCCCTCCCTCCAACCACCACCTAGCCACGTGTAGCATCGGAGCCCGAAAAGCACATGTTAGAAGACATAGCATTAGCCATTACCATTGCTGTAAATCACGGCTGACGGAAAGCGATCAGGGCTCTCATTATGAGTCGTTAGGCTGAAGGGCATCGCCAAGAACTCAGCAAGGTCGAGCGTGAATGGGACTTAACGTTGCGGCTGATTGGTCACGGGCGTTTAATCCCGAGGCCCCTGCACAGCAAAAGAATATTTTCCTACCCACGGCTTAGCGTTGTTACGTTATGGCTCCCCCTGTAGATTTCGGTTGCCAGGATGACTTTTTGTATCCAAGGCAACCGGTGATTTGTTTATAGAAGTTCTGCTTGGGGTTCTGGAATTTCCAGCAACTGTTTTTGATTGCAAGTTTTCATTTGGTAAAGTTTCAGAATTTAACGTCCCCCCCACCCCCCAACCTGCACATATCCTATAGCAGAACAGGCCGGCACCCAACACGCACAGACCTGTTGTCCCACACAAGCGTCAGAGGAGTAGGGGGAATGTGTCTGGTGGACCGACGAAGGAGACTCAGGGACCATCAGAAGAGAGGGGTGCAGAGGCGGTGGACGGGGAGAAGCCGCTTGTCAGGTGAGCATCTGATAAGCGCTAATTTTTAAATTAACTAATTAACTTTATTAATGATTGTGCGCTGGGGCTTCTCAGCCTGTGAGTCGTTGGTGGATTTTCACTTTTTATATCTACCAGCGTGTGATGCTCTGTTTTAAGCCAGTGAGCTCTATACTGACACAAAGACAGCCCATGATGCCGGCATGATTAAGGAAATGGGTTCCGGTAAATTGGTTTCGACCCAGTGCCTCCCAATCACCCAGGGATGCAAATTGATTCTAAGGAACCACTGACTTTGTGAAGTGAAATAAAGTAGAGACTCTTTAATGGAGTTGAAAGTCACCCAGAGCTGTGCGTTTTGCGCGGTGGCTGTGTTCTCCAAAAACACTAAACCTTAGGCCTCCTGTTGATTTTTCATTTTCTTTATTCCTTCCATCTATCTTCTCTCTGCTTACCCCGATCAGGATGGCCTGGAGTCTATCCTAGCACAGGGCGCAGAAGCTGGGGTACTTCCTGGATAGGATTCCAGTCCATTGCAGGGTACCTACACATGTGCACGGTCAAGCACTGTGGGCTATTTAGAGGCCTCGATTAGCTTCCCTGCGTGTATTTGTACGGGGGGAGGGGGCGAAAGCACAGAACCCAGAGGACACCTGGCACCACCAACGCAAACTCTACACGCACAGTGCAGAAGTGAGATTCGAACCCTCGGCAGTGTAGGTATGAGAGCACCCTGTCAATTTAATTAAGCTTGCTTTAACAAATATGAAGAAATTGGGCAGCGCCCTGTCCTCATGCCCCAAGGCTGTGGTGCATCACCGTGTGTGTGGAGTTTGCATGTTTTCCTCTTACATGCTCAGCTTTCCTGCAAGTCCTCCAGTCCTCCCACAGTCTGAAAACATGGTGTTCAGGTGATTGTCTCTAAAATGCCCACAGTGTCTGAGTGTGGATAGGCTTCAAGCAGACATGTGCTGGAGAAGTGGAAGAGGGGCAGGTGGATGGAAAAATCGAAAGATTGTGCCCAAATTCTGATAAACAAGTTCTAATTGTTGACATATTAATGGTTAAAGTCTTTCCTTTTATTCGTTAATTCACCTTTAAATGTTGGTGCTTGATGTGCAGGTCTGTAACTAATGTCAGTTTATCTACCTGTCCGTGCAGCTGGCGAGGGGCCATAATTGAGGCAGAGCAGGTGACGGAGGCCCAGCACGTGGAAGCCCAGCCCTCCACCAGACAGAGGGAGGCCCCCCCAGCAGGGCCAGGACAGGCAGTGCCACAGGTGCCAGGTATGGGTAACGTGCTCCGCTCGGCAAGGGTCCTCTCAGGACTGTGTGATGCCCCCTGGTGGGTAGATCATGAAACAGTTCTCTTGCGGAAGGGAGGGACCAGGTGTTCCAGTTGCATGGCAGTGAATGACACACTGCGCCAGTGAAACTGTTGGGGGTGGAGGGGGTATGTCGTTTGAGTGGTAGCTAAATTGGGCTAAATATTAGGTGCAGGGGATGGTGATAAAATCGCAAAGGATGATAGATTGAGCATTGGTGCATGTGTCCGTTTGTGTGTGTGTGTGTGTGTGTGTGTGTACATCTATATCCAAGCCACAGGACTAACGGAACCCATCGACCGGGCAGAGGCGGTGTGTGACGCCTTCAGGCACGCGTGGAAGGGCTACCGAGATTTCGCCTGGGGCCACGATGAGCTGAAGCCCGTATCTAAGTCCTATGGGGAGTGGTTCGGCCTGGGCCTGACCCTGGTGGACGCGCTGGACACCATGTGGATCCTGGGCCTGAAAGAAGGTAACTGTGCCACCTGGGGGCAGGACACAGTCTGACCAGTCCCTTCGCTCATATGGTCCTAAGGACCAACTAATAAAAAGAAATTTCTGGCTTGTATCACAGCCCTCAGAGCGCATTTCAACACCCCAAATAACCCCTCCATCCCATCCCCACATCCTATGGGACTGTCTCCAGGCCTTCATGCTCTTAAGACTGTCTTCTATGTCTAATTTTGATAATGTGCTTACTTGGTGTCATTGAGGAAGATGGCTTGCATACCTTACCACTGTGCAAAGTTTACCCCGTGGGTTCAGAGGAAGGTTTTTTTCACCTGGCCTTAAGATGTTTCACTCAAGTAGCACAGTTTTTGGTCCCTAAACCGATTTTCCTCTGCACACGGCAGAGTTTGAGGAGGCAAAGAAGTGGGTGGCCACCGAGCTGAATTTCTCCAAGAACATGGACGTGAACCTCTTCGAGACCACCATCCGCATCCTGGGGGGTCTGCTCAGCACGTACCACCTGACCGGGGACAGGTTGTTCTTCGATAAGGCCGTGAGTCAACCAGACAGAAGCTAGAGTCAGAATCCCTGGTCACTGGTCTTCAGTTACTGCAGCTCCTTAGATCGACGTTTCCCAATCCGGTACTTGGGGACCTGCAGACAGTCCACATTTTTGCTCCCTGACAGTCCACATATTTGCTCCCCCCCAGCTCCATATAGCAAAAATGTGGATTGTCTGGCAGGGAGCTGGGAGGGAGCAGAAATGTGGACCAACTGTGGGTCCCTGAGGACCAGGTTGAGAAAGGCTGTCTTAAATTGTTATTGCTGAAATGATTATCTTAGCATTCACTCTTAGAGGCACTGATAGGTATTTACCAATTCATTTAGGCTTAAGCACCTTGCTGAATCACTAGCTTGGCCATCAACCCCATCTCAACGCTTCGCTTAAGGATACCCATACTTCCCTACAGAAAGACATTGGGACCCGACTGATGCCCGCCTTCAAGACACCTTCCAAGATTCCATACTCCGACGTGAACATCGGCCAGGGCAAAGCCAGACCCCCCCGCTGGACCTCGGACAGCACCGTGGCAGAGGTCACCAGCATCCAGCTGGAGTTTCGAGAGCTGAGCCGGCTCACCCAGGACCCCCAGTTCCAGGCAGGTCCGGCGGGTCGCATTTCTGGGAGAAAAGGACTGACCCATGGATCACCATTGATACCCCAAACCTCAGTCCTCTATGTCTTCTATAGCATGAATGGCTAGAATGCGTCATATGGCCGATGAGACAAACCTAAGCTCGATGAGAAGCTCGGTCTGGACAAATGTGAGGATCATCTGAGGTTGCCAGCAGCAACAGGAGGTTGCCTGAGAGTTTCAGAACTTAAGAGCACAGTAGCTGCCTGAGTCTTAAAGACTCACTAAAACTCAAATGTGAAGTATGATCTCTAATACAGATTTGGCTGAGGATAGTGTTAGAAATCTTTGCCTCTGAGTTTTGCTCACCAGCCCACTCGACCTCTGCCCCCCCACCAACCCCAGAACGCGGTGGATGAGGTGATGAAGATTGTCCACCGTCTGGACGGGAAGTACGACGGCCTGGTGCCCAAGTTCATCAACACGAACAGCGGGCAGTTCACGCACCGGGGCGTGTTCACGCTGGGCGCACGAGCTGACAGCTACTACGAGTACCTGCTCAAGCAGTGGATCCAGAGTGGCAAGAAGGAGAATGAGTGAGTGCCATGGACCCCCTCAGACATCATGATTCCATGATGGGGGGGGGGGTTACTGTTTTTGCTATATATAAAAATGATAAAAACAGAATCTGAATAAATAGATACTTCTGTTAAACTCAAAGACACACCATTGGTCTCAAAGACGTAGAATTCTAACCCTAACTGAACAATACTAAGATGTCTGTTCCCTTTAGTGCTTATGGTTGTAGCTACAGTGAATGGCTATAATTGATTTTTTTTAAGGCTTTGTCCACAGGGTGGAGCCTTTTTGACTTGTGCTGGTACATACAGTGAAAATGAGGGCCTTGGCTGTAGAAGCTGGTTCCACCACTTGGCTGACCAGCATTTCCATGTGCGCCCTTAGGCTTTTGGAGGACTATCTGCAGGCTGTGGAAGGTGTGAAGAAAAACCTGCTTCGATTGTCCACCCCCCGCAGACTTACCTTTGTGGGGGAGCTCTCCCATGGCCGCTTCAGTGCCAAAATGGTGAGCCTTCCTGCATGCCACCACCCCCCCCAAATTATTCACACTATCATCGGACTCCCAAAGCAATAAACACAATCAGACCTTTCACCATCAGAGGCTGACCATTCTCACATTGAAAATGCTTAGTTTAAGACCACAGAAGAGAACATTGCAAGTCTCATGCTTACCTTGTAGCTTCTGTATCCAAGCGCTGAACGTTCACATGAGGGTTTCCTGCCAGTGATCTGTATTCTTCCCACAATCCAATTCTGTCATTGGTTCTTGAGATGAATTGTTGAGTTGAACTATTGTTCTGGGTTATCATCTGGCTTCCTGGGATTAGCCCTGGGAGTGTGTCACCAGAAGCATCTCTGGGGGATGAATGAGTGGACGGTATGAATGTCTGCTGTCTGAGGAACTTGTTTCTGGTCCCTTCGTGTGGTAGATCCACAGGATGGTGAGCAGCTGAGGGTCACATCAGGAGTCGTCAAACCTTATACCCCAGATAAGACATCAGAGATAAAACACGATTAATTCACGACAAAGCAAAATGATTGGAAACCCTGTAAGAGATACAGAACCATTGGATTGTTGGGATAATAATTCTCCCTGATAACATTTTGAATATTTGTTGGCTGACAGTATGATGGATTAAACCTAAATTCTGTACCAGTAGGAGTTTGCTGAAATGATGGACAACCCCTCCCCACCCTCAGCTCTGGAATTAGCAGTCACAGCGAAACGCATCCTTTCCAGTTTCCTGTTTCCCCGAATATTGCAACTGAAATGTCTGCACTGGCGAGAAATCAGGTCTGTACTAAAAATGGACACAAAAAACCCCCCACCCAAAATGAATTGGCTTCTCATAGTGAGGGGAGGTCTTTAGACAGTTCGGACAGCTCAGCCGGTTTGTCTCCAGGTAAATATTCGTGTTGACTAGGCTGGAAAAACATTTGCACAGGGGTTTGTGGTCGTACCCGTGTCAGAAGGGGGATTCTGGGATTCCAGTTCATCCCAGTGCTTGACTGATAATTCACTATTTGGATTAAAAACACGAACAAGCCTTCATGGGTAAAACGTTATGTTCAAAATGAAGCTGGCCCAACAGATAATTTACCTGCAACATCTAGATGATGTGACTTCCCATCCTAATGGTGCGTTAATTACCTGGGTTCTGCAATGCGCGGAGAACTCCTCTAGACCTGGATTGGCTTCCAGTACATGACAGCCTATTCCTATTGGTTCCTGCTATAAGAGGAAGATTTGACGCTCTGCTGGAGTGCTGGACGGAGACCCACCCATATGTGTAACTGAATAGTTAAATGCTCAGCTTAACTAATTACAAAACAGAGGTACTGTATTGATCCAAATGTCTTTTTGCCTCTCAGATAGACTTGAATAGTCTTATTAGGTTCTTGCTTGGTTAGAAGCTGTTGTGTAGCTCCAGTTCTCATACTGCTTACACTTGTATCTGGGCCTTCATTGGAAACTCAGTCTAGCTGCATTTATGCCTAGTCAACTTCTTGACAACTTGTTCGCCATGAGACACATATAAAGGTAACAGCAACTATTGGGGTTAGCCAGTACTTTGGTAAGGCCAGCATGCAGTGCCCATGGAGAAATTGGGGGTTAAGGGTCTTGCTCAAAGGCCCAACAGTGGCATTGGTCTTCTGGTCCTGGGATTCGAACCCCTGACCTTCCAACCTGCTGGTTGTGGGCATTAAGTCCTAGTAGCTGAGCCACATAGTGCCAAAAGACGCAGAGCAGCAGCTCTGACTCAGTCGGCTTTGAGGAGAGCCGGAACACCTGGGCGAAATGAAACGGCTTTCAGAAGCACTAAACGTTCATGTCGGAGCTGATGGGTTCAGAGGGAGAGACGGGCCTCACTGGGATTCGCGCCCCCCTCCCACAGGACCACCTGGTGTGTTTCCTGCCAGGCACGCTGGCACTGGGCACACACCACGGCCTCCCCGCCGACCACATGGAGCTGGCAGCTCGGCTTGTGGAGACTTGCTACCAGATGTACGCGCAGATGGAGACGGGCCTGAGCCCCGAGATCGCCCAGTTCAACCTGCAGCCCCGTAACAGCCGCGACATTGAAGTTAAGGTGGGTGGAACATACCACATCTCTGTGGGCAGGCGGGGGGGTGTGTGATCAGAGTTTCAAAATGTTTTATCCCTCAAAATTTCTATTAGTACTTGCCATATCCCTGTTATACTCATATTTTCAGTCCTTCTAGGTATCAGCTACATAAAAATGTGGGTTATGTTACTGATTTGCCAGGAAAGTCTCCAAAACAGAGCCTAAGCAGTTGTATGGCCATGGACACACGTTTAACATCTTTAGCAAAGTAAATGCCAGATGCGTTGCACCCAGTCTGCTTTTTCTGGCCTCACTAATCAGTGGCACTGTTTGTACTTATGAAAATCACTCTCTCTCTCCACTGTTGCCATGCTTATGTAACATGCGTCTATGTGTGTGACTATCCCTATACAGGCTGCAGACAGACACAACCTCCTACGGCCAGAGACAGTCGAGAGCCTGTTTTACCTGTACAGGTTCACTCAGGACCAGAAGTACCGTGACTGGGGCTGGGAGATCTTTCAGAGCTTCAACAAGCACGCCAGGGTGAGCTGCGTTCAGAGGATCGGGGTGAAACGGACTGAAAGGTAGCCGGGGTTTTAGAGGAAACTGGGGCTCAGAGGTACGACTGCAGCTGTGAGTCTTCGAGCTGTGCGGCGGAAGCTCCCGGAAACGGCGTCCTGCAGAGGCACGGAGTGCGAATTTGCCTGGGATTTCACACACAGCCAACACTCCGTTCTCCCTACTAAGCGTAGAGTACAAATGAGCGCAGCCAGTATGCTATTCCACTTCCTTTACATGCAGATCAGCCGAGACTCCAGCCCCGTTCACGTCAACTGCTGTACTTGCACACGGCTGTTGATTGGATTGAGGCGTAAAGTACAGAAACACGTCGCAGTGGGGGCCAGTGTGCCCTAGTCAACCCTCAGACAGTTTTTCTGAAGTTACCAAGATAAGGGAGACATTTCCCACTTAATGAATATTCAAAAAGCAGTTACATGAGAGTGTATGTCATGTTATGTTGTCAGGTTTAGAACGTTTACATGGTACCCGTCAACAAAATAAGATGAACCTCATTATTCCCACGAAGGGAAATTTCAGTGTTACAGCAGCAGTTATATAAACGGGATCAGACAATACACTCAAACATAAGGGCGCAGTATGAAATGATTGCACTGTATACAGTGATGAGTGTCAGAATGTATAGGTGTAGGCCTTGGTTCTAGGTAGCTCTGAGGAGAAATTTCAGGTAAACCAAAATGGTTTAAGTAATCCAAAATTATGTGGACACAGGCATGGAGGCCTTCTCTTTCTGGTATCTCGATGCTACCGATTTAACCTTCTGTTCCCAAGGTTTCCACTGGCGGCTACACCTCCATCGGTAACGTCCGCGACCCCGCGAACCCCAACCCTAAAGACAAGATGGAGAGCTTCTTCCTGGGAGAGACGCTCAAATACCTCTACCTGCTCTTCTCTGACAATCCGAGCCTGATCAGCCTGGACGAGTATGTTTTCAACACGGAGGCACACCCCCTGCCCATTTGGCCGTCTGGCTCTTGAGTGCGGGGCGGGGGGGGGGAGGGACTGCCCTAGAGAAGCCTACAGGGCTCAGGGGACTTTTCTTTTGAGCTTATCAGCTCTCCCGGTTTGCAGCTTTGCTACTTTGTGTCGTTCAGATTGAGGAACCATACTGTATCCGTGGAAACGTAAGGGCCAGAATTTTATTGGCTGTGACTCTGATTGTGTCACTCAGCTTGCTCAACCACCAAGTAGGTTTTTCTGACCGAGTTTTATAGGGAATAAATCCCAAATGCCAGAAATGACAATCTGGGCTGGTTCCGGCATGTGATTTAGCTGTTTGTGGGGGAACAACATCCATGGAGGTTGACCAACCCCCATTCAAGGTCTTGCTGAGGTCTACCAGAGGAGATGTTGAGGTGCCTCGATTTTTCTGGGGAACAGCAGCATAACAGTAACTGTTGTGACTGAGCTTATACGCTGTGCAGCTTCCTCAGTGAGAACAGCCAAGCGCATTCAAATAGCACGTCCATAACCGTGTCGTGGCAAGGAACTTTCTGCTGAGCTGAATGTTAGAAGCTGCTTTCAAAGAGGAGGTGGACAGGGGTCCCTCCTATCCATTAATGACCTGTCCATCAGCTTGCACCCGGGGTCCACGCTGTGCAGTGAGGGAGCTGTCACTCTTTCCTGTCTGTCTGCAGCTGCCCTACCCTTTGCAGTCAGTCCTTTTTCTGAAGTACAAATAAATAACCCGCATGACTGAGTGATTCGAACTTGAGGTCATTTCCCAGTCCTTAACCAGTGAGGTTTCTAACTTATGAGTAAGTAGAGTATTTCCTATCGATTCCTGAAAGAACAATGAAGCGTGTGTGTGTGTGTGGATTAGATTTATACCCCAAATGTCCTCCACAGTATAATAAAAACCAGTTTTTTGATGCTGTGGAGACCATTTCCAGGTCCCCAAAAAGATCTGTAACTGCAATCAAAAAAGTATAAATGCTAAACATCTCGCATTTAGCTTGGTTATTTGTGGTTAAGGTTACGGCTGGGCAGGGGTTAAGGTCGTCATGTTGGGATTAGAGTTTTCCCCATAGAAATGAACGGAGAGTCCCCACAAAGATATAAGTACAAATCCATGTGTTTGTTTGTTTTAGTTGTATTGTAAAGGATCTCATAGACGCGCTGTGTTTCAGTGATTTAAAAACAGCCCTGGAAAATCGCACGGTAACTATCTTTGGGTACCACCTGGCTATCTTTGCCTGTCTCACAGAAGCTAGTGTTTGGTTTTGGTATTTTTGTCACTTGTGTTTCCAGCCACCTACAGTAAGTCACGTCTTCAGCAGTTGAGGATGCTGGTGCTTTTACAGGATGCCATTTCTTCGCCGTGGCTTTTCCCCGCTTTCATTTGGAATTCTTTTTACCGTGAGAGCTGCAGCTTCAATAAAAAATTGCAACATTCAGATATGAGGTGACGACAGGCCGCCTTATCGCCTGTCCGTTTCTAGTCATAGAATGAAAATAAATTTAAAAACTGGTTTCTGGGTGATCTCAATGGGATGTGATGCTCTAAGAATGGGCCTGACAGTCTCTTTAATCAACCTGTTTCTTATTTGTATGCTATGTGTTAATATTAAGGTTCTAACGAGCCGTATGGCTGGATGTTTACCTAGAAGCAGATTGGCAGATACGGTCAGCCACAGTTCTGCTGGTAAGCCCAGTGTGTCTTGACTACAATCCTCCATACTGTCTTGATAAAAGGACCTTCTTTTGTCTCTGGGAATGTGCATTCGCGCTGTCTCTCTTCCCAAGGCTTCATTAACGGCATATTTTCAATCTCTTCTGCGTCCGCAACATTGAAGACAAGGAGAAAATCGTTTTTACAATCTGTTAGCCTGGCCTCAACATTTCGAAATGGGATGGTACAGACTGCAGTACATTTACTGACCTATTATTTCCCACATAATGAAAATGGGAAGAAATCCCTTCTTGCATGCAGAAACGAAGAAGGATCAACGTTTGAATAAAAATCAGCTTGGGGGGGTTAATCCTTTAGGTTTTATAGTCATTGCTTTAAATTAACCAGACGAAAAATAATTAGCCCTTCGATAGCCTGGCTTAAATTATGCCAGGGAACATGAATTGCTCTCTTATTAAAAACCATACATAAATGAACTTTGATCACTCGCTGAAATTTGAGGAAAGACATTCAAGCAATGGGGTTTAACTATCTTTTACATTTCTAAATATGTATAATTAGCACATTCAATGACCGGGCCAAGCCCATACTAGATTTTAAAATGCCCTGGTTCAAACTAAAGGCGTTTAATTTTGTTGCTTTATTTTAATAACGCAAAAACCTGTAAAATTCCATTGATGTCCGGGAGGTTTTGGCTGTGGTGCCGTACAAGTCGCTGCGTTATAAAACAAGCGCACTTGACTGGAAGCCGATTGCAATTACCGTTTTTTCAAATACCCTTATCCTTCATGTCAAGACCGTATATCCAGGCAGAATGCGCACGTTAAAACCTGTAAATGTCACTCATTCTACAATAAAATTTTGGTGGGAAGAGCTTCTCTGGTTGGATTCATTTTTAGTTTGTTTTATTTAATTAAACGTGCAAATCTGTTCCAATATAAGTGTATATTATAATGAAACACCTTAGTGCTCTAGATATAACTGACTAATTGGTGAAAAATTATTTTTACTGGAGTTTACAAAATGCAGGGAATTTGTAAAATAGATTTATACTTATCAATCGCTTTGTGTGAGGATATGCTTGTAAGAATGGTTTACACGCGCACGTAAAACATCTGAACAAGTAATATTTATTAATACTTTTTTGGATATTGTCGTGCAAGTGCAAAACAAAAGTGAATGACTATGTTGCCTTTTGTATGATTTAAAGCTAAACGCATTTTTTTTTTAAGTAAATTTATATTCGCCTTCACCCACGATCGTTTTAAGAAGGGGAATGGAGGCGCATTTATGTAATGAAAACGTCAGCTAGCCTATACCTTCCCGGGACCGCTGCTGCCGTTTGATTTACTGCGAATAGGGAGAGAGGCTAATTTACCGTGGAGGTCCGACGAGAGAGTTTTTGACCTCCTCTGGAATTGTTAGACCTGCTTACCGACTGGCTGTGTAGGCTCTCAAATGTTGATTTAATTGCCAAATGTGGTGCGACGTACGCGGTGCGTGTCCAACCGGGAGATTTTTTTTCTCTCTCTACCTGGATCATTATTACCCTTTAGACAACCGAGAGCCTAGTACTCCATCCATCTATCCATCCTTCCATCCATCCATTTTCTGAAACCGCTTGTCCTATTCAGGATAGCGGGCGATCCGGAGCCTATCCCGGAGGCTACGGGCGCAAGCCTAGATCTCAAAAACATTAAAATCTTACATTTTGAATAGCGCTTCATGTTTCCTTTAGCATGCAAAATTACACAATTGATTCACCTTAGCAAACACATTAAGAATACGACATTAAAAAAAAAGCTAAGAAAAAGGTCTGGTGGAAACACTACAGAAAAAACAAATATGATTAACTCTGTTCGAGTCTGTTGAACATGAATAAATATGCGAAATATTAAATGTCTATAAATAGACTATGGCTAATAAATGTGTACTACGTGTGTAGGGTGCTAGTCACTAGAACTCCCCGAACATTTCATGACTTGCTCCTATTTGGTGACACTTGGGCAACTCTGTGAGCACTGCAGACACGTTAACACTAGGGGGCGCTAAAACCAGGGTCATTCTATGGTTATACCTACACAGAATTGACAGACAAAAATGTAATGTAAGCCTGGCAATACCTATGAAACAGCTATCTGCTGTCCATTGTGTTACACACCTATTTCATATCCATACACTCAATATCGCATATTTTGTCACAGCCCAGCGAGACTGTCATCCATGGCGGGTTCGCTTTCATCTTCATGGTTTCACTGGGGGGGGGGGGGGGGGGGGGGGGGGGCGGGGGGGCGGGGGGGGGGGGGCCGGGGGGGGGGGGGGGGGGGG
>JAODJX010000119.1:6917841-6932467 GCA_026776945.1 Isichthys henryi | reverse complement strand
GTATCCTGTTGCCCTGCCTGCTTACTGCCTGCTTACCAGCACGCACGATCGCCAGTACGCCACTCGCTCGGCTCCGATCGTGACAGTCGTCTTCTTACAAGAACCAGTCCCAAATGGATCCAATGTGATATTTGTATGTCAAAACTGCTCTCTGTCAGCCTATTTATGGATAATCTTTCCCTGAGGTTCCTGTAAATGGCAGTTATCTCTGGTAACAAGCAGTTATGATCCTCCTTATTACATTTTTTTGCATGTGGGCATTGCATGGCGTAAGCTCCTATAGCTCAATAAGTAGTGTGTTATGCGAGCCATGCGTAGGTTGTGGGTTTAAATCCCTTGCAGCACCTGCAAGTGACTTCATGCTTGTCTATTAGGCCAATACCTGATCGTCAGAAAAGGGTTTCTGTTTGGTGTATATTTTTGTATCCGGTGCAGCTCTTTGTTGTATACTGCACTAACACAGACTATTACTGGCTCACCATCTCATACAGCCCAGGTGTCTGCCCATTTGCCAGTGAGTCCAGTTAAAGTTCCACTTCATTATGCCATGCCAGTGGTGGTGCTCTGCGCAGTGGTGTAAGAACTGCCATCATTTATCTTTTCTTGCCATTTAGTAACATATTTGCTAAGACTTAAGTCCAGTTGCAGTGGCCTGTTGACTGCAGTATTCTACAGCAGGAAACAGTGACCAGGACCCAGGGAAAAGCAGCATGTCCCAGGAACTGTAAATATTTGTAATCTCTTTGTCTATTAAGAAGAATTCACCGTAGGACAAATGGTTTGGATTAAATTTCTGTTAATCCCGCACTGAACTCACAATTAATATCCATCATCTCTTACCTTTACTGGTTTTCCAGAATCATTCATGGCAAATCTCTCTCCAGTTACACATATGGTCGTTTCCTTACACAAAGTAAGATATTCGTCTGTTGCACAAACTGCAGGACCCAAGAATTCCCTTGTCCCTTACATTGCTTTTATGAAGTAACAGCATAGCATGAAACAGACGAGGTTGGGGGAAAATGACAGGGAGAAGCTAATTGATAGTCTTTGGGTGCATTTTATCCCTGTGATGCTTCCATGATGAAGTAAAGTGAAGGAAATCAAAGTCATCTTGCTGAAAATTTTCATCACTCTTGTCTCCCAGAAACTGTTTGATGTTTGCTTCCATTTGAGACCCCCAGTAGAGATGCTGTGTCTAGACTACAGAAGGTTTCTTTATATTCCATGTGTACTGTCTTGTATTGCATAAAAATAATATTTTTCCCAGTCACATCATACGAGGACTGATGTGACTTGTTTACCCAGAATGCCTCTGTATGTTCAGCTTATTCTGAAGGATGTTTTGTTAGATATGGTATGTTATTTGTCTTCGAAATACGCTGACATTATCATCTCTCTAGTGGCAACTTGTTTATATCATACAGTTCATCGTGCTCTGAGTTGCTCAAACTGTGAAATTGTGTACTTAGGACAGCATTGCTGATAAGCTGGTTAACTGGAACCTTCACTGGCTGATCTTGATGGATTAGCATGAACATTCCAGCAATCTATAAGTAAATACAACTGTTGATCTTGAAAAAAATGTTGTCTGCTCTGGGTTCTGCTAACCAGATGCACCCAACTGTACTGAAAAATGACTGTTGTACTGTAACAGTACTATCACTGATTATTGTACTGCTGCAATGGGCTGGTCCCCCGTCCTGGGTTGTTCCCTGCCTCGTGCCCATTGCTTCCGGGATAGGCTCCGGACCCCCCGCAACCCAGTAGGATAAGTGGTTTGGAAAATGGATGGATGGATGGATTATTGTACTGTTAACTGTGTAGTATCGTTATTAGAATTTAGTGATCATTGTTGACACACCACAGTACACAACAACAAAATGTGTCCTCTGCATTTAACCCATACAGTATGTGACATATAGCAGTGGGCAGCTAATTCAGCGCCCGGGGAGCAGTGCTTGGGGGTGGTACCTTGCTCAGGGTACTTCAGTGGTGCCTTGCTGGTCGGGGATTCAAACCTGCAATCTTTAAATTGCAAGCATGCTTCCCAACCAATAAGCCACCACTGCCCACAAGAATAAATAGAATAGGTGGACACAGTGTCAGAATGGGGAAAGGGCTTCTTCCCAACTGGAGTCCTTCACCATGACCTTTCCACAAAAGCTGAATTATGAATCCATCATAATCACGTCCAGCTTTAAGCAGCCTGTATCTGGGGACAGGATTCAGGGGACACTGACCTCCACAAATGACGTCCAAGCCTATACTGTCATTTTGAGTTTATCCACGTCTTTGGTGCAAAATATCGGTGGCACATTCTGGAACCGAAACATTTGCTGTATTTGAAATGTCAGGTGATGAGTGTGAGCGGGAACCTATTATGAAAATGTATTCATTTCCCGAACGTGGAACAGCGTGACGCCCAGCGAGCTGAAGCTGCCGTAAAAATAGCCACTTCCGCTGCTGCGTTTGGAGGCTCTGGCCCTGCCGCCGCGGGAGCAGCACAGGCAGCCCTGCAGTTATGAAGCACAGAAGTGTCAGGCGATTGCCGTCATCGGTAGCTTGCGCTGTGCTGGAGCCAAGTGGGGTGGGATGATCGCTGTGCTCCACCCTGAGCACTTCATCACCGTCTTTTCATTAACCCACCAATCTGCTGGCTTTGCCTTTACTCACCTGCGCCCTCTCCCTCTGCATCTAGTGGAGATTAGCGGGGATTTATTAGCATGTCTGAGCGTACTTACCTCTGAGACGCGCCGAAAAGCTTTGCCGTAAGTTGCCACGACGACAGGAACCTCCATATCGCTGAGACTGCAGATGTACACTAAAACCGCAAACGCGAAAACTCTGGGGGGTGGCGTACATTTAGCCCAAGCACGTCAACGCGGAATCCAGCCGCTTATGTCTCCGGACCACCGCTTGGCAAGGTGACCCCCGTCACACTGCTCATTGGGAGCCTGGCTTTGACAAATTGTCTGGCCTCGTTTGAGATGGACTTTCCAGATGATTTAGCATGCGGTTGTAATCAAGTGGGAAGGCGCCCGGCATTGTTCTGTAAACGGCGACAACATGTGAGTGTTTCGAAAGGGCTAATTTCACAGTCTCCTCCGAGGCTGACTGATCCTTGACACTTTGCAAGCATGCTGTTAAGTCATGTAAAAAAAACAGTTTAACGCGTCGGATAAGGCAAGCATGAGTCACTTTTTAACTCTTATCACATTCTCCTGTTTTATAAATATAAAAATCAACTTTGGATTTAACCCTCTTGTATTTGTGGGACTTTCTGCCACATATTCCACTATTTCTCCTATCTTCCCATTTAAAGATTATATATATATATATATATATATACACACACACACACACACACACACACAAAGAAAATGGTGGGGGGTGGATATAGTCACATCAGTTTATTCACACTTCCATGCAGAAAACAGAGGACATGCATGCACAGGTCCATGCATATTTATACATATTAATAACAGCAGTCAAAAGGACCAAGCGGATCCTACTCTCTTTATGTAAAATGATTTTGCAGTGCCATCTGTGCAAACTAGATAATGTGCATGATGTTAGCAGCCAATCATGTTCCAATATGTAAATCAGCTGTTGCATTGTGGATATTCAGTGTCTTTATTCCCTTAATTTACTTCTTGCTAAAATGTTTGTCCGTTGTTTTTCTCCCCATATAATTTACTGATTCTGCCTCTTTCTAGGAAGGTGATTTATTTACTAATGTCACTACCATGATGGTGATGGAGGAGCGACTCTGCTTGTGTAATCTGCTTTTACATGCCTGTCAAAAAGAAGCATGTCAGTCACATCCTTGCTATAAAATGTTGTTAAAGTTCCATGCATGTGATCTGTAAATTGTTCTGTAATTTGGATGTGTTCCCTAGAGATTAAACTCCTTGTCAATTTAGGGAGAAGCCTTGCCATGTCTGGGCCTTCTCCAGTTTCCTGGGGCTGTATCACCAGAAGATGTTATATGTCACTTCAAAGCAAGTCACTGGATCTACACAATTCTCCAGGTTTCGCTTTTTCCCCGATTGCTAAACCGTGCGACAGGTACAAAGCACGTGAATGGCTCCAGTAGGCCACCTTTGTGTGCACGGAAATTAACTGGAACCACTGGACACTGTGCGCCTCTTTGTGTAATGCTACAGCATGTCCAGAATTGGAAAATATGCAAAACCAAGAAATAGGCTGTTATTTTTGCATCACCAATATGAGGCATGTAATTCTATAATAGTCCAGAATTCTAAATCTCCTGTCACAATTATTCCATGTAATCGACTTTTGCTAAAATCAGTTCTTATGAGCACAGCCTCGAAAAGCCCCTTCAGCTCTTCCCTCTACTAGGGCCGACGGCACTGCACTTTATTTGCAGAGGAGGCCATCCAACAGAAGCTCAGGCCTCTTATCTGTCAGGCTGAGCTGCTGCCTAATACTAACTGCAAGCCCCTGATGGCAGGCTGTGAACTGCACCTGTATGCCGTGTTGGCGGGGCATGAAATATGAACGCATGCACGCGGTCTGGTCCCTGGGCAGCCATTCACCTTGAAAATTGGATGCGTTTTGTCAGACGAGTTCTCAGTAATAGTTTTTTTTTTTGTTTGTTTCTGCAAGTCGACCGAGAGGGATGCACCACGCATGGGGGAAGTTAACAATTTACCCGAATTGATTCTGCCGCAGATTATGGAGGCACGTCGTGCTGCAGCATCTGTGAATTCGATGCATTTTGCATGCGGTGCAGAATCTAATTGTGAATATTAGTGTTTTAATAATTTAATGATTAAAGATTTAATCCTTTTTTTGTAACAGGAAAATGTGCACTATAGGTCAAACAAAATGTTCAGCATTTAATGGTGCCAGTTGAGTATGGGAAGATGGCAGAGAATGGGAGGATGTCCTCTGTCTTTCCGTTCTTTCGTAGTGTTTTTCTTTGCTGTGGCCTGCTGACTCACTGCAAAATAAGGATGCCTCCCATTCTCCTTGTTTTGATGCAGTTGTGCCAATGGAGTGATACCTGGTGTTAGGTGATCAAACGGAGGGCATTTGGGAGTGAACAGTTTTGTTCTTCCTCCTAGAATGACAGCTGGCCGAGCTGTGAATTTCTTAGAAAGCGCTCAAAGCCCGATAGGTGGCCCCCTTGAGGAGAATGGAAGAATCCGGACCTCCTCATTATTGGAATGTGGGAAGGCTGAAAAACTGCTTGTCATGGTGGAGGGGGGATCCTTGAATTTGGGCACGTAAGTGCCTAGACATGCGGGTAGGAGAAGTGAAACTGCGAAATCACCTGAGGGTGGGCTGACAAGTGACGTCAAACCCAGCTAATCCCTGCAAGCGTATTGGTTCATCAAAGACATAGACTATATGTCGAGGGAGTCTCTGAGTATTATATTCGTGACATGTTGTTGATACCTAGCTGACAGTCTCACGTGGGTTTGTGCAAGCAAGCTGGTTTGGCCAGGGACCATATAGATTCCAGGGTAGGGGGGGTCCTGTCATCATGTGGGGCAGCATGAGAGTCACATGGTATCACCGGGCCGGGGATGTGGGCTCAATCTGGCCTGCTTTGACGAAGGGGGGAGCACGGTGCTACATGAGTGGCGTGAGAAGCAGCCAGGTCTGTGCTAGCAGCCTCCCAGCCTTGTCCTCAAGGGGGCACTCTATACTTCCCACAAACACCGAACAGCAGATGCAGCCAAAGCGGCAACACCGTGTAAGCCATCTGCATCATCGTTAATGTTGCCGTTCTCTGGCCATTTCAGCATTAGCCGGCAGTCCCTATCTGTGGAAGGTCCGCCTCAACCCTATATGCAGCATAGGGGGGCAGAACAGAAACAGAGGTGGTATGTTACAGAATGGACGAGGCAATTGGGGGGGGCTATTTCTGTGCCCCAATATCCATCCAGAGATGCAGAGCTGATTTGTTAGCAATAAACCTGGAGTCAGCATGACAGCCCCCCAATTCAATCTGGGGGAGTGACAGGGGGGGGGGAGTAGGGGAATCAATCCCACAATTTTCTGACGTCACGCCGCAATCTCTCCCGCTGGCCGATACGGAACCGCCATGCTTGTTGTTCCGTTCCACTTGCCATCTGGAACATATACGTCTTGATTATGCCATGAAGCTGCGCGGATGCTGGCTGATTTATTCAGTCTCAGAAACCTGCACGTAATAATATTATCGGAATACGCTAAAATCTGAAATATGCATAATAGTCAAATTGTCATTATATCAAAATAATATACACTATATACTAATATTGCTGCATCCATTTTTTATTCTTAAATGGGGTCATTAAATAATATATTAACGTTTATTGGGTATAATAATTCACATTATAAAAAAATGAATGAGAGGCCAAGTCAATGGCATGAACAGAATCAGCAGTTTTTAGAGTCACGTGCTGTTCGCTGTTTTCAGGTATAATAGCTGCTGTTGTCATTTCGCACCGACATTCTCTATCAGCTATAGTTGATGCATTGAGCTCATGGCTAAACCTGCAGGACACGTGTGTGAGAGGCTGCACAACCAGCTACTGTCTTCTCCCTCAAGGCTACAGTTAACACCTGGCTAGAGGAAATCTTGCAGCTGTGATTCACTTTGCTTAGTCACAGTCACATCTATCACACTTAGACCAATGTTTCCCAACCCAGTCTTTGCTGACCCCCCCCCCCCATACAGTTCACATTTTTGCTCCGGTAGCTGGAAGGGAGCAAAAATATGGACTATCTGGGAGTCCCCAAAGACTAGATTGGGAAACACTGACGTAGACCATCTGAAACTTTTAGTCTCTACCTGTTCTGTTTATTACTACCTGTACACTCAGCAGACATTTCCATCAGGTCTTCAGTTACACACTTTTACATATTTATATAACTGGCTAATATATTCAGATTATGCACAGTATCTTGATTCATATGCGTATGTGTTGCTATTCCAGGAAGCACAGGGCACAAGCATCACAGAACACAATCATGCATTCACATACATATATGTATATTTTTCCTATGTAACATCGTGTTATAGCTTTATATATCCCATGAAATATTGCCATGCTCCCAAAAACTGTTTATTCCCATTGGTTTATGTTGACGTGTTGAAGTAGACATTGTGACGGATTTGGGTTTTGTCTCCAGCCTGTGGCTGCGTTCTGAAAAATCTGCTGCAGATTAAATTGAAAATCCAGCCGACAGTCAAAGCTATTAGTAGATGGTGCTTCAGGCAAGGAAAGAAGTTAATTGCATGTTTGGTTAGCATACTGTTTATTTTTACTTTATCCGAGTTTATTACTTTTGGCTCACAACGTTGTTTGTCCTTCTGTGACTATCTAGCTTTCTTTACATTAATAGCTCAGCAGTCATTCATATTTTTCTTCCAAGAATTATTTTTTTCCAAGTTAAAACTAAACACTAGCTGGGGTTCTGCTGTTTCATCCTGTATTTACCAGATTGACACCCTTTCCAGTACAGGAAGGAGGAAGAAGCGTTTCAGATACTGGACGAAATTATGTCTTTAAATTTATATTCCTAGGATTTGTGTTTTATCCCACTGAGGTTGGAAAAACCGTAATTTCCATACATATTAATGCAGGTCAGTTCTTAGGGTGTCACTGTGTGTCACCATGTGTTTCCACAGTGTGGGTGTCATGGGTAGGAACATGAAATCAGCAATTTCAGACCAGATGAGTGGGCTGTGTTGTGTAGTGTATTTCACTAGCTGTCAGCCAGCTAGTGTTGGCCTCTATTTAAGAACGACACGATTGATCCAGCTCAGTCAGTGTTGTGCTAATTTAGAAAAATGATAACCTGGGATCAATTTTTCTCAAGGTCTCATTTGGAGAGTGAAATACTGAGATTGCACTAAAGTAGGGCAATTAAAGCTCCTCAGCTTACTGGATACAAAAGATAAACTATCACTCTGTGTATAATATTATGTGAACTACCCCATGTTACAACTTTACAATCAATATACAGCATGAAACATACATCTGAACATAGAGTGGATCTGTTTGAATCTGCCACAGGTTACCAGTGTAACTTCTTAAATCGATTTGCTTTTTATAAAATAGCTTTGCATATTCATGTTTGACCTGCCATATTCTTGCGTCTCAAGGCAAGTGGTTTGATTGCCTATTTTAGGAAAATTACAGGCACCTGTACCCAGACTGAGAGCTGAATTGATGTCTTTCTAAAGGAAAGTGGATGGTAAATGTCAGTCGGTAATTATCGATGCCATACGGTTGGTAGAGGAAGAAAGGTTTAAATGTGTATCTTTATGCAACTGTTCTGAACTATAGAATTTGCACGAAACTATATAAACTGTTTGACTCTGTTTTAATTATTGTTTTTGTATAATTTTCCCAATTTTAAAAAGACTATGTACTGATTTGGGTTGAATGACCTTAATGTATTTATTGTAGTATTGTTGCTTTTCTTAGGATATATAAGAAATCATCTACGACACTAGTAGAAATCACTTGTGTAATTATCACTGCATTTAAATTTAGCCAATGAAACAAGCGCTGATCATGCAAGGCATTGTGAAAAATAATCTACAAGTTTAATTCACGAGTTTTGTTTGAGGATGTAAAAATATTTCGGTAGTTTATCAAAAGAATAGTAACAATGAAAATAAATATAAACTAAAACAAAAAAGTTACACCCACCACCACCGCACGGCTAATTAATCGGCTAGAGCACACGATAGTGTTTTCGGTTGCCAGGCAACCAGCTGCTTCGTCATTTCCTGTGAGCAGAAGGTCTGGAGCGAGAAGCTGCGGTAGCGGCTGTCTGTCGATGGGAGCCGCGCGAGGAAGGAGCGTTTCAGATACTGGACGAAATTCGGGCGAGTTCCGCGGAAGGGAAGCCCACCCCGAACGCCGGGCTACTTTTCACTTATTTAAGCGGCACTTGTCATTCGTGTTGAGTTACTCTGGCGGGTAATTTCTTGGCTTAATATTTTTGAAGGGGGAGAGAGAAGACGAGTGCACTTCTGACAGCACTCTCCTTAGCGACGTCCATCCAGCCGCGACAACCAAAAGGCGGACTGGAAAGAGCGCAACTCTCACAGTCGCCCAGTATTAAAGTCCGTAGGGTGAGACGCCCGCAGGGAAAAAAAAAAAGCTTAAACTCTTTTGCGAACTTACTTTTTAGGCAAGTTATTTCTTTCGATTGTTTTTTAACCTTTCGGTACTAGCGGGACGCAGCGGAGGGACAGACAGCGGGGCACGGAGCGGCGCTTTTCCGCCGAAGTGCGGGAGCTGCTTCCCCTTTGCACGTCAGGCTTCTTTACAGTCTTTCCTCGGCTCGACTTGGTTACTTTGCGTTTCCTTCGCCTTCTCCAACTTTTTGAGTCGTATTTTTACGTTTTCGTCAAATCGTACATGCCGTTTTAGAACAAAAACTTTGAAGAACTTATTCCTATCCCGCGCCGGTCGTTATTTTTCTTTTCATTTCTGTGTTTTTTTTTCCCAGCCAGACTTGAGCGATTATTTTCCCCGAGATAAGGATTATTCGGCTCGCTTCCGGACGGCCAGTGGCTAAACCGACCCCCATGGCTATTTTCCGAGCGAGCTACTCGCAGCGCTGGCCATGCGGCGCCGCGATGTGAAGCGGCGCCGGCCGCCGATGCGAGCACTGCCCCCCTTGTTCCGTCGCGGCCCCGTTTTCCCGGCAGGGCTCCGAGGATGAGCTCGGACGTGGAGCGCACGTCGCTCAGCTCCATGGGCTCCGGCGGTCGCTCGCTGTCGGCCAACGTGCGCAAGCTGCACAACGCGCTCAACCTGCTGCTGAGCGACTTCGAGCGGGAGCAGTTCATCCACTGCCTGAACGTGTACCACTCCAAGCGCAACGTCTTCGACCTGGTGCAGACCCTCAAAGTCATCCTGAACGCACCCAGCAAGCGCCAGCTGCTGCCCATGCTGCGCCTGGTCATCCCGCGCTCGGACCAGCTTCTCTTCGACCAGTACACCTCGGAAGGGCTCTACCTGAGATCGGAGGTGCTCGGCGGCGCCGGCGCCCCCGACACCTGCGGGGATGCCCTGGCCGCCAACGGCGCGCCGGCTATAGCGACTCAGCCCCGGCCGTCGGCGCATAGCGCGCCGAGCGGCTCCCCGGATAATTTCAGCACCGGCAGCGATGGGACAGCTCCAGCGCCTCCACGGGATCCTCCCGGCGAGGTGCGCCAGGTCAGTCTGAAGCGCAACAAGAGCAACGAGGGCTTGGGCTTCAGCATCCGCGGTGGCTCGGAGCACGGCGTGGGTATCTACGTGTCTCTGGTGGAGCCGGGATCGCTGGCCGAGAAGGAGGGACTGCTGGTCGGCGATCAGATACTGAAAGTTAACGACAAGGTGTTCAGCAGGGTCACCCACGCCGAGGCCGTGAAGGTGAGCTTGGTGCCTATGTTGTGCTGGAGCCTCTCGTTCTGTTACCTGGACTTTCTACACCAAGATGTGTGATTACCTTTGTGAGGTATTAAATACATACGTTGATCTGAGTGCAGCCTGATCCAGGAGACTTAGCTCTAAAGTCTTCTATTTAATACTATTGAGACTTTGCAGTCTGGTACATCTCAGCATTCCCTGCCTATTCTCTCCTCTCGGTCCAGCTAATGTTGTCAGCAACACCATATCCATTACTGGGAGGTGAGAGGGGTAGCCTGGTTTGCTGAGCTTCTCCATACCAGTTTCTATAAGACACTGAGGCTGACAGACATTAGGACACCTATTGGCATGGATGGAGATGGACATAAGGACCAGCAGATCTGAGGTCTTGGGAAGAAGTCCCATAGCGATGCTTTTTCAAAGGATACTCAGTGTAGCGTGGATCAAAATGTACGTTATAAATCATTGTTGGTTGTATAATCCACCTTGTTGACGAGTGTAGGGCAGAATGACTCGACATGCACTTCCCAGCTTGTTAAAGGTGGGATCATTGCAGCAGTATTTGCTTTGCTCTGCTCAAACCCCACCCACCCATTATGATGGCGCCCCCACTGATTTGTATGTCTGACGTGTGATGAGCAGCATGGCGAAATGGACACTCGTCATCATTAATGACTCATTTCCAGTGGGCTTGAACTGTTCATGTGCCACAGAGTGTGTCATGCTTGATTGAGGATAAGCTGTAATTATATTTTTGTGTAATTAGCCTCCAATTGGTCATAACAGCTGTGAACCCTTCTCATTGGTCAGCTCAGGCTCTCCTTCTAGGTACAGGTGCTTGTTGCCTTCTAGGGGGCAAAACTGGAACGTGCTGACTTGATGTGGTCTTGCACTGACATGTCTTGTGGTTCCTGTCTGTGAAGTCATGGTAGACCATAGGGGTGTAACGATACCCAAAATTTACAGTTCAAGCCTTGAATTTGGGTTCATGGTTCAGTGCAATTTTGGAGCGTCAGGGGAATTTTTTTTTTTAAATGGTTTATTAAAACTGCAAACACAATTACGAACTGTTGTAAACCAAACAAAAGGCAAATGAGATGCTTATCTGCATATTGTAAAAATGTGCTAAATAATTAAAAATCGGAAAATTAAAAAGATTGCAGCATAACAATCAGAATGAAATACATTCGGTTAAATCCCATGTTCTCTATGGCTGCATATCTGTAGTTTTTAATGTAGCCTGGTCTGAATTTTCCGCAAAAGTGTCTTAAACGCCAGTGGCTGTTTCAGCCTTGCTCCAGTCATACACACACTCAGATGTTGATGTCTCAGATGACTTAGAATGTTTGGTATGTCTCCAGCAACACATTCGAGTTCGGTATAACGGAGCTGGCAGACAGTCTTGGTCTTATCAACTACCATATCTTTAGTGCTAGTGTAATTTTCTGGGAAACCAAAATGTTCAGAAACTGCCAATTATGACTGACTGTAACCAGCACTAGCTGTAACCAGCTCACAGCTACAATTAGCGTAATGTTTTCCCGTTGAACATGCGCTTGTGAATTTAAGTTTTGCCTGTGTCAATAAATGTATTAATTTTATTGTGCATTCTGAACCAGAACTAACCAATGTAACTGAATTGCACACATCAGATACATTAAACCTTACAGCCCTAATGGACCACTGATGCTGCTGTTTGGGTGTATTTCTTGTACCGTTCTGGTCATGGATGTAATCAGGAGATCCATCGCGTTTCCATTCCCATGATCTCAAGGTTTGATATGTAAAAACAGTGATAGTGTAGAGCTGAGGTCAGCGTTAAGTTGATGGCTGCTTGGTCTTTCAGTTCTAGATGTGAACCAAATGCTTTGATGGTCATAAGAAGGAACAGGAAACTAGTTCTTGTTGCATTTCCATTCTCTTATTCTCAATTTGCACTGATCATTCTGTGGAATGTTTTAGAGATTTTAGGATTTTTATTTAATGAATTGCATTTCTGCACGAGAGAGTATGATACCCTCAAACTGATTGCAAGGAAGACAGATCTAACTTACACAACAGTCCTTTCACTTTAGCTGAAGAACAAATGAGTGTGGGACCTCTGTAAGGGTTAAGAATTACATTGTTATTGTATTATTATTATTATTATGTGACTAGCAAATTCGAGATGAAGTGCTTGTGTGTGAGTATGTCACACGTTAACGTTAAACCTGGTTTCTGTATGGACTGTTCATCTCTTGGAGAAGTAACCAGTGATTCCTTGGCACAAAATACTAAAGACAATAGTAACTAAATA
Source organism: Isichthys henryi (assembly GCA_026776945.1). Taxonomy (NCBI): domain Eukaryota; kingdom Metazoa; phylum Chordata; class Actinopteri; order Osteoglossiformes; family Mormyridae; genus Isichthys; species Isichthys henryi. The sequence continues at coordinate 6,919,774 of JAODJX010000119.1, read as the reverse complement.
CATTTTTCTAGGGCCTGTATCCTCACTTCCTCTTGTTGCAGCTCCTCAAATTCTCTCTACCTTAAAAATTACAAGATTTAATCAAGGCTGAGTGCCATTGTATAATGTGCAGAACATGGAGTTCACTGTCCCACTTCTCCCACTGCTACACCCCCACTCTGGCTCTGTCCTCCACCCCCACCCCCTTAGTCTGACCCGGAGCCAAGCATAAAATGGCATCAGTTTGCAACACTGCATGTCTCTCAAAGTTCATGTGTAAGCAAGATTCTGTGCCAGTCATTAATCCACATCCAGCGGGCACCCGAGCCGATGGGTGCCATCGCGGCAAGATCAAGCTAACGTGCTTGTGGATGATGGAGTCAGTGCAGCGCACTGATGGAGAACGACAGACACTCTGAATAAACGAAAAGCTCAGTTGGGCTGAACCCACATCTAGCATTACATCTGAGCAATTAGGGCACGGGACTGGAAGCTGTTATGTAGGAGTACCAATGTAACGTAAAGCGTTGGAGCAACCATTCCAGCTCACTTGAAGTAATAAACCTTCCCCTTTTTTGGCTGTTTAGTCGCAGCTGTCATAGTAGCATCTTACTAAATAGAAAAATTTCCTACTCTTGGTTTCCCTTCTGAAATTTATATACAGTACATTATATGAAATCAGGGCCTGAATTTCAATATGATTGTGAGGCCTATGCTGAATGGATTACTGCCTGCACATTATGCACTGTGTAGGTGTGTGTATGTCTGTATGTATAATAAGCTGACGTTCTTAAGTAAAGCCCAGACCATCATAAATGCAGGTTTCAGAAGAGCAGCTGCCTAAATCCAGTGGGCCGGTCGTGGGGGAATCCTCGGTCATTGGAGCTGGTGGGCGGGAAGAGGCTCGGCGCTGAGGGATTTGGGGACGGATACCAGTGTGATGCAGGTGACATTTAATCTAAAGCAGAAGACATCTCCTGTTTAACCAGCCTGACCTTCACCATAATAAAAACAAGGAGATTTTTATTTTCTTCTTCCCGGTGTTGGAAATTGCTACCTTCAGCCCGTTAGTGCCCCATGGGGTACCTTTCTGCCGGGAAAATCACACCTAGCCTGTGTATCTGTCATCCTGTGACCCAAACTTGGGCCTGTACTGGGAGGCAGAAAGTTTCATTCCACAACATGGAAGTCTTATCCATGGGGGTCCACAGTGGGGCGTGCTGGTTCTTACTACACCAAGACATTATTTGGATGGGAAGTAGGTTCACTGCGGGAACTTTTTCATCTCTCGACGTTTTAAGAGGCTCGCTGCTTTGGTCAGAGGCTTTCATATGTTATAAATCTTTTTTGCGAGGAAAGTAAATGTCAGTTTTGTAGCACCAAAACATCGTTAAACACTGTTCACTTGACGCCGCGCATCAGGTATCATATATGACTGTACAAGTTGGCGGATTTTCGGAATTCATGTGAATCATTTTGATTCAGTAACAGAAGCCAGCAAATAGTAGCTCAAGGTCTGGAATGGGTTCTACTGTTTTACCCTTATTTTGGCTCCAGGAGTGCAGGATCTAAGTCGGACAATTAAGGTCACTTTAAATAAAAGCAACTGCAAGGTTGTTAAAAGAAACTAAATGAATACAATGTATTTTACACTTTTGAAAAGGAGATTCAATTACAGGGATTGTTTTCCTCATATACACGCCACCACCTGCTTGAAGGCCATAGAAAACAGGCCGACAGTGGGCCGCTTCTCTGGCCCAGTCGCCCCGGCTCATTTAGAAGCTAAATTATTGATGAAGCATTTCTGTACGGTAGGCAGCGTACATGGCCAGGCTGTGTGAAGGCTCTGCGGACTGAGTGAGCGGGAGACGTCTGCGAACAGTTGCTGAGGGATGGATGAGGGAGAAGAATGCATTTGATTTCTGATTCTCTTTCAAGCCATCAAAGATGCAGG
>JAODJX010000119.1:6904532-6917504 GCA_026776945.1 Isichthys henryi | reverse complement strand
TTTATTTTATTTTCGGGGGCACACCCGCCCCCCCGCCGGCCCCTCTGTCTTCTGTAGGGCAACCAATGTTATTTGGCCCTGGGGGTGGGGGGGGGGGGGGAGTCCCATGCGTGACAGTGGTGGACTCTGTGGCTGCCGCCTTCTCTATGTGATGCTGTACGAGGTTGAGGAAAGCTTAATGAGCACTGAGAGGGTCAGACCGAGGCATTTTATCAAGTCAGATTGTCTGTTTGGAGCAAGGGCTTGCCCTACGCGCCTATGGATCCGGGGAGCGTCAGCAAAGTAATTAAAATGTCAAGCGAGGTCTGCAGGTACTGCAAAGTGGAACAACAAACACATTTTCCTCAGTTGTCCGTGCCTATGGAGCCTATCAAAGGGGTTTAAGTGAGCGGTCTGGGATATTAGACTAGACCCTATTGTTCATGGATGACTGCTTTCGCTGGTTTATTATTTCTGCCTCCTGCACTAATCTTTTTCTTTTTTTGCTGTTTTTTTCCTCCTCATTCCTGTTGAGCTTCCTGTGGCTGTGTTGGTATGCTAAGACAAAAAGCATTGTACATGTGAACAATACGGTTGTACGGGATTAGAGAGGGATTTGGCAGGGACGGCATTAAAGTAGGACCTGTGAATCCATGTGCATGTACTCTGGTCTTGCAAGCCGTGCTGTGAGAGGCCGTGCCATGCCGAGCCGTGCCGTGCCATGTTGAGCTGTGCCGTGCCATGCCAAGCCATGCCCTGCCGGAGCTGGCATGGAAGTGACCCCAGGGTGGGTGGAGAAGCCGGATGGGGAGATAAGGATGCGTGCCGTAACAGATGCTGTGTATTTATCCTTAGCATGCGATCTCCAGCTGGTGTGTGATGGGGGGAGGGGCCCCGCCTGAAATTTTAATGCCTGTACAGCAGAATCCACTGCGGGACCGAAGGGGAGCTGTGCTGTCACAATCACGGTGTAATCGCCATAAATGTTTTCTTTGATCGTTCCCCCTCCTCCCCTTTCTCCCAGCCCATAATCCCCCCCTCTTTTCATTCAGACGAGCAACACATTTCATCCGCTGCCTGGAAGCTGTATGGAGGCGTGCCACCATCCCGACAGCACAGACGCTGGGCAGCGATGCTTAGGCATCCAGAACCAGCAGGAGTGTGACCAGAAAGGGTCACATATTTGAGTCTGCAGTTTTTTTTTTTAAATTATTTTATCCCCAGGCCTCCCCTGAAAAACTTTGGGCAAAGTGTTTCTAATACATGTCTACTAAGCGACTAAGTTAAACCGGTTATGTGGTGAGGTTCTGGAAATCCAGGTCAATGAAATTAAAAAGATCTGTTCTTCCCTTCCTACAATTTGCGTATTTGCAAAATGAAGTGATGAGCCTTCCCTGTCCCACAAGAAAAGATCCCACAAACAGGACAACTGTGCCTGTAGCGGCATGAGGACTCAGTGGACCTTTTCAGTGATCCATTGAGTCGGTCTAGTCCTCCCCAACCCAAACATGTCCAGTTTTAAAAACAGTAATTGGTTTGAACACCTGAAAGCATTCTGTCACCTCTTCTGTTGTACATTTTCAGTCCCCGTGCCCCTCTGGCTCGGCGTATTTCTTCTGACATTTTATCACAGCTCCGTCAATCTTCTGTCCCTCCATGCTGCGCGGAATCCAGACATCGTCATTAATTCCGCTGCCAGTTCATTTATTTGCATGTGTTTCGGCAGACGTAGGCGACCCCCATGACAGGTTGCGTTCAGACCCACCTGTGGCCTCGCGCTCACACCCACCAATAGTCATGGAGAGACTCGCGGGTAAGGATGCTGGGGTGGGAGGGTCGTTAATATAACTGATTAAACTGATGATTAATTTCTTTCAGGCTTCCTGTTGTAGCTGAATCAGATCACAGCGAAGCCCCCTGACTCAATGCTCCTAATCAGTTATGCTTGAATGCAGTGACTCTTTGTGTTTTCCAGTTGTCATCAGACATCACAGATACCCCCTCCTCCCGTGTATGGTGGTGCTTACTGGAATATAAATTGTTTTTTATCATTATATTAATCACCAGGTGATTAATCTCTGGAGAATGGTTATCCCATGTTTCGTTGTCAGTTTTTGATTGGACATTGTGTAGCTGAATAAATATCAGGCCTCTCCCAAAGTTACAGTGGCCAAATGTGTTGAAAGAACCTAGCAATGCCCTCTCTCCCCCTGTGGGACCCCCCCCCAACATTACAGACACTTTTAGACTCCCAGTTGCCCAACTGGGTACCTGCATTCAGATAGAAGGGACCCCTCTGGACAAGTTAAACTAAAATATTAAATCATAAAGCAATGATTCTCCCACTAGCTTCCACGCTTAGGTCTGTTGCAGATCGTTTTCATTTCAACAACACCGACATGTGGCTGTATGGCAGAATCTCCCACAGCTAAACACAATTAACACACAAGTGAGATGGCGAACATTTCGGAAAGCATCAGGCAGGTTTATGTTTGACTGGAGGACAGACGCTTGCCACTCTTGGCAGCATCCCGTGAGGAGCCCTGTGGGCTGCGACACCAGTCCCACCTGCCTGAGGTTAGATACCATGTCACTGGAGGGAACAAGTCAATGTAGTGTCAACTGTGGGTGACCACCCCTCATGTCCCTGTCTGACTGCAGCCTTCGCTTCGAACTGACCACAGTTTGTTATCAGGGAGGACAGGTGGCGGGGAACCATGTCACCACATGTGAAATGTGAAAACTTTTCGGTAAGGTGCCAGTGCACCCCCTTTGAGGCTCAGTGAGTGGGATTTAGTCCTGTTTATCTGCGCGCTTAGCAGTGTCTCAGTGCTAAGCGATTTCATTTAAAAATCGTGGTTAAAATCCAGGCTGCTCTGGGTAACTTTAACATACTCAGCATAGCCTCAGCACCCACCATCTTTAATAGAGTGGTGCCAGTGGGAAAGAAGCTCCCCTTCTGTGTGCAGGTGTCTTCAATTCTGAGACAGGCTCCACCCATAGAAGCACAGGTGGTTGTGTTTTTGAGCAGCAAGGAATGGCTTGACTCTGCGGGCAAGCAGAAGTATTGTGGGTATTCAGGCTCCTCCAAGTCCTACTTCGGTCTCATGCGCTGACAGGAGGTTGAGAATGCGACCGAGTTGTCATGGTGACCCTGTTGCGGGGGCCCATTTCCACACCGGTGGCTTCAGGAGCGTTGCGGGAAAATGAGCTCCTTGGAGACTTGTCATCTAGGAAGTATCACTGTGGGAATGTGTGTTTCAAGGAGGATTATAACATGGGTCGGCTGGCGGGGGGGGACTGTGAATGTGAGCACCTTATGTGGGGCCGTGATGTACCATGCTGCTATCCTGCCACGTCTGAAGTACCGTGTCTGTAAAGGGATGTTGCTGGGTAGCACCTGTGAGTCGATGCTCATTCTCTGCCAAATCTCTTACAGTGAGTTAATAACTAATAATAATGAACCCTTATGTCATTTTTAATATATATTTCTGTGTCTCATTAAGTTTCATTCCTGACCCACTGCATCACCTGCTGCCCCAGTTTGATGCTTGACAGCTTACTGCTGTTCTCTGTGTTCAATGTATGTCTTTGCTGTCTGTGTTCAGTGTGCGTGTGTTTGCTCTGTGTTCAGTGAGCGTTCAGTCTCCACACTCCATGTCTTTGCCTTTCGGACTGTGCCTGGTCCATCGCGGTCTGCCGCCGCATCCTTCCTCCACGTTCTCGCTCGCTTCTGGCGTGATGAGTAGTCGGCCCACAAAAAATATTAGTTCTTTAAAGAAAATATTGTGTGGCTCTGCGCACATGCGCTACATGAGAGCGAGCCAGAGAGAGAGAGAGAGGGAGGGAGAGAGAGAGAGAGAGTGCATGCGCTCATGTTCATGTTATTCCTTGATTCTTGTTGTCAAAATGCTTTGAGCGCTTTACTTTATTATTTACATTGGCAAAAAAGTGCTTCATTACTTAAAAACATTACGGTTATAGGGTTTTATTTGAAATAGCAGGCGTTCTGTTGGTGCCGCCATTTTGAAATGGGCATCTGCGTGAGTGCGCATGCGCCAAGTGCTGGCCACTTCGGTCTATCATTTCGACCGCATTGTTCAAACAGACCAGCCGCATATGTCCGAGCTCCGGGACTCGCTCATCTTGCCTTTCGGACTATTCCTTCTAAAAGTTTGCTGTTAAATGCCTTCTTCAACCTAACACTGGTAAATACCGCTAAAGTCTTTCTTTTAACATGCTGGTTAAATGTAATGAATTTAAGTGCTTGCTTCTTTTAAAACGACGTGCTGCATGTTAATTGGTTTCGCTTGTACTTGTTTAAACTCAGCATTTGCTCTTCTGTTTCTTTCGGGCAAATTTGTGCTTGTTTAAACTCTGCCTGCTTTTCTTTCTTTTAAAATAACGCTAAAGTTTTTCTTCTTTAAAACTTGGTGCTTTCTTTTAAAATAAATAAATACATGTCATGCATTTTCATTCTATTAAAGTTTATCTCCCAAACCATATGGCCCCTGTCGGCAATACGTGGCATAAGCATGTATGATACCATATATTGAGAGAACCCCACGACCAATCAGAATAAGGGATACGCCCCCTCCCGCTTATGATGTCATAGAAGGGGGAGCATTAAGCTCCGCCCAAGGTACCAACTAATATTTTTTGCTCACATTCCTGACGGCCCCAATGTATCCAGAGCTGCTGTTCCTCCAGCGGTCGCTGCAGCCCTTTGCTCAGGGGCGCGAGCACTTGGCCTTTCATAAGGAATCAGGCAGGAGGATGTGAGGACAGGCGAAGGTTTTGTATTTTCCTTTATCCGAACGCCGTGACCTTTTGTAGCAACACACCCTGTTCACCGTAGGTATAAAAGCAGGTTATTTAGGCCTTCACGTCTCTGACTCGCATGCGTGCTTGTTCAGTCAATGCCCTCGTGGTCCCCCGAAGGTAATTTCTCTCTAAGAATTGCCATCAAACGTCACAGATGACCGTTGAGCTATTCGGACAGACCATAAAAAGAATAAACACATGGTGGAGATTATTGCCGGTTTAGATATTGACTGGGCGAGAAGGCTTTTGAATCACAGGTTCACATAAAAATGCCTGCTGCAGTATTGTTGTTTTGAGGAAGATTCTAGAGCTCGGCCACTCTAGTTAAGTTGTGTAACATTTAGAAAGGTATACAAGTGCTTTTTTCTGTAACCAGGCTTTTCGTAAGTGAGGAGATATAAAGTAAACAGGCCGCCTTGTAATTTGGCTCATCACAGGACCCCAGCTTAAAAAGGTGCCTATTGCACTACATGTGTCGGCTCCCTCTTTCCACTAGACCAGTTGAAAGCCGATTTATACTTGGCCGTGGTTCATCGACTGGGTCTTGTGGGTGGACCATATCGTTACGTCGTGCATTGTGTAACGGAAAGGAAGCCGTGGTCCCCTAGAAGACAAAAATCAAAGACAGTAGAAAAATAAACGATCAATAAGATGTGATAAATCTCTTGTCCAAGAGCTTTGGCTCCCCAGCCAACCATGTGTCTTGACTCTTGATAGGCTTGTGACAACATGGAATGGGAGCTGTCAAAACCGGTCAGTGGTATTTTTTGCCCAGAGATGGAACTGTGGGCAGGTGAGATGAGAAGGTGGAAGATAGAGACTGAGGGTGGATCGAAGTCGCATACTTATTTGCGATGTAGTAGGCAAAATATAGCATATGACATGAGCAGTATGTCCAAATCCTCAGTATGGATGAGAGAGACACTTGGTGAACATACTACATTTGGGAAAATTACGAAGTGTGCAGCTGATGGCCACTACCTTATCCCACAAGGCCGCTGGAGCAGCATCCAGAGGTGAAGAACGTCACTGGCTCAGAAATTTGTGTCAAGATGGTAGATGAAATGCTGTCTAGCAAATGTAACAATATGTAAGTTACATAAGTTGAGTGAAATATATTTTTTTCATTGATAGTTTTTATCAGTTTTTCATTTTTGCTACGTTAAGCTACATCGTACGGTAAGCAAACATTTTGGTCAGGTGCTATGTATGATGGTGGCTGCAAATGTTCTAATGCACATATACAGAACGTATTACTCTAACAGGTTTGTAGGCTTCTACCAAAAATTCAGTGTGTATTCTGTAAATATAATTGCAAGAAATGTACGTGAACCCTTCAGAATTACTCTGCGTTAATTGGTCATAAAATATGATTTGATCTTCATCTAAGTTACAATAATGAACAAACACAATCTATTCTAATAGCACGCACTGTCGTATTGGTCTTGTACTTATTAATTACATTGTTCAGGCATTGACAATGTAGATTACAAAAATTAAGTGAACCGCTGGATTTAATAACTGGTCAAGTCTGCGTTGGCAGCAATGACCTCAAACAAGCCCTTTTAGAAGGTGCAGATCTGCAACATTCAGGAGTAGTTCTGAACCATTCTTCCTCCAGAACTGCTTCAGCTCAGTCATATTCTTAGCAAGTCTGGTGAGACACGGCTCACTTGACATTCCATAGCATCCCTTTTGGGTTAAGGCTGCGCTCTGACTGGGCCACTCAAAAAGGCAGATTTTCATTTTGAAGTCACTTCGTAGTAGATCTACTTCGATGTTTAGGGTCATTGTCCTGCTGAATCGTCAAACGTTTACCGAACTTCATCTAGCAGACAACCACCTTGATATTATGTGTAGGATGCCTTAATAATCTTGGGAATTGATTTGTCAAAGCAGCCCCAATCATGATGCTTCCTCCACCGTTGAGATGATGATGTCATGGTTGTCTGTGGTTCCCTTTGTACACCATATGTTGTGCTGTATGTTTTTCTCAAACAATTCAGCCTTAGTTTCATCAGTCCAAAGGACACTTTCCCAGTAGCAGTAACTTCAAGTATACAACAATGTTTTTTTTGGAGAGCAATGCCTTCCTCCAAGGCGTTCTACCATGGACACCATGCTTGTTCAATGTTTTGCGTATTGTAAAGTCATGAACAGAGATGTTAACCAGTTACAATGATTCATTTAAGCCTTTAGTTGTTACTCTGGGGTTCTTCTTTACTTCACTGAGCATTCTACATTGTATCTTTGGAGTCATCGTTGTTTGGTGCCCACTTCTAGGGAGAATCGCCACAGCATTAATGGGCAGTTTGTGGACTGATGAATATCTAAACTCTTTGAGATTATTTTGCAACCGTTTCTAGGTTTATGCAAGTGAACAAGTTTTGATTAGTGGCTTTTGAAATCTTTTTTTTTTTGCAAGACGCGGTTCACATCAGCAGATGTATGTTTTGAATAGTAAATTGAAAATGTTTGAGTTTTTTATAAGTCAGAGCAGCTGTAACCTAGACCTCCAATGTCCAGTTCATTTACCAGACTTCAGGTCCGCTAACTCCTGGCTCCTTTTAGCTTTCATTGAAGTGCTACAGATTCACATACCTTTTCCAACCTGCACTGTGAATGTTTGAGTGATGTGTTCAATACATTCAAGAACAATACAATTTTATGACCAATTCATATAGAAAACCAGGTTCACATATCTTGCAACTGTATGTGATTTTGGATGCACCTTAAGTGACAAGGTGGTGATGAGAGTGAGGAGGGATTTCTAAGGGCGGGATGCAGGGAGAAAAAGATGGATGGTGATAGGGGGAGGGGGTGTCACCATGGCAAACTTCTGGTGACAGCAAATTTTGCAAACTACTCATGAATCTGTTTGGTACAGACAGACAACTTCTCTGATCGCCCTTAAGGTGGAGGGGGGGGGGGGGCGATGTGATTCAATTTAGTCACTTCATATTTCTCCCTGCAGCCATGCTGACCCAGGTGTCTTCTTGCTCTAAAAGCCTTTTGAGATTTCCTTCGATAACATTTAAAAAAAATGCTCAATAGTATCTCCACAAATGGCGCCTCTTCCCCAGGTCAAAAGCTATGCTCGACAGAAATGGAAAAGAACATAGTTGTTAAACTTAAAGAAAGTGTCTGGATTGCAGAAAGGGTCCTTGGTCAAGTCCTGGGTTTGTTTCCAAAGCAGGAGCCTGATATTGGCAGCGTTTGACTGTGGTAAATTTTTCAAGTGAATATTCGGCTATGTAAACAAAGTCTAATTACTTAAAAAACATAAGCTCTCTAAGCTGCTGTAATAAGTGACGGTTTTGCGATCTTTCCTTAGCTTTAGTCCTCGGCTCTGTATCCAAAGTGCTTGAAAATTATGCTGTGGACCATGCGGCATGAAACATTTGAAAAAGGACCTTCCGCACATGCATGTTACACATTCATAGACATACGTGCACAACATAATCTTCCAGCTGCTTTGATGTTCAGGGCTGTTAGATAATTAGATGGGATCTTCTTTCTACTGCCTCCAATTTGCTCATATCATAGCCTGAAACCTAAAGAAAAAGAGAAAATAGTTGTAATGATCATCCACTTACAGTATAGTGCTCAATTTCACCCAGACAGACGTGATCATTATAAACAGTTTATTCTGTTTGCAAGAAATGCAGGCTATTTATTTTCTACTTTTTTAGGGAACTTGCTTTTTACATTAAAACTGAAATGTGACCTTTTTCATATGACGTTTTCATTTCAAACGATTTGTGCTTTGATTTCAGGTTTTTTAAATATTCAGTAAATAACCATAAATGGTTCATCTGCATGTTTCCTTCAGTTGTTTTAAAATCATAAAGATAAGACATAGTCTTTCCTTAGAAAAAATATCCCAACCTTAATAGTTGTGCATATTTACAGTACCAACTTTGTCAATGAAATAAAAATCAAAGAAAAATAATCATTCATTATTTGTAATCGAGGTAAAATGTTCAATTAATCGTGATATCGATTTGATGTCATGTCGTCCAGCCTTATTTTCACTGTAGGATGCAATGCAAAGGCAGGACATTTCCTTCTGCCTTCATTTGTGTGCAAAATCAAGGGTGCAACCCTTTAGTGTTTCATTTCACTCATCTGTCCAAGTATCTCATTAAAGTTCACGGAGGAAATGAGGGAAGAAAACTAAAGGTATTGAGATCTACTCGAATATGTAGGTTTGTGCAAGTTTTTTGACTTTCTGCAGTCAATGGGGACAAGATTGCAGGGAGTGATTACCAATATTGTTCGATTTGTTGATTACAAGAGCTGACTGGAAGAATTTCAGATGACTTTGGTACGATTTTTGCACTTGGTGAATCTTTTGCACGCGGCGACAAGCGTCCTCCATTTAACAACTTCACTGTCAACAAATTATATGACGTTGTAATTTTGTTGCTTAAGTGTTTTTTTTTTCTTTTCCTAAATTTATTATTGCATTTATAGCCTATTTCATATATATATATCAATTTTATAATCTGTGACTGCAATCAAAAGCTAAAAATGAAAGTCTTGTATTTTATTTGGTTACTTATGGTTAAGGTTATGGCTGAGTATCGGTTACGGTTGTAATTGTTGGGATTAGGGCTTTGTCCATAGAAATGAATTGACAGTCCCCACAATGATATCAGTACAAATATGTATTTGGGGGCTGATTTGGTCCCTACCATTCTGGAAATCAAACCTATGCCCTAGTGCGTGAAGGTTTTTTATTTTTAGGATTGATATGATGGCTACATAGTCAGTACTCCACAGAAAAGAGGCATGTAGAATGAACTGTGTACAGGATGCGTCTTTTAAGAGAAGCATGCTTTCCCAAAGCATCATTTAGAAGAAAGCACAAGATCTCATTTTACTTGTAATACACTTCATATTTTATTCCCCTTCTTTCTGAGGATCTAACATTGCAAAACATCTTCCAACTGCACCGGCATGGGGGTGATGAATGACAGCTCTGATGCTGGGACTGGTTTGTGGGCTTGTGTACGCTAAACTTCAGAGAGACGGATTTTGTATTCAAGGCACTGCTGTGATTATTCAGCATTCTGGCATGCCAGAGCAGCTCAGACCCACAGCGGACAATGGTGGAATGCAGGTCGAGACGGGCACCTTGTTTCTTTGGCCCTGCAGCGTCCGGGCAGCCTGGATGACAGAGTTGTGTTGGCCTTTTGAAGCATTTGTTCCCCGTGGGGGCAGGCTGCCAGTTCGAGGAGGTCTGTGAACCTGATCTGACTGTAGAAGAAGCTGGGGCAGGAGGTTCAAGGTCATCGGGAGAGGGCTTGACCTTGGCTGATGTAGGTGACCCCTTTGGGCAGGTCCTCCATATTTCTAAAAATAACCTTGTTCCCCATGGACTGATGGCCATCTGGCTAACCTGGACTGGCCCTCCGGAACCCAGCTATCGATAACAACGGTGACGTCCGCATTGGCCAGTCACCCTGAGAGCCCAGTGACTCCTGATTGCCGATGTGTTCTGATGATTCTGTAGCTAGTCATCTGGCTCAAGGTGGGAATAAGGCTCTGTCCATCTGGAGCCAGTAGAAAAGAGCACACACACATATACACGACGGCTTGGTAATTGCACTCAGTTAAGGGCACTCTATCGATCTCTAAACATCTTGTGTACATCACTGGACAAGCTGAAACCCTCAACAACTTATTCTGTATTCGGAAAGTAACCCTTAATGGTGCCTTTTCTCTGTCTCCTCAAAGACGGAGAGGGAGAGAAGAAGCAGGCTGAATCTGACTAGACTTCAGCTGAAAGTGGAACAGCCTTTCACAGGGCATGTAGTGATAAAGAGCAGTTAGTGATGGTCTGCACTGAACCATTAAAGGTCAAACAGCATTCCCCCCAAACTGAGATTGGGAAGGAGAAGATGGCAATGGAAGTCCTCTTCCACTAAAACACGTCAGTGTCACATCGGCAAAGAGAAACAGACATGGATACAAATTCGCTTTCTCAAAGGATTACATATACTTGTAGTACTTCTCAATATCTCCTTTGAGGGACATATACCCAGTTTATGTGAATTTTACATGTTTGGTGGTTACAGGTAAGTGAACAAGCAAGAAAGACTAAATTGAATTGAGAAATAAATACATGTGACAGACGCAAACAGAAATGACATGGCTGTAACATTCCGAAATGGTCCAGATGAAGGACATGTCCTAGGAAGACGCCAAATTTGATGTTAATGTGGTAAGAAATGGCTTAAAATATTGCAATACCCCAGATGGCTGCAAACCTCCACACCTGCCCCCCTGGGCATACTGTATGGGGGGGGGGGCGTGATTTTGTTTTTATTTACCTGTCCAGGTCTGAGGAATCTTGCTGGATTGGTGTGTTAATCACACACAGCGTGAAACTTCCTTACAGTACGTGGTCAGAGCAGTCTGATAGAAATGGTGTTTACAGTTTTTTATTTTTTGTCTGGGGGTTGTGGATGGAGGGATAGAAGTGATGTGAGCAGTGAAGCAGATAGGCGGTGGGTAAATGAATTTGGGGGGGGGGGGCAGAAGCCAAAGAGGGTACTGAGAGGGGCAGGAAGAGAGATTTAGGATGTGGTGTGGCCATTGCACATGGAAGCACTCTTATGTTGTGGAGTCATTCAATGTTTCACATTATAGTCCCAGGCCTACTCTACACGGAACTGTTATTCCCAGCTTCCAAACATTTACCAAGGGGGGTTGCGTTTTTTTTTTCCTTAAATTTATAGCTGTGCAAATGTGCTCTAAACAAAATTTTATAAAGGCCACGATTAGCGCCCTGCTGGGATTATGATTCCTGTCAGGGAGTAAAGGCCCAAACGGGGGTCATTACCACTTCTGTTTTCATTAGCTTTTGCTTCACATAACCATCTCTTTTCATGTAAATGCCAACGTCCTACTCAAGCTGGTACAGCAGGCAGCATCTAGCCTAAAGTTTTATGGGCCGAGGAGCTCAGAGAAGAATGAAATGTGTCTTTGCTGACAACGGACAGCAAAGACATGAAGGCATGGTGCAGCGTGCCGCCGGATTGATTAAAGCAGCGGCTGAACACTACGGTAATCTGTACAGGTTACTCAGCTGTTTTGATTACTTTTCAGCAAAGAACAGGGGGGACAGTGGAAATTGCTCACATGCTGGCATTTTTCCAGAAGGTTCTATATAGGTTTAGAATGAAATAAATCTTTAATAGATTTACATGGAATTACTGGTACCCATGTATTTCCCTCAATGCGCTGTAGTTGTTTTAACTTCTCCTGGCTAATAAATTGTGGAAATGTGGTTTCCTCCAAAGTGAACTCGATGTAAACAAGGCAGAGTTTCTCCTTCCTTTTTGTGGCATTTTGTTCCCAAAGCCTTGGCCTGGCGCCTGATGCTGTAGGTCATCTGGGGAGTGATGCTCTTTCATTCCGGTTTGGCCTCTGTTCAGAAGGCCAGCAAATTGCAGTGATCTTTCACGTCTCCTCCTGCCCTGGCGAGCCTCTTACAGTCACCCATTATCTTGACGTCAGCTGATTGGTTAACAATATTGGATTTAGCGGTAAACATTTTCACGAGGAAGTGTCGTGCAGGTAATTTTCCAGGAAGGAAACAAATAAAGCAATATGGAAAACCCGCTTCGCTAGTTTATAGAAAACGGAATTCCATCAACATAAGCAATCAAAGGCTAATCGAGGAAAATGACAAATATATCCTGAGAAATCCGGCCCAAAATGTAAACCGACAGAGCTTATAGCACCTGCAATATATTTGTGTATTCTTCCTTATTTGTGCTTTGTTGTGATTTTGAAAGACCCGCTGCCAGCTGAACAGTGATATAAGCGTGCCTTTGACTGGTGGAATGATGAGGAGCGGGTCAGCCTTCTCGTCCAATCAGAGTGTTCCCCTGCCTGTGAACTGAGAGACAGAATCTGAGGTAGTTTTCAGCTGCTTTTTAATGCTTGCTTAAGGATGGTGAAATATAGTAAAATACTGGTAAAAATGCGTGGCTTCAATTTAAGAAAATTGTTGCAGTAACCAATGGCAAATAACTGTGGGAAAGATGGGGTTTAGATGAAGCATTTAGGCATGATGGTTTATCCATCCATCCATTTTCCAAACCGCTTATCCTTACTGGGTCGCGGGGGATCCGGAGCCTATCCCGGAAGCAATGG
>JAODJX010000119.1:6892582-6904432 GCA_026776945.1 Isichthys henryi | reverse complement strand
GACCCAGGCGGGGATTCGAACCCAGGTCCCAGAGGTGTGAGGCGACAGTGCTAACCACTGCACCACCATGCTGCCCCTGCATGATGGTTTAGTTATATTTAAATACTTAAAGAATAACGAATAAGACGGTTATATCCAATGCAGTGTAACGACAGTGCAGATATAAAATGAAAACCTTGGAGGCTACAGGGGCTTGAATAAACCTGAACGTGGATACTAGTGGGTGCCCCTGTAAATCCTAAAGGCCTTGTGGGAAGCTTGCGCACTGTCCAAGAGGCATGTGACTGCAGTGGAAATGTTCGGCTCCCGATCACGCATTCTCCACTCGAGATCCGCACTTTGAGGTGTTCGGAGCCACGGCTGAAGTTACTTTTCTGGACCAGTGAGCACAGAAAGCAGAAAATAACCCCCAGACACAATGCATCATTTCTCGATTTCGGGTGGCCCGGACACACAGAAAGATTCGACCCTGCATTACGCGGGACGGGGGGAGTCACACTGGAATCCTTCCCCGGACTGATGGAAGTGCGCAGAGTGGAACGCGGGCCGTGTGAGCAATGGAGCGCTGGATCTGAAGGGAAACCGAGAGAGGCCTGTATAACCGCTCCTCCTTCTGGGTTTAGTGTTCACAGCCCCTCACTAACCAGTGCCTCTGTAACTCAGGCTCCCGTCTTGCATGGTTGCTTTGCAAGCATAACCAAGCAAATCAATATGCTTTGTATATCCATAAATCATCTTTGGGGGGAAAAAAATCATATTCATAAATCAACTGGTAACAAAAAAATAAAAGACCGTCCAATGATGTGTGAAAGGAGTGTGTCTTATAAACTTGGCTGAGTGTATTTCTTTTCATCACGCTTCGACTGGAGACTGGCAGCAATATTGACAATGTGGGTGTATGTTTGTCAGACTTCAGTGTTCTTAGAAACTCACCAGACTATGATATTTGTTCATCAACAATAGAGCAGCATGATGCCATTGTGGAAACTGCTGGCATTTATAGTACCAGTCAGAAGTTGGCTACCTATGTAGAAGAGTGATAGGGTTGCATAACATGACCTGCTCACCTGACCTAAACCCAGCAGATGTGGTTTTGGAGGAGTTTGACCAGAGAGTGAAGGAAAAGCTGCCAATGAGTGCAGAGGATATAAATGGGACCTCCTTCAGGACAGCTGGACAAGCATCCCAGGAGGCCACCTCATACTGGCGTAGAGGAGACAGTAGGGTCAGCCAGTTCCTGGGGCAATTGGGGTTAAGGGCCTTGCTGAAGGACCCAATGGCGCCATCACTCTGCTGACCACAGGCGTTGCACCAGCAAATTCCCACAGAACTACCCCCCTCCCCCCAACAAATTATTATGTATTTTTTTAATACTTTTTGGGTCAATGCATAACTCTATATGTTTTATTATAGTTGTGATGTCTCTATTCTGAAATGTAGAAAATAGCATAGAATAAGGTAGGTAGTCCAAACTTTTGACTGGTACTGTCGGTATCTATGCCATTCTAGAAGGGTTCAGTCATCGCAGGAAGGAGTGCATGGTGTGGTTTGTGGTTCACTTTTTCAAATTCTGTGTTTCCTGAAGGTTGCTGAATGCTTTCTCTCCCTGTGGTGCAGATTGTTCATGCTGTACTCGATAGGACATTCTGCTGTACATGGTCCCTCCAACATGAAGACTGTAGCCACCTACATCCCAGGCTCTGCTTGTAGTTTGGGAACTGTGCATGGAGGCCTCCGTGTTGTTAGGCTATGTGGTTACCATAGTGATTACCACTGTGAGAGAAGCTTCAAAGAGATTTCATGTTGTAAGAATGATTTTGTCTTTATTAGAGGAAATGACGCCCGTAATTTTTACATATTGTGATTTTTCAGTGTCATCTAAGTGCAGTGTTTCCCAACCCAGTCCTTGACTAGCCCCTAGAGTCCACATTTTTGCTTCCTCCTAGCTCCCAACGCACTTGTATCAGGTATTCGGTGTTCTTGATTGCTTGATTGTTTGGTTCAGGTGTGTTGGAAGCTTGGAGGTAGCAAAAATGTGGACTGTCTGGGTGTCCCCGATGACTGGTTTGGGAAACACTGAGGTGGTGGATCACCTCACCTTTCAGCCTGTGAGGGAAGTGTACCTTGCAGCTGTTTTTTTCTGTTTTTGATGGTGAACATCTTGAATCAACACCTTACTTTGGAGATGTTGCAGTTGAGTCCTGCTCTTTGCAACACTGCATTTGTTATTTTTTTGGTAATTTGCAGGAGACATAACGATAATAAAGTTATTCTGTATGCATGATCATCATGGCTTCTTTAGATCAATGTTTCCCAACTCGGTCACAGTCGGTCCACATTTTTGCTCCCTGGCATACAGTCCACATTTTTGCTTCCTCCCAGTGTGACAGTGTGCTTGTCCCCGAGGACCAGTTTGGGAAACAATGCTTTAGACCATTGCGCATCTTGGTTTTGAGTGATGTTGAGAAGATGAGAGCCAAGACCCTTTTAATCTGGGGGAAAAAAACTGGAAAAGACTTTTACATGCTGAATTTTTTAATTGGAAGTGGTGTTTTTTTAAGAGTTACGCTCAAGGTTAAAGACGCCCACATTTAGCAAGAAAGAAAGGAATAGTGAAGTGGGCTTCTATCATGTGGCAGCAGATTAGTGAATCTTTAAAAAAAGCCTAACAAATGGAGATACAGTTTTATAAGAGTTTGTATGGAAGGTGATCCAAGTATTATGGACTGGCATACTTAGTTTGACCGCTAGATCCATTCTGAAATAAAGATGGGAGGCTTTCTGCCCGAGACAGAGTACCTACACTTGATAATACTGTCAAAAAGCTCCATGGTCAAAAAGGGCTCGAATTCAGCATTATCGCAGGAATAGGATGATTTAAAAAAGAAAGACGTTGGGGCTTAGTCCGAGATATTGTGTCATGCACAGAAGCCGAAAGGATTTTCGAAAGACAAGGGACTTCTTACCACCGAGCCAATTACAGACCACTTGGCCGTACAACGATATGATTTGAACTTATCACAACTCAGCTCTGAAGTTGCTGCTTAATGGGCTGTTTTAATAGCTTTTTTAACAGTTGACAAACATTGAATGTGAAAATTATCGTACTGAATGAGGGGCACTTAATCCAATAAATCATCCACTCTCTGTGCTGATATAGGTGGTAGTAAAGTAGAAGTATGTCATTAACACTATAGAACCTATTAGTACTTGTTTCTTTGTGATTACTCAAAAGCAGTATTTCGTCAATGCACAGCAAGAACAGTGGTATTGAAACTAAACATAAGCCTGCATATACTAGTACTATAGGGAACAGTCTTTGACAGACATAGAGTAGCATATAAGTTGTGGTGTAGATTGTGAATGATGAGTTAAAATGATGATAAATAACCTGTTTGTGCCATTGAACTCTATTCGCGTTGCTATGTATGTTTCTATCTTAGGGTTGCTCTAATCAGAAACTGAATGCACCCTTTCTGGGCATGGATGCCATTAATGCATGGTAGGGTTTGTAATGGTAAACTTTGCCTTTGGGAGCAGAGAGAAACCCCTTTTTTGCCTGCTCAGAAACAGGATGCTCATGAACTACAATCACAGAAGATGATGATACTTGAGATTGGGTCCAAAATGACTACAGGAATCCATGCTCGTTATATCTGTGAAATCGCCTTCACATTATACACGCAGATGGGGAAACTCACATTTCTATTCTGCCGAAACAAAAGTTGATGCTGCGGGGCAATATATGCAAATCTGAAATGTTAACGTAGTCAGACAGATTTATTGAAGTGGTTAAGGATGGTAAAGGAACAGAAAGATCCTGGCTGAAGTCCCAGGAGGGCTCTGCTTCTCTGCTCTCTATCGCGAAAAGGCACTTAGCCCGAATCGACTGACTAAAAATACCCCCGCGCTATATTGTACGAGTTTATGCTTAGTAAAATTGTATGGCGTGCAATTAAAAAAAGATGTAAATCCCCTAAATATCCCCTAAGTAAATAAAAATGTGCTAAGTAAACAGAAAAGCACGGTGTGTCTCGGTGAATAGGCCAGTCGGGTGACAGTCAGAGTCGAATGGCAGCCTCAGGCTCATTTAAAGCAGCTGGTCAGTTGGGGAACCTGGTGGGAGCATTTTCATAATGTGCTCCCTACTGGCCCATTCATGTGATACGATCCTTTCTGTGTGGGGATCGAAGCTCTTCATTTGGAGCTTGAAGCTCCATTACCTCGGGCTTACAGCTTTGATTTAGGGGCTCCACACAAACAGAGCATGGCGCTTTTTGGATTTCCTGTTTTTTGTTGTACACAGAGATTAATCTAGATGTGCGTCCTGTGTCCAGGACGCATTCTTTCTCTATAGGACACAAAGGTTCCGCAGGACGCAATAGAAATTGGTCGTCTAAAACCACTCTATTTCACGGTGCTTATTTCATATAGACACCGGTTGTCTTCAGCTATGTAACAAATTCTTTGATTGGCTAATACAACACAGGTGCCCATATTTAGACAAATGGCATCCGCTGTAGTGTCGATTACTGTACTTCGGCACACTTCGTTTTAGTTGCCCGTATGCTGAACGACCGGGATGGAAGAAAGTTCACAAATCCGATCCTACCAGTGGAAACTTTCTTTCTATAATCCATCGGCCAGTCCATTGGCAGGAACATTAACGATGGATTTAAACAGTAATGAAACAAAAACAAAGGAAATCGGCAAGTTTAAATGCAATTTGTTATCCAGGTGCAGCTGGCTTCGCTACGTAGAAGCAAGCGATGAAAGGCCAGACTTCATGTTCTGTTCGGTATGTGAAGTCTGTTGTATATATGTTGTTTTTATATTTGTAGATTTTTTCCATATTTTACGGCTCTGGGACTCATTGATTTGGCTGTGGGACTCGTTGATTTGGCTGTGGGACTCGTTGATTTGGCTGTGGGACTCGTTGATTTGGCTGTGGGACTCATTGATTTGGCTATGGGACTCGTTGATTTGGCTGTGGGACTCATTGTTTTAAAACATGCAAGTCCTTGGACTCATTGTCAGTAATTTCTAGATTAATCTCTGTGTACATTGTGGCCTCTTATTGAATGGGATGCCAAGTGTGCTGGGCTAACCCTACCATCCATGCATGAATTTAGACAAGGCAGTCTACTGTGATTGGCCAAGTGCTGAAGGCGGAGCAGCCGGACATATGCCTCTCAAGGATGCTAATGGTATGATGGGGGTTATTTGAAGTTCACATCACGGTCTTGACTCAAGCTGACATTCGCATTTATTTATGGAAAGGTTCATGGCTGTTTGTGATACGTTATAAGAGTGAAGAGATGGGTTACAGAATTGTAGCCATGAGTGTATGGATCAATTAGGGACAAAAACTGAGTCATCAGACATTTGTGTAGGAATAAAAAAGTGTAAAAGAAAAACATTAAAATATCTTCCAGTTCTGTGGGCCTGTGGTATGTTTCTGTGTTCCAGGGAGACTTTTCTTCTAATGAGCATTGGTGTTCTATTAAAAATCTGCTACACCAAGCCACGGTGACTTTGAGCAAATGAGGAATGTATTTCTATTGCCAAGAAAAGAAAATCTTGAGCGAACTTCTGAGAAGCATACACCGACCATGATAGTAAATCACCAAGCTCTACTGCATGGTAAGAAATAAGTAATAGATTTACTTGTGCTGATGAAAAGAACATTTGCCTAAAACATCCCCTGCTCTAACCCGCTGCCTCCTGCAATTATCATTAACGCGACAGGAAAGGACACAAGGTAGACGACGCCTTTGCTTTGCCCGCCGTGAAACCGCGGGAAAGAAAGCAGCGTGTTACCCACAGTCATGTCAGCAGGCCTGAGTAAGCGGCCTCAGGAGACACGGCGGTCGATGACAGAACAGCATGTTGCACCAGATAGTGAAACGGGGTGCGCATTAGCTGTGGAGTGACTCAGTCCCAGGGGGTGCGGTACCAGACAGGACATCCCCATTAGCTTTCGGGGGGACGCAAGCAGTGTCACCTGGCAGCGGGCGCTTATGGAGTACAACAGTAACGGGAGGCATTTTCACAGAAGCGAGAGCTTCATTCTGCAGACCAGACGCATGTCTTGCTGCATAAACCCATGATGACACAAGGCCGCATCCCACGGTGTTCCTGGTCCAGAGCACCAGCGCAGACAGTTCTGAGCGCTTTGAGCTCACGACTCATGTTTGTGTTTTTCTCTGGCCGGAATCTGAACTGTTTGCAGGAATGTGTGCCTGTATGGCCATGCCCCATCTCACAGTGGGTCCCGAGCATGCCACTCTGATTGGCTAATGGATTATTAAAAAGCTGATAGATCTATTAGATTCCGCTCTTCTTCTCAATCTGTTTTCATTATGCACATCTTTGCTATCCAGCAGTGTCAATTATACAGTGAAAAATCTAAAGTATTTCAGACAGGCAAATTATTTCATGATTTTCTTTTCCAGAATGATTCTGAATGGAGCAGTTTAGGCATAATTTGAAGGGCTTGCTCTGGGACGCGCACCCTGCATTTAAATTTGCAGCCGAGCGCTGTGATTCAATCCCACACCCTGCAGTACACCTGCCAGACAGCGACCTGCTAGCAGAATCGAAGCCCGGGCGGGTTGGCGGGTGTTCAAACAGGTCGCACTAATGAGCAGCTCCTAGAAACAGCATCACACATGGGCCCTGATCAGGGGGTCCTGTCACCCCCGGAGCGATATCCACTAAGGTCTCATTATCAGCCTTGGTGGTCACGGTAATTCAAGCCGATGGCCACTGGGCTTGTGACTCTCCTTCATCTACGCATCTGTTTCCCATGTAAAAAAAAATGACCTGGTAGGAGCTTGGGGTCTGCCTGGGAGTTCTGGGGGTCTATTTGTCTGCCTTGCAGTCCCCAAGATGCTGTAATAGGTAAATAAATGCCCCCCACTCACTTTTGTAAGCTCACTGCTGAAGCCGCTTAATCCAGCCCTCCCTCAATTAGCTGGGGCAATTAGTGGGGTGCTTCCACCGCTCATGCCCGACAACTCTTTGAACAAGAAGGTGACTGTGTGCCGCTCTTTTGCCTGGGACACATTCATCATCCCCAACGGCGATAAATTAGTCTATTTACATCTTGTCCCCTCCCCATGAAATGGCCGCAACCAGCTCTCTCAGCACCCCTTTTGCAGTGCGCCTGTATCCAGAAGCAAACAAAATACAGACCGTTTTATCACAAGGGGAGGTGGGAGGGTTGAGTCTCCTTAACCCTGATTGCCGTGGCAACTCCAAAAGAACTATGTCTCATGATTTAGCAGTAATGGCGTGTCCTGGTGAGGGGAATACTGAAAGGGGGGTTTGATGAGAGGTAGTGACCGAAGGAACGAGATCGCGGGTGCAAGCGGCTGAAATGAGTTTCCTCCGCAGGGTGGCTGGGCTCTCCCTTAGAGTTAGGGTGAGGAGCTCGGTCATTCGGGAGGGACTCAGAGTAGAGCCGCTGCTCCTCCACATTGAGAGGAGCCAGATGAGGTGGCTCGGGCATCTGATTAGGATGCCTCCTGGGCGCCTCCCTGGTGAGGTGTTCCGGGCATGTCCCACTGGGAGGAGACCCCGGGGAAGACCCAGGACACGCTGGAGGGACTATGTCTCTCAGCTGGCCCGGGAACGCCTCGGGATCCCCCCAGAGGAGTTGGATGAAGAGGCCGGGGAGAGGGAAGTCTGGGCCTCCCTGCTGAGACTGCTGCCCCCGCAACCTGACCTCAGATTAAGTGGAAGATGATGGATGGATGGATGGATGGATGGATGGATGGATGGATGGATGGATGGATGGGTTTGATGAGAGAGGGGAGAACAGAAATTTCAGGGGGCCCCTGTCAGACCCATGGGGCTCTCACTCAGACAGCTCAGCACGGACCTCAGAATGATGTTTCAATGGGCAAAAACCTGACCTCCTGTTTCTGACGGTTACTGCATTCTTGTATTGTTATTGGCGAGGAGATTAAATGTTTCCTAAGGGATGCTTCCCAGCCTTCTTGCGTTCTGGTTCCCATTTCACTGAAGTGCAGTGCTTGAGGGTCTGGCAGCTTCGGGGAAGTTCTGCTTGTTGCCTGGTCACCTCAGTACTGGATGGGTTCTGGTTTGGCAATTAACTGAGGCGAAACTGGACAGGCCCTCCGTGTGTGTGGGGTAGTGTTTGCATTTGTATTACTGAAACTGCTTCTCTCAATCCTTTAATAACTAATAGCAGGGTACTCACTAACCAAAAGCCCTTACAGTTATACTCTCTTTCCTCCCTCCCCCCCCACAGGTCCTGAAAGGCAGCAAGAAGCTCTCACTGTCTGTGCGTTCGGTGGGCCGCATCCCGGGGGGCTACGTTACCAATCACGTCTACACGTGGGTGGACCCGCAGGGCCGCAGCGTGTCCCCGCCCCCAGACCTGCCCGAGCACCAGAGCTCCGCCTCCGGCTCTAGCTCAGCTGGCCGCTGCGTAGACAGCCTGCGCCGCAGCCATCTGCCGCTGCTGCAGGACGGCGATGAGAAGAAGGTGGGGCGCATGTGTGTGCAGACTAGGAGCTGCATGCGACATCTGTACGTGTGACTTATATATGACATCTGTACTTGTGGCGTATATATGAAATCTCTACATGTGGCTTACATGTGACAGTAACATGTAGCTTACATGTGTCATCTGTATACATGGCTGACATGTGGCAGGTGTACATGTGGTTTACATGTGTCATCTGTGTGTGTGGCTTAAGTATGATTTCTGTATGTGTGGCTTGCATATGATATTTGTACATATGACTGAGTTGGTCACTGTGACACCTGTATTTTATTACAGCATTGTTGTATTTATATATACATTTATAAACTATGAAAGATTTTTGATGCTTGCCTACCTACAGTATACACTGTGCTCTACGTTGTTGCCATAAGACTAGATTGCTGTGCTTGAGTTGTGAGTGTGTGGGTCATCTGGCCAGCATTGCTTCAGTAAATGTTCGAGCACTCTCTTTAAATGAATTAAGTGTCCTATGATTTGACCCAGCAGCCTTCTGGTTGCAGATTATTTCCCGTAAATGTCTAGCTGCTCTTTGTACTTTGCTGGAGCAGTGCAGGTCGGCAGTAAGGGCTTGGTCCGACTTGGCAAGGTCCAAAACATCACAATGAGGGGCCAACATGTGTTTTAGTGGTTCAAGATATAAAATCAGCAGAAGGTTAACTGTATTCATACTCCGTGTTACCTTGCTGTGGGGTCACATGTTAGAAAGGTCCTGGTTGGCTGAAGGTTGATCACGTGACCCAGATACCAGGGTTGTCCTGTCCCTCCTGAAAGAATTAATCTCAACCTTCAGCCAACCTTTCAGATCTCCACTGTAGATCCAGGCAGCTGCATCTCTTGATCCATGCTAGGGCTGGGACACTCTTTTAAAATGGCATTTGAATATTTAAAATATAACAGATGTATCATTTGAAGAAATTCAAATATTAACTATGAAGTTATACTACAAACCCAGCCCATCATTTTGTGCCACCACTGTGATTGGTGACACCTGCAACATTAGTCTATTGTTGTCTATTGCCAAGTGAAGAAAATGACAAGAAGACAATAAATATAACACATTTTTATTTATTTAGCTACCCACAGAAATGCCAACAGCAACATCAAAAAGTCATCTAAATTGTGGTGTGAAATTTAAATATCAAATGATTCACATTAGGCAGCCGACACAAACTTATATACATAAAATTGCTTAAAATATTTGAATAACATCAGTGCAATCAAGTCCTACCTTCAGTTTAGGCTACATCTAACTATGCTTGGGCAGTATTTAATTATTCATGCCATCATACTGTCCATACATTAAACTGTGGGATGTGGTATTTTGATGATAATTTCCAAAGCAACACTATTCTAGTATAGTGGAGGGAGGATCTTTTTCTGATTAACATAGTTTCACATCGTTTCAGCCGTTCTAGTTAGCTGAGTTCATTTAGGAAAGTCTGCCCTAGTGGCCTACTGAAATCTTCAAAAATTCGATCGTAGATATTTGCCGTGAAATATGTAAATATTTTTTAAATTCTAATTCTATTCGAATACCAAAGTTCGATTTCCCAGGCCTGGTCCATGCAGCAGGGGAGCGATCTGCTCCAATATCTGCTCATCTGAGAATATAATGTTTTAAGTACATGCAGGGGAAGTTTGCTCCTTTTAATTATGGCCACCTTGCCTAGGGTGCCTAGGTCAGATAGCTGAACGGTTCCTGTGGTATCTAATTAAATCCCGTCCGTCACGTCCTCGGACGGCTTCCCTCTGGGAATCTGTCGCGTCTCTCCCCGGGTCTCCCTGGAAACACGGGCGGACCTGCAAAATGAGGTAATTCGTTACCGCTTATAACACCAAGGTCACTGGAGTCCGAGGAGCTCCCTGCACCACGTATGGTCCTGTTGCAGAGCACCGCTGCCTTTGGTACACGACTAGCCGCGAACTGTGCTTTGTGCAGAGCACCGCGATAAAGAAATTGATGGACCTTGGATATTTTTGCTGATGGAGGTCCTGTGTGAGGAGAGTATCACTAATGAGTACGCTTTTCCCACTTTCCCTTCTCCTCACCTTCCCCCTGACTTTTAAATCCCTTCCCCTGTGCTCCTGTTTCGTCCCCGTCCAACCAGTCTTCAGCCAAATTGACCTCTCATGTTGTCCTTTGTACAAAGTGTCCCCTTGTGGCTCAGGGTGCTGCAGTTGGGGTCAGTTTGAGCTACAGCTAAAGAGCTGGGGTCTGTCTGGGGCCGATCATAACAAAGGTGCTTTAGTCACAACATATTTAGTTATTTTTTCATCTGTATAAACTGTTTTTTTCCAGTAGAATATTTATCAGTGCAATTCAGATGGAAGTTCTGTGTCCGTCACCAGATGAGCCTTTATTCCTACTGGCTCAATGCCACTGATGAGCATGGGTCTCTTACCCCAGTTAGTAACGAGGTGTCACCTGAAGGCTGTCAAAAAGTGAGACAATCTGTCAATGACAAAGGGACGCTCACTTTTGCTTGTGTTCCTGTTTGCATGATGAAGGAGCTGTTTTTCTTCCTTGCCTGCTCACCTCCTGCGCTGGACATTTGCTCCCACTGAATGCTGGTCCCGACTCCCTTTCTTGTGAGACGCCTTCTCCCACGCTCTATCCACCGCAAATGCCTACACGGCATGTTGGCCGCAGGGGAATCGCGGTGGTCGGCCATGTGAGGAATCGTGGCCCATATGCGTGTCACTGAAGCGACTGACTGCTAGATCAGATTTAAATCATGAATCTTCCCATTATATTGGCAGGGAGACAAAACACACAGCCTTGGCTTCAAAACAAGGACAGCGCAACACGTTAGCCACACTGGATCCAGAGACAGAATACGGTCGGTCAATGTTTGAGGGGTTACTGATGGCCGAGATCCAGACTGACTTCAGCTTCTGCCAGGAAATGATCTCCGTTTGTATTGGGGGGGGGGAATGTGGTGACTCAGGGGTTCCGTTCAATCAGCAGTATGTGATGGGTTGGGGAGTGGTGATTTCTTGATGGGTGAAGCATTTCTCTATTCGTCTTTTGTTATTTTTCAGCATCTTTTATTCCACCTTTGGTCTTGGGAAAAGGCTTTCTCTCTTGCACAGTATAATCCGTTGTGTGCTTCCCCCTGCAGGTGAACTTGGTTATGGACAACGGTCGATCCCTCGGCCTGATGATCCGCGGGGGATCCGAGTATAACCTAGGGATCTACATCACTGGCGTGGATCGTGGCTCTGCAGCGGAGCTGGGAGGACTCAAGGTGAGCCCGGGGGGGGGGGGGGGGGGGGGGGTTGGCCAAACCCCCTTGGTGTGTAAAACCGGCACC
>JAODJX010000119.1:6871930-6883651 GCA_026776945.1 Isichthys henryi | reverse complement strand
GTCTCCAGCTGACTTGGCCCCGCTAAACCAGGATAAACAGAAACACATTTCTGCTTCTTTTTTATGCGCCGTCTCTCGCTTTAATGGCGGCTTGGCTCCCTCCCTTTTAATGCCATAACGTCCCAGCGATCCCAGCAGACAGCTCACAATCGCCTTCTGTTCCCCGGGCTGCTGCACCATCATCGTAAATGCTTCCTCCTACAGCGCTTTCGCTTTCTTACTCTGCCGATGCTCGCACGAGGAAATCCGAGCTGTTCTAACGGGGACCATTTGCTCTCCATTTACCATTTATGTGCTTTTATCCCGCCTGTTAACTTTCTAGCTATATTTCAATAAAACTGAAGGGTTAAAAAATTAAAGAATAGGATAGAGAGATCGCCGCTGGGTCTGGGCTTAGTGCTTAGCCCAGGATTCTTGAGCATTGATTGATGATTCCTAATGTAAACAATACAAACTGCCATGATATGCTTCACCAGATAGTCAGGCTTGTTTTAGCTCATTGTTAATTTTAGGAGTTACTTTTTGACTGATTTACACAATGGGAAACTCTAACCTTAGCTCTCGTCAAACTGACCATGGTTGCTGCTCGTCTTCTTCAATGCTCCTCTTCCACAGGCCCCATATGGATGCAGTAAGGCTCTTGTGGAGCCTACAATGCATGCGAAGGATGAACAGATAGTGGATTTATGGCCAAAGGAGCTGGAGTTGGCCAGTGGGCCATACACAGGGCTTTGTTTCCCCTTCTCAAAGGCCAGATAAACATGTGTTGAACACATTTATGAAAACAAGAGAGGAAGAGAGGGAGAGACAAAGAGAAAGAGAAAACAAGAATTAGGATGCTAGAGCTGCAAGTGTTTGCAGTTAATTGTACAGCCCAGTACCTATTAATCCAGTTTAATTGCTTTCCTGCATATATTTAAAATGAAGCTGTGAAGTTCGGTCAGGAAGCACCACACCAGGAGCAGGAAAAGCTGTCTGTGTTTTACGCAAAGAGAACCACGGAGTCTTTAAGTATCTCCATAGGGTTCCATGAAAACAAAGATGGCAACTGTTAGCTGGGTCATTGGGCTTTTCCTTTTTTTTCCCTTACCTCCCAGCTTCTGGTTCTCCGCCTTGTGTATGGAAATAGCAGCCATAGCTCTCGTGATGCACTTGTGCCTTAAGCTACTCCCCTCCCAATTCGCACAGTCCTATCTCACCCCTTTTTTGTCTTTATCTGGATTTATGGAATGTCATCTTGGTGCACTGGTGATCTTGGCAGGAGGTTAGGGGCCTAACTGGGTAGGGTTTATGGCCATGTGTTTGTAGGGGCATGACATCTGTGAGCCTGCGGGGCAGGAGGCTTAGGAGGCTAGGGCCCTCGTTGCTAAGGGGGCTAGGGTTCCTGAGCCTAGAGGCTTGGGGGGCTAGGGTCCATGAGCATAGAGTCTAAGTGATGTTGGGGGCTACGGTCCATAGACCTAGAGGTTTAGGGGGCTAAGGGCTAGGGTCCATGGGGCTGGAGGTTTAGGGGACTAGGGACTAGAGTCCATAAACCTAGAGGTTTAGGGGGCTAGGGGCTAGGGTCCATGGGGCTGGAGGTTTAGGGGACTAGGGACTAGCGTCCATAAACCTAGAGGTTTAGGGGACTAGGGGCTAGGGTCCATGGGGCTGGAGGTTTAGGGGACTAGGGACTAGCGTCCATAAACCTAGAGGTTTAGGGGGCCAGGGGCTAGGGTGCATGGGGCTGGAGGTTTAGGGGACTAGGGACTAGCGTCCATAAACCTAGAGGTTTACCGGCCTAGGCATTTGGGTTCATGGGCCTAGAGGCTTGGGGATCTATGGTGCATGAGCATAGAGTCTTAGGGACCTAGGGACTAAGGTTCATAGACCTAGAAGTTTAGGGGCTAGGGTCCATGGGGCTGGAGACACAGGGGCTTAGGGACTAGCATCCGTAGATCTATGGGTTTAGGGGCCTAGGGGCTAGGGTTCATGGGCCTAGATGCTTTGGGATCTAGGTTCCACAGGCCTAGAGCAGGGGTGTCCAATCTTATCTGCAAAGGGCCGGTGTGTATGCAGGTTTTTGGGGTAACCTATAGGTCAGGTGTTAAAACCCAGGTGTGAGGACTCTTCAGCCAATCAGTCCTCTAATTAGTAATCTAATTAGGGAGTTGCAGCGAAAACCTGCACACACAGTGGTCCTTTGCGGATAAGATTGGCCACCCCTGGCCGAGAGGCTTAGTGGGCTAGGTCCATTACCTTAGTGGCTTAGGGTGCTATGGTCCATAGACCTAGAGATTTAGGGGTCTAGGGGCTAGGATTCATGAGCGTAGATTCTTAAGAGCCTAGGGGGCTAGGGTCCAAAGATCTAGAGGCGTAGGGCACTATAGGGTCTATTGGCCTAGAGGCATAGGGGGCTGTTCACCCATGTAATGCACAACAGCTGGCGCCCGTAACATTCCAGCTGAGGCCTTTTAGCCCATGGGAAATGCCGGTGGGGGTGTGTCCATTAATAGCTATCGTCGGTTGTTTGTTGTTTCTATAGAGTATGGAGGGACGATGCCAAAACCTCGCACCTCCATGGTGAACCCACCTCAGTGGGTTATATACCATAGGTAGGTCTGACGCTGTGGGTAGGCGTTTTGCCGGGCGTGACCATACAATGAAACCATCCGGATCATTTTCCAAAAAGCCATCAATTACTCAGGGGTCTCTCATACGTCCACAGCCTTTAGGACTCTTAATACCTGGATTAGTGTTCGAAGGCCAGACGGTTCCTGCTATCTCTGGCCTTTGCCGTCATCCATTCGCAATCCTGCCATTTTCCCTCATCCCTGCCTCACTTTCCCCTCATTCCTGCCCCCCCCCATCACGAGTTCATCCACGCGCAGTAACTCTCAACCTAAATATTTAGCCGTCTTGGTAGGAAACTGCGATATCTTAACTTCTTCCAGATGTGGGCCTCTGCTGCTCTGTATTTAAGACTAATTACATGGGGCTGTGAAGGCTCTGAGAGGGAGAGGCAGCGGCTGGTGGCTTGGCAGCGCGTCCGCGGGGCCTGGACTGGCGGAGGGTCTCCACAGGGTCTCACCGCTGGGGCTTCGTGCTCTGCTGGGGGATCCGGAGGCACTAGTGGAGGGGAATGTGTGTCGCCTTTAAATCAATGAATTGGGTTTTGCTTTCCTGCAGCCCCAGACTGATTCCAAATGTACTCCATGCTCATTTTTTTAAGATTCCAGAACATCTACGCAGGATGTTTGCTGATTATTACTGTCTATATCTTTTGAGGTGGTTTGTGTGTGTGTGTGTGTGTTCGGAAGTGACAACACGTGTCCCTGTCCGGTGGAGGAATATGTACCACGGATGTGACTGGTCGTACGGCAGTGCTTGTGTTTATGGGCGTGTGTGTGTGTTCATACTCACTGTGTTTATTGTGGTGTTATGATGCTCTACAGTGTGGTACTCTGATTTGGCGTTTGTGAGACTCTGGGAGGTCTTGGTTGGGGAGGCCCCCTCGTAAGCCAGGGTGCTGAATTGTGTGGCACTAACTCCCTGTCCTCCCCCAACACACGCACACACACAAAATGACCGCACCCTACCTCTGCAGCACCCCCCAGCTACAGGTCACTTTCACACTTCAAAAACCGCAAGCTAAATCCTGCCACTCCCTTCTGAGAAAAAAATCTAACTTTACTTCCGCAGTAACTTTGTTTTTTTTAATCTAGTTACAGACAGATACTTTTCTGGTTAATTCATTCTGTTCATGCATATTTATCTCCTAAAAAAAAATCATTGCTTAGTCCATTGCAGCGGCTTACCAACGTAATATCCCAGAAACCACTTATTCCCAAAGTGGAAAGCCTGACCATCTTATATACTCAGAAGAGTGTAGTATATATTTGTAAAAGTGGGTATTTTTTGCATTTTCTGTCCATATTACTCACGCTCTGACTTGAGTGAGGAAGGGAACTGATGAGGTCAAAATTTTGCAGACGGTAACTTTGTAGCGCGACGTAGGGCTGCGAACAGTGTTTGTTTTCCATTAAACACGTCGGGCCACACATGCAACCTGCATTGATGTCGCTCGGCAGGGGATCCTAAGCTGATTGCTGGTTCCAGGTGGGCTGTTGCCAGGGTACGAGGATTTGCACCTCTCATAAATCCCTCAGAAGCTTCTGCCTCATACTGCCATTGCGTTCCATGGGCCAAGTGGCTGTGTGTGTGTGTGTGTGTGCGCGCACTTTATTGCTTTTTCAGAATATATCTATCATGTAACTGCTTTTCAGATTTATGTGGTGTATCCGAGGCTTGATCCCCATGTTAGCTGTTTCACGTGTGTTGCCTTTGTAATTATGTAGAAGGACGTAGACCTACTGTGGACCCCCCACTGCCGCCCCCCCCCCCCCCCCCGCCGGCGCGGCCCGCCCCGCCCCGCGCGCCGCCGCGCCCGCTTTTATTAGCATTTGTGAAATAATTTTCTAAGTTAAGGTAATTAGTAATTTCCTAGCTGGAGTAAATGTATACAACTACTAGTATCGACAAAGTTCAAAACTTTTAAGTTTTAGTTAAGCGACTGTGGTAATTAATTCATTCATTATTAAACATATTAAGACACAGAAGCTTAGTCGCCAAAACGCTATCGATCTTCCTGCTTGTGCCCAGTCAGCTTGCGAGGAATTTGCATACCTGCCCCCTTAGCTCCAGGTCTGCGCCGGACACGCCAGCCGTAGAGCAGCTAAAGCACCGGCACTGCTACCCTCCCCCCGTGCCGAAACTCTGCATCCGTATAAATGACCCGCGCGAAGCCCCCCGGTGGCAATAGAAGGTTAATAAATATGAGCTAATTGAAATGTCCGACCCAAAGTGAGGAGACGTACGCACAGGATCCTCCGTCGGAGTGCAATTATCCAGCCAAACAAGCCGAGACCTGATAATTAACCGCCAAGGGTGGTGGGAGGGATAAGGGGAGCTTGCGGCACCGCACAGGTATGATTGACCCGCTACATTTATATACGTTATGGGGCATTACCCAGAACAGCACATTTAACCCGAAACATAATGTAATGTTGCTCAGATCACATGTGAGCAGCACTGGAAACTGATTTTAAAGTTTTATACAAAATAACAAAATTTTTTGTACAAAATAAGCGATGTGCAAAGTGCAGCAAAGGGCTAGAATATTATTTTGAAACAGCCATCGATAAATGATGGTCGTATGCTCTACTATCTGTGCAGCGTGCGCCGGCAGGCGGTGGGTAGGATATGAGGTGGGTTTCTTATAATTGCATCAAGACGGGCTCCTGTGACCTGCACCATTGGGATTTTAATTACATTTGAACCCATACCTGACCGCTGTGATAATTAAGAGACCGGTCACCCAGGGTAACCGTGACCATATCACAGGAATCATGTCTTGATAGACGTGAAAAAACATTCTGGCTGTTGGTGGCAGGCAGCACTGGTATTGACGATGGCCCTGCAGAAAGGGATTAACTTGGGCAGAGTGATTGAGGATGCAGCTCCAGTGCAGTCGTGCATCACTGCGGACCATCTCCTGCACTCCTCTCTACGCATTTCCCAGTCTGGCAGGCGTCTGATTATCCAAACGGTTATTTCTTATCATGTTGTTTCTCGCCAGTTTGACATTGTGCTGCACGTAGTTGTGACATTCGTGTTTGTTCTCCATGATGCTGAATAATTCAGTCTCTTATAGGCATGTTGTGTCTACAGCGTAAGAGCCGACAGACTAGACTTTCTCGTTAGCAGCGTGTGTGTCCTGGCCGTCTTACTCCTATGGGCCATCGTGGTCCTGGATCTGCTTCCCTCAGTGTACCTGGTCTCCATTTAAGGTATCAGCTGACACATCATGTTCCCCGAGTGCTTGGTTTTGTTCCCTGCTGCAGAGCAGGCACTTCCTGTGAGTGCAAAATGAAAAGAGGGGGCTGGGGGACTTGGGATGTGATGGGACAGCAGATCAGCTCAAACTCTGGTTCAGCAGAGCACATTCCCCTGGGGACTGAAACACTAACTTGTATTCCCATAATTTACCTGCCTGCATCCCCTCGACACCCCCAGCCTTTTCATTCCACCGCCCTCGTGAACGGTAGGGGGGTCTGAGCTGGCCTGTGGAATATCGATTTCCAGAACCGTGCTTTTTGTTTTATCTGCCCTCTCTGTGGAGGAGGAGGAAGCTGTTGTTTAATCATGTTTCTTTTTCCCTTTTTCCAAGCATCAGCCCCAAGGACCTGCAGTTGTTCTTGCGTGTTGCAGATCGCCTAATCCGTCATGGTCCCTACCTCAGGAAATGGTGTGGAACCGCAGACGTGTTTTCAGAATCCTCTACGCAATGCAATGTCGGTATCATCGGGAAGTTTACAGACTGGGCTGAAGTGCGCCCACGGAGGGCTAGGCATTATGTTGGAATGTCTGCTGTAATTTGCGTATTGCCCTGCTATTTTCCAACAACTACTGATGTTTGATTCCTTGCTCCAGAGTCCAAGGGGAATGGTAAACGATGTGGCAGAGCCAATGTTGTTGTGATTTAAAAATGCAAATGAATGATTTAAAAATTGATTTAGATAAAATTGTTAGCTGCGCAAATTTGAAGCAAGGGGTTGGCAGTCCTGGGGCACAAAACCTCACGATGCACATGGACTTTAAAGTCATGGTAGATGGGTTCCGGACAGCGGAGGTCCAAGGGCGGACTGGCCGTCCCCTGGCAACCCTTCAAACCAGCGCCCTTTGATGCAGTGGCTATTTTAAGAGGGGCGCTCTGCTGGGGGTGCTTTCACTGAGGTGATGGGTGGCAGGATGGGGAGGACAGTGACACCCTCCCCCCAGCCGCGCTGGATCGTACAAAGACATGGATCGTGCACATAGAGCCATTACCTCATGTTTTACCACAGGCCTTATGGCTTAAGCTGGACATTTATTGTGATGGCGGTGCTGCGCTTTCTCCTCCTCCCCTTTATTCTTTAATTTTCTGCTCACCTTAAGCGTTTTATGGGGGAGGTGAGTGGCTCTCTGGGTTAGGCTTCTGCGTATGTGGTCGGAAGGTCGCTAGTTCAAATCCCATCCTCAGCAGAATGGTCACTGAGTCCTTGGGCGAGGATGTTAACTCAACCACCCCCCCGCCCAAAATGCTCCAGGGGTACCAGACCCTGTGCTTAGACCCCAAGCTTTGCTCTCAAGTGTGTGTGTGTGTGTGTGTGTGTGTGTGTGTGAGACAGAGAGAGAGATGTGAAAACAAGCATTCCGATGTACCTGTGCAGATAGTGTCATTTCATCTCACATTTGTCTTTTGTCTTTCATCTTCTCGCCATTGGCCTGATACCTCCGTATGCCGCCTCACTTCCTTCCATGACATCTTCTGTCCATCTCTCTCTCTCCCCGCTCTTCCCATCAGCCGAGTTTCTACAAGGGTGTGGCCGGCTCACAGGTGACCTTGAGCAGCCTGGTGAACCAGTCGCGGGCCATGCTGGAGGAGCAGGCGCGCCATCTGCTGACGCCGCCTGAGCGCCAGACCATGGCCTACTATCTGGAGGAGTACCGGGACAACCACGTGGGCGTAGAGCAGCTGGTCATGGCGCTGTTCGAGCTCTTCAACACGCACGCCAAGGTGCGACCTGCAGGTGGCAGCAGAGCTTGAGGGCCTGGGCTTGTATGAAGCAGCAGGGTAACTCAGCTGAAATAATTGTACCAATGAGTTAAACATGAACTGCTTCAGGTCAAAACCCTGATTAAGATAGTGACATCCAGTTCTTTGGCAGTGATTGGCTGATATGACATGTTTGTAACAAGCTAAAGTTAATTGTACCACGGAGTCTTATTCAGTAAGCAGACGCACGTTTTTTTGGGGGTTATGCTGTTTTGGGTATTCCTAACTGATGGCCCCATCTTCGCCCCCCTTCCAGTTCTCTCTGCTGTCCGAAGTGCGGGGTCTCGTGTCCCCCCAGGACCTGGAGCGCTTTGACGGGTTGGTGCTGCGCCGCGAGATCCAGGCCCTGAAGGCCCGGCAGGCGTCTTCGACAGGGGCGGCGGCCGTGAACCCTGACTCCTCCTCCATGGTGTCCTACCCTGACACCCTGACCTCGTCGGCCAGCTATCTGACATCCACCACGCTCAGCTCGGCACGGGTAGGACGCTCATACTCAGCTCAGCTCACTAATACACAGTTCATAGTCCACTTGCAGGCTCAAAGGCCGCCACACTACATGCACTGCTAACAGAGAACGGGCAAAACTGTCACCTATGACATCACCAGGAGACAGTCCCATTCCACTTTGTGTTTGAAGCCTATTTCATTTTATTAACCTGTCAGCCAATATCCTGCTATGGCAGCCATGATGGATGACATGGGCAGTTATGGAAATGGGGTGCAGTTCCATTGTAATTACAAGCTGTGGCTGTAGAACAGGGTAACATAATACTGCAGGGCGATTGTAAAGGGTTATGGCTATCTTGCCCACTGATGTAAAGAGGGTATTATGGCGGCTTGGATTAGCGCTGTTACGTATCTGCTGGTACGAGCCCATTTGACACCGCAGGCTACCGGACAGACTGCGTGAGGTTTTAACAGTATGATGAGCCGTTGGCCTGCTCTCAGAGGGCAGCCTCTAGCACCGGGAGAGTCTCTAGGACTTACCAGACTCTCCCATGATGCAGTTTTCTGCCGGGATTCTTTCTTGTTGCCGTTACCAGAGGTGTAAGATTTTTGCACGTATGCGCCCACAGCACTTGTTACGTTAAGAACAGCTAAAACAGAAGTTCTCTCAGTCCTGATGCGCCGAGGCGCCGGTCCACGAGTGTCGTTTCTACACTGGCTTCATTAATCATGCAGTGCCCCCCCCCCCACCCTGCCGGCAAGAAATCCCCTCCCTTCCGTCTACGTGCCTGTCTGCCCGGGCACCTTAACATCAATCCGACGCCTCCATTCGAGATCGCATAACGAGGTCCTGGGGGAGCGGGAAAAGATGACGGTTCCGTTTCTGCCGAGTGGCCCCCTCTGCCGTGGGGGCTGTCATTTAGGCAGGAAGATGGAGTTTCCCCTGCTGGAGTTTAAGGAGTCAGTTAAAGACCGCGCAGAGGATCAGCCGATGACACTAATTAAAGTATCTCTCTGTACTGCAACCTTATCTACACCCCCACCCCTCTGTAACCCTTCCCCTCTTCCCAGGAGCGACTGCTGTGGTTGATAGATATGATGGAGGTAGGCACCCCCCCAAGTCACACTGCAGAATGCATTTCCTATGATCCTGTTCAGGCTTTTTTTGCAGAGTGGTGAGGCTGGGTTTGTGAATGCATGATGTTTAGCGTGTTGCATGTGAGACACGTGTGGTGTGTGGTGTTTTCATAAACCATGTGGATTTCTCTCTCCAAACACATCATTTCCCTTCTGTTGACCCTGAGAGGCGTTACGCCGACTACCAGGGGCCCATGAGTGGGGCGATCACCCAAGCAAAGTTCCTGACCCCCCCGCAGAATGACATGAGTTATGGACTCACAGGACTCCCGTCACGCTGATCCCTGCTCATGATATATATATATATATTTTTTTTTTTTTTTTTTAATGAAAGACCATTATTTTATCAACAGTGGAATCACTTTCAGTTTTCCTCATATTGAGTTCTTGAAAGTGGCATCAAACTGCGATGTTCTGCTTTTTAAAAAATCTTTTCTACAGTAAATATCCACAGTAAGACAGTTTCGCCATGGTCATCACTGCCGGTTGAGCCTGTTGCTTCGTTGGCTGAGGATGTAATTGAATCGGCACCCCCAAAACTGCAGTTAACAGCTGTGCTTAATACATTTCCCCATGCGCTCGGCACTGTCTTAAGCAGGCTTTAAACGTCACCGATTTTCCCGTGTTCAGTGGGGTTCAATAACCCACATGTGGTTCGGTTTACTTAATTTGCTCAGTCCTCCTTGTGCAAATTTGCATATCGGTGAGTGTTTTAAGGTGAATTTGGGTGTAGTCAGGCATGCGTTACCGCACGTACCACGGTGTGGACACCTGTGCAGAGATTCAAGTGTCAAAACGCAGACAGTCATCACTTTTCACAAAGACCGTTTCATTGTTTTACAATTTCACAATCTGTCTCCTGAAAAATGGAAGTGCTTTTATTTGGACTTGACAGGCCAGTGCGTGTCTGTCTTTCTAAAGTCAGGATAAGTGGATAAGATGCTTAGATGGATGGATAAATGTTGAATTCTCCTCTTTCTCTGTCTTTCTCTCGCCGCTCTTCTTCAGAATGACAGCACCACGGACAGCAATGCTGAAGAAACGCAGGAGAGCATGAGGCACCTACCTGATGTGTCTTTGGTGAGCCAGGCACCTGCACCCCAGTGAGAAATTAAAGAATAATGGGGGGGGGGGGGGGTGTACTGGCAGGGGGACAGGGTGGTGTCTACCTGCACGAAGGGATAAAAGTATGAAAATTCTGGCAAAAGCGCGTCAGCGCAGATGAAAGTGTCCACCAAGTAAACAGGAGCTGTGAGTAAAGAACCAGGTGAGGAGGAGATGAAACAGACCAGAGTCTGACAAAAGGTGCCAAAAGGGGAACAAACAAGGGATGAGCCTTTGAGCACGGAGCGAAAGATACAGGGAGCAGCCGACCAGTGAGAGGGAGATGGGGGAAAGGGCGGAAAGGGAGGGGCCAGTGACCCACGATGGTCTGGTCCAAGAGCCCAGAGGTGGATGGGAGCAGAGGAGACGCTGATACTCAACTGCTTCATACCTGAGGTGCCACAGAATATTCAGAAAGTGCTAAACTGCTTAAAGAGTCTATTTTAAACCTACCTTTTATGGAAACATAAGATGCGGAAACATTCACATATTCCTATACTAAATCATTTTTATTTAGTTTTGTCCTCATCAACATCCATTCATTAAAATTTCATTTTATTTCCATTCATATGTCTTATCTGCTGCAGTGGGTAGCGGCCCCCTCCTCGGTTATTCCCTGCCTTGTGCATATTGTTTTTGGGTTGGGCCCAGGACCCCCGTCACCTTGTAAAGGACAAGTGATATAGAAAGTGATTGAATGAATGAATGAATGAATGAATGAATGAATGAATGTCTAATTTGTTTTCTTTTAGCATCTGTTTGATTCAGAGGCGTCTTTCTCTTACCAGACTTGCTTCTCTGCTGACAGGACTTAAGGTCATACGGTGTCTGTGATGTCACATGACTCACTTTAATTTATAGAGTTTTTGGGTAGGAATCAACAAATTGTGCAGAAATGACCCAGGGAACCTGGCAAGCCGGAAACATGCTCCATGTTTCCACCTCCCTCTCCCACACGCCCCGCCACCGTGTGCCCTGCCCATGTAGTTGCTGGCTAACTGGTTCCTCACTCCAGCTGGTTCAGAGTGTGACTTTGCGGACATCCCACTTCTCCCGGAAGTTCCCGGAACGGACAGCAGTTCCCTGACACCCGCGAATGATGCGTCCCGGAAATCTGTCGTTCTGTTATTCAGCTGCAGTGAAACTAACTGGAAACTCGCAACCCCCCCCCCCCCCACCCGTTCGGCAAATTTTACCGCCTGCACCCCCAGCACCCTGCCCCCACAAACAGCACAAGGCATTTTTAATACTGTCATAATCTTCCAGACATTATACCCCAGTATACAGTATTTAAAAAAGCAATGCTATTCTGGTATTTCCTAATTAAATGGAGGTGGGGGGGTTGGGGTATTTACAAACAAAAGTACCATGGTATTACCATAATACCGGCCAAGCCT
>JAODJX010000119.1:6844747-6860157 GCA_026776945.1 Isichthys henryi | reverse complement strand
CCCGTATTCCGCCTGCCTGCCTGTCCCTTACCTGCCGACCCGCACGATCGCCGCTCGCCCAGCCACGAAACGTGACAGAAATAAAAAAACTAAAGTACACAAAGTTTGGTTACTTATGGTTAAGGTTAGGACTATGGTTGCCATAGTCAGAATTAGAGTTTTGCTCATAGAAATGAATGGATGGGAATAGTGGTGCTGTGTGTGCGTGTGCACATGTATGACCCTGTACTGGCTAAGCCATTTAACATGATGGATAGATTGATATTAAAACTACTTGACTACAGCCTTTTGGAGAATGAGATTATTAGAAAAAGGAAAAACAGCTTAAACATAGACCCGTAACGAATGGTATTAAAAGATCTGGTGAATTTAGCATAATGGAGAGGGCATTTGCATCCATATCTGTGTAGACCGAGCTTTCACTGAGCTAGCTCTGTCACCTAGAGCCATACCAGCTTAATGCTGGGATCTTACCCTGTCTGGCACTGTGGAAAGAATAAGCAGGTTAAATGTCACAAAACTTTCAGAGCATATTTCATTCTGCTTGTGTCTTGGCTGTGGCTCTATCCCACATAAGTTGTGCTTCAGTGCCGGATTCAGGAAAATCACGTGTGGTAATCGGCTTTTTTTTAATCTGGGATCTTGGGGAAAGACAAAGGCTTGAGGACGCCATACCGAGCCATATAATCGTCTGCTGTGCTGGAAGGACAGGCGGTAGGAAGCAGCTGTTGGGGGGGAAAAGAACTGCAGATGTGGCTACAGGATACATACTCAACGCTTATGGTTGCGGTTCAGGTGCAGTAGCTGCAGGCAGATGCAGTTAAGTCAGCCCTTGCTGCAAAGCTGTCACTAGACGGTATGTAGTCCTGCTGGTAGGGCCCCACCCTACCCAAAGCGTACGAGGCTCGATCACCCCTGCCAAAAGAGGACGCACTCAGAAGATTGCACCATAAGAGCGTAATGTTGTGGGGTGAGGAGAGCCAGCATAAATTATTGTGCAAGGATTTTAATTGAATTTGTTAGTTTCATTTTAACTCCTAAATTGTTTGTGTTAGCGTGGATTGTTAGCAGATTAGCTGTTTGTTTGTTTTCCTGCACCGTACCGTAATGCTTCAGCACCCCCTTGTCATGGGAGGGTTGTCATGGTGACTGGCAGTCGCGGATTTAGGGAACTTGTCCCTGCTGTCTAAGGAAATGTTGCAGGGCGTCTTTTAAATGAGGCCTCTGGGGCTTCACTTTAACAGAGGTTTCAAAGCTCAGAGCCTCTGTTAAGTGCAACACTCTTCTTATATCGCATTTTGTGGTAAAATGAGACTAACTGTTAAGAAGGATTGTTAGTAAAGGTGAGATTAAGATATATATAAGGAGAATGGAAGTCTGATCATTCTGGTGCTGTTTGTTATGGTATCCATTATTGTTTTCAGGGAGTTGTAATGCATATTAGTGCATATATATACAATATAGTATTTGCCTCTGTGTTTGTGTACATGTGTTTTTGTCCATGTATGCAAGCCTGCCATCTCAGGGGGACAACTAGAGAAGTTGTCTCAGCCTCAGTAGAAGGCTTATTTGGGAGGGGGTGCGCGTCATGGAGTTGAAGTAATTTTGTTCCAGGATCAGGAATTATGCGCAGAGGGCCTGGGTGTGTGTGCACGTCTCTGTGCCTTCACAAACGTGTTGTACTGTGTGGTTAATGCAAGCAGACTCCCAGTTTACTTATATTCTTGTAGGGTTTTGGCATCTAGCCATTCTCACAGAGACACACAGGACAAAAGTATTGGAACAACTGGCCATTACACCGACACCGCATTCTAAATCCATAGGCATTAGTCTGGATCCAGTCCCCCCTTTGCAGCTATGACAGCTGCCACTCTTCTGGGGAGGCTTTCCACAAGATTTTGGAAATTCTTTGCCCATTCATCCAAAAGAGCGTTTGTGAGGTCAAGTGCTGATGTTGGATGTGAAGGCCTGCCTCACAATCTCCGTTTTAGTTCATTCCAAAGGTGTTTGAGTTTGGAAGAGGTCAGGGCTCAGTGTGGGCCAGTCAAGTTCTTCCACACTAATCCAACCATGTCTTTATGGACCTTGCTTTGTGCACTGGGGCACAGTCATGCTGGAACAGAACAGGGCCTTCCTTCCCCAAACTGTTCCCACAAAGTTGGAAGCATAAAATTGTCCAAAATATCTTTGTATGCTGAAACGTTAAGACCTCCTTTCACTGGAACTAAGGAGCCTAGCCCAACCCCTGAAAAGCCCCATACCATTATCCCTCCTTCACCAAACTTTATCGCTGGCACAATGCAGTCAAGCAGGTAACGTTCTCCTGGCATCCACCAAATCTAGACAGGTGCAGAAAATGTTTATAAACCTGACTGCATGGCTAGATGCTTGATTTTATACACCTGTGGCAGTGGGTCTGAAAGAAGCAACTGAATTCAATGATTGAGTTGTGTCCCAATACTTTTGTCCATATAGTGTGGACCTAGTGGTGCACTGACATAGAAATTTTGGCAGATACCAATAATCAATATATTTTTGTCTAATGTTGCCGATGCCGGAGCAGCAAGGCGGTGTGATGGTTACCACTGTTACCTCACACCTCTGGGACCTGGGGTTCAAGTTTCCACCAGTGTTCCATATGTGTGGAGTTTGCCTTTTCTCCCTGTGTTATTGTGGGGTTTCCTCTGGGTGCTCCGGTTTCCCCCTACACTCCAAAAAACATGCTGAGGCTAATTGGAATTACCACAACGCTTGTCTCCCAACGGTGTGCTTCTGTAAGTGGATGGTGCGTGAGTGTGCCCTGCGATGGGTTGGCATCCTGTCCTGGGTTGTTCCCTGCCTTGTGCCCATAGCCTGTGGGCTAGGCTCTGGACCCCCCCCACGACCCTGAATAGGTCAAGCAGTTTAAAAAAAAAAGATGGATGGATGGATGGATCTCCAATGCTGATAACTGATTAACCTCTTTTACTTTTAAGTAGAGTCGCCACCAGTCCCGGATTTTATTGTCTCATTTTGAACCAATATGGTACACGATTCCTGTATTTTTGGACCTTGAGATCAGTTTTCTCCAACCCCCGCCCCCCTCTGCAAATTTTATCATTGGGGACTCGGGGGAGAAGCGTGGTGATGTCTCTTACTTGTGGCAGCCTCACTTCTAAGTGATGAATGAGGCAACAAAATCCCTCATCTTCCCCAGTGGAAAATGAGTGATTGTCCAGTGCAGTAATCTCCATTATTTTAGTAGCTATGTCTTTTAGCTCTAGTGCTTCTAACTTTTAATCTTAATAAAGTTTCAATAAATATTAATGAATATCAACCGATACCAGTATGTTAACTGTGATATCATACATCTCTATGTAAACCAAGTGACCGGAGGCAAGAAAAGGAGCTTTTGCATTGAAACTTTCTCTTTCATTCGCTTTCTGTATCTGTTTTACTTTACCTTGCTGTCCAGGAACTGCAGGGTAAAATCAACCATGGTGAACAGTTTTAGAACTTGTAAAGGTGGCTGCATGACTTTGCAGTGCGAATCCTGAGACAGGTCACAGTCAGGGTGTTTGAGGGCTGGCCAAGTCTAAAACCAGGCTTTGCTGCTCTGAAGCTGTTTGGTGCTTCAGAGCTGCCGGTTTGTGGAGGTGACAGGTGAAATGTCTTTTTTTTTTTTTTTTCCCCTCTTTCTACATTTTTATATGTTGGTGTTCTAACCCCACCACCACTTATTTATAGTTGCAGCACATTTCTGTGAAGCACAAGAATCTCTTAGACTTTCCCTGCACACACTTAATTATCCCTGGAAACAGAGTCAGGGCGCACGGAGAGCAGCCCCCCTGAGCAGAAACCCTGTCTGCTTATTTATATCCCCCTCGAGGCTGATTCCAGTGCTGTTACTTTTACCGGAGCTCGATCCACAGTAAAGAATAAAGGCTGTGCCAATGGCCACAGTGTTCCTGACAAAGTGAAGTATGTAACAGAAGAACAGCTTCATTAAAGCCCAAATCTTATTATAGGGCGCCCGGTTATGTTAGGCTTTCTGCTGTTCAGAGCCATTTTCTGGCATTTTCCTCTTTTGCTCTACTCATCGTCTGTCCTGTAATATAAATGCTTACCTTTTTTCACACTAGTTCTTTTCATTCCACCCTATTTGCAGAGTGTTCTTTGGGGCTCCAGGAAAACCAGCCGCAGTCAGCCCCTAACCACAAACTGCTGCGCGTGATCGGAGAGGGACTCTGCAGCGTGCCGTCTTACACTGGCTATGTGACCCACATGCACCTTTCAGCTTTGTCGCAGGGCTCTGCCGTAAGAGAAACACCGGCCACCCTGCTAAACGCGTGAGCGCACTCGAAATCACAGGCCGCCGACCATGCGGCTGCTGCCGCAGCCCAGACCGGAGAGGACTTTCTGGACTTGTGAGGCAGAAGCAGCCCCTGCTCAGTGCTGAGACATAGATGTGATATGGAGGAAAGAGTGGGCAGCACCCCCTCTGCTTGCCTGGGAGCTGGCGGCTGGGAGGGGGCTGAGAGCCCTCCAGCGGACGAGGACGACTTCCACAAGCTGATGGATGAGCACGGCATCATCGGGCTCAGGGAGCCCAAGGAGGAAGAACCGGTCTGGGAGCCTAAAGATCAGCCCTCCCCTGACAC
Source organism: Isichthys henryi (assembly GCA_026776945.1). Classification (NCBI taxonomy): domain Eukaryota; kingdom Metazoa; phylum Chordata; class Actinopteri; order Osteoglossiformes; family Mormyridae; genus Isichthys; species Isichthys henryi. The sequence goes on along the minus strand of JAODJX010000119.1, from coordinate 6,855,517 downwards.
TCTGGCCCTAGAGGATCTGAGCCACCGTTTGAGGGAGCTGATGGACTCTGAACCTCTGTCTCAGTCCCCCAAAGGGGATAGCCATTTCCTGTCTCTCCGTGAGTCATTCACGCAGGCTTTACCTTTCAGGCAACACCATGCTTTGAGTTTATATCCTCCTAAGGGAGATACTTATCCTGAATTTCTTGAGTAAGAATATCAAGTCTTTTAACTGGATAGCACATGGATCTATAATACTTGTCATTCTGTTTGGATCTGAGCATCTTCTAATAGCTAGCTGTCATTAGATGACATGTAGCGAAACCTGACTGAGAAAATCAACAATTTTAATCTTCTCAAGAGTCAGGTGATTAGAGGAGCATAAACATGTAAGCGAATGTGGTGTTGAATTTGTTTTTGTTATTTTGACTGGGCTTGACTTTCTGCTGTTCGCTTTGTCAGATGACCTGGAAAAAGCAGGGGACAGTGACAGTATGGAAGAGGACACCTTCAGTGAGGAGGAAGAGGACCATGACGGAGCGGTCCAGTGGTGGCAGGCGGAATACCAGCCTGAGCGAGACGGACAGCTGGAGGGGGTGGAGGCGGAGCCTGACAGAGACGTGGGGGTGTGGTCTGACCTGCCACAGCCCAGAGAACAGGAGGAGTCGACAATAAGGAGTAGATCAGAAGAGGGGAAGAACAGCTGGAGGGGGTTATTCCTAGTCCCCGGCCCTTCCGGAGGAGTCAGAGGGGGCAGCGGCACCCCCGACTCGGCAGTCCCACCAGAGCAGTACCCAAAAGCAGATCAGCTAAATCAACGGGCCAAGGGGTCCGAGGCTGACAGCTGGAACTGGTCTGGGCAAGTGCTCCCCTCAAACCCGATGCTCGATTCCGGGAAAGCAAAACCGAAGCAGCTGCCCTGTGAGCTGCCATGCCCTGCAGCTAGACATCCTTCTGAAACAAGCCAGACGGTTCCCCGGCTAAAAGCCTGCCTCAGCCGGTGCTCCGGGGGCAGCGAATGTCACCACACAACAAGAGCCTCCACAGAATCAGTGGGCAAGCCCAACCTGGATGGCAGCAGGTGGGCCTTACCTCTCCTACTCTGCACCTGCTAAAGTATATTAAACGATAAAACCATCAAATGATGGAAGCGCACACACGTAGACAAAATGTATTTCTGTTTCACAGCTCTTTTTCAATTTTTTATATATATATATGTATGTATATATGTGTGTGTGTGTGTGTGTGTGTGTGTGTGTGTATAATTACACATTTCTGCCCCAAGTATGAACGGTGTTATATAAACAAATTCAATATTATAAGATAAAGGTGTACTTGATGGTAGGAGGAAATTGTGCTTCGTACAGCAATGAGAACATAATGCACAGAAGAATATGTGTATATAGTAAGATCCAGTTATAACGGACTTCAAGGGACCTGGAAAAACAGTCCATTATATTCAAAGTCCGTTATATCTAGAGTTGTTGTATTCCCAGAACTACAGGACACCATGTACTCATGACACACCCCAGCAGACACACTTGTGGTAGAGATTATTATATTGTACATGTAGTAATCCAACTTTACCTGACCAGATACATGACTATTAATAAACCCGACTACGTATCTGCGCTGGATATCACCGGCACACCACGCGCCTTGTAGGCAGAGCCTGCATGTCCGTTATAGCGAACAAAACTACAGCTAAAAGTGACCCTGGAGACCAAATTGTTTGTCTGTTTTAAGCAAAATTCCGTTATATGCGAGTCCGCTATATCCGATGCCTTTTCTGCATGTTCTTAAAGGCACACGGCCGGGACCAGCGGACTGTGTCCGTTATAGACGATATTCCGTTATAAGCGAGTCCCCTATAATGGGATTTTACTGTAGTGCAAAACTGACAAAGTGCAAAAACGATACCCATCGTGCAAACAAGTAAATGTGGGGCAAACAAATTTTGAAGGTACACTAATAGAAATGATTTACTATTTGATTTGTTTTCAGTAGTATACAACCTATATGTGTGCTGTCTGACTCATTTGAGGTCATTGTGCCTTTTGGGGTCTCTGCATGCGCCCTTGTGTGTCCTCAATGACAGGAGAGGGCGGCTGAGTCACCCACTGCCAGATTTCTCCAAAATCCAGTCCAAGGTCCGCTTCCCAAAGAGGGCCTACAGGCCACCCAGGAGCAAGGGTTCCGCCCTCTGCAGGACCCCAGGTACCGCCCCCCCCGCCGCACTCAAGTCCCCCGCCGACATCGTGAAGGAGGTTCTGATGAGTAGCTCCGAGGGCCCCCACACTGTCGGGTCCCCATCGCACCCTGGGGCCATCATGCCTCCAGAGTTTGCTTCACCTCAGCAGGCTCACGCTCTCATGCACCAGCTCCAGGTATCCATGCGGGGGCGCCGTTTGTCCTCACTGTTCAGCCTCAGATACATTCTGAATGTCACTGTGAGCCACGGCGCTCCTTGTTGTGTTGTTGTTGTTGTTGTCGTTAATGAAATTTGAAAAACGAGACGACATCGGCCTCGGTGACATTGAGTATACAGCCCGCTTTCACCCTGCAGCAGCTCAAGTTAATTATCTTGCTTGAGGATTCTACAGGAAATCCTCTCCTAGGACTTAGAGGCCGACTAAGGTTACAGACTCTCAGCCTCCGACGTGATGCTGCCCATGGTCCTTCATTATGCTGCGTTACAGCCCCTGACAGCACTCTCTCCCTCCCTCCCTCCCTCCCTCTCTCTCTCTCTCTCTCAAAGGAGGACTACAACAGACTGCTCACCAAGTACGCAGAGGCAGAAAACACTATAGACAGACTGCGTCTGGAGGCCAAGGTTGTGCATCTCTGGGCTTGCATGTATTTTCTAAGCCCCCTGTCATTTCTTCCCTGAAGCCACCATCGCTGAATAGCTTTCTGGTCACAGGGTAGCTCTCAGCAGATTCTTCAGCTTGACCCCTGAGGTGCATGTGTTGCCTCTTCCATAGTCATTTGGCATGGCTTGTCCTGTAAGTCATGTGACCCGTCAATCCTAATTAGAAAAACAGTGTGAAGGTGTTTGCTTCTGTGCCCTGCAGTCCGGTAGACTCTGACCCCGAGGGGGTTTACCGAGGATCCTTTTAAAGGTCATTTAGCAGATGCAGCAGCCAGGTCCTGCTCTGTAATAGGCTCAGATTCTTCCTGGTCAGCCCCACCTCCCACCCCCCTCCGTGATCCCTGCTTTGAGTCCTTCTGTCACTCCTTGTTAATCCTTTGACTTGTCCGGGCTGCCAGGTGAGGCCATTAAGCTCGATAACCAGTGAAGTTGCCACCTGCTTCCAAGTAAAAGCAAGCGAATGTTTTCATCCCTGCATGAAAGCGAATGTTTTTATACGGTAGAGTTTTCTCGCTGGTTTTATTTACTTAACTGTATGATGGCTGCTGCTTCTCCGCTCGTCCCTGCATCTGCTCAGTGCAGAGGTCACACGACGCAGATGCAGTCACACGGGCTCACCACGCTGGAACAGCATCCCTTTCAGCTTTTGCACAAAGGCGTCACTCACGGCCATCCGGGGGCGTGTGTGCTCCGCGTACCGATCGCCGCGTCATAATCATCCGTCTGTTCACGTAGAGGCGAGGTCCGACGTGCGTGTACTTTATCACAAGTCTACCGGCCGGCATTTGTTTTACTTATGAGATCCACATGTGAAAAGTTTAAAACTACAGAAGAAAATGATTCGCTCACTGTAAAGGCTTAGGAGTAGAGACGGTAAAAGCTTTAGGGTTCTGAGTTGAGCACCAGCTTTCTTCTGCATTACTACGGTTCCTCGTGATCTTTTATTGTTTTATTGCTAATGCTTTGAGTAACATGACATGAGATGGTAGGATTCCCTCGGAAGGAGCGAGAAGATAGCATCAGTGTCCTGTTACTCACCTGTTTTTTCATCTAATGAGATGTGGAGCTGGTTTTAAACTCTGTTACGATGTCCGCTGTCCCCAGGTGAACTTGTACTCAGACCCCCTTGAGCCCAGGCATTCTGTACACTTGGCCACCATCAGCATGGGTTCAAAGGCGATAAAGCTGAACTTCCCCCAAGCTCAGAGGGCTGAGCTTGGCCACACCGCAGACCCAACGCACCTCTCAGAGCTCAGATCAGGTATATGCTGCCACCTAGTGTTTGTTGTCTCCTCTAGTTATAGCGTGTTTATTTTCATCTTGTGGTTTTATCACTATTCAATGTTGGCTTTTCTTCCTTAAATTAAGCTTAAAGGTCTGTTAACAGGTTGCGTTTTGACCGCAATAAGCACAGTTTACCATATTAACACCTTTGTTCATGGTGACCTTGCGTATTACTTTGAAAGAAGGCATCTGCCAAACGCATAGACTTTTCTTTTTGAACAATTCGCACCCCTGAGATCAGGCATTGGCTGCGTGGGGCTGTCCTGAAGCTCAGTTCTGCACCCTCTCAGCTGTCCTTGTTCACCTTTATACACAGACGGGACAGATGGTGCCTTTTCCTCCTCCGAGGCCTCTCCCCCGTCCCGAAGCCTGGACCACCCAGCATGGCAGCTTTTGACCGAGGCTCTTACGGGGCAGTGTGACAGCTTCCGGAAGCAGGTGGTTATTTGTGACAGCTCTCGGCTTCAATAAAAGTTGCCAGACATTGCAGATGATTTAATACCCATAGAAAGGCCTCTCTGGATTGTAGAGATCTGTCAGCTGTAATTTGTTCAGCTGGAATATTTTAGCATTGCTGAGGAAAAACAAGAGGTTCCTGGGTAAGGAAAGGCTTTGAACGTTTAGAATTTTTAGAATTAGAATTTGGTGATCGGTGGTCATTGTTGACACACCACAGCACACAGAGTACGACGACGAAATGTGTCCTCTATTTAATCCATATGTGACGTCGTGCCTTAGTGATGCCTTGCTGGTCAGGGATGCAAATCAGCTATCTTTCAATTACAAGTGCGCTTCCCTAACCATTAAGCCACCACTGTCCACAATTTGTTTGGTAGATCTGACCTAGCCAACTCATTCAATCCCACGGCAGGTTGACTGCTTTGAAGACTTTGTGAAGGATGGAAAACTGACGCCCTTTCAGCAGATGGAGGTAAATCCACCTAAACACAGCTGTAATGTGAGTTTCTGAAGAACACAAACCCATCTTGGTGTTTCCCAAATCCAGTAGAACTAGAGGTAGATCATGGTGTTTCCAGTGGACTTGACCACGTAGTTACCAAAGAATGAGTGTTATGAGGCAGGGACTGGATTTCAGGCTGAGGCTACTATGACCACCGTGACGTTTCTCTCTCTCTCTCGTTGATCCAGGGCTTGTCGGACCTGGCCAGGGGGCTCGACGCCCTGGAGAGGGGTTACCTGCAGGCTCGGGACGAGCACCGGGTCCTACAGCAACACAGCAGGGAGCCTCAGGCCTTTGATCCAGGCAGGTGAGTCTGCCTGTACCTCTGAGTTTGCCTTGAGGGTTTTGAGGCTGAGGTTTTCCTTAACTACACGTCAATCCTAAAATAGTGTCTTCTGGCTATGCTGAAATAGGAGATTGGTAGAAGATTCCCAGTATTATACAACCCATGAAACGGTATTTTATCTCTGGTTATTGAAGCTTTGCAGATATGCACAACGGCTGATACATGGTGCTGTTGGGGATGCTTTTAGTGATGCTGATTTTAGTTTATTCTCTCTGTTCCTTTCTCTGTCCTTTTACTTGCCTTTGCAGCCATTTGCTCCTCTTTCTTGCTTATTAAATTTGTGTGGAGCAGAAACGTTTTGTTTTGGTGTCCTGTTCCTCTGCCTCAGGGAGCTAGAGGGGTGGATCTTCCATTTGGGGATGCGTCTGGAGGTGCTGAGGGAAGAGGTGGGGCAGACTGCACCAGACCAGCCTCACCTCAGTTCCACGTGTCCCCCACCTTCAGAACCCGATCCTCTCTCGGTCCCGTACCACAGGAAAAGCCCCCCTCCTCTCCCCAAGGTATGAGCCTTTAGAAACCTGTCTCCACCCCCCTTCCTCCCCACCCCAGTAGGAATGACACTTAAAAGAATTGAGCCGTCGGTGGAATATTCCGCCTGTCATGTTGTACGACTGCTGTGGGGTTTTGCAGTTTGCAGTGAAGCCACTAGGTGGCATCAAAAGCCATTAAATGGTTGACAACAGAATGAAACCATAGATTACCCTTATTTGTTCAGTTTAATATGACCTATTACGTTCCCTTTCTTTCTCAATTCTTCAATTACTAGTAACTAAAAACAATCTCAGAGAGTTTGTAATTCTGCACAGAATGTGTATTAATCCTTGATTTAACTTTAATTATCTCGTTTCCCTGGCCTTTGAGGATGCATAACCCTCCAGTGTAACAAGGGCTCTCCCTTTCTTTCCTTTGTCCCTCAGACCCCCACATTCCCCACGGAGAGCAGAGCCATGAACCCTTTGAGTGAGGAGGTGGGGCCACAGTCTGCTGCCCTCCATCCCAAGCTGTGGATGAAGCACCAGCAAGCAGAGTGTGATTTCAGCAAGCTGTCGGACCAGTGAGTGTCAGCAGCCTGCTCCATCACTACTTGGCTCTCGCAGTCTGATTTGCGGTATTGTGTTATATTTATTTGTTAAACAGATTCTATTGTCCAACATTCAAGTGAAGATCAGAAATCTGGGACAGGCCTTATCCATGGAGTAATTGGGGCTGGGGGCCTCGCCCAAGGGAGGTCCCACTGGTGATATGATTACATCAGCCGGCCATGAGATTTGAGCTCACAACCTCCCAGTCGTGGGTATAGATTCCTATAACTCGCTAGGCTGCACACCACCCAGTGTAATTTTATATGGTCAAAATTTCAACAGACACCAGTATTTTAAGTTCAATGGTCCTTCACTGACTGATATATTATTATGTCACTGTAAGGCAACCCACCTTAATCTTATGATAAAGTAACATAAGTTATTTCTCAAACGAGTAAATTTAAATTGTGTGTTCTACTTCACAAATGAACTTCCGATTCTAAGGTATTTGTGCAGTGTAGTACAATAATTTCCTTTCCCAGTTGACCAATAGCAGCTTATTTATGACTCGTTTGCTTGGCTCTCCCTGGATCTTGGTCACTTTGGGCTGACCGATTTATCAGTTTCAAGTCAAATCGCGATTTGAAACAACAGCATTAGCAATTGTCAAAGACTTACGGCAGGTCTTATCCAGGGTTTAGAAGTGTCGCAAATTCATGCCGTTGTCCTCGCATGCCAGTTATGCTCACCAATCATAATTCAAGGCGAATACAGATATGCCCACACACCGAACACGTGAAACACAAGGAAAATGTTGCATTCATGCTGTGAAATTTCAGCCCCAGCTGCTAAGTTATTAGTGAATTACTCACCTATTTCATGGTCAGAGGTTGTTTACATAAAGTTCCTATAATTACTAGGGGGCCAAGCAGTATTAACTGTAGGATGCATTTTTTCTTACCAGAATTGTGTTTTATTTCTTATTGCTTTTGTTTAACTTCACAGTCACAGCTTTTTTTAATAATTGTTTTATGTTTGGTTGTTCTCTGCGAAATTCAAAAAGTAAATACATGTTAGAAGCAATTCATATCTTTAAGTTCTCATCCGTGCATTACAATATACACCATTTAATATTTTGATGGTATCTCGTGATAATTCTGTGTTATATGTTTTAAATCCATTACACACTGAATATTGAACTGAAGCTTGACTTTTAAAAATCATATCACAAATCAAATCGCAATATCTGTCAGAAAAATCGCAATTTTTTTTGTTACGGAGATTGTAGGGTGTATTGTCTATTTTCCCATTTCATTCAGTGTATGAAAGATGAAGAGAGGTGGATTTTTTGGTGATATCCAGGTCTGATGCTGCTCATCCAATTCTCATATCCTGACAAACTCCCAGTCTTGGTTGGTGAATATGCTAGTTGTCTTTGCTGCAGTAACTAATCTCTCTGTTTCACGTAAAATGGCTAAGTGTGGCGTAGGGATAACGTCACTCCCAGACCACTAAAACTGACTCTCTAACTCATGTTTAATACGAATTTGAGTGGAGTTGGATGGTTTGTCATTGCTCATTTTATAATTTATCAGTCACTTATTTAATAGTCCTTGAATGGTTTCAGTACTAAAAACAGCTAGTGAATAAAAATGAAGTTCAGATTCTGCTTAGTCTTATCCATTAAAGGTTTGTGTTGTGCTATAGTGAGCATATTAATGTTACTACCTACATTTCTGAGTTTGGTGAGATTTATTCAGCGTGTGAGAGAGTGACTGAGATTCAAGTTGGGGATCTATCAGAAACGGGGATGTTGCTTTATGTAGTGAAAAGTCCTTAATGATGGGACATCCAGTGAATTGTACTTGTTTTCTCCTCTTTGTGGAAATTGACCCTACATTGGTTTGTGTTTGTTTTCACGCCATCTGGCAGTGTTCCTTGGCCGCCACAATGCTGACTGACGAACTGTTTTTCTGTTCTCTTTATCCAGTTACCAGCGTTCCAAGGAGCTGCCTGGACTGCTGGACCTATTCCAAGAGTCTGAGGTCAGAGGCAGAGCTGTAATGCACCCTTCGGTTTTGGGGGCCGACACGGCATGCAGAGGAAAAGGCAGGGTGGCAAGCCAGGAGAGCGAACAGAGTATACCCTCAGCGTGAGTGATTTGGGGAAGACGACTGCCATCATCAATCGGTGGAGCTGGATGGTTAATAGTGACTAAGGATGACATTTGCTAATATGACAGTTAGCAGCGGCTAAATCACTAATGTGTTACTGTGGGTCATAGCAGTCAAATGGTGCTGGAGTACAGTTGGCTGTAATCTGTTTTGATTCTTTAGTCAGCTGAAGGAGACTGGGGGGGTACAGTCTGGTTTACCTCCCTCACATACCAGCAGGTGCCTGGAGAACCACTTCCCACGAGCCCTCCCTCTCCCCCACCCCCGGGGTCTGGACCGGCCCGGGGGCGTGGCCACCCGTGGCAACAAGCTACAGAGTGGACACGGAAGAGCACCCCCTCTGGTCAGTGCAAATGGTGAACAAAATTTAATGGCAAGTAATAGTTGAGAATAAACTAAAGTAATAGGACTGGACTGGCAAATATAAGTGGTCGGGTTCCATCTCTATGAGCTGTTGGTATTTTGTGAGGATCGAGGTGCTTTTTCAAAATGTCAGACTAAAATTTGCAGATGTCCTCTGGCACCTGCTTTCACTTCACACTGATTAAATGGAAAAGAGGGAGCAAGGGATTGTGGGATAGGATCAGTTCAGGAGAAAGGGTTGGATAGGTAATATGAGAGAGTGTTGGCTGTTGTGTGCAAATTACACACTGTTAATGGACAGAAAGGAGAAGTTTTTCATAGTAAAATATTTTGCATGATTGCTGTCTGTACCGGTATGATATTTGTAAGGATTAACTTTACCCTCAATTGCCTAAGCTGTCGTCTCCCCTCTGCTGCAGGATGGGATTGTCTCACCAGAGACAGACAGTGGCTTTGTGGGCTCTGAGAGCAGCCGCCTGACCCCCGTAGTGCACAATCCCCCCCAGCGGATGTCGAGAGCGAGGTGTGTTCAAGACCGCCCCGCCTAGTGTTCTCATTTACACTCACGCACAAGCATGCACAGCTTTCTCTTTAAACATCACGTTCTCTGATTCATAGTCGTGTTACATAAAGTGTTTTACTCCTACAATGATCGTCCCTCATTATTGTGACAGTCTGAGCTTTTCATAGGATTTCAGCGTGTGCTGGCATTGAACAGGATGTGTTCAGTGATCTGTTTGTTAATCTGAGATTAAAAACACAGTTGTTCTAACATAACGTAGATTTTTTTATACAATCTTGTTTAATCATTTCTTGATCTACTTTTTGTTTCAGACTTGCATTCACTGAGCACTTTATTAGGTATACCTGCTTATTCATGCAATTATCTAATCAGCCAATTATGTGGCAGCACTGCGATGAATAAAATCATGCAGACGCAGGTCAGAGGTGGATGGGCTACAACAGCAGAGGACCTTGTCAGCTTTCAGTCCTGTCAGCCAAGAACAGAAATCTGAGGTTGCAGCGGGCACAGGCTCCACAACACTTGGCAGTTTAACACTGGTATAACGGATCCTGGTTAGATGAATTTTTGCTGACGCACACAGATGAGTCAGAATTTGGAGTCAACAGCATGAACCCATGAGCCCAAGCTACCTTGTGTCAACGGTCCTGGCCGGTGGTGGTGGTGTAATCATGTGGGTAATGCTGTCTTGTCACACTTTGGACCCATTAATACCAATCGATCATCGCTTGAATGCCACACGCTATTTGAGTATTGTTGTCGAGCATTCCATTGTGGCTGCAATTTACCCATCTCCTAATGGCTGCTTCCAGTATGATAATGCACCGTGACAGTAAGTTCAGTATTCTTCAGTGTCCTTCCCAACCACCGGATCTCAATCCAATAGAACATCTTTGGCATGTAGTAGAATGGAAGATTTGCCGCATGGATGTGCAGAAATTGTCTGCATGGAGAAAAATCTCAAAGGATTGTTTCCAGCACCTTTGGAATCCATGCCACAAAGAACTGATTTTGAGAGTAAAGAGAGCCCTTGCCTGGTATTATAGTGTTCCTAATAAAGTACTCATGTACAGCTATATATTTTACTGGAGAAATTCAGGCTGGGCATCATGATCTAGGCTCCTCCTGGGTCGTGAACCAGTGACCTTAAGTATTTTATTCTCTGTATAATGTGCGGGGGGGGGGGGGGGGGGGGGGGGGGGGGGGGGGGGGGGGGGGGGGGGGGGGGGGGGGGGGGGGGGGGGGG
>JAODJX010000119.1:6825234-6840526 GCA_026776945.1 Isichthys henryi | reverse complement strand
CACACCTGATCCAGGTAATCAGCAGTGTGTAGGGCAGGGATAGCTGGAGAACAAGCAGGGCAGTGGGGCCCGAGGACTGAGTCTGAGAACCACTGCTCTAAGGGTCAGCGGGGAAACAAGGGAGGCGCTGACTTCACCAGCCAGCAGTCACTCATCTATGTTTATTTCCTATCTGAATGACTGCTTCACCTCTCTGGCTTGTACCGTTGATCAGTTAGAATGCATTTGAAGCGTAATGGGCTGGTATCTGTGAGGTTTGATTTACTTTTCAAACAGGCAGATGTCTCAAGAGGACAGCTGCGTTGTTACCAGAGAGGTGTGATTTGACAATGGGCATAGTCTTAAAGGCACTGTAATTGTAAATTCTATCTACCACATAATTACATATACATTGATTTATCATTATTATCAAAGGGAGGGGATGTGCTTGTTTGAAAATCTAAACAAGACTTGCATCATGCATCACTCTGTTCGACATTCGGTAGATGTGATGTTATACAATCTGATCATTTACAATGTTGTAATGTGTAGTTTTTGTGTGTGGACAGCATTTCACATCTGTATGCCGGATTGCATGCTGGTTTCTGGTCGTTACCCTGGGTGCTGGAGTCCAGGCCTGCTAGCCCTGAGTCCTCAAGCTGAGCCGCCCACTCTCTGCACCGTATGTGCTGCACTAGCATTTTGTCTGACTTTTCTGGACGTACTGTGTACTCTCAAAGCCAGGGGCCAGGTTCACGCGTAGGATCTGGAACCTGGGTGTTTTTGGTCATTCCAGTGAATTAGTGCTTAGTGCCCTTATGTGTAAGCCGAGACTGAAGGAGGATGAAATTTAGCAATATCAATTCATAGAAGGGATATTTTAGATAATGATGCAGTTATTAGGGACATTTTCATGTTTGACACCGTAAACAGCTGAATATTTGTAATTTGATTTTATAGCTTTTGTACTAAAAGTTTCCAATAGTGCTTTATAATACAAGAAAGCACTGTCTTTTTGTAATAAAGTTAATAGTAAATTATATTTTCTTGAGGTGTTGGGTGAAATGGGTTGGTATTTTTTCTTTAATTGTGTAGTTGTTTACCTCATACAGTGTGAAAGTGTTCAAAGAGTCCATGCTGTGGAGCAGTTTAACCAGAAACAGAAGGCAAGTTTAGTAAAGGGTGATCCCTGCAGTACAGCTTGGCATCTTGCTGCCAGACCCTCCTTAGCTGTACTCTGGGGGGGACCCAGTTGCTTGGGGCCAAATGTCAAGCATAGTGAGTGTATCCTTAAATGTGTGTGCCATGTTCCCGGTCGTCGGGCTGTACGTCTGTCCTAGTGACTTTGTAGGGCCCTGCAGGCTGCCTCTGTGCCATGCTGTGTCCCAGAGGTGGCTGTCAGGGGCCTATTTGCTCCAAGAGAAGGGACCACTGTATACCCTGTGTGCATTTTGACATGTGAGACATTGGAATTACGATGGAAGTCAGAACTGAACTGTGTGACATTTTCACTGGGGCCTTTTTATCATTATTAGCAAGGGTCAGGCCAGAAAGTATGGAAACGTACATACCAAAAATACCAACATTCTTTTGACAGGTATAAAGGATACGATAGACAACAGTCAGTCTCACCACCCCTCACCTGCCTTATTCCAAAAATATTTTTTCAAAGGTCTGTTCCAAGAGCTGTTATTGAGACCTTCCATTTTCTATTGGTGAAGACAGAGCAGCCAACATACTAATAATATCACGGGCAGACAAGTTTTCAATGTCTTCGAGGTGTGAGATGTTAGTAGGAAGATACCAAAACAAAACGGCGTCTTCATGTCTTCGTAAGAAAGTACAGAGGCAGCTTTAATGGAAGCCAAATTTATTAGACAGCTTTAGTACGTAGGTACATATAGAGTACTTCTATTTGTGCTTCAACACTCGCAAACATATAATTCCAATAAGTTAAACAGGTTTGAGACAGACCTAATTTATTCATATCTTTCTCTCTGATAAATAACTTTGATATAAATCAATCAAGTAGACATCATGAATGCTATACAACGGCAACAAAGGAAAACTGTTAAACAAGCCTGTGCATCACAGAAAGAACGCATAGTGCAATATACAGCCTGTTCGTCCAAGAAAGGGGGACAAAGGAAAGAAACCGAGAGAAGTTTTCATTTGTTTTTTCTTTTTTTTTTCTTGCAAAGTCTCTCAACAGTGGACGATTTTACGTTGCACCAGAAGAAAAAGTAACAAAGAGACTATTAAAATATAGAGAGATTTTTTTTTTTTCCCCCAAGACCACTACAACTACAGCTAAAACGTCACAAAACACAGTGGCTTCACATTGGCATCTTCAAAGGAAATATTTTGCTACTTCACAGTCAGAAATATCACTGGGAACAGTGGGACGCTGAAACATCAACATATGGCATATACACGACACGGTACTCAGTGCATGGGCAGATAAATGTCATTAATAATCAACGGCGTGACAGGTTTGGACAGGATACAATACTGAGATACGACCGGCCCTTTGAAAAGTTTTGCAAGCAGTGGCCTTTCGACACTACAACGTTTGAGTCTTCGGAGAACAGGTTGGAGGATAAATGCGTCCAGTCACAGAGCGAGAGGAGGGATGGCGCTTGCGATGCTCAGCCTTAGCTGGCTGTGATATTTACAGCAGCGCTCAGCTTGTGCAAACTCTGTCGTCAGTCCTCATTGGTCCCTTTTTTTTTTTTCCTCCTGTCTCAGGATGGGCATGACACAATGCGTTCTGGGAGCTGGTATTCGTTTCTCGTAAGGTGTCTTCCGGGGATTCAGCCACGTCTTCTCTGGTCTACGACCCTTAAAGACATTACGGTCCACTAGGACCCACGCCCCCAGTGGCCTGAGGCAAGCCATGCACTGTTGTCCAACAGCAAAAGTTTGTCACTCTCACGCAAAACCGCGATCGGCAAGTCCCTCCTCTGTCCACCACTGATAGAAGAATGCACACCATTATAAGAAAACCAAGGGAACGTAAAATCTACAATTTACACATTCTAACAGGTTTCATAGCATACAGTGTTTAAATTTGGTACTTTATGTTTTAAATGGCCTTATTGATACTTAAACCTTATTTTTGCATCCATTTTAAAACATAATACTTGCAATGATTTCTTTGTGTCAACATGTTATATATTTATATATATAATTTTTTTTATCAATGCTTTCATTTTTTTTTTTTCCTCAAGCAAGATGCATACACATTTAATATAGGAGTGCCTGGCATCCTGGAAGGAATGGGAGGGGCACTAAGAAGGCATGGAGGGGTGAGGGTGGGGGTGACACTACTGCTCCTCATCTGGTTTATTCATAGCTTTGAGGGCGTCGAGGACTGCAGTTGGAGTGAAGATATGAGTCGATCCTGCGGGGGGGGGGCATCGATGAAACAGAGAGACATGTGTGTTAGGGCAGCCCTATCAAACTGCCTTACAGAAAATGTGTTTTCAGCCATTTTTACCATATGGGTAATGAAGTGAAGGGAAAAAAACATATATATAAAACGATGAAGGGGGAATATTGAGCTCGAACAAAAACTTATTTGTTCTAAGACTAGAGGAACGGTCTGTGAGAAGTAACTGACCAATGAGTTTCATAGCCGATTTATGGATTCAGTGAACTGAAATTAAGTCGACTTGAGATCAGGTCGTCCAAGAAGCTGCAGAATTCAGCTGCATGCAAACGCTCGTCCAGAGTGCAGAGAGAGGGCACAGCGCGACAGCCCGTTCACAAAGACGTGAACCAGTCAACTCTGTCGCACCGACGGGCTGCCGCCACACCGGCCAATGATGTCACAGTGCTCTAAGTGACATCACGGCATCTCTGGATATTCACAGTGACATCACAGTTCAGCGAGAGCTCAGCCATGATGCGCGAATGGGCATGTGACCCGGGGTAACTGCACGGTCCATGCAAACACAGCAGCACAAATGAAAATGAGGGTCAGCTGGACAAAAGGCTGTTCTCCTTCCTACCGTTCCCTGGTTTAGAAGAACGCAAAATCAAACCAAAAATCTCAACAACACAAGCATAAGGGAGAAGGGGATGGAGTTTACTTGATTTCTCAGCAGCTGAAGACACATTTCTTACACAAGACATTACGCGGCGGGGCAGGGAGTCAGATTAAACCAAACATTTGGCCCACTGACTCATTGAGGACATAAGAAAGCAACCGTTTGATCTACCCATGACAGCATGAAAGTCAGAAAGTCAGAAGATTACAGACGGCAAGCGGGCCAAAGTTTTGGTGTTGTCCTAGTAACATTTATCATCATTAGTACTGTGTTGTCTACGTAGCAAAGCTGTGTGTTTCCCCTGCTGTAACTTACCAAGGTGCTGTGTTTTTTTTTGGATACAGTCTTTACCAGATCCACCAAAGCATCGCAGTGGTCTATGGAAGGTAGAAACCTGACCCCGGATCCCCAGACCCCATGGGCCGATCCAGCGAAACGCACAGCTTTGCTGACCGTGTGCCAACAACAAAACGGCGGTTTTCCCACTAGGGGCAACTCGCCAGACTGCGAGTGTGCCTGGAAGATGATGACTGGGAGTAATGGCTGCAGAGCAGAGGGAGTGTTGGATGTAGCAGTATGGATGTGGGTGACATACTACGCATGGTGATCTTTTTACTGGAAATGGGGTTCAGTGAGATATTGCTTTAGCAGCCCTGGGGTGCCACTAGCATGCTGCTCTGTTGTGCATATGTCACCTGGCAAATCGCTTATTGAAATGAGGAAGTATCACCACCAGAAAAAGCCCCACCAGCTACATCTTATCTCTGCCATGGGGATGAGCTGTGAGCTTCATGTCTACCCTGAATACATGCTGGGTCCTTGACTGCTAGAGGCACTGGATGCCCTGCAAGGTTCATTATACTTATAAGCCACTGCATAGAGGCTACTCTGGTCTTCAGTTTATGTGTTTATGTATGTATTTACTATTTGCTAAAGCATATCAAGCGAACATCACTTCATATTCCGTCTATATGTCTGCAGAGAATCACTGGAGTCTCAGATAAGGACTGTCTCACTGCTTTCCTAAGTGACTAGAGAGGCACTGTCCTCTTTGCTGGAGTCCTGGCTGCGCAGGATTCTCAGCAGACGGTCCCTGGGTGATATACGAATGTGATGTCTGGTATACAGGGAGTGAGCAGTCGGGGTGGGTAGGGAAGGCAGTCGACGCATAACGACGACTCACGTTGACATTGAGGATTAACGAAATTGCTGCTCATTTAAAATGCATCAATGTGGTATTGTTTACAAAAAAAAAAAGTTAAATCAAAGGAATCTCTAGGGTGGATTAAATCTGGATTGGCACCTCATCAGGTGGGAATTGCTATGAGGTAGAGTGTGAATGGTGAAGAGGGATTTAATCCACCCAGCAGAGACGATGGTGGTATAACAGGGATGGGATCAGAACCTCCCCACCGACCCAGCCGGGCCGCACCAGCCACAGGCCTGTGTGTCCCGGTCACATCTGTGGGGACCGGGGTTCCTGTCACCGTGTTCTAGGTTGGACACTGTTACTAGCACTTTGTATCGTGCAGTTCACACACAGGCCTGCAGGAGGTGCACTGGCCTGGCCCTCTTTGTGGCAGAGGGGTTGGGGGGCCAGTAGTCCCTTATCCCAGAAGAGTAGAGTTATCAGTGGAGTGTTGCAGAGGAAAACGGAAAGAAAGAATGCCCTTGTGCTGTGGGGTGGGAGGGCATCAGAAAGGGCTTCTTTGCGCGGCTGCCTTTACTTTTTCAAGAGTGTTTTCTCTCCCACTCCCTCTCTCTCTCCCCCTCTGTCTTTCTCTCAGTTGTCTGAGGGTTCTGGGTCCTGAAAGGACACCCTAGTGGACTCTCGGAAGTCGGGGTGCTGCAGGTCCATTAGAAATTTGGTGGGGGTGAGCGTGTGGGTGGAACCTGCGGAGGAACAGAGGCGGCTTCACGCTCACTTTTCATGGCATTCCACAACGTTCACCCCCCCCACTCCTGCTCCCCACCTTCCATTTTACCCGAATCCCCCAGGAACAGCTGGGGGTGGGAAGGAGACAGCCACTGGGGCATCTCCAGGGAGACGAACACTGCAAACCCCACCCTCTGACCCACGTCCCCAGATGTGGCCTCCTCTTCCTCTTACCTACGCCCTCCAAGCTGAGCTCCACAGAAAGCTTACCCGCCGTGCCACACGTCTCCAAGGAGACATCCGGTCCAGTAAAAACATTCGGCTGATTCTGTTTACTGGGATTTTCTAACAATAGTGCCTCTTACTATGGGTGATAAAATAACTGCTCTCAGGTGGCAGTTTATTTAAAGCCCCCGAAAGCTCTAAGCCTCCAGTAAATTCCTGCATCTGTGATTTCTGGGCTGCCACATGCGCCATTTGTGTCGGGAACCCTGAAGTGTAGAAGTAGGATTCACAGATCTACCTCCTTTCTGTTGTGAGACCTGAAGGGGCTGTATGGCTATACATGTGTGTATGGGAACCATATCCAATTTTTAGAAAATCTCCAAGCTATTTGTGTTCTTTTTTTGTTTTTACATAATCGGTGTGGCTCCTATTAAGTTAGCAGGCAAGAATAAGGCTTTAAACACAGGAGAGCCCAGTGACTGCTGAACAGAACAGGGCTTAGTTTCAATGTTTAAGGGCTGCTCATCTGTGGGGGGAGGGGGAGACCTCAACATTATAAGATTTACTGCCTGGATGGACCTGGGCTTGAATCTGGGGCTCTAGCGGAGCCTGCAACACAAGTGAACAGACACAGGAAGAGACACACACACATATATACACACATACACACACGCGCGCACACACACACACACGTGAGACGGACTTACGAAAAGATGCAAAGGCGTGGCTGCAAGTCAAGAACAACAGTTTAAAAGAAACAGAAAAGCAACAGATTCAGGACACGGCAAAGACGAGACAGGCTGCCCCCCTCAGGCAGAAAGCAGAGCTGCAGGCCGTCCTACATGAAGATCAGCAAGGCAATGGGAACACTGGTGCTGGGCTACTGGAATTAGCATATGGCATCATAATGTCACAAAATAATACTTCATGAAGAGAGCAGGAAGGGAAACCATGGTGCTCTTATACCTAAGGAGGGTCTATAGGAAACTGAATGATGGCAATATTTTATAACCAATGAAAATTTTGCTGGAAAGGTAAAAGTGATTTCACAGTGAGAAGTGGTTGCTTCCCTGAAATGATGCTATAATATCTGTGATAGCTGGTTGGAAGATGCATATTAGTATATAGTACATAGCCCTGTCTCTGCAAACGTGTTGGAAATTCTGTTGAAGTTTTACTGCTGAGAAGATACTCTACTGTGAAAAAAAGAATATTAATTTCACTCATGTAGAGGACGATAACAATGAAAAATGAAACATGGAACAAGGTTTATAGACTAACAACTGACGGACGTGTATAGAACCGAAAAAGTCTAATTTCAGCCCCAGCTGAGCAAGATCAATCCTGCACCTTCCAGATGAGTTAATTCTGAGCATCTCGGTTTCCCAGGGGAATCTGAGCGCACGAACTAAAAAGAGCTGGATGCTGAATGCCTGCAACAGCTACCTGCTCGCTCAGGACAAAGGCCTTACAGTCCCTGCAGTGTTAACCTGTCATCACGAATGGAGTCGCGGCAATGGACACAGGAATGGCCGGTCTGTGGGGAATGGCGAACTGTCACAGTTCCTGCCCGGTTTCTCAGCATGGTCTGCTGCTTCCAGATATTTACTGAGGCAGAAGAATATCACTGCCACTACAAATGTGAATCTCATCAAGGGCTGACTGTCATTTTCAGCGATTCCTTCGAGCTGGGCATGTCTAACCCTGGTCTACGATGACCTGCATCGTTTTGGGAGCTTTCTGTCATTAGCACCTGAACTGCCATGTGAGGTGATGTACTATCCAATAAATTATCACAGATCACTTACGAGCTGGGCCTACACAGTCTAAGGGATCAGGACCAAGCAGCCCTGTCTTCGGGTAGATATAAGCTTTCGGTTTGCCTCCTATCGGACAATCATGTTATCCTGCCACTTACTGGAAATCCTACTCTATTCAAATTTGATTCTGCTGGCTCATTGGTTGACTCTCTTCTTCCTGCGGGACTCAGTAACACCCCAAGTAAACAGACTCACCGATGATGGCCTCCCACTTGCCATTGGCCTGCGTGACCTCATAGGCGCAGCGCATCTCGCTGAAGGACACCCCGCCGATGATGAAGACGATGACGCGGGGGCCGGTGCGGTACTCGCCGGGGGTCTTGTTCTTATGCCAGTGGCCATACCGGGCACTGCAGGAGGTCAGAGGTTCACCAGAGATTGTTTGTCTTCTGCAGTGTTGACCTTTTCTGGTGACATGTCAGGAGAAACGTCTACACTGTCTCGCAGGAGATAGCTTAATTGATGTACTGATTTTCCAGAATGTCTTCAAAAAACTCTTAAACTCTCAAATGCATGTGACAGTCTACATATAGTCTATATATATTCTGTAGTCTATATATATTCTATAGACACTGTAGACTACCTGATTGAGTCTGCAGCTGCACAACACATCAGCCCATTTAGTCAGCATTCCCCTCTATCACCCCAGAAGCGGACGGCTTCTGATAGCATACGAGGAGAGCTGGCCGCCTCAGAAGGTCTGCTCAGTGTTTTATTAGTCACAGAGGACTCGCTAGAACCTCCTGGGGTTGCTACATCTCCTATTTTTAGGTCGATACACACACACACACACACACACACGAAGTTACTGCCCCTGACTCACCTCTTCCCAGCCCCCACCCATCTGAGTTTATTGATCTATAGCATCCCCCCAGCTTTCACCCACCCCCAAACGGTCCATAATGACTATTGATTCTGGAACTCATTATAGGAGGACATTCCTCAC
Source organism: Isichthys henryi (assembly GCA_026776945.1). NCBI lineage: Eukaryota > Metazoa > Chordata > Actinopteri > Osteoglossiformes > Mormyridae > Isichthys > Isichthys henryi. The sequence goes on along the minus strand of JAODJX010000119.1, from coordinate 6,831,628 downwards.
CTGGATACGGACTGGAAAAAGCAAAAGAAGCCACATTTACTCAGGGGGGAAGAGACCGCAAAGAGCACGGGAAATAAATGAGGCTTCTGCGACACCCCCAATGGTTTCATTGAGGCTTGATTTGTTTCTGTTTAGATATTCTACACATTTGTGACAGTAGCAGCACTTGAAGGCTTTAGGCTTCCTATAGGTCTTCATAGCCATATTGTAATATGTGTAGATTCCTTATATATTCTGTATAATTACTTTGCAGGCTAGATGGTACAATATTCTGCAGATGATATATTCTATAGATACTGTAGACTGCATAGTTTGTGCATATTTGTACACAAAGTGTAGACTGATGACTTGATTCTAGTGAAGTAATTTCCTGTTTATATTATGTAAAAGTACTTGCTGTTCATTTATTCTTGCGTATGTATTTATATATGTGTGTGTGTGTGTGTGTGTGTGTGTGTGTGTGTGTAGGTGTGAGCACATGAGCGCCCCCACCCACCTGACTGCAGTGGTGCTGAAGGAGGCAGAGGAGCGGGTGGAGATGTAGGGGTAATGCTTGGTGTCCAGCTTGTCGTCAATCACATCCTGAAGCAGAACCAGACAGACCCATCAGACAGACAGCTGAGGCACCAGGGTGACCAATAGAGAGGTGGGGGAGGGTCGTGACTGACCTCCATGATGTCCTTGATCAGAGGAGTCCAGCGAGACAGCTGGTAGGTCTGCTCGCTCACCCGCTCCTTGCGATCCATCTTCTTGCCCCTGCGTAGGGTTGACTGGGGCGTCAAAGAGGATCAGGGTAAGATCAGGCATCACAGAAGAATAGGACAAGATCAGAGAGAAGGTGAGATTCCCAAAGAACAGGAAGAACAGCAGCATTTTGTGGGTTGGTGTCAACAGCACTGCCACTTAGAAACTGTGGGAGGTAACGTGTGCTCACGTCTGTGATGATGGGCACTCCGAGGTGGGCCATGTTGGTGATGATCTCGCTGTCCTCTGGGGGGATCTGGGCATGTTGAATCAGCTTGTTCAGATTCTCCTCTGTGATCCCTGGGAGAAGGTTGGTGAGCAGAAACGGAGGAGAGATGAGGAACACCTGAATATGGTCCCTCAGATCAGCGTTCCCCCGAGCAAAAACTGTGCTGAGGAACACTGCCATAGGGGATGTAAGCATGTTGGGGGGGGCTCACCGTTCTTGAGGAAGATGTAGAGCAGGATGATGCGGATCTTGTCGTAGGTGCTGACGTTGCCATCCAGCAGAATGGGCACAATGGCTCTCATGGGGTCCTTGATCTTCTCACCCTCGGCATCGGTGCCCATGGCTAAATCCTAGAACACCCAATAGGAGGGGAATGAATTGGAGGAGGGGTATGAGGGGATCTCAGATCTGTATCCTGAATCACATGACACTGTCTCTCATCCCCTTCCGCCTCTACTTCCTGATATCCCTGGAGAGCGGCTGACTCGCCTGCTCCACCCGGCACAGCTTGTCCACTGTGCCCTGGTAGTGCTTCATGCAGTCCTCAGCCAGCTGGAGGTGGGTGGAGTACTGTGGGGGGACACAAGGGGGTTAGCAATGGTCATGACCTTGACTGAACAACACACTGGTTAACAGCTACAAACACACCACAGTAGTGATTTTCAATTATCTCATTCCTTGCAAAAGGAAAAAAAACGTCAGATTTCACACATTCTGTAATCTCATATCTACTCTAAACTTCAATTCAGGTTTTCCACATTTATGCAGTGCATTTCCTTTGCTAATGATATATTAAGTGATTAGAGACGAGCAATCCTTTGTAATTGCTCGTTAACAGAAACTCAATTTTGATACAGGGACGGAATTTCCGGCAAATCCAGCCACGGACAGCCATCTTGAGTTTGGTCAGCATTCGCTCCCAAGAGCCGACGTACGCGAAGGCTGCACAACAGCAGAAAAGAAATGAACTGAGATACTGTGATAATTTAGCGGTTTGTCGGCTGTTCCAGATCGTGCTGCGTCATCAGACCCTGCCGCACGTGACCATCATAAATCATGCCTGTTTCTTCGAAAATGAATAGTCAGGAGAAGAAGTGATATTTTTACCAGCCTGCGATATTTCCACATTAAGGTGTCTTCTTTATATCCAGCCGCCACTATTCAGAACGGAATGGGTCCTGTTAGGCTTCGGGTTTTAAGTCAATGTGGCGCCCTTCCCTCACCTTGCTCAGCTCCTTCTGGTACTGAGGCATTTTCTTCAGCATCTGGGACAGGTCCCTCATGGTGGTCTGCAGAGCACAGGGAATACAGTGATTTGGGAGGACTGCAACTCCCCAACACAGCTGGAAAGTCAGCAGGGAGGGTAAAGTACCTCCAGTTCACCTGATGCCCTGATTTGGACCAGGCGCTGACTCACAAGCATAATTCTATAGCTCACGGCTCCTCCCGAGATGGAGGGTGGAGTGCGTGGATGTGTGGACTGTGTGTACGCAGAGTGTGTACATGTGCGACAGGAGCTGTACCTTCTCGCCCGTGTTCATCCTTTTGCTGGCAGAGAAGTCCTTCAGGGACCGAGTGACCTCTCTATTGGACAGTGATGGGACAGAGAGAGAGCGAGAAAGTGTTTGTGAGGGAGAGAGCGACTGCGAGATTAGGAAGACCTTTTATTATCTAAATTCAATTACATTTTTCAGAAGCTGAGAGCAGACCGTCGTGTGACTAGTTTATTCATTTACTTATCTACCATCAGCTGATTAATCCAAGTAAATCTTCTGGCTGATCTATCGATATATCGATTGAATGGTTCAGTCCAGACAGTCAGCATTTTCTCTCGTTTATCCACAACAGGACTGTGCTGGAAAATAACCCCCATGTGACCCTCACGTTTTACAGTAAGACATCTGACATTCTGATGTTTGAAAACCTGCCAGCGTTCAGCCTCTCTGACACCATCGATTGCAATTTAAACCCGCTGGCTGTCAGATGGTGTTGAGCAATTTCTCACACAGCTGTTTGGTCTTTTTTAATTTTCCATCCACGTGGCTGGCAGTAGGTGGCGTTACAGATGAGGAGTTGGATGAAAGGTAACTGTGGTTGGAGAGAGGTGATTGCTACACTATGTGTTTGTGATTTAACACGGATGGCGGCACGGTCGCGGACTCACTGGGACACCTCGGCGATGTGCTTGTGCCGCAGTGACACCCACAGGTCATCGTCCTCGTGTAGCAGTACCTCTTTCTCACGGGAATCGCCCATGCCACTCGTCTCGTACCTGCAGGGACACGGCGGGGGCTGAGTGACCCCGAGAGGCACCAAGGAGACCGAGGGAGCACAGCCTGCCAACTTTGGCCCTAGGCTTTCCGGTTCCCATTAAATGGCTTCAGTACTGAGTCAGAAGTCCTAATCGGTTCAATCCATCCATCCAGTGTTCTTCCAAAACTGCTTATCTCATGCTGGGTTGTGGGGAGCCTCAAACTAGGATGCATAGGGGCACAAGACACCGAAGAAGGGTCCCTCACAGGACACACAAAATAAGGGTAATTTAGAGACTTACCTATTTGCATATTGTTTTTTAATTGTAAAAGAAATGGAGCAAAGGGCAGGAGTTAAACTTATAACCCTTGATTTCTGAGGATACGGTTTTGAGAACCAGCCTTGCTATTTTATTAAGTACTTTAATTGAGATCCTAACGACTGTAGAAGGACTGTTAAGGACAGAGGTGGGTAATTCAGATCCAGAGAATAAATGTCTAAACCAACTGGTTGGTTGAAACGAAACCTTGATCTAGACTTTTACTCCATGAACATGAACTACCCACCTCTGGTTAAGCTCACAGCTAAACACAGGCAGTGATTCTGAATTCAGGCCTGGTGAGGTGGTTCCGACAGCATTAGGTTACTTGTAGACGTCGTTCTCGATGGGCAGCAGGTCGTAGCTCATGGCCTGGAAGGTCAGCTCGTGCAGGACGGGGGACACCGGGTCGAAGGCTCGGTCTAGGATGATGAGCTGGGACCGGGCCTTGTCTGGGCCCTGTGGATAGAGGGGGGATTAATAGTGCAGTGGGAGCCGTGTTTACGTGATCCCTGTTCGCTGTCCTTCACGCTCTGTAACCTCGTTTTATAGCACGTTATTGATTTTAATTATTTTAACAGTCAGTAATACTATTAACGACCTCACCCCCTCTGCTGCATCACTCTCTGCTTCCATTGTGTGTTAATCGTCTTACTCTGTCAATATCTTCAACATCCATCTTTCTCCCTGCGCCTCTTTTTTCTAACACAAAAAACCACCCTCATTCTCCGTGGCCCGTCCTGCACCTCACCTCTCCCATGGTGGGGTCATCAGCCTTGTATGCGTCCAGTTTGTCCTGGACCAGCTGGGCTAGAGTGGCGTTGTCCTTGTACTCGCTGGGAAGGGACAGACGGAAAGTCTGCCTTATTGTCAGGAGAAACACGGAGCTTTTGCTTTTCAGGTACTTTTGTTTTCCTTGGGAAATCGGGGTTAACCAGTCCCCGGTGCAATTGTGGGTTAAGGGTCTTGGGATTCAAACCGGTGTCCTTCCGATCACAGGCACAGCATGCTATCCCACAGAGCCTCACTGCCATGCGGCTGCAGTGTCATGGGCAGTGTATACACATGTTCCCCTATGGCCTCACCCCCGGTATCGCACGGCAGGGTACTCCTTCAGAGTGGCGCACAGGGTGGCCAGCTGCTCAGCCAGCCTCTCCATTACCGGGTTCTTCAGCTGGGTCTTGTGGGGGCTGTAGAAGCTCTGGAAGGCGTCGGGGTTGTCCAGGGAGTACACCTGAAAGGGTGAGGCACACGGGCCAGTTGCAGTGCCACCTTCACATTGCAGTGCTTATGATGCGTGACACCCCCCCCACCACCACCAGGCCTCGCACGTACACCTGATATTTTAGCACTGAGGGAAAACTTATATGGAGGTTCCAGCAACATATAACAAAATAGAGGCCCAGATGTAAACAGCAAGGCAGCCAATCAGTGGCTACACTGGATGACACTGCGGTGGCTACTGGCGTAGATCTTAACGTGTTTCTTTAAGCTTATTTGCTACTTAGGTGTGTGCCCTTGCACTATTACAGGCACACAGCGCAGTTTAACATATTTTGTAATGAATAATGACAGCCCTGTCTTCCTTCCTGTCATTGTCTCCCAAACGTTCCTCTCCTTCCCGAGATAATTCGCCCTCTGCCTCTTACTTCCATTCTCTTCCGACAGGACGCAGCGTTGCTGACCCCCTCCCTGGCCCATCTGTCCAAAATCACATGATGCCCTTCTGCTGCACAGAAGGACCCCTCCCATCATCACCCGGTCCATTTGCTCCATTCCCATTGGCTGCCGGGGAGAATGCTGGCCAATGGCTTGCATTTAAGGGCCAGGGAACAATCTGTCAGAGCCAGCCTTTCCCCGGGAGCAATTCTGTGACTTGTATATTAATTATTCAGGACAGGAGGAGGGCACCTCTTTCCCCAGGTAAAAAAAAAAAAAAAAAAAAAAAAGGTTCATAAAACCTTTACGAATAAACAAACTGCTGTTACTGACTACCTTGTTTCAGGACAAAATCACTGGTGTTTTTAGAGCTTGATCCTCTCACTGTCTCCCTCCTGTATGTCTTTCCGTACAGGCATTCACAGGAGAGCCCACTGGGCATGTGCACCACTGACATCCTTGTTGGATTATGTCATATGTAGGTGAGCAGACGGCGAGAATTTCGGCTCTTCTAAGTCTGACCAGGTCCTGCTCACTGTCACACCTCCGAAACAAATTAGTCATTTTCTGCTTTTCGCCCCCCTCTCTGCACAGCTCTTTTGACGATGCGAGTGTTACTGCTGGTGTATCTTGCGGAGACAGCGTCCTTAGCCAGTGACCTTGGTCCGCAACGTCATGAAGCAGGACAGCTGTACGGCCATACAAAGACAGTAACTGCGTATTTTTTCAAAATTTAATGACCAAATCAGGTCTCCTAGGATCTGTTTTATCTTATTTTATCTTATCTTAGTTCAGCTCTACTGCGCTTTGAAGAAAACTCTATCATTTACCTACCAGCTATACATACAGGCAGACAAAGAAAAGTAAAAAACACTTTGAAGCCCTTTTTCCTCAGTTTAGTTGTCAGCATTGTTACTGGTTTGCCTTTGTAGGTCTCTTCCTTGAGGGTCCCAAAAGCGTCCTCACAGACAGCCTGAATAGTCTCCTGCTTGGGGCTGATCTGTCTAGCCTGGTCTCTCAAGGTCGACACTGGATCATCTGCCCTTCCTCCGTTCCCCATTCTCACTCTCCTTCTTCTCCACACAATGCCTTGAAGGAGCTTCTCATCTCACATCTCCTGTTCTCCAGCTCTTGCTTCCTGAGGAAGTTCCTCTGTGGTGTCACAGAAGTTGGGCGCAGGCCTGGGGGGG
>JAODJX010000119.1:6776332-6788940 GCA_026776945.1 Isichthys henryi | reverse complement strand
CCATCCTGGGTTGTTCCCTGCCTCGTGCCCATTGCTTCCAGGATAGGCTCTGGACCCCCCGCGACCCAGTAGGATAATCGGTTTGGAAAATGGATGGATGGATTCTCACCTGTGTGGTTCAGCTGGCGGCTTCCCAAGCAGTGTTTTCCAAAAGGTGCATAGAAGGATGTCCACAACACAGCCGTTCACCTAACAAAGGACCAGCATGAGCTTCAGTCATCCATCCCAAAGATCCACCCTCTCTCAGCCCGGACTGGAGGCCCATCAGACCTCTCATTTGTTGCAAAGCTGGTTCTTTGTGGGGGATGATTTATATGTGGGCAAGGCTGGAGAGTTCAGCGTTACGAGGAGCTTGGTGCAGCTGAAGCTGTGGGGTCTTAACGGCCGTGTCAGACCCTCGGGTCACCTGGAAAGCTGGAGATAACTGGCCATGTGGGAGAACACCCCTTTCCCGCAATGCATGCTGGGACAAAAGTGTTGTAGAAGTAAAAGTATCGGGTGAGGGCACCCCCTCCGGAACACAGATTGGTCTTCCCCGTCCAGTGCACACAGCCAAGGGGCTCCTACAATCAGATAAGAGCCCTAGGAGCCGAAATAGCCAAAATTATCGGCACTGCACAAGTCTCCTGTTAAAGTTGCTCATGGAGGTTTTTAGGTTGTAAAAATGAGCAGTGAGACCTGGCAGCAGATAGCAATGTGACTGTAGGACATACAAAGCGATCATGTCTCGCATAGCCACAGTCCGGCCCGCTGAAAGCATGGTAAGCTGTTCTATGTGCTTGCTGAATCCCACAAACTGCCGCTCCTAACTACGCATGCTGCCCTGTTCCTGATCTTCTCACATCAGTGTGTGCTTAGATGCCGTTTTCCATGGCAGATTTTCTTCTGGTCCGGTGTCATCCTTCTGCCGAATCCGTGTTGTTGTTTTTTTTTCCCTTTTAAGCATTTCATGCATCAGTTACTTCCCATATATGTCTTGAAATAAATCCAGAAATGTCTGATAGTACGTGTCTTCAGCTAGAAACAGACGTCGCCAGAAATAGCTACAGTGTGTGCGGCCTTCAGTGTGTCAGCGCTGCCCACCAGACGGCATTGCAGTGCCGGAAACAGGGATTCGCACAGAAATAGATCCTATTTTTTTTCCCCAAGGTTCAGTTCACAGTACAGTGTGCAGTGAAGTATTTCACTTTTGAACCCCAAACTCCAGGCCGATTGGCACTTCTACTGTGCTCTCATGCAGCTCACAGATGGAATTTGCTGGACTTATTTTTGTGACCTTTTCCTTTCAGCCACAGAACGTTGTGTTTTTGCTCTTTTGCCCCATTACCAATCATGATTCTCCCCCCCCCACACACACACACACACACACACACACACACACCACCTGCGTGCACCTCTCCAGCCCATTTCCTGTCTTTGTCATGCTCCAAGCTGCCCCACCCCATCGCCTAAGTAACTGGCCGGAATGCGGAATGCGTGCGGGTGTACACTCTGGTGAGTGGAGTGGGGGGGGGGGGGGCGCTGCTTTTCCCTGACTTCCCCTAGTCATTTTTCCCCATTGCTGTCACCGCAGTCCTTCTGTGACTCACTGGGTCAGGGAAGAGGCCCACTCGCTATAGCAGTGGGCTCCACGCTGGCTAGGCCGTCCATCAATTCTGCTGTCGTCCATTTAGTACCAGGTGCATTTAGCCATCGCCTCAGTATAACTGTCTAGCATTCTGCTGGGTCTTTCCATGTCCTCTTCAAACATGAGCCAAATCTCCCATGTGCACCATAATCCTGTGGAACACCTATGAATTAATCATCACATTAAATTATTCATAAATCAGCATGAGTATACAATTGGTGTATGATGAGTGCTTGTTAGCTTGATTCTACTGACATTACAAGCAAATTCAATAGTTTTCGATGTCTTTCCGTTTAGTTTTGGGGTCCCCAGTTCTCTCCTTAAGTTTTGCTGCCATTGTATTAATGTAAGCTGGGTGGTTACTGGTAGAACCCTCATCTGATTGAGGGTTACTGTTGTGGATGTTGGAACCTCCAAGGGAAGGATTGGGGAAACTGCCGTTTCATCATGTTATCTGGGCTCGTGCAGTCTAGCCTGTTGGCCACTAAATTTGTAGCACACGTTACCGCTTTCTGTCCAGGGAGGCCTCGGTGGTGCAATCGGTGTCGACTTTTCATCACAGTGAAAGTATCTGCAGCTATAAAGGGCCACCAAAGATGGCCTTGATAGAACGTTGGTGCCACAGGCAAGACGACGGTAGTGTGGAAGAAGTGTTTTTGGACTATTTTTGAAAAAATAATTCTGCATTTAATTGGACTGTTGAAAGGAAGAGCTTTGTGGTCTGACCCACTAATCCAGATATGGACAAATCTCGAGAGGAGGATCCATCAACATCTGGTTGAATTTTCTAGCTTTTAGAAAACACAGCATTCTGACCACCCACAGGCTGAGTGACATCTCCATCAGGAAAATATCCCGCCATGCCTATGACAGTAAATCAGCTTGTTTTGATCATTAGATTTTATGAGGGAATATTTCTTTTGATAGCTTTGTTTGTACAGCAGGTCTTTCTAACTTTATTTTTAATCTACTGCCTCCTGCAGGTCTGTTAGACGAGTGCAAGGTCCAGACGCCGGCCTTCACGGACTCTGTGAGGCTGTATCGACAGGCGCAGGGGCAGTACGGCACCTGGGACATGATGTGTGGTGTGCCCCCGCAGGTGAGTTTAAAAAGAAAAAAATTGCCCAAAGTCCAGATGTGGAGTTGCTCTCCACAGCCAGTCATAAGAACACAAGTTCTGGTACAACTATTTCCAGACTTTTTTTTTTTTTTTTTTTTGGGAGGGGGTTTTGCAGTCAGAATTGTTGCCTTTTTTGGGCAGAAACACACTTTCTGTCTGCGTGCCGTGCCAGCCCAAGCACAGTAAGGAACCACCGTAAATACCACTGAGATTGGTCACAGTCGCTGGAAGAACGGCAGCATCTAACTTGGGGTAGGATGGAGTGGGGGGGGGGGGTTGGTGTGGGGGACGCCTGCCAAGAAAATTAGTATCATTAAAAGGAGGCAAATTTATCCCTTCTGTGTAGCTAGTCTGGACTGGAGTCCGCTGGGATTTTAACTACCATATTGGGAGGTGAATCAAATCAGCAGTCACCCTGTTCCCCTCCCCATATGAAAATGGTCTCCCCCCATAGCTGGCTGAGTGGCAGTGATGTCGGGACAGGGAGGGCGTGTGCCCTTAAGCGATGGTGTGTTGTGATGAGACTGTCACAGTGGCATCTTGTGTGTATGTGTGTGTGTGTGTGTGTGTACACGTGTACACACACACATTTATATATAGTGTGTGTGTAAATGGCCTCTGAAGCATGTCCAATGAGTGGTACCAATAAAAACAAACAATGCCCCTATTACTGCCAAGAGCAATGGAAAATCTTTCTAATTTAAGTGATGGAGGGTGGGACGGCGTGTTTGAGGGTGGAAGCCGCTCGCAGACCGGAGCGGGTCACATGACCCACGGGGGTTTTGCCGTGTGGGAGTGGTCAGATCAGCAGCAATGGGCTGTTCACTTTGCTTTCCTTCAGCTAAATGGGGTTTGCTGCGATATCTGCCGTCCGTTGCTAGGTGGAGCACCACGACTGCTCACCAGAACGTTGCCAGTTCAAAACCCCAGAAGAGTTCAGTACTTAACCTCAGTTGGTCCTGGAAATATTCTGCTATACATGTAAACATTTGCAGCTCAGGCTGCTGAATATCCTTGAAAGTGTGTGTGTGTGTGTGTGTGTGTGTGTCCATGCATTCGCTCATTGAGGAGCATTGTATATGCATTTCACATTTCACTGTAGAGGAGTCAATTAAACGTATAGACGGTGGGTCAGCTTGATGGTGGGGGGGGGGGTTCTGTTTTTTCCTAATTAATGAACAACCCTGCCGTTCTGGGTAAGCTAAGACACTGTTGGCAATCGCTTAAGGTAGTTCTGCAGCCCCACGCCTAGGTGACAAATTCGATGTGGCTGTTGAGAGAACAAAACGCCATAAATCTAATCGTGTTGCTCATCAGCATCCATCAAGTTGTCATCAAATAATCCCAGTGCAGAGCTACCAAACGCTCCCTCCTCGTTTGTGCGGCTGTTCGCAGGAATACAGCCTTTTTCAGTGTGTTTCTCTGTGGTCAGGAGCCCCTGTGACTATGTCCTGGCCTTGGACATCCTGTCATGATAGACGAGCACAGAACACACTGGTTCTGTACTCGTCTATCTCCAGCTCCCCCCTTTGGGCCGAGGGCTGCCTTTCGAGAACAAACTGCAGGGAGTTTAGGGTGGTTCTTCAGTTCCTTTGGAGTCACTGTGGACGAATGACCTGGAAGATGAGGATCTGGTCTGTGAGGACCCTCCCTTGTCACTGGATTAAATGCCCAAATAAGGATGTATAGGGTTGTCCCCTTGAGCAGGCCGGGAATAAGCTATCTCTGTGATGGATCATTGCTCCTCAGTGTGACCCTACAGCCCCCCAGGACACTGACTGACACACTGAGGACGAGTAGAGGCTTCCTGGCTAATTTTTCACACCAGTCACTGACCCACTGATCCAGCAAATGGAACCGCTGTTCCCTACAGCCTCCTTCAGCCAGAGACACCATCAGGCCATGTGTGGCCACACCCAGGCCATGTGTGGCCACGCCCAGGCCTTGCCGCTGATGTCAGAGATGCAGCAGAAAGACTGCGCATTCCTTTGAAGGGCCCCAACTCAGATGTGTCCATGGTCCTTTGGAGGATGCCCCCCCCCCCACAACAACCAACTGCCCCATGTGCTTTTCGGCTTCAGACCTTTGGCAGTATCCTGCTCCATGTCACATGGTGTGCAGGTTTGTTTTGACGGTGCCTGCCGTGTGAGGGGCCTTGCATATCTGTGGTGCACGCTCTTTAAAACTGACCGACCGTGTTCTATGTTCAGGATGAATAGCTCATTGAGTGGGGTGGGGGCCGACACCAAGGAGTGGTTACCCAGCCCTCCCTCCCCCCCCTCCCTCAGTGAACCCTCCACCACGCTGAAATGAAATGGCCCTCTGTATGAAAAGGAGGGGTCCCACATTAATGTTATTCTAGCCGGGGAGTGGACACCACGCCACTGTTTTCCTTTGGTGCTCCGGACAACGTCAGCACACACCTGGTGTCCATCTGCAGGACACTGGCGTCACATGGTCATGCTGGACAGTGGCGACATCTCAGATAGCAGGGCCCTGGGGATTCTGGGAAAAAATGACATTCCAGTGGACAGAAGTTTTTGTGTTGTGGTGCCGTTTGTAATTAAAGATCTAATATTGGCTGAAAGTAACAGCCCATCCCTACGAGGCATTTACTCTGAGGACTTGGGCTGCCTGTAAAAACAAGCAGACGATCAGCTCCGAGCTGTCAGCTTATAACATGCTCGTCTCCGCAGATCCTGGCCAACCTGGTGATGGAGAGCCTGGTGCCTGAGCTCCAGAACCTGATCGAGCCACGACTGAAAGGCAAACCCCAACAGAGGCAGAGGAACTGGATTCTGGTGAGTTCTGGGAGCATGTCGTAGGCCTGAGAGAAAGTAAACCGTATCGCCTCCTCTGCGTTAAATACCGCTAATGCGCGGCGAGCCATGCCATTCTGGAATGGATTCTTATAGAACGTTAAGTAGCATTTAAATATGTGGCCTTGAATTTGACTTCTCGTCGAAATGCTACATGAGCTACGTGAAAGCAAAGTTAGCATAACAGTAAACAAAACTGATGTCTTCACCCGCAGATCCTGGATGCCGTGTACCAGCAGGTGCTAAGTCAAACCCGCAGCCAGTATGAGGCTCTGGTGCAGGTGAACGAGTCGGGCCGGCCTGCCCTGGAGGCCTCGTTACGCACCGACATGGACCAGATCATCACCTCCAAAGAGCATGTGGCCGGCAAGATTCGGGGTAAGCCCCTTGCCCCCGCACGTCAATGTGGACCTTTTAAAAATGTATAATATGCCATTTTTATATTTCTCTTCCCTAAACTCCTCCCCCATGTGTGGTTTGTTTTAATTTGCAGCAGTAAAATACCAGTTTGAACTTCGTACCCATCCCTTGTCAAAGTGATCCATTTGCTTTTTTTTTTTTTTGTTGTGCATTTTCCAAAATCGAACAAATGTGGATCATCCGCATTCCTCTATCTGCCTTAAAGGCAAATTTCTGAACGAATAAACACCAAGCAATTCTGCCTTCACACCCTCAAACCTGTTTCAGGGAAGTAAGGGGGTGGCATGGTGAAGGGAAGGGTGAATTCTTAATGTGGGCCACTCTGTGTCTGACGTATGACGACCTTTGCGTGGGTGTAGCCCGGTGACGTTAACCTGCTATAATCAGCAGGCATGGCCAGCCTTCTACCGCTGCTCAACTGTGCGTGTGTGTGCGTGCGTGCGTGTGTGTACGTGTGTGTACATGCACATGCAGCCCTGGTCCTGCCCAAGGCAGATGAACTCCTGAGAAGCAATGTTGAGCCCTACATCGGATCCATCCTGGAGGCCCTGATGGACCCCACCAGCCGTGGCTTCGCAGAGGTCCGCGACGTCTTCTTCCGCGAGACGGTGGACATGAGCCGCAACATGGCGAATGATGACAGCAGAGAGAAGCTGGCGGAGGTGAGAGACGTGTTCCTGGGCTCGATGTCCCGAGAGTCTCCCCCTGCTTCGGGTTTGTGGGGTCTGGGCGGGGCCTGGGCGTCACTCTGTGATGTCATATTGTCATTTCTGGATTCATGGGTGTGAAAGCTTTGTGTGTACAAGAACCATGATGAAAATGATTTAAGAGTTGAGGGCGGTCCCAGTTGTTAGCCTTCTCTTTTAATTGTAATGTTTCTTGGCCTGAATTACTGTAGGTGTTGCCAAAGCTTAGAAGTTTAGAAGCAAGGTCTAAAATAAGAAAATGTTGCACAAGAAACTGGAAAAATCAGTATGGATTTTTTTTTTTTTTTACAATCTTTATGAGCAGGACAGCGTCTGTGCGGTTTCTTTACATGGGTCGCTTTTTCAGAATAGATATGGGGTGATGAATATGTCTGGCACTGGGCTGCATCTATGTTGTCCTTGGAAACGCAGCGTCCGGTGTTCTGTGTGGTCCTAGTGTGCAGATCCAAGAGTGATTTTTATATGCATGTGGTCAGTATGTTGGGACCACAGAAGATCTCAGGGCTCCACGTTGCAGGTGCTGATCACTCCCACACTCCTCTCTCTCCCTCTCTCCTCGTCCATGGCGGCACGCCCGGCTCCCACAGCACATGGAGAAGGTGTCCTTGCTGGCTTATCACCCTGTGAAGATGCAGAGTTGCTATGAGAAGGTAGAGCAGCTGCAGCTGGAGGGCCTGCAGCAGCGCTTCGACGTCTGCAGCCCGTCCATCTTCATCCAGCGAGCGCAGATCCTCATGCGGGAGGTGAGCAGCCAGTGGGGGGCGCTGCAGGCCAAGCCTATCTCAAGGGTCACCCTTCATCCAGTAGCAACAGGGGAACCTGGTTGTTGTACAAATATTGATTGTGAAGAAATTAAATTGAAACTGAAACTGAGGTGGACCAAAGTTCCTTCCATCTGTAGTCATGGGATCAGTATAGTAAGCTAATCTATTTTTTTCAAGTATTTCCTTAGTAGATGTTTAAAAAATAAAATGTACTTGGATGCGGCTTACAGTTAGAGGCATAACAATTGAGATTAATTCACTTAAAAATGGAACATCAATCCATAAGACTGTGAACTTGCCTACTTTGGGTCATGTCCATCCCCTGAAGTGCACCACCTGCTGGAGTAAATGAGTCTGCAAGACACCAAGGTGGGTGGGGGGGGGGTGTATTCCCTCAGCCTTCGAGGATTGAAACGGGAATGTTAAACACCAGTAGGGAATCCCTTGGTCTGTGTGGATCGGAATGGGATCTTCTGACAAGCACCCGTAGGGAATCCCTCTTACTTTGTGGATCGGAATGAGATCTGATAAGCACCCATAGGGAATACCTCAGTCCTTCTGAAGTAGGATGGGATGACCTCCAGGGATACACATTCTTTTGTCTTTTCAAAGCAGCAGTTATTCAAGTAGCAAATATTTGCATCTAGCCAAACAATAAGAGGAATTTCCTTTAGGCAGGGGTGAGTGACAGGGGTGCCGCATGCCTCGCGCAATGAACAGAAAAGCGCTGGTACGTGCATTGTCGAAATCTGCACCTTTCCCCTCTGCAAGGTGTTTTTGAGTGCCATCTGGTGTTACAGTAGGGTTTGGTCTGAAGGACATTTTGATCAGTATTGTTGACATGACCACTTGACCTTGAGTTTAAGGGTAGTTGATTGGGAGACCAGGGTCAGTTCCTGAGTCAAAGGTACAACCTCTAGACTTCACCTGAGACCATGGCTACGTGTGTGGTCATTTGTCTCCAAACCACAGTTGGGGGGCATTGTTTGGCTGGGGGGGGGGTGCTGTGTGTGCCTGTAATCAGAAGATCATTGGTTGAAATCACAGAAGTAACAGTGATTTCACTGTTGGAATTTTGAGTAAGACCCTCCAATTGCTTCAGGGACTGCTCCGTCTAACTCTGCTTTTAGTCATACATCAGTTTGGATAAAAGTCTCTGCTCAATGCAGAAATGGTAAATCTCTCAGGCTAGAATTTTTAGTTAGTTGACAGTGCCCACTTGTGGCAGATTTTATTACCAGCAATAATGCTTAAGACTCGCTACGTTAGCGATGCCTTTTGTTGTAGTTTGTCTGCATTGTCATTGCTGTTAAATTCAATCAGGTGAAACTACTGTTTTTTGGGTCCACAGCAAATGGACAGTGCGGTCTTCACCTTCGAGCAGCTCCTCAACCAGAGTCTGGATGGACCGGAGGGAGACGATCTGTCTAAGATCATTAACCGCTGCCAGGAAAGAGTCATAAAGGTGATGGCAGAGGCAAACCCCCCCGACACAGAGGGCTTGGGGAGTTTAAGTGGATGGGGGTAGGAATGTTTGTGGGGTAATGCAGGTGAACTGTGGGATTCATGCAGTCCCATCATGTTTGCCGAGGACCTTTCATTCAATGGTCAACCAATTCGTCCAAGGCCTAAACAATTATGTAAATGGCTCTCTCCCTCTTTGTCCCCCAGAAATATGACTATGACAGCAGCACTGTACGGAAGCGGTTCTTCAAGGAGGCTCTGCTGCAGATAATCATCCCCTACATGCTGAAACAGCTGAGTCCTTCCTGCTCCGAGGTGCGGCACCACCCATCTTTCACCTCATTCTTACTGCCCGCCCTGCCTTAGACACATGGCTGGAATATGGCAAGGTTTATAATTGTTTGAACTAGTTTGAACAGTTTGTTCAGTCCCTGGAGGCTTTCATGACCATTGGAGACCCCTTCCCTTCCCCCAGGAGCTGCCTCAATTCCAGGAACTGATCTTTGAGGATTTCTCTCACTTCATCCTGGTGGAGAACATCTTTGAGGAGGTGGTGCTGCAGTCTGTCATGAAAGACATCATAACAGGTAAGGCTGAAACAAAGGCATGTGGAACCATCCAGTTGTTGGCATAGAATTAAAAAATTGTGGGTCAGAATGAACTCAAGTCGCCATACCCTCTATGCAGCGGTCCATGAGGCAGCAGTCCAGAGGCGGCACAACCTCTTCCGAGACAGCATGATCCTGACCAACAGCGACCCCAACCTTCAACTGCTTGGGGAGAACCCATCTATTGACTGGGGAGCCCAGAGAGGGAGTGGAGGCGCAGAGGCCGCTGAGCTGTTCAAGAGACGGCGCCAAGTGGTATCCATGGTAAAGCTGAATGAGAGGGATCCCAGCTTACAGGTACCTGGTCAAGATTGGATTCCAGAAGAGGAGGATGGGGATGAGGCCAATCAGAGTCCTGCCTCTAGTCTGGGCCTTGCTTCTAGTCCGGGCCTTGCCTCCAGTCCTGGTCCTGACTCCAATCTGGGCCTTGCCTCTAGTCCGGGCCTTGCAACCAATCTGGGTCTTGCATCCAGTCCTGGCCCTGACTCAAATCTGGGCCTTGCCTCTAGTCCTGGCCCTGCCTCTAGTCTGAGCCTTGGCTCCAGTCCTGGCCCTGACTCCAATCTGGGTCTTGCCTCTAGTCCGAGCCTTGCCACCAATCTGGGCCTTGCCTCCAGTTCTGGCCCTGACTCCAATCTGGGCCTTGCCTCTAGTCCTGGCCCTGCCTCTAGTCCAGACCTTGCCTCCACTCTGATCTCTGCCTCCAGTCTAAGTCCTGCCTTCAGCTCGGCCCCCGTCTCCATCCCAGTCCCTGCTTCCACTGCAGAATCTGGCATTAACCTGGACCCTGCCACTAGTCCAGATCCCACTGCGATATTGGACCCTGGATCTAGCCTGGATCCCACCTCTAGCCCAGACCCCAATACCCAAATGTCTCCAGACAGTGTGCATGAGATTCGTCATCTCATTAACCCCTTCGTGGAGGTGCTTGTGCCCACTTCCGAGCTAGATGGGTCACTGCTGCCCAATGGGATCATTCCAAGTGGAGATGGTGAGGACAGTGTGACCAAGCTGTGCACCACAGAGCAGAGCCCCCTACAGGAAGCTAAAGGTTTGCTTCCTGGAGGAAGTGGAAAAATAAATGAGGATGAGAGCAAGAATTTCACAAAGGCTGATGTACAACTGGAAACCCCCATGACTGGCACGGCGTTAGTACAGCCCACTGTGAATCACCAAAATGACAGTGGCTTTCAGTCCCCAGCCAGTGAGGTGCTGAACGACAAAGACCGTCAGCCAATCTCTGAAGTTTTGAAAGCGGAAGAGTCCACTGTTTGTCCAGAGATGGTGAAGGTGATGTTTGAGAGTAGTGATGTGACTCCCCCCATGGAGTCAGTGGCCTGATCCTCTTGGCAACTTCTGAGTTTTTTTTTTTTTTTTTCTTTCCCTTAATCGCATGACTCCCTCCCTCCCTATGTAGTTGCCTTTTTTTATGAAACAAGGTTGAGCTTGTGGAGCTCAGACTCTGGAGTCAGTCTACGCTGCAGTTTTTCTCCCATGATAATGCCATCTTTTACTCCCTGTATTGTTTTAAAGTTTTTTTGTTTATGGATTCTGGGAATAACCTATTTATAGTTAACTGTCATAGTACACCCATTAACATCGGGGAATATATGATTCTCCGAATTGCTGTTGACCTCTGCTCAGCCACTAGGTGGGAGATTTCGCAATGCTGCAGAAGTAACACTAGGGGACAGCATGCTTGCGCACTCATAGCCTTGTCCTCCGGAAATTTGTGAATGGTATTTCACGATGGTCCACCAGGTTATTTCGGTTTGGGTGGACGGACCGTGCCAGATCACGAAGGAATGGTGGAGGTAGCCTGTTTTTGTCACGTCATCAAGGTGAAAGGTCTGTTGTGATGTTAGCACGAGGTGTTCTCCAGTGGTGAACGGGTCATTTCGATGCATGTTTTTCTCTCACATTCAACTAAAACCCCATCGAAATGATGCACAAACATAACACCATAAATAGTGCAACTAAAGATTCTGTTTCATTCCCAAATGGGTAACTTTTCACTCGGTGTGACGGGCAGGCTGGCTTAGTGGCAGTGACCTGTGCCACTGGTTAACCATTTAATCGTTTTGGTGCCACTTCGTAGTTACACAATGCATGTGATAATGAATGAATCGGCGGCTAGCGAAGGACTTTTGGGGGAATGCTGAGAGATTAGCATGTAGCAGCGCAACATACCATCGGTCCCACTGATACTATTCATTTGCTCGGTTTTAAGTGACTAACATGCCCTGCTGCTTTGGCTACGGAGCGTAGCCACAGTCTGCATTTCGCTTCCTCATCGTAAAGGAGCGGGTTTCTCAAAAATACTCCTGACCTGAGTTTACTTGGCATTCCAAATGGCTTGGGTCAACTGGTCCACTGCTAACGGATCCACTAAAACCAATTAGACGACGCACTTGCTAAGAGACGACTGTTTGTTGATCGTATACATTATCAATATACATAGATGTTTTTTTTGTTTGTTTTAACTCCAGAGAGGTTTTTGTTTACTTCGTATTTTACTGTGAGGGTACAGTAGAGGCATTTCTGAGCAGACGGGCTGCTGGGAAGTGCTTCTGTATTCTCTGTTACTCTTTTATTTATTAAAGATGAAGTGCCTTCTTCACAGCTTCTGCCTAACTCCCAGACTTCTTTCACCTTTGTGCCTGATTTATAGGAGTGCTATAATAGTGCTTTATTAAAACTAATACTAAATCAGATTTTGGAGTTAATTTTGTCTTTTTGGGGGGGGCAGAGTATTTGAGAGGAACTTTGAACTATTCTATTATCAATAAAACATGTTCTATACTGTCTGTGACTTATTGATTAATTGTAATTTGAATGTAATTTTTATTAAATTGTTGGTATTCATTTTGCTGAGGATAATGACACATACATCTGCTACCTTCTGAAAAACAACTGCAGTTAAAAGCCAACAGTGATGCAGCTCAATGATTCAAGCAAGTATGTTGTTAGTGGCTAAAGGGGAACAGTGTGCTGGGGGTGGGGGGGGTTAATATTTATGAGTCGCTTACTTTAATGAAACCAGGGCAGAGTGTTATAATTGTTTAGAAAAACTTGAATT
>JAODJX010000119.1:6749436-6776322 GCA_026776945.1 Isichthys henryi | reverse complement strand
CCCCCCCCCCCCCCCCCCCCGCCCCCCCCCCCCCCCCCCCCCCACCCCCCCCCCCCGCCCCCCCGCCCCCCCCCCCGCGCGGGGGGGGCGGGCCTCCTCTTTCTGAGTCGCTGACTTGCATGACACCAGGGCCGAGTCTTATAATTCTTGAGACAAACTGGAATTTGACCTTGTGTAATGTGGGCAAACAATATTTGATTGTCCTTCCCCTTCAAAGCGTGTGTTTCTGACCGCAAACCTGGCAATGCCAGAAAAAAAAAATGTCAAATATTTATTGGATGTCAAATATAACCAGACAATCTGCAGGGTGTAATCTTAGCAGTTTTGTAACATGCTTTGCTGGATGGGTAACAATGTTGAAAAGTTTCTAACAATGGAAGGTATGCGTAGAGCAGGACACCTTTTTAAGGCTGTGGAAGGACAGCAGGCAGAGAACTCCGTCAGCTGAACAGCATCTTAACCACATTTACAAATGGCTGGAAGTGACTAGCAGAACCACATTGGTCATTGGGTCAGAAGCAGCCCCCCCCCCCACACACACACACTTTGTAGGCTGGTGCAAGATCTTTAAAGTCTAATAAAATCACTTCCAAATGCATTTTTAGAGATTGATACTAAAATGTTATAATTAGTTCACATAAAACACACCCCTAGTCCAATTATTAAAAGCTAATTGGCATAAATTGATTAAACAACCACCTGATAACTAGCAGCAAACACAGAATTTTCAACATTTAGGGGTGAAGGAGCCACTGAGGGAGGTTCCCGTCAAGGCTGCCCACGTTTCTGAGTTTCACACCAACTTGCAATTCGCTCTACTGCACGGTATGGTTAACAGTCTGTTTACCTGAAATGATTGTACGCAGTGGGAGGATTTAGCATTCTCAAAGGCACAGAAGTGGAGACTGCTGATTAAAGTTGACTCTCATGCACACACACTATGTCAGTGTTGCACCCTCTGACCTTGGCTATATTACGCCTCTGAGCTACAGCCAAAGACCTGACATGTAACGTGACGAACGCCTACAGACGTCCCTACCAATCACAAACTTTCACTGTAAAAAAATATGTCGTGGCTGACCAATCGCCTGCCGTGCACCATCTTCCATTGTTGGTTTCTGACCTGGTTTGATCTTTTGAACATTTAAATGTAAACCCGACATTACAGAATAAGGAAAGCAAGCTTCACTCAAAACCACCATTTGCCCATCGCTGTAATGTCCGACAGGAGACCGCACTCGCAGGAAACTGGCCACAGGAAGTTGGAGGGTTATTTCGCCACACATGAATTTGCCCTGTGGCATTTGTTAAAAGTGCAGGTCAGTTGATCGCCAGCGGGCAGCTGCTCTGGCGACCAGAATAAAAACACCACCTTCTCCAGCCTCTCGAAAGGTTTAGTGCGAAAAATCCCCGCAGTATCCTACTCCTTTATGAACATCGGGAAAACATTGGGAACGCCACGAAGTAGCCGATAACCGAGCCGGCGATGACGCCCAAGAAGATCCACACGTTGTAGGACATGACGCACAGCATCAGCATGTAGCCCAGAGTGACGTGGACGACATGGATGGCAGCCTGCAGGCTGTGCCGTAGCCATCTGCAGAGGAAGACCCATTAAGCAGACTGCAGGGATTGTGTAAATATATACAGGGCCAGCAGGGGGAGTAGTGGCTAAAGAATGAACAGTGTGCTAATACATATGAATGTGGTGCTTAGTCCAAATTGCTTCTTGAATATCTGTTTTTATTAAGGTGCTAAAGATCATTACTGCACGTCATTTAATAGGAAAAATGTGATAAACACCAGTTGTGATCATGCATTAACTGAAACGACCACACGGGGCACCCTACCACATACTTCTTGGCAGGCTTCTGCTGCACTGTGCTGCCCAGAGAGGATTCAGACGGGCTGCTTGCCAGGGCATCGCTGCTGCCCAGGGCCTCCGGGGGGTGCCGCAGTGGTGGAGTGGGAACTGCCTGCTCCCCCAGCCAGACCTTCAGCACTTTGAGCAGCTCGTAGAACACGGTCAGCAGGAGAACCACGAAGACGGACAGGACCATGCCTGCCGGTAAGACACAGGGGGAGCATGCTCTCAACTGTACAGTGCTGCAACTTCATCCACTTCATACAAAATGCATCCTCACTGCTCTAAGGGCACTTACTATGTATGAGTCATTCCATTTTAATTCAACAAATTTCCAAAAAGATTTTGCTGCACCACTTTTGATTTGATTAAACTTGGCATGTGCATTACACATACCATCAAGAGCACAGGAATATGTTTGTATTTTTTTATTTCCCTTTAAGATATAAAACAACAAAGCCCATTAGTTGAATTAAAATGGAATGACCGGTATGATGAAAATTGATTCTTGCTTCATTTGAGTGTAAATAGAATAGCTTATCTGTGATGGGCTGGCCCCCCATCCTTGGTTGTTCCCTGCCTCGTGCCCATTGCTTCCGGGATAGGCTCCGGACCCCCCGCGACCCAGTAGGATAAGCGGTTTGGAAAATGGATGGACAGATAGAATAGCTTATTATCTGTGGGGGGTGGTTTGAAGGTCTGTGCCAGTGTCCGGAGGGTTGCTGGTTTAAATCACATGGTGAGCAGCGTGAGCAAGGCCCCTAACCCAAAAAGTGCTCCAGGGGCGTCATATAAATGGCTGACTCTGTGATCTGACCCCAAACTTTAGCCTCACTTGTGTGTGTCTCATAGGAGAGCATGATGAGACATGAAACCATTAAATTTCATTGTACTTGCTACCTGTATAATATCAATTTAATTCTATTACCATTATCTATGGAACTGACAGCCAAGACTGGACTTAAATCTGAAGATCTATTATTTTTTGGTCTAGTTACTCCAGTCTTTAAGTGTACTGCGTGCTGATATGTGTGTGACAACTTATGAACAATGTCCGATCGTTTCAGTCCACCAAGAAACATGCGGGTCTGCGTGTTAACTTACCAGCAGGTCCACGTACGTCCCAGAACTTGAAGAGAAGTGTGACACTACTTCCGTCCACAAAATGCATCTGTAAGGGGGTGCGGGGTGGGTGGAGAAGGAGAGAAAAAGAAAACACCGAAGTCACGTTTGAATATGGTGGTAATGATGTGGTGTGTGTGTGTGTGTGTGGGCGGGGGGAGGTGTCCAGTACTTTCTGTACTGGAACATGAATAAGTACAAAACTACAGCCTTTCTGTTCATTTCTATTATACACGATTGGACCTGTCCTACTTTCCTACTTGGCTTCGCTGATCCCCAACCCTTCAGGCCACGCCTCATACCCCAACCCCCCTCCCCGAACCCCCCTCCCCGTCTCAGGCCACGCCATCTCCCAGTCACCTGCATACACCGACCCGGACTCATAGTCACAAGACGCCCTGTTCCCGAACCAGTCAATCTCGTTTCCTTGCGGTTGACAGCGTTCTGTTGTGTTTATTTGATCAGATTGTCCCTAAAGCTTAAATAAAACCGTACTCGGCGTTTTCGATTTCAGCTGAGGCGTAAATCACACGCAGCGAAAAACAAAAGCCCATAGCTCCAGTCAAGCGTGAAGAAAACGGGCAATTATCAGTGCTGGACTGCAGCGCCGCTCCTCCAAACAACTACGATACACCATGACGATATGCTCCGATGCGCCCGGCACCTTCTGATAAAAAAGACCGGAGATCAGCCTTTATAAGTCAGTTTGATGTAATCGCCTGCCGTGATTAGACATTAATTTCAGAAATATCTATACGCAAGATAAAGTATTAAAGAATGTTTGAATTTCGGTTCAGCTGTATTACAGGAAACATGCTACCCGACAAATCCGATATTTCCCTATAAACTTAGAGACTCATCACTAAATAATCCTTCCATAGTGGGCAGCATGTTGGATCTGGGGTAAGTTTCCCGAAGCCTTCGTCATTCCTAAGTTCTGTCTTTTTAACATAAGACGTTAAAAAGGCTTCGGGAAACTCCAGCCCAGGTCCGGTTCCGAGCGAAATATCAAACAAGCAGGTCATTTCCTTGTACGCTTCATTCTAAAACCCATTGGTTTCACTGGACGATAAGTCACTTCTATGATTCCCAACTAACGACTGTTTAACTTTGGTTATTTTGTAGAAATCCTATTGAATATGTTAAAATCACTCTTGGATAGACCTAAATAAAATATCTTAAACAGTAGCCTTGCACAGCAGTCTAGGATTAATCTCAGCGCCATTCTCGCATTAAGTTCAATTTTTTCCCAAGAGATGCAGGAAGTACAATGTTAACTACCATGTTCCAGTCATGTGAGAATGACTATTTACTTAAGGTGCTACGTTTATTTACATACAAAATGTACATATAGTATCTAGCTGTCGAGTAGTGCGAACGTTTTGTCAGACATGCGTTTTACTTGGGACAAGTTACACTCCATCCATTTCCAAACATTGGGTGCATGTCAAGGTATCGGTGCCAATTTTTTTTTCTCTGAATTTCTCTATTCAGTTTATGTAATTGTCTTCTCTGCAGTTCTTCTGTTAAATATTCAGTTATACCTTTCGTGATTTCGACTCCAATTTCAGATTATGATCAGTAAGATAAATGTAAAAAGCATTAAAATAATTCTAAAGTGTCATGATTATTGTATTAATGCGGTGTTCGTCGTTACAACCTTAGATTTTCCCAAATGCCGAAAAAGGAAACGTTAAGATTTCATAGCTACGTACACCTTTGCACCCTGACGATACAGGGACACTATATGCTGTTTTCTATACGATCGCGGATTAAGGATATTGCGCATTGCTGTCATTTTTTGCAAATTATTTACACAGCATGAAAAAGTACACTAAGCAAAAAAATGATGTGTATACATGCATATTGACATGATCCAAACAAAACTGTTCCAAAGTTGTAATGAGAGAACATATAATTTGACGCTGAATGAAAATTAATAACAAACCGAAAGATGACTTACAGACATGTTCATGTTTCACGCTATGTTCAGATAAACTCTTCAGTGCAATGTTCGGCGTTTCGATGTACCCCAGACCCAACGGTGCCTCTACTATCAGCACACACGGGACAGCCGTAATCAGCCGCTGTCTACTCGGACAGCGGACAAATCCCTTCGCAGCACGGTTAACGTTTCAGAACGACGCTCCCAGATACAGGACCGAAAAC
Organism: Isichthys henryi; assembly: GCA_026776945.1. Classification (NCBI taxonomy): domain Eukaryota; kingdom Metazoa; phylum Chordata; class Actinopteri; order Osteoglossiformes; family Mormyridae; genus Isichthys; species Isichthys henryi. The sequence goes on along the minus strand of JAODJX010000119.1, from coordinate 6,771,167 downwards.
CGTTATCACATGACGCCGTGGCTTGTCGTACAGCCTTATGGGAAACGTAGTTTTAGCATACACTTGACAACATTATTTCAGTGTTTTGCATAATCATGTTCATGGAAGAATTTATTTCAAAGAATGAATATCAGTTTTTAAATTGCAGTAATGGTTTACACATTTCAAAAATACGCTGCGTTCATTCATTCATTTATTTCACTTTCTGATTTTAAACAATGCTGGAAACCTTTTAATTTATCACTCTGAATGTTTTTGCCATAACCCTATTGTTTTTTCTTTATTCTGATTTTGTATCTGGTTTATTAATGCTGTATGTTTTGTTTTAGACTTGGTTCTGTCTTTTCTTGGCGACAGCTGACTTGAAAAGAGACTGCCTCAATGTGACTATTCTGGTTAAATAAAGAATCTTGTTTTAATCCTATAATTTAGGGCACTGTTTATTTGATTTGATTTTGAGACATCCTCATGAATCTGCCAATGGAACATAGTATAAGGCCGACACGGACAATCAAGGAAATTATGATGTACGTCTATAGCTCACCGACACCTTCGTTCAACGTAACCTGTCAAACGACGGCTTACAAGCCGTCCTGCACGCCGGGGTTAGAACAGTGTAGGATCCAATGAGAGTGGAAGGGTGTTTCTCTGTACTCGGGTCTGCTGCACCGTACCGGAAGTTAGCGAGAGCTAATCGGTTAACACTAAAATTATAAAACTCAGGGGGCGAGGGCTCTCAGAGTCCACGGGCCGGTGCAAGACCCAGATGGGACTGTCTCTTGGGACGGTTGCCAGCCGTGTTAGAAACGGGGTTTTGAGCTGGATGGCGTTTGTTTTGTCGGGCTAACGCGGCTAGCAGGCCGGGACCGGGACCGGGGCCAAGGATGGAGTGCTGGCGAGGTTTGCCTTGCGCCGCGGGAGCGGACGGAAAAGCGGCGCACGAAGACGGCAGCGCGGCTCCGCGGCCGCCGAGACACCCGGGGAGGCGTCTGTGCATTTGAGGGAGACTAGCATTAGCATTAGTATGCTGGAGCGCCCCGGTACGGAGTAGCTCGCTAACGGTGGTGGCCGGTAGTCTACAGGCTTTTTCCATTTATGTTTTTATTTGATATTTTCATATTTGTCTACATGTTTACGTTATAAACACGTCTACAGACATATTCCTGTGTTTATTATTGTGCTCTTTGACACGGGGTTAGCTGCCTAGCCTAGCCGTGCAAAGTGCGGTGTAGGCCCGGTGTCAGCCATTAACGCTCCCCACCGTGTATAAACAAAGCTCCCCTATTTAAGCTCGCCAACACTACCTTTTATATCACTTAAGGTCCGTACTCATTTAAAAAGTATTGTAAATCGCTTAACATTTAGTCTAGGGCTGAAAACGACTCCCCCCCACATAGTACACCAGTACACGGTGCTGGATCGCCGATGAATTTCGCCACTTGTCGTTTTTTTTTTTTTTTTTTTAAATAAAACCCTTTTCTATAATTAACGCGACCTTTTGAAATACTTCTGAAGGAGCGTTTTGATATTGACATTTGCGGAGGCGTGGGACGTACGGCCAACAGGGTGGAAGGCGTTTTAAACCTCGGGTTAGAAAGTTGTATATTGTAGAAGGGGTGTCCCAGCCACGGGATATTGGTAGGGGGCACCCAGATCATTGCCATGGGGATAAAGTGGGAAATGCTCGTCGCCTTCAGCCTCCTCAGCTGGCTGGTCGGGAACGGGTGTCGGGCAATGACGGCGGTGGAGAAGACCAAAATCAGGTGGGACATCCTGGGTTACCTCTCGGTATACGGGATTTAACAGTCGTGACAAGCATGCCCATCTTGATATATTCCTACACGAGTGGATGGTTCTGTCAAATCCCACCGGCTTCCTTATGTGTATGTTGGTCGCTTTTGTAGCTGGCAGTGTGCCATTTCCAGTAAATACTAACTTAACGTAGTTGCTGTGTTTGTTTATTGCATGATAATGTTGTCAGAAACCTGATAGTGGCCGTAAATAATTTTTTTCCCCATTTCTAATCTCACATGGCATAATGTCTATGAAATGGCCTCTGGTCTGGCCGGAGGAGATGTAACAAAAAAACTGTAATTAACACCCCACCACCATGACAAAATGAAAGTGTGGAGTTGTCCTGCCTGCTCCCTTTGTAGATATTTGTGGTTATTCATTAATTTTGTGTTTATCCGTTCCCTTTTGGTAAGGGAACTCAAATTACATATATGTGTCAAAAGGGCTGGGTTAAATCTATGATGTCTGGGTGAAAATTACCTTCTCATTGTGTGGTAGAATGTAGATTTGTTTGTTTGGTTAGTAAATTTGAGTACTTTGTTTGCGTTGCATTAATCCAGGATGCCATATATCGACAGGATATACACTTGTGACCAAAATTGTGGAAACGCTTAATGTTTTTGGCATTAGGCTTTAAGCATTACTATGCAAATATTGGCGGTAATGTTTATAAGCAATCAAAGAATGTTTACAAATATCATACATTGGATTAATAAGTAATTGGAGTAACGTTCTGCAGTGTCTAAAAATTGGAAGTGTTTCCACAGTTTTGCCACTAGTGTATATGCTGTAGTAGTACCAATTCTGAGTGAAGATCCTTGGAGATCAGGGTCATCCTTGTAACTCTCGGCTTATTCTGTACCAGCTCTAGAGATACTGACCTGGTCCTTCCTGGCTCAGAAGCCGAGGGTTTGTGTATCTTGTGTATAAAAAGATTGGAGTACGTTACTCAGTTACCCAGGAAATGCCCGTGGTGACTTTGAATGGTGTGCATGCAGGCACGTCTTAGAAGATCTAGCAGTATTGTTACTGAAGGCAGAGAAATGACAACAAATATCTTTTACCAGTGAAAAATCTAGGGTGTTAATAAGCTTTTTAGTAGTGTAGGTTCAGATTAGACATCACATATTCAAACAGAATGAGGCTGAATGGACTCCTTGTCGTAATTAACCTGTTAACTTTTTATTGTTAATCAAGAGGTGTATATTTGATGTCTTTTCAGCTCCACTGCGTTTTGCCTTTACAGAGCAAATTATTCGTAGCACAAAGGTGTGGTAGTTATTCCCCTTTCTACCACTGGTACCTAAAAGCTAATGGACTTGAATCTGGTTCATTATCTTGCTGTGCTACAGGTCCCATGCTGTGGGCTCTGTTCTCCCCCATTTCCTGCACCATACCTTGTTTGTCCCTCAGGAACCTGAGGCAGATGTGACGCAAATCGGTGTCAGCACAATGCAACATAGTACCCATTAAATGCGTGCCCAGTATAACAAGAGGTAAGCCTCACACTTCCACACTTCCCCTAGAGGGAACATGCTGCCTCGTAAACAGTTTGCCTAATTCTGAACACTCCAGCGCCATAGTACTTGATGACCTCAGGGAGATTGGGTCACCATCTGGTGCTCCTAGCAAAGCAAGTGCCGTTCTGTTCATGATGAGGTTGGGGCTGTGGTGGAGTTTTGATGAGTTATGGCAGGGCTATCCTGATTATGAAGCTTGCCTTCCCATTTTAAGTGTCTGGTGCAGTGTCTAAGTTTTGCTTACATTTGAGAACACTGTAGCCCGTACCCTAACTCTGCTGAGTAGAAGCCAGTTACGTTTCTGTGTTGGTGATCATGAGAACTTTTTTTATCCCATGGGAAATTATGACAAGTCTTAGTTTTCACTGCGCAGGATTAAACAACAGAGCTTAAAAATACCTGAAATAAATAATACAGAATAATGCAATAAGTGTGGTATAATATAAAATACATTGTACGTATATTCCTGATTGTAAGTGTATTACAAAGCCAGTATAATGCAAGTATAAAGACAAAAGGATAGAGACTAGGCATGTGAAGTGGGAATGTGCCTGTGCCAAGGATGTAAAAAGGGTGTCATATAATGTGCAAAAATTCAGGATGGCTGTTAAAAGACTGAAATGGACAATTATTAAATACTTGGGCTGTAACAATATACATTCATCGTGTACCGTCCTGGTTTGGGACGCACAGTGAAACACATGAATTTGTACGTTTATGAACACAGGCGGAACCTAAAATCACAAGTTCAACACGGAAAACATTATGCTATCTGTAGGAATGAGTAGGTTACGGCTAATGCTAGTTAAAGGCAGTCATAATAGGCGGTTTGGGAACACTTTGTTTTCCAGATAAATTGCACTGGCAAATTACACTATGCACTGTATTTTTCTTTGTGTTTCACTATCTGGCCTCTTTTTGGCACTCTGTGTGTGGGCAGGGCTCTGTTGGGATGTCTGTCGTACCCAGTCTGTACCACCAGCCTGATTTGTATGTCGTACATCTGTGTATGTGCAGTATTTTCGAGTGTGTGTACACAGTGTTCCATTTTTCTGGCACTGGCCGATCCGTTCACCCTGCCATTTTACATCAAACCACATCATCTGCATTTATCATAAATAAAGGAATAGTCCATATAATGGTCCATTATCAAACCATTTCATTTGTAAAAAGGTATCGAAATGAAAACTTTGATACATCACCCGGCCCTGTATGTGACCATAATCTGTAGAACTTAATTATAAATGTTATGATCTTTAAATGTGTTAAATAAATATGTGTACAAAATGCAATTAAGCATCTCTTGGGTTTTCTTATTCAGGCACGTCAACAGATACATTGCCTTCGGTTTACAACTGTGTTTGCAGTTTTTAATAACAAATAATTTCAAAAATGCTTTTCCTTGCTGTACTAAAATTGCATTAAACCATGAACCAAAAGGCGAGGTTAGTACCATGAATTTTGTGTATGTTTCACCTGTAGTAAATACTATTAAAAACAGAAGATGTCCGGAAAGCACTGAGAGTTTAGCGCTCCCAGTGCTTGATGGGGGCTGGTGTGGAGGTCTCCCTGGCCACAAGGAGGAGGGTCTCTTGTCGTGCTCAGTGGAGCCTCCTGTTGATGGAGCTTCGGTAGCTGTTCAGGGCGCAGTGCAGAGGGTGGGAGGTGCTGTCCAGGATGCCAACAAGTTTGCACAGAATCCTTTCATCAGCTACAGTCACCAGGGAGTCCAGCTCAATTCCCAGCACTGAGCCAACCCTCCTGATGAGCTTGTTTAGATTGTTGGTGTCTGCTGCCTTCATTCTGCTGCCCCAACACACTGAAGTGTAGAAGACAACATTGGATGGCTACAGAGTGGAAGAAAATCTGCAGTGCCTTGTTACAGGTGTTAAGTGACTGAAGCCTCTTCCGGAAATAGAATCGGCTCTGGCTTTTTTATACATAGCCTCGGTCTCTCGAACCCAGTCCAGCTTGCTGATCAGGGGCACCCCCAAGCACTTGTTGTCCTTTATTGAATCCGTTTCTGATCCCTTGATGGAGACTGATGTCTTGGGGGATTTCATTTTCTTAAAACCCACCGCAGTTCCTTTGTCGTTGAGATGGTGAGCTGGTTTAGCCTGCACCACTCAGTCATCACACCCCTGTTCTCTGACTCCCGTTCGTTGTTATCTGCCACAACAGCAGAGTCATCTGAAGACTTGTGCAAGTGAAAGATCTTTGAGGTGTAGAGCATGAACGGAAAAGGTGATGGCAGAGCCCCCTGAGGTGACCATGTGTCTGATGTGCAAATTCTCTCTCATGGCATCTATGTCACTGATAGCTGAGTAACTCTGCAATGTACACTAGTTGATAGAGAATATTCCTGCGTAGAAGTTGGTTCTGTAACACGAGCCTTGACCAGACAGTCTTAGATTATGGTGCAATGCTTATTTTTATGAATGTGGCCTCACTCATGCCGCCTTTCATAACTTATGATTACTCAGATTCACAAACATTCACACCTGCAAGAATTCTTCTTCAAGTTGCCCAAGTTCAGCAGCTCAGGGTTATGTGTTAAGTATGTTTCTCAGCGTGCAACAGCAAAGTCCCTTCCGTGCACTTGAGATCTGCAAGATTTGGATTACAGATATAGAGACTGAGGACACTAGATCTCTATTCTGCAATAAAAATTGAGGCATTATGGGGGTACTGGTGTTAAGAAAATGGACTCGATGTGGGGAGTGACCAGCTCGACACTCTGTATAAGGGGCCTGTGCTTTTTTTTACATCTGGTCTCTTTACTTTCCTCTGTCACATATCCCTTTCCAGTCCAAAAGAGAACTACGGATCAGTAATTTCAGGCCCTTGCAGGGCGGAATGAGACCAGTGTTCACCTGCTGTTGACTTTACAGTGAACCTTTTGTTCTGGAGGTTGGACACGGGGCAAAAATGCTCGTCGATGAATGACAAGGGAATGTAATTACTGTATTAACCAAAACAGCAGAGTCATGTAGTGCCATGATAGCCGAGTTCTGTATGCTCACCTTATTATAAAAGAAAATTTCACTGTTTTTGAACTTATTGGGGCAGCGTAGTGGTTAGCGCTGTTGCCTCTCACCAGGGTTTGAGTCTACCATGGCTCCGTGTGTGTGTGTGTGTGTGTGTGTGTGTGTTCTGTGATGGGCTGGCGCCCCATCCTGGGTTGTTCCTTGCCTTACGTCTGTAGCCTCTGGGATAGGCTCCAGATCTCCTGTGATTCTGAATAGGACACGTGGTTTCAGAAGATGGGTGGATGAAATTCTTGTTTTTGTGTCTGGTAGCATGTAAGGCCAGTCGATAGTCGGCTCCATGCTGATTTCAGTGGTCTTGACCCAATCTGGTTGACTGGTTCTATTCTTTCTTTATGTAAGGAGATCTGTGAGGTCACTGTAGCGTGCCGTTGTTCAGTAACACATGGACTTTTCCCACCCTCCTTTACAGGAACCAGATCTTGGAAATGTTTGACCACGCGTACGGCAGCTACATGGTGAGCGGATCTCTCCCTCCTCCTCCTCCAGTCACAACCAGCTCTCCCAGTCCTTCCCTCCTGTCGTACCTACGCTCAAATATCTGTGTTAACGATCACATAGCGAATCATCGTCCCTGGGATGTGAAAGCATGAGTTTTTTAAAGTTTACATCTGACCTTGAGTTCATGCAGATTAATTCCAGGACAACATGCTGATGTGTTGATTCTCTCAATTAAACTGACAAATGATCACACATCTTGGGGGGGGGGTGCAGTAATTTAGAATCACAGTATTTCTTTGACTTGTTTTTACCATTAATGATAGTGCTGCTTATTGTTACTGTGTTGTCCTGCCTGATGCCCCTCCCCCCCCTGCTAATGGCCTCCCCAGAAATATGCCTACCCCGCTGATGAGCTGATGCCCCTCAGCTGCAGGGGTCGTGTGAGGGGGCTGGAGCCCCCCCGTGGAGACATCGACGACACGCTGGGCAAGTGAGTGTGACACGTGTCCTCTGGGGGGGGGGGAGAATGTGAGACGACTGTGTAAGCAGCTGCATGCTGCGCACGGCTGCGTAACATCCGCTGATGTCTTCCTACCAAATGCCCCCCCGCCCCCGCCCCGGGCCCAGGGGTGATTTGGGCCTCTGATGGGAGGAGTTTGCTCCAACTTGGGACTGAACTCTTGAACTTATTCGTTTATTTTGTGTGTTGATACTCGTATCTCTGGAAAAATGATTAGTTTCCTTCAGGCACTTTCAGACAGTTTTCACATCAGCGGTCCAGTCACGGAGTTCCCAGTACCCTGCTAGCAGCCCGTCACACCCCTGTCCTGAACTTTGACCTCTGACTCTTTGCTTCAGCCTCACGCTTATGCATGACCTTACCCTTCTACATTGTTACTTCATCTATCCATTCCTATATCTTCACATACTTTCCACAGACCTTATCAGAATTTATTCAGTGGGTTTATTTGTCCAAGCAGCCAGACACGTAGGTTTGCTGAACTTTCACAATAGTACACAGTTAGTTGTTTTACAGAATTTACCACCTACAGTTTTTTTATTTTTTAAATCACTTACTGTGTGCGTTCTTTCTTCTCGAGGTTCTCTCTCACGCTGATTGACACCTTAGACACTCTTGTGGTAAGTTGTCTTGGAATCTCTGTAGTACCTTATGGTCAATCCGAGATTGATGCTCGTTTCTTCTTGTGAGGTTTCTGGTATGAAGTACGCATGCAATCTTGGACAGTGCTGCTTATTAAATTGTGAAAATTCATCCAGATAATAATGAAAGTGCCCCACCATTAAGCCCCTGGGAATGGGTGTCAGGGTGGAGGTGGGGCTTGAGAGTTAAGTCGTTCAGCCTCTGGGTACGTCTCTTTGGAGATGTTGTGTTGTGTTGAACCCCCTTGGTATTTGTTGGCACATGGCAGGTGCTGAACAAGCTGGAGGAGTTTGAGGAAGCAGTGAAGATGGCAGTGAAGGACGTCAGGCTAGATAACGACATCGTCGTGTCTGTGTTCGAGACCAACATCCGGGTGCTAGGGTAGGCTTGGCTGGCCGGCCCACTTTTTTTTTCTGAATTGATTTATTTACGTTGCGCCTTGACTTTGAGCTCTTAGACTTGCTGTTTCTGCAGAGGCCTGTTGGGGGCGCACGTGATGGCTGAGCTGCTGCGTGGGCAGGGGGAGCGGATGCAGTGGTACAGGGATGAGCTGCTGCACATGGCCAAGGAGCTGGGTCACCGACTGCTGCCTGCATTCAACACCACCAGCGGGCTGCCTTACCCCCGGGTACCCGCGGCCTTGCCGGCACCCCTTGCAGCCGCCTCTCCTGAACTTGTCCACCCGCAGCTGTCCTGAGCGGAGCATGCGCACTAATCCGACTCTTCCGAATATCTCCCCAGGTGAACCTGCGCTATGGGGTCATGAATCCACTGTCACGCACCGGCACCGAGTCGGACACCTGCACGGCATGCGCGGGAACGATGATCCTGGAGTTTGCGGCACTGAGCCGGCTGTCGGGGGACACCGTATTCGAGGTGCGAGCACCGAGATCCTGGAACTCAATTTGAAGTGATTGGGCTGGATTAGAGGATGGCATCCCTAACCCCTGACTGTCACATAAACGCCACTCAGGAAAGTGTTTTTGGCTGAATATTACCATGAAAGAACTCTGCTCGCAGTCCCAGTTTTAAAATCCTGATAAAAATATGGGTGAGTAAGTGCTGTCTGGCATGTGCATTTAGCAGTTAGAGGCATGAGCTAATGTCCCCGCCGCTGACAGACATTGTCTCAGAGACGGGTAACGAAAGCCTTGTTTTGCTGTCGTGCAGTGGGGGGGCTGTTTTCTCACAGAGCGTCGGCTTCCCCGTTTGAGGGCAGGACTGAGCACGTATGTATGTATGTATGGGGATGATGGCCAGGTCTCTGCCGTCGCAGGAACATGCCAGGAAGGCGCTGGATGTGCTCTGGGACAAGAGGCAGAGAGGAAGTGACCTCGTGGGCACCGTCATCAACATCCACAACGGGGACTGGGTGCGCAGGGGTGAGGACCTGCCTTTCTCCTCCCCCGCGGTGCCTTTGGTCATCTCTGCCTGCCTGTCTTATTGTTTTTTTTGTTGGTTATTGCCTCTTGATGCATTTCGGTATCCTGTGTTAAGCCCTGGGCACTGACTCTCCCTGCGCTTCCCTCACAGATAGCGGTGTGGGGGCTGGTATCGACTCATACTACGAGTACCTGATGAAAGCCTACATTTTGCTGGGAGATAACGTCTACTTGGAGAGGTTCAACGCGGTACGGGTCCCGCCCCGCTCTGCTGGATTACCCTTGTTCACACGCAAAACATTCATCTGTTGTGTCCCTGCGAACCGTATTTTCAAAATTTCATGTCTGGTTATTCTGCAGCGTTAATCAACGGGTATGGTTTGAAAAATGCTTTACTTCAGGGAAGGAAAGACGTTTGCTATATTTAGGAATGTAGATGCTCCTTGCTTTGTGATGGGTCAACTTTATTATATATATTTTTTAATATATAATATTAAAAATGTGGATTTTTTTTTTTTTTATATAGAAGCTTGATTGTTCACCAGTGAAATTTAATAATTTGGTGCGGTTTAGAATCAGCCATGATGAGCAACTCGGGGCAGCAGATTAGGCAGGGTGAACACGAGGGTCGCGTCCCGCATGCGAGTGTCCTCACCTGCCGCTATGTCCACACAGCACTACAGCGCCATCATGAAGTACATAAGCCAGCCACCGCTGCTGCTCAACGTACACATGCACAACCCCACCGTGAGCGTACGTGGCTGGATGGATTCCCTGCTGGCCTTCTTCCCCGGGCTGCAGGTCAGGCTCCCGGCCCTTCCTTTCTTGGTCCTCCCCTTAGGGCCCTTACTTCATTCTTGTTGTAAAAGCCACCACAGAGTAGACCTGGGGGAGTAATCCACAAAAAAGGATTCCTTGCTTAGCCAGATAGCTTCTCAGATTTAAGGTGGTCTGGGCTAAATGGACTTCATCTTTTGTTGTTACATTTAGTTCAGATTACCTTAAATCCAAGAAGCTATCCAGCTAAGCAAGAAATCCTCCTTCGCGGAACACCACCCTGGTAACGGCTAATGTAAATAAAATCTTTAACCATTGACCTCCAAATTTGGTTGGCTGAAAGATCACTGAGTGGGCATCCATCCTCTGTTTGGTGACTTGCGGTAACCCCGGCTGCAGTCCTCTCATGGTGACCCACAGAAAACCCCCTCTCGTCCCCAGGTGCTGAGAGGAGATCTGAAGCCGGCCATCGAGACGCACGAGATGCTCTACCAAGTGACTCAGCAGCACAATTTCTTACCGGAGGTGACTGGTCTGCGGTGGGGCTCGCAGCCCGCACTGTCCTGTGATCCAGGGTCAGGCTGTTTGAGTCTGAAGCTCTGATTGGCTCTCTCTCTCTCTCTCTCTCTCTAGGCGTTCACCACCGAGTTCAAAGTTCATTGGGGTCAGCACCTGCTGCGTCCTGAGTTCGCAGAGAGCACCTACTTCCTATACAAGGTACTGAGCTCGTGGCCTGTGCTGATGGGACGTGAGTTTGAGTGTTCACATGCATTTCGTCTGATCATCAAACCCTGTATTCCTACCCCTAATTACCCCATGATCTGATCTCAGTCTCCATACCTCCAAAGTCGGGGGTTCAAATCACACCTTCAGCAGGACGACAGACAAAGGCACATGTAGTAATGTAGAATTGTGTGATTTCCTCTCATAGTTCAAAAACATACAGTTAGGCTAACTGGGATGTCTCAGTTGCTTGTGGTGTTTGACTGTATGTCAGTGTGTGCGTGTAAGTGCCCTGCGATTCACTGGTATCCTGCCCAGGACGTAACCCCAGCTTCATGCTGCTTGGAATCGACTCCAGGATGTAGGTGCACTGGTGTGTACTTAGCAAATGGCCACATTTAATGTGAACTTACAAGGCTGTTATCCCAGTAATCTCCTACTTTTTGTGTCCTCGTTTAACCACTGTACTGCACCAGTAGGTGGCGTAGTTTGCCTATTAAGTTCCCCATTATGCTTCCCTCTCAGGCCACAGGGGACCCCTACTACCTGAAGGTGGGCCAGTCCATCGTGGAGAAGCTCAACACTCACACCCGAGTGCCTTGCGGGTTTGCCGCCATGCAGGATGTCCGGACTGGGACCCATGAGGACAGGTAACAGAGAAACAGCCCCGGACCGTTGCTGGTCGTACTTTGTTCTCTGCCTCCCCAAACCAGTTTTTCCAGATGGGCTGACATTGTTGTATAATCTGAGGTTCTTTGACTGTTGTTTGGGACTGGTGTCCTTCTGACCAAACAAAGCCCAGCTGACAGGGATGAGATATTGAGAAAGACGGAAACCTTCTCAGTCCAATGAAAGCTTCTCCAGCCCGGTGCTTGAGAGACTGGGCAGGACAAATTTGCTTGTATTGTCCCAGTGAGGGAAGGCTGTGGTCACTGCATTGGGGCAGGGTCTATCCAAATAGCCACTTGAAGCGGGGGGTTTCTGCTTGTGTTTACAGAATGGATTCCTTCTTCCTGGCGGAGATGTTCAAGTACCTGTACCTCTTGTTCTCGGAGAAGAGTCAGCTACCGTTTGACATAGACAACTACATATTCACCACGGAGGCTCACCTTTTGCCCATGTCCTTGTCCAGCACACAACCCCCCTGCCAAGACAACAGAATGGTATGTTCCATACTGCCTTCCCAAGCTGGGCCTTGATTTCACTGAAGTCGTAATCTGAAAAAAAGTTGTTCGCATCACAGAGCACAAAAGTTTTCCAGGGGTATCGAATGCAGCCGGTCTGGGGGCTTTCTGTTCTCTCCTTGCTTGTACCTAAGTTAGGACATTGTTCCCAACATTACTCTCTAATTGTAAACAACTTGGGTCAGCCCTGTTAGGAAAGGCGTGACATTTAAAGAAGGTTCTGCAATGTCCCTGACTGCTGCACTCTCTTCCAGTTGGATAGAGATCTGCCGTCTTCCTCACCATCAGTGTTTTTACTTGGCTGTCACATGCTTTTAGTCCAGGCACACTCATGTTGGTCCTTTTATACAGGAGTACATACACTGGGTCATTCGAACCCGCAGCCTTTCTAAAACGTGCCGACACCCCTCCTGTGATCTAGGTGCAGGAATCCCCGACAGCGGAGGACCTGTTCACCTACTCCTGTCCCAGCACCCAGACCCTCTTCCCCAACAACCCGTCGTTCGCCAGGACCATCCGGGACGGATACAAGTACCTCACGGGGGTGGGCAGGGTGCATCACCATGCCACGCCCATCAGGTGACATCCCCGTCCCTTCGTCTGTTTGACAGCGGAGCCTGATCGGTCAGTGCTTATGGACACCCTGTCCTCCATACACCACAGGGGCATCGAGCTGCCTCTGCACGACAGCGGCATGGAGTCCGTGGAGTTCTTCAGGAGCATGGGCATCTCTCTCGCCAAGCTGCACGACGTGGCGGCCGGCCTCAGCAACACGGGGGTAATGGCGGTGAGCTGGAGGGGGCCCAGAAGTAGAATGATGCCTTGGGAGATCTGGATGTTCACATGGCTGATGGATCCTTCTTGCAGTAACCCTTTCAATTACCCCCCGTCGCCTCCCCACATATATATTGCGTTATATTCTCTGCCCATTCCCAGGATGCCGCGGGGCCCAAGGGCACGTACACAGTCAAGCTGATAGCAGAGGTGAGCCAGGCCACGGAGGAGGAGGAGGTGGTGCCGCTGGTAGTGCAGCTGATCTCCCCGCCATTCCTGGGCAGGACGGTGCTGATGGCCGGGCCGGCCAAGTTCGGGTTGGACCTCACCAAGCAGGAGCATGGGGTACGCCGGCTCTGACCCCTTCGGGTCGCCCCGTAATGTGGCGATCCCCGTTGGAGTGGTTGTAACTGGATCTCAATCTTGTACGTTAGACGTACTTCCCACAGCTCATGCCCCAAATAGCTATGGCAGATTGAAAAGGGCCAATATCGGATTACAGGCATCGACTTTTTATTCTTTTGTTATCTGTGGGAAAGTCGTCATCTGGCCTGCGCCACATGTCGGTCGTCTCTCAGCTCACACGCTCCGTTCTCCCCCTTGTGTCTCTGCTGTGGTAGGTGAAGGGCAGCATAGCAAAGAGCGCCCCCTACAGCGCGTGTGGGCCCATTGAGAATGCAGAGGAGCTGCAGGGTAACATTGCCGTGGCGCTGCGTGGGGACTGCATGTTTGCATCCAAGGCCCGGAGGCTGCAGGAAGCGGGCGCCATTGGGGTCATCTTCATTGGTGAGAGACGCGCCCCCTCCCCCACCTCATTAAATCCTCTCTCTGTTATGTCTTGTAGAGTAAATGCCCACGGTAGGGGTGGCATAATTTTGGCTTTTTAATAAGATTAATTATAAGTGATGAAAAGGAAACCGCTCAGTTTTGGGGTGACTGATCCCAGCCCCATCCCACCAGACCACCGGGAGGGGAGCAGCAGTGAGGAAACACCCCTGTTCCAGATGGTGGGTGATGGAGGCTCCGTGGCAGACATCACCATACCTCTGGTCTTCCTGTTCAGCCGCGAGGGGGCCGTTCTGAGCGCCGCTCTGGAGGAGCACCGCAACGTGGACGTGCTGCTGCTACCCCGGGACCGGCAGCTGGGCCGAGGTGCTGCAGCAAGTCCACCAGAACACCCTCCACTTCCTGTGCTAATTTAAAAAAAAACAGCGTGTGTCATGTTTTTGGGCCGTTATTTTCCTGTGATGTGTACAGGCCCCGTTGGAGTATCCTTAAGCGAGGCGCATAGTTCCTGAAAACCGGAATCCAGTATGATTTCATTTTTCCAGAGGTGGAAAGTTTAGAAAGTGCAAATCCAGACCATGGTTTTGTTTCAAACAACTAGATAAGTATTCTGTGACTCTTGGTTGGTAGAAACAAAACCTTGGTCTGGATTTGTACTTTGGACCTCAACTTTCCACCTCTGCAATTTTCCCAGTTTTGGCCTTAGCAAGAAACTCCATCCATCTCCTATCCACCTATCCTGGTTAGCAGGGGTGACGCTAGAGATATTGCCCTATGAAAGCATATATTATACCCAGACTAATCCAGTTATGTTCCAAATTTTTTATGACGCTGTCACTCAGCAGCCCTTGGAGTCCTCCTGACTTTCCACTCCTTTAGTCCTTGCTGGTCAGGGTCTTGCAGACCGCTGAGCCTCTTAAATGAAATTTGAGTGACTTGTTGCCCCATCCATGCGCTGCTTGGGATAAACTCCACGCCCCCTGCTGTTCAGTCCTGGATAAATGGTTGGAAGGTGGATGGATTCCTTATGTAATTCTTTTTGTTTTAGCCCTGTACTTTGTGGTGGAGTCCTGTAGGGGGCGATATGCTGGCAGATGTTGGGAATGTGGTGACCTCTATAGCGTCTTCTTTCCTGTGCAGAAAAGGCGAGCCAGCCGCTTGGGGTCAATATCAAGATCCGTTTATCCGGGGGTGGGGAGCTGCTGAGCGGAGAGGCCAAAGACGCCACCATCCAGCTGCTGCTGGAACCAGGCGAGGAGGAAGAGGAGGATGGGGAATTAAGAAGCCCCAGCAGCCAATGCCATCTCCCAGACCTCCCTCCGCACAGGGACAACCAGGCCGGCCCCCAGTCCACGGCGTGCTCGTCCCCCACCGACTCACAGAGCAGCCCCTGACGTTCTGGAAGGCACCACACCACACCCTGAAGTGCTGACCAATGTGCTGGGGGAGGCAGAGTCACAGCCCTCCTATTTGAGAGCTTGTAACGTCTGGACCAAGACTAAGTTACTGATGTGTCCTAAGAGGATAAAAGACACTGGGAAGCTGGACTCTTGTTGAACTGGGTTTCCTAAGATTTATCCCGTACTGTTGTAGTAGCTGAAATCATGAACTATGTAAAATAATGGAGATTCTTGCAAGGGGACTTTTTACAGTTATGTAGGAATGCTAATTAGCCTAATGTCAGCTAAGAATAACAAAGGTGGGACCTGAGTTGGGGTGGTTAGGCTTACACGAGCTACATTTCTTAGCTATGGAGCGCTTCTCCACTTAAAATGCCAAAACTAGGCGGCTGCTGCAATGGCAGCTGCAGACGGTTTCGTGGTAACGGTGGATGCCATTTAAAATAAGTGGTAGACGATGGCTAGTACTGTATTAGTTCGTGTTCTAACATGGGGCCAGTGCCGTGAACCGCAGCTTTCACACGTATCGTGTACTTGAACATCGGGCAATTTTTGTTTAATCACGTAAGTGTGAGAGATGGGAACAGCGGTCTTAGTTGGCATTACACTACGGAGGCGCACTCGGCACGCCGCGTTCTGTGGGCGGGGCCTGAGTTGCACTTATGATTCTAGTTTTTACTATTATAAAGGACCTGTCCAGCATACCTCATGTCGCGCCTGCAGAACGGGCACCGGGGTATCGTCTGGCTCAGATGTCGCGGTGGTGGGCAGTCTTACACCCCATGTCCACGTGCTGCACGGCGCGCGGGAACGGGGGACCGCAGACTGCCTGCCTTCCGGCTCGTTCACACCTTTTACAGAATAACGCTGAGTTAGCAAGCTTCACAAATGTGTAAACTTATTGGTGAGGACAAAAATTGGTCCTTTTAGCAGGTGAGCTGAAGCTTGGTCAGCAATACCATCTATAGCCATATTTTATATATATATATATATATATATATATATGTATGTGTGTGTATATATATATATATATATATATTTAATTTAAATTTGGGTATTAAAATTATTCGCATTAAACGGGGTTCTTGTCACTGTGATTCGTTTTCACTTAAAACCTACGACCTCATGGATGGCGGTGGGAATCATTAACCTGTGTAAAACTGCCTTGTGTGGGTTTTTTAAAGGCGTCTTGCAGGATATCTTTTCACCGTAACGCTGGGCAGCGCCGCACTTTATGACACACGCGCTGCAAAGTGCGTTGAGAAAGTCTTAATCCTATCTGCTAGGCCGTGTTAAAGCGGTGTTTTGTCGTGCACATCCATACGATGCGTTTTTCTCAAGGGCTCACTTGTGTTTCACTACCGAAGGGCCGCCACCTACTACGAAGTAAGGTCGTGTGTGTGTTTGTGGTATTTATTCTTAATTGCAGTACCATCCAGAAATATTGATGGCAAAGCAGGCGAACGTAAGTGCCAAAGTCTTTTAGTCCTTTTGCTGTAACGGTAATGCTTTCCACTGTGTGGTTTTTGATAAGTGTTCTTATAAAAGCAACCTGAATTAGTCAATAAACTAGACTTATGAACGCAGTAATCGTAGTCGTTTTCCTTTGGTTTTGCATTCCGTTTGGGTATTTTTGTGTGATTACTTGATTAGTGTGATTATTACTCGAATAGGTCCTATTTGCACTACTACCACTGTTTTTATTATAGGATTTTTTTGTAAGCGAGCCAAGACTCCGATAAAATCATCAGTTACGCTTTACTGTTAAATAAAAGTTTAATAATATAAACTCATGGTAGGTTTTGCCAAACTTTGTTCTCTCGCTATCCTTTTAAACACGCTCGTCTCTTATTTCTGTACATGGAATAAACGTGCCATTTGCAGCTGGAAATTCCAGTAGCTGCCAGCAGGGGTCTCTACTTCCTTATTTCTATTCTCCCCGTTTATCGCCTTTCCTTGATTGCCTGTATTATTATAACGATTTAAAAAAGCTACTCCCACGTAAACTACTTCACAATGACAAGGTTAAGCATAGATGTAAAATTTTTACCACAAAGGGAATAAAACAATGATACTGACAATTTAATGTGTCAATTTTTACTCTTAATTGATAACTTATCCTGCTCTTAAAAAAATCAAATACATATTTTCTTAATACCATTAGTTCTGTGTCTTGGCGCTATTATTATATGTCAGCAGTAAATGGCGGAGGAATGTTTTGCTTAAATTAATTACATGGCCTCCTCACGGAACGTAACTAAATTTCGCCGTCCGGCTTTTTAAGTAACCATTTCCAAACGTCTCTCCATTATCGCCACTTTCTGCACACTCTTTTATAATCTGAGCATATCATCTAAATTAAAGCACGTAATCATTCTAAAATTACAACATAACGAAGACTGTGAATATAAATAAAATTTTGACAAACTATAGATTTAAAATGTTTTTGATCTGAAAAAAGAAAACAAACAGGCTAACAAAGATAATTATAGAAACAATAGTGGCCCACGTGCCAAGGACTACGTGCTTTGGACCTAATTATTTACCAGACAGCGCACCTGTCAGGCAGGTGCACTACAGTAGCGTACGCAGGGATTGTATTTTTCATCTCTGAATCAATAGCAAACCTCCCCGAGCCCGATAATGGATTAAGGGATCTGTCATGTACCTGTGTTTACGGACCGGTACGTCATGACAGTGCATCCGCGCGCTACCGCCCCCCTCCACCCCCGGCGCTTTCGCTCCAGCTGATCTCTCCTCCCCGCCTCCTCCCTTCCCTCGATTACAGCTCAGCCATCGTCAGCACGGCCTCATACCGCCAGCGCCGCCGTCCTCTACTCGGACGGCATCCCACCAGGGCTAGAACAAAAGGTGGCCTCCGTAATCCGTGCACCTGCCGCGTTTGTGCTCCTTCCCCGGTAAAGGTACCGGGGGGCTGGGGGGAATGAGAAGCCCCCACTCCCCGTGCCAGACCGTTTATCCATAAGGATCATCGTCCAGGATGCTTCTGCTTCCGAGATCCAGCGAAGGGCGAGCCAGGGCCTCGCTGTTGCCCGGGCTTCTCTGCGCGGTTCTTGCCGTATCCAGCGCCATAGCGCGAGGTGAGCAATGTCGTGTCTGCATTTATTTAATCTTATAAGTCTACTTCTCTCGTCTGCATTTCACGCGCTAATGCGTTTATAGCAAAGGGAACGTTTACAAAATCATAACACTTGTTCTTATGCACGAAGTATATTACTTCTTCCCACCGTCTATATTATAATTAATCGCTCAAAGTGTGAATACTTTGTTACTTTATCATGTTGCATTATATAACACAATCACACAGCCATCTGGCACTGTTAATATACAAAAGTGCTGGAGCTGTTTTCCGTGCGCGAGTAACGCGTTTATGTAACAGCTGCTATGTGTGTTTACGGTGAAATTGCGCTTTTTCGGGCTTCTATGGGCTTTACGGCATTTAACATATGATTCAAAATATTACGGGAGAAATTTAGGTGCAGTTAATTTTGTCCGCTGTTGGTGATGTAGGGTTGAACCTGCGCTCGTATAAAACATGGACGAGTCTGAAAAAGCTGCATCTCGCTTGTAGACGGGACGGCTTATTTTCCAGGGTGACCTTCTTCATCTTTTAAAACACCCTTTCTGGTGATCGATCCGTCACGGATTCATTTACTTAATTCGGCATGAATGGTATAGGTTTTAATGCGCTGGTCTTACACCAGCATGGCGAGGTTGCCGATAATCCCGATCCTGCTGAAAATATAAGTAGGTAGTCTAATTTTTACGGGTCCTAAGGGGACGATGGCAGCGTCTAGACTTCATATTCCGCAATTGATGATGATCTCTTTTTTTTATTTTTTTGTATTTTCAGTTTATTATCGGACGTCCACTGTTCCCACACTAGTGTGGTGTAGATCATCCAAACCCGTTGGCTGTGAGTCTGTGCGGACCCCGGCCAAGGAAAGAACTCATACCGTGTTTCGGGAGCACCCAGCGGTTCTCCGTGTCCTTGTCACCTGTGTGTGTCTTAGTAGTGTGGCGGAAATGCAGGGTTTATCTGGAATTGCACTACAGACGTGCGGAAAGAGGGTCCCTAGGTGGGACGGGGCTGTCGTGGGCGATGGACAGTCTCCTGGAGATTAGCATTGGAGGGAGAGATTATCCCCTCTGATCCAACATCACACCGGCCCCGTGGGAGGTGCAGGGCTCACAGGGCAATCTGTTGTGTTGTTGGTCAAGCAACCAAACACAATAATTATTTAACATGTGAAAACAGTGACCAGATGTGTACAGATACACAAAAACACATACATAGGCACCCTGACCATACAGCTTAATGTTTTCCGGACATCCAAACCCAAACTCCACACTCAGGTTGTTGGGTCTGGAGTCTCTTCTCGCACATGCTCCGTACACCTCCATGCTGGCATGCTGCACGTCAAAACCGCTTGTCAAGTTGGTTTGTGTACACACACACAAACACACACACACACACACACACACACACACACCACTCCATTAAACAGGACCCAACTGACAGGTCCTTGGCCAGCTGAGAAAAGGCTCACTGTTAATTATAACATTAGTGCTAAATAAATTATGTAGCGTAGGGAATTCAAAATGAAACTCGCTTTCCTCAAGCTGCAAGCCTTTGCCGTTCTTGCTCTGTGACGTCATTTGTCCGTGAGAGGTACAGATAATATAATTAGAATTCAGTATTGTAATATTTATCATAGGAAATGAGCACTGTTATTATGTCCCCATTTCGTGGTCATGATGGGAGCTGTGGGAAGCTTAAATACACGTTCTTATAATCATTAATAATCAGCGTTTTCATGTGTTATTCTGGTTGAGCTGTGATTTATAATATATATTATATAACTTCTGGTGGCATAATTCCTTTCTTGTGAGTGACTTAAGCGCCATAAGGAAGCCAGTAAGTGGGAGTCGTTGTGGGTAATAGCGACCTAAGAGTTACCTTGGAGCAGAATGAGTTAGGGATGCATAAATTTTTCTGGTGCCCCTAGGCTGACAACGGCAAGGACACTCAGGTGCTGCCAGATTAACAAACCGTTCCATTTCCCCTGAGGTGGGGTGGGTTTTTGTTGGGCCCATAGGCCAGTGTTTTCCAATCTAATCTTGGGGGGGCCCCACAGGCAGTCCACGGTCCCCGGTAGGGAGCTGGGAGGGAGCAAAAATGTGGACTGTCTGTGGGTCCCTGTGAACCGGATTGGGAAAGGCATGCGTGAGCTGTCGCTTAGGGCAGCCTGTGCATTAGTTTGCCCCTGAATGGGTTAATGAGGGCACTGCAGTTCTATCTGCAGTGGCCTTGGAAGGGACTTCACAAGGTTTGGGAACCAGTGCGGCTGTTAGACCTGCTTAGTCCCCCTCCCTCCCATTTTACGTTAGGGGCTTTGAAGGCCGTGTTAACCTCCCAAGGACCGATGGACACACGGACGTCGGTCCCACGCCAACAGCACGTTCCTTCTCCCCACAGGAGGGTCAGACAGGTGGAGATTTTGAGGGGGGGGGCAGAGTGTGTGCAGTACCCCCCCTTTCTCTTTTTCACCACATCCATCTGCTTTTCTCCCCAGCAGTGGCCCTTCTACATCCGTCTCACGATAAAAGAAGATAACGCCCTTCTTTGATTTTCATTATTACTTGTGAACTTCTGTGAATTTACAGCTTCGTCCTCTAACATTCAAACAACTTATACTCTGTTCGTTCTGAGCCTCGTAAATTCCTCAGAACCCTTTTGCTAACTCTTGTAGAAATTCCATTACCACACCCAGAAAAGTCACGACGCCCGGCGTGACTCTGCGTTTAGCAGCTGAATCTTTTGCACTCGCTGCATAACCTCACAGTGAATGTAAAGACACCGTCATTCGGGATATGAGATACTTTTAATCCAGTGTGGTGTTTGACCAGTGGGGACACACTGTCCCCAAACCTCTGAAGAGCTTCGTGTAAATAACGCTTAAACCATCCAGGTGGGATGTCACTCATCTGTCCCCATCTCGGAGGACTGGATACCCCAACAGGCATTTTAACGTTTAAGTCTCTCGTTTAGTCAGAGCGAATCTACCTTCAAATGGCCTTTATGTGCCTAAGTGTACTTTGCTGGCATTTTGTTCTGGAGTTTGCTTTAATGTTACACAGTATTTACTTTTCTCAGTCCACCAGCAGTTCTCTGAGACGAGGGGTTTTCAGCCTCTTTTAAGCCATGAATATGTTTCCCTCCGATGGGGGGGGGGTCCTATAATAAATAATGTTTTTGTGGATGTGTGAACTGGTTCTTACCAGGGGGGTGAATCTTTGGCCCCAACGCAACTCAATTTGATTATGATTATTAAGGGAATAATTCAATGCATCAGAAATCTTTAATGCCACAATTTGATTTGATTAATCGATTTTTTTTCGGTTTGAATTTAGGTTATCAAAACTTTTTTTTTTTTTTTACCTTTACTGAAAAAAAAGATCAGAAATTATACTATGGTAACTTGCCTACACGCTATTAATAATACAAAGAAAGTAGGATCTCGGAAAGTTAATTTTACTACATGAGCGTTTTGGCTTCTGATGTTTTTGTGTTTGATATTTGTGTCTCCGGGACACGTCGCCTCCTGACGTTTGTGTCTCCGGGACACGTCGCCTCCTGACGTTTGTGTCTCCGGGACACGTCGCCTCCTGACGTTTGTGTCTCCGGGACACGTCGCCTCCTGACGTTTGTGTCTCCGG
>JAODJX010000119.1:6733628-6749245 GCA_026776945.1 Isichthys henryi | reverse complement strand
GTTCTATAAAGTCACACTCTGGAGCTACGTGGATGAGAGGACCTGGAGGCTGACTAAGAGAAAAGAAAACCTTATAAATGGGACCATATGGAAAAATTGGGGTGGGGGGGTCCTGGGTGCTTGTGTTTACATGGCCTCAGGAAAATGTACTTTGAAATGAAACAATTGAAATGGGGGCGCGGTTGCTGATGGTAGTGAACGTGAAGCGTTTCCGTAGCAACTCCCCGCCTCGTGTGCGGCTGACGTCTTTGCATTTCAGAGAGGCGATGCGAAATGAGTGAACAACGTGGGAGAAAGCAGCCATCATTGATAAATACTTATCGAGTACGTGGTCACGGTACGCTGGAGCCTATTACCGGATGCTGGGGGGCCACGGCTGGGGGCAGCCTTATGGCAATGCTGGTCCATCACAGAACACACACACTCACACGTTCTTGGCAGTTTAGGCAAGGCGGTTTGTCTTTGGACTGCTGGAGGGAAGACAAGTGTCCCATAATGTGGAGGGAAGGCGAGTGTCCCATAATGTGGAGGGAAGGCGAGTGTCCCATAATGTGGAGGGAAGGCAAGTGTCCCAAAACCATGTTATTCAGCAGATGTTTTTATCCAAAGCTACATACGGTTAAGGAGGGAGGGTCAAACTAATAGAGCAGCTGGCCGTTGAGGTCGTTGCTCAAGGACCCAATGGTGGAATCACTCTACCAACCCTGGGACTTGAACTGGTGACCTTCTAGACACAGAGTCCTGACCCACCGAGCCACGCACCACAATCCTCCGGAGGTTCAAGTGTTATTGAGCCAGTGGGATATAGAGAGTGAAACAAAAACCCAACGGGAACCCAAGTTCTGCCTTCTGGTCCAAACTGCTGATCCGAAGGTTTCTGAGGAGCCTTTCTGGCAGAGATTCTGGAGAGGTGACCTGTCCCGCTGTGTGAACAGCTCCGGCGCCACTTCAGGTAAAGGTATTCGCTGCGCGCTTAAAATAAACACGGCGACCTGGTAGCCGAGGGGATTGTGGGAAAGGGGCATGTGCAGAGGATTGGTTATGGTTTTCTGAGAGAGAATAGAGAATAGTGCATTCTCACCCCCGCTGAGATTGCAGACTGTGTGTTTAAACTGGCCGTGTGACAATTGAAGGAGTTTCTCTGGGCGGATCGGTCATATGAGCAGAGTAAACACGGAGGTGGGAGGCAAGGAGAGTCTGCAGCTGAGGTGACACATCCCGGGTGCTAGCGCTGTGCCTGGGTTCACCCCCGCTCTCCGGTACGGCGTCTCTCTCTGCGTTGGCAGCTGTTTCGCAGTTCTATGGGAACGTAGCCGAAATACCATCCAGGATTGTTTATATGTGGGATATGAATGTGACTGGAGGTGGGAAGGGATTGAGTGAGCACTCGGGTAGCTGAGAACGCAAAGGGACTCGCTGCTCTGAAATAAACACACCAGGGGGGTAACTTGGCCTATTTTTACGCAGTGAAAGCACCTCCCCTCATCAAGGTTAATGTGTAACCGCTGTCAGAGACGGGACCCAGTTCGGCGTCCGTGGACACGTTTTTCCAAACACGTGGGATGTAATCTCGGAAAATAATGCTGTTCTTCAGTGAAGTAACAGAAGGTATAACAGTGGTGCCCATTCTGGGATTCAGACCTGCAGCCTGTGGTCTCACTCATAAAGCTGTTGATCTCTATGAAAATCGATAACGTCCATCTCTGAGTCAAGGTTTGGGTTCAGAACCATTTGCTAGTGTGGGGAAATGCTGAAGAGCATTGAAGATCAGCGGGGCCGCTCTGGCACTCAGCTTCCGGTCTGTCACGGCAGGCAGGAAGGCAGCACAATGGACTTGAGTTCTGTTGGTATTGTAAGCATTTCCTCCTCCGTTCTGTGCGATCGAAGGTTTGCTGTGACAGGAGAATGAAAATATGGGCAGCATTTTACGGCTTATCTTTCCTAATTTGCTTTGGTTTTCCCTTAATGTCTTGTGACCTGCGTTCTGAAAGTGTCTTATTAAATGGATGCTTATTGTGAGACAAATCTTTATCCCCTCCCGGGTGATAAGGAACCTTGTAGTCTGTCTTCACCACTGCCCTGCCCAGTTCTTTTATTCCCCAAGGCCTTAGAGGCGCGGGAAAGGGAGGGAGGAATGTTACTGTGTACATAAAATCCATCAGACTGTCCCTGGCACGAAATCTTTCGTCCTTCAAACTGCGGTTCTAAATTTAATAAACACATGACATTGTCACTGGTGTGCAAGTTGAAGCCACTTCACCGACCTGAAATGCAGGCATTTCGGCTGCAAGTGTTTTCACCGCGTGCTGAGATGCACATCTGTGGCAGCGGAAGACGATGTAGGGCTGGTTGTCTCCTCTTTCGAACTCGCAGCCCTGGGCTTGTGAGCTTCCTCACCGTGGTCTGAGCTGGTATGACACCTGATTAATAGAGGTCATGATTAAGAGACGAGCAGTGCTCGTTAGGGTGAGGGGAATGAAGCTTTACGTGATGAATTGCCTCGTTATTTATAAATAGGCAGACTGCTGGATTTTAGTTGCTGGGGCTTCTAACCTTAGCATC
This sequence comes from Isichthys henryi, assembly GCA_026776945.1. Taxonomy (NCBI): domain Eukaryota; kingdom Metazoa; phylum Chordata; class Actinopteri; order Osteoglossiformes; family Mormyridae; genus Isichthys; species Isichthys henryi. Next base: position 6,746,683 of record JAODJX010000119.1, on the reverse strand, counting down.
TGCAGAGCGAAATGACTCTCCAGGCCTGTGGTTATTCCGCGGATCCGCGGCTTGAGCCGGTGTGTGTCAGGCTTACTAGGATCCAGCCGGTTAACTTGGTAACGACGCAGTTTAGGGGTGTAGACCGGTCACGGCTGTGTACAGACTACACAGCTGGCAGTGTTTTCATTGGAGGAAGGGGAGGGAGAGGACATCAAGAGACGCCCGGACCTCAGACTGGCGTCGCGAGTAACGTTAGCTCTTAGCAAACAACTCCTTTCTTACAGGGTGACTTTGGGTTAATGAGCAACCAAAAAAAAATCAGGAAAGGGACCAGACTAAATAATAATGGTTTATGATATGCACATGGGAGTTTGATCTCAGTCTGCCGAGACGCAGTGGGGTGGTCGTGCCCGCGTGCCCTGCTCGTGTGAGGGGGTTGGTGCCCATGTGGGGTGCCAGCATGCCCTGCTCGTGTGAGGTGGTCATACCCCCGTGCCCACTCGTGTGTGGGGCGGTTGGTGCTCGTGTGTGAGGGTCAGTGCCCGCATTGCCTGGTCACAGGCTGGTTGGTGCCTGTGTGGCCTGCTCGCGTAGGGGGGTCGTGCACACATGCCCTGCTGTGAAGCTTATCCTCTGTGCTTGTCATGTTTATCTGTCTTTTGCCTCAGAGATTAATTTAGAATTGATGTTTTTTTTTTCTCTTGTAACCCAAAGCAGATAAATGATTGAAAGTGAAGGGCAGAGGGAGGTGATTGTTATTCTGACTAAAAAAGGAAAGCAGGGCCGGCTGGAGGGGGAGGGGAAGATGACGTAAGATGCCAAAGAGAATAAAGAGCAAATTTACGGCTGGGGGCTGTGGAGAGTGAGGGAGTGATGAATGGAAGACAGAAACGTGAAGAACGGAGAATGAAGGAAGAGTGAAGTGCAGGCGTGACATAGAGAATCTGCCTCAGTAAGCAGACAGGAATTAGATTGAAAGGAGCTGGGGAAGATGGGTGCAGGGGTGGGGGGGTGGCTCTCTCTCATCCATTGAGAACGGTTGCTAAGCAATGGTTAAAAAGTGAGAAAATTAGCAGTTTAGATGGAGATGGTCTGAGAGTTATTACTTGCGTAAGAGTTATTGAGTAATAGTTCGGGAACTGTGTATAGAGAGATTTAATCCACCCCCACCCCCCCATTTGACAGAATGCTGTCACCCTTTAAAGTGTTGTTTTCCCACACGCAGTCATTTCACACGCGCCCTCCCCATTCCCCGGCCCCCACACGCTGTGACACCCCTGCTGCTGTGTCAGGGAGAGTGTCATACATGCTTCAGGGTTTATTAATTAACGCAAGTATTGAGGCAGCAGGTAATCGGGTGTGTTATATGATGGGGCAGGTGGGGCGATGTCCCGCCCTGGGGTGTGGTTACCATAACCTTCGATATGTCCCACCTCTGATTGGCAGTTGGGGCTACTTACAGTGTTCAGGTTTCCTGTGAGCACAGTCACTATGTCGCATCAATCATTTTCACCAGATCTTCATCAGCTTCCACCTTGCCAGTCACAAGCTAGATGGTCAGGTGACTCTACCCGTGTTCTCATGGGAAATGTGGTCCTGGGAGGACCCAGTCCCTCTGATCTGTAGTTTTGTGTCTGTGTTTTCTGTTTAGTCTGTGTCACAGCTGTCCAGTGCAGGATCTGTTAGCTTGGATTTCTACCCTAACGACAGCCAGTTTAATCCTCCAGTAGGGGCCTAAAAAAATCCAGTGAGATGCATGAACACTTTGAATAGAAGCTTCAGTTAACCAGATAAATGCTTTACTTACTCTTCAAAAGGGTGTGTGTGCCAGAAATCCGGCTAACAGTAAGACTACAGCAGACCGTATTAGTATGTGACCGTACACTTTGGAAAAAACGATTGCATGCCTTGCAGTAATTAATTAATGGATATTGCTGCATGCTTGTCCGCAATCCTGCTCCCCACCTCAGGCCTGGGGGGGGGGGTTCATCGTCACTCGTCACTGCACCACGTGGGTTTGCAGGTGTGCGTGTTCCTCACCGAATCTGGCCTAAGATCTGACACTTTGTGATCGGGCTAAAAACGTCATACAAGCACAAATCTGACAGCTGTCTCCTGTTTTCTGTATAATGCATTATATGTATATGAATATAATTCCTTATATACCTTAATTATTATATGCATAGACACTATATGTATTTATGTATATAATTTAATATGGAGTATAATGGTTTTTATTGTTCACTATTTTAAATAACGCTTGTCTATGTAGCATATACAATATTTATGTAAGAGCGTTTTGTGTGTGTGTGTTTTGCCGATTCTCAGCCAGTTGTGACCTGTTCGTGCCCTTCCCAGTGACCACCGGTGTTCGCCTTCTGTATCTGCCCAACCCTTCCCCATGTGACTCTTCCAGGATCCTGTTTTAAAGATGTGCGTCAGTGGGATGATGCTGATTGGGAAGGCAGACAGCTGCTGGGAAGGGAGCCTGCTGGTTCGTCCGCCATTATAAATGCTAAGCTCCACCTTCGCCCAGTACGAACTGGAACAGAAATGTGTTGCGAGGACAGAGTTTAATGTCTGAGGCAGTCGTGTGCGATGTTCACCATTTAAGTCTCAGGAGCTGCCGTTTAATTCACTGGAAATTTTTTTGGGGTCAGAATTGCCGTTTAAGAGTGATTGTGCAGTTTTGGGTTGACCTGTTTGCTAGCGTTCTTACTGTGAAAAACACTCAGGTGGGGGTGGGGGGGTTATGTGGGTAAACTTGGTTTTCATGGTACTGGGAATGGTGGGGTATCGTACTGAGGAACCAAAGGACTGGATGCTGTGAATCATTCCAGGCCTGTCGGCTTGGCCATCAAGTGTCTGTATTTTTTAACTTGTTCACATCAGTTATCTAGCAAGACGGAACTGGCCAGTCTTTTCAGAAGCTTCATAACTTCCCCAGTGCCAGTGTGTGAAATAGGGTAAGAAGCCAGTGGTCACCCAGAACCTCTCACTGGAGGTTTGAGGGGAGAGTGTGACCCCCTGACCAGTGTGTTCCTCTGCTGGTGCTACTGCTGCTGCTGTTCTTACTTTAGGGAAATGTAAGTCCTTGGTGGACCAGTAGGGGGCAGTGTACTTTTGAGGTTCTCTTCAAATACACATTAGTTTCCCCAGAACTGAGAGTAACTTCGAATTTCCATCAATAGCCACCAAAGGTCACAAGCATCAGTAAAGTAGCTGGATAAGGCAGTTACTGATCCCCCCCCTGACCTCCCTCACCCCCTGGTAATCTTCCAGTAAGTGAACCGTGTGGGGGTTTTACTCGCCAGGCAACCGGCCTCACCGCCTCCGGACCGAGCATGTCAGCTGTGTGCTTCCCACGGCGACTATGGAAATCGGCATCCCGCTGCCCCCCCCCCCCCCGAAAGCCATAAAACCATGACTGAATGGCCTTTTCCGTCAGCGTGTTTCCAGGAGCGTGCGTGTCACCGCATCTGATCCCGCGTTTGCGTATGCCGTGACGCATGCCAGTGATGCCAGAAGCCATTATGGGTAATTGGGCCCTTGGTCTCGTTAAGGAGAGTAGCTGGAATCTGTATGTTATCGTTTAACTCTGCTAATGGCGCCCGTTCCGAGCCTTAGCTGGTTCCGGCCGAACGGATCCGGTTTGTGTCAGTCATGTCTTCATGAGAGGGGCTGGACGGTGACAACAAAGAGCATTTTTAGGATGGTAGATGACATGTACATAAAAAAACTAACCAATAGGCTATATGTTCAGTTACTAGGAAAAACGTTTGTACAGTTGGAAAAATAACTAAAAGGAGTTTGAAGACTCTACAAATCTTGATAATAACTGTAGGTTTGGGTGTAAATCAATGATTAATGTGGAAAGAAATGTGGGCAGCCAGTGATGCGGCAGCCAAGGAACTGGTTGTGAGATCAAGACCCAAGAGGTGCCCTACTTTCATTCCCTTGAACGAGGTTTTCCGATTCTGAATGGCTTTAATGACGGTTTATTGGCAGCAAATAAACACCGTGGAAGCCGTGAGTGTTGTTGCCACTGAGTCATGTCATTTCTGTGAATGACAGCTGGCCAGTCCACCTTGTCATCGCACCCGCGTTCCTTTCGCCTGTCAGTAGGAGGTGCTGTTTTTGGCTGAGGGTCGCAGATTATGCAAGCGATCACGGAACGTTCTAGAATGACATGGTTTTTGTTTACTTTCCGAGGGAAGAATCGGGTTCCAGTTAGACCGAGAAATGAGCATCATTTTTCATTTGTTCTATTTTTGGTCTCAGTCCTGCTGATGTAGGAGAAATGAATAGGAACAGCTGAAATTCTCAATACGCATTCTTGGCCTTCATTTTACCGAATGAAAAGACGCATAGTGTATCTGTAATTATTTACATTAATTACTGGTTCTTCATGCGCTAATAATTTGTAGGCAGATTTTTATTGGTGGGAGGTGTGTGTCTCACTGAGTTAGGCCTCTGTGCCTGTGATCAGATACTCACCACTTCGAATCTCCTTATCTTTGGGTCCTTGAGCAAGGTTGTCAACCCCTTGAAATTCTCAAGGACGCCAGATAAGTGGCCAATCTCAAAGGTGAGCTAGATGGATCGTGCAAAAAGAAGCATCTCAAGGTACCTGTACTTGCGGATGGCAAATAGAGCACCATTTCATTTCATTATAGTGGTTATAACGATATTTTAAGAAGTGATGATTTTACCGAGTAAAAATAGAGCTTATTATTCCAGAACCCCCCCCCCCCATGGCAATGCAGAGTGTATATCCTGGGTGTGACCTCAGGCCGAGACTCACATCTGTGTTCTGTCCATCTGTCTGTCCATCTGCCCTGACAGGAAAGCGATGCCCCGAGCCGCTGGACTGCGCGATCCAGAAACGCCAATTCTGCCCGCTCGGCGGGTCCCACTGCGGCCCCTGCCTCACCCCATTGGTGGAGAACAGTAAAGGCATCTGCATCAACTGGAAGAATCACGTCCGCTCTGGTAAGCCTCCACAGTCTGGCATGCGACAGGCCGCGTGACCATTTCGAACGTCCTGTGGGCTTTGGGTGACATTGAGATGACTAAATACTGTAGTTTACAAAAACAGTCATTTCTCATAAGATGCGCAAATCTCGGCTGACAGGAGAGGCCTGCAGGTGCCTGATTGACATCAATATGCCCTCTAGTGGCTGGAAGCTGCTAAGTTTTCATCTACTGCTCACATCCTGTTTAGACTTGTGGTCAATGGCTCAGGAAGCAGCCAGCAGAGGAGCTGCATTAACTGTGGTCTAATTTAATTAGACGATGGTCCATCTTAGACTCAGCCAGAAGTTCTCCTTAGGAGCATTAGTCTGTCAGGGAGAAGTTATCATGTGGCCTGCGTGGGAATTTTATCGTGTGGCTTACAGATCAGTGGATGATGCAGTGTGGGTTCTATTGATGACTCAGTGGTTTACTCACACACTGCAGTGTGGGTTCTATTGATGGCTTGGGGATTTAGACACAAACTGCAGTGTGGGTTCTATTGATGACTCGGGGATTTATACACACTGCAGTGTGGGTTCTATTGATGACTCGGAGATATATATACAAACACTGCAGTGTAGATTACGGTTATGACTCAGATTTAGACACTGCAGAGTGGATTACAGTAATGACTCTGATTTATACACACACTGCAGTGTGGGTTGTATTGATGATTCAGGGTATGTTTATACACACTGCAGTGAAGTTACAGTGATTCAAGAGAGATGGTAGAAGCTCTCCTGTCAGCAGGAATATCGGAAACTTTATTGCATATTGTTGACAATACAGGTATTACTAATATAAAGTCACGATTGTTCTCGACTCTGTACAGAGGCACTGGCAGGGTTAAAGGAAATAGAACAGGCAGTTTTCTGGGGTGTGGCTGCTTCTCTCTGAGGGACATTTGTCATTTCGATATGACCGTGTGATATTAATTATTACTGTCGTTATCAGTCATGCAGCTGGGAAGGGGGGCGTAATGTGTGTGATTGTGTGTGTGTGTGGTGTGTGTTTGGCTCCTGCCAGCTACAGGCCCTAACCTGCAGTGCCCTCTTCTGCCAGAGGTCAATGACCAGCGGCTACAGTGCCTCCATCTGGACTATTCATTAGTTTCTCTTGATGCCACTGTCTATCCCCATATTAATAATTCAGCATTAGAGCCAGCAGCAGCCTTTCACTGAATGGAGCAGGCAGGGCAGGGTTTGTCTGCACTGTGAGCTTCGTCAAGGAGGGACTTTCTGCTCGTGAAAAACGATTTTATCCTTTCACCCTGACCCTGTTGTTCTCACTATATGTGCTAAAACTGATCTGGGACCTGTGGACTCTTTGTACTTCTTCAGTCCTTGAAAGACTGAGACATGGTATAGTCTTACCCAGAGTGCAATGTGGCGTCGACCCCCCACTGCCACGTGGCAGTCTGATGGCAAAAGGAGGTTCACACAGCTGCTCTGCCTTATACTGCATCAGTCAAACCTGGGGTCTATGAATGGTTCTGGGAAAGTACTGCAAATGCAGTAGGAACGTTCTGCAAATGCACTGTTTATGCACTGTGAATTTCCTGTGGTCTGTCAGGTCACAGGCATGGCTTTGGTCCTTAGCCGCGTCGCTGGGAAATGGGGGGGGGGGGAGGGGCGCTGTGGAGCTCAACGTGCTGAGGCTCGCTCCACTCCCACCCACGCCTGACTTGGCATGTCCTGCTCTTCTGCTGCCTCTCTCCCTGCCTCGTCCTCTTGGCGTGAGGCTCGGTGTGGCGTGGGAGGGCTGCTGTTTGCCATCTGGGAGGTTCCCTGCTGGCTGGTGTGCAGTTCAGTACAGGAGACATTTTGCTTGTGGGTGGCGAAACAGGTTCCAGTGTGCATGGCAGAATTGTATTTTTTTTTTTTGTTGTTGTTCTTATCCTGTATTGCACCCCCCCCCCCCCCCCCAACGGACCTGTCCGTACTCCTGCAGCTGTGGTACAAGAATTGTACCATGTTCCTCGGATTCCCATGACAATAAAACCTGAAACTTGGAAACATCTCCAGTGCTCCTGGGACAGACCTGGGCAAAAGCCGGCTCCGTTTTTAATGCCCTGCACCATTAACAACAAAATAATTTTTGGGGGGGGGGGGGGGTAAAAAACATCAAGTTTTATGTTTAAGTTCGATCGCAAATACCGCTGATATTTCGATACCAGCATTCAAAATGTGAGCATTTCCTAAAAAGGACTAGTCTGTTAATGCAGCTTTTATGGCACGCAATCATCTAAAACGACCCTTGATGAAGGTCCGATTTGGCCCTTGACAGAAAATTTCCGGGGCTTGTCAGGATGTTCCCCTTTGTGACACTCTTCATATTGTCCACAAGAGGGCAGCAGTGACCCCTCAAATGTCACCCTCCTAAGATTACGCTGTTGGCACCGTATACTGGGGTTGTCTGTCGAAATTCGCTAATTGTACCTGTTGTAAAAGCTGTATTATGAAGCAGTTTATGGAAGAAAGGGTGCTTATTATTTTCATAGTCATCTCCCAGGTTGATGGCGCCTGCCCCCCACCCCAACCGGAAGGAACCATGACCATGTATGACCATGCGCAGCCAGGTCCGGTCCGGCCAGTTTAGCATGCTGCCACCCACCCGATTCACCGGTCAGCAGAGATTCCTGGCAATTCTGTGATTGAAGTGAAGCCTCGCTCTCTGCTTTCCATGAATTAGTCGGGAAGCATTCGGCTGTTTCTCCGCGCTGAAGCTTGGTGGGGTGGAGATGGCCCTGCAGAGCGATTCTGTGGGGGTGGCTGTAAACCACCCCTCCCAGTGGCTGCCAGAGCAACCCGTCCCGCAAGAGCACAGATGTTGGCCCACTGCTGCTTGTTTGTTTGTAGCTGAGCAGGAGGGTATTCTGTCTGTCTGCACACACACACCCCCCCCCCCATCACCCAGGGCACTTTGACAGATGACGACAGAGCTGATAGTAAGGTTTGGTATCGTCCAGATGGCAGGGGAAAGCCCCCCCCAGCTATTTAACAAATGTTTATGTGCATTGAGGCATTCTCTCTCTCTCTCTCTCACCCCCGCGCACACATGCACACACACACACACTTGCACTGATATCATTGTGGGGACTTTCTATTAATTTCTATGGGGAAAACTCTGATCCCAACATGAACCCCTAACCCAGCCATAACCTTAACCATAAGTAACCAAACAAAACACGAGACTTTTGACATTTTTAGTCTTTTGATTTCAGTCACAGATTTTAATAAAACTGAGTTTCCCTGGAAAAAAATGGTCCCCAAAGGTGCACACAGACCATACACACACACACACACACACACACAAACACACACACCTTTATACACCTTCCTCCTTGTTTCTTTACATGCTGTTTATTACATATTTGATTGTTCAGAAACCCACACAGACATCGGGACAGACTGATGTAAATACACACACACACACTGTCTTACTCATTTATGTTCGCAGGTTGTTTCCTTCTGACAGACCCACACACCCAGCCTCCCCCCTCAGGTCTGTGTGTGCCCCCCCATCACCGGTCAGTGTTCTGTTCCTCCATGAGGAGGGGGAGCCCTTACTTAAGCATTAGTACAGCTCAGCTCCCCCCCAGTCATGCACAGATGATGCAGCTGCCCACTCCACATGCCTGCCGGGGACACTGTAAATGATTCATTCGGGGGGCGGGGGGGGAGATTGTGTGGCAGAACGACAAAACAAAGCATGCAGGGGAAGCACCGTCGGCTGGTGTGAAGGGCTCAGACGCAGGCAGATGGCCGGCCCTGAGTGTGCGTGTCAACGCCGGTGTGTCTGTGCTCCGACAGACTGGCGTCCCGCCGAGAGGGTCCCTCAGCCGTGAGCTCTGTGCTGCCTGGAATACCCCCCGTCCTCAATGGACAGGCACTTTGATGGATGGCTGGATGTTTGCAGTTTAACTGAAGTGCCTCGTCCACTGTGATCTATGGCAGTTAATACTCGTTCAGCTATTTGTATAGTTGGGAAGCTTGTGGTTTAGGCATGGAACTGATGTTAAAGGTCCAACATCCTGGAGCTTCTTGTTCCTTAAACACCAGGCTGCCTGAGGTCCGAGATGCTAGTGCATGTTTCTGATTGGACGGTGTGCTTCCCCTGTGTTACCACCTAACCCCCCCCACATGAAACCCTGACCTCTGAGGGCTGTTTGAGTTGCTGCAGTACCTTGATGTCCTGCCTCTTTCTAGAAACTTTTAAGAGGAACATTCCTGCCATGGTGAGTGTCTCTCAGGTGCTATTGGGGGGGGGGGAATAGAGTAGGGGGGCAGGGAGGTGGGGGCTATAGTTGGACCCCCTGAGGAGGCCACACACAGACTACAGGCCCGGTCGCCATGGTGAGGCTGCTACCAGGGCCTGGAATCCAGCAAGGCCTGTCTGATCCTGTGGTGGTATATACACCCCCCCGGGCCCAAGAGCCTCGTCGTTTTCTCTCTGCAGCACGTCAGTAGACGTAGGGCGAACGTACCACGTCACACTTGGGTGAACATGGGCCCCGACGGACCATGGAAGGGCCAGCACACACAGACGGAGCCGTGACAGTGAGCGTAACTCTCCCTCTCTCTTTGCCTCCCTCTCTGTCTCAGATATTCGCCTGGATGCTGAGCCCGAACTGGATGACGAGATCGATGTCCTGTCCTCCATTCTGTCCAAGGAGCAGCAGTTGGACAAACTGGGTCGGTCTCCCTCCTCGTCCACCTCAGTCCTCTGTTACCAACATGCTCTATCAAAGCCTCAGGCTTCCATTAGTTTAATTACTGTTTTGGTCAATGGCTATTGATTAAATTCTTCGGCTGGTTCTCTCCTTATATTAATCTTTAACATTATTTGTTTTAACACTGCCCCACCCCACCCTTCTCTTTCAGAGACCGAAGTGGAATCAAGCAAGTCTCCATTACATGAGAAAACACCCACCCAGAATTCAACCATGAGGCCCAGCGCCCACTCCGCCCCGACCCCCCTCCCTCTGACGAGGGCCGGCGTTCCCCTGGTCGCTCCTTACCCCTCACGGGACACACTGCTCATCAGTAAGCGCCTGAGAGCATGTGAGAGAGGACATGTATGGGTGTAGAAATCTGAAAAATGTAATATTCCCACAATGCATCTATTCTTAAAATAATGGTCACCCCCATTGCCTTTCCTTGGCTGGCCATTGAATACAGACCAGTGGTGTTCACACTTTCCCTTAACTTTGTTTGAAAACATTTAACTGAAATCTTACTACAAAGCCCTGGAGCGGTAATGAGGGCCTGGCTGCCCTTCCCATGGTCCGGATGTCGTCCGTGCTGGTGCCCCTGAATTACCCTGCGTCTTTGCCTCTTTGCATTGGCTGCATTTTTGTTGGTGACCTGAGAACCCGACCAATAAAATGCTCCGCATTCGTCATGTGGTGTGTGAAAATATGCAAGGAGAGTCTAACTTGACTATGCGGAATCATGTCCAGGAAAAGCGCACTTTCCCGGCTGGTCGGCATGGAAACTCGTATTCCACGTGATCGCCCACCACGCCTGGGGCTCTGAGTGCTTGCCCAGGCGGCACAGCAGCCTCGAGGACGGCAAACCACCAACGAGGAAACTTCGCCTGGTTCCTCTCCCTTCCCCCACAAAATGAAGTCCGCATACATGCTGCACTGTTAAACGGCAAGGTGTGGCATTAACAAGCACCCGTACCCCAACGGCAGGAAGTGGTGTACCACCGATCTGCCCGCGGGGCACCTCACCGCGCTGCGGCAAACTCTCTTCCCTTCACCTGTCCTCTTTTGATTTTCCCTTTTGTTTTACTTTATTTTACTCCATTTGTTCTGTTTTTTTGGGCCCAGTTGACTGTGGTTCTTTGGAATGGGCAGCTGGATCTCCCACAAACTCTCAAACTCCGGCTGCTCTGCAGGGTGAAACGGTCCACGCCCAGTATTTCCAGTTTCAGGTGGTTGAACTTTGTGAGCTTTTCTCCACCCTAACGGCATCTTTCCTGCGTCCCACAGTCATGATCTCCGTCTGCATCATCTTTGGTACCGTGGCCTTGATCCTCGCGGCCGTCTGTTTGGTCCGGTAAGTGAACGTGGGCCTCGTCTCAACAACCCTCCGGTCCAGTTATGGATGACTGAGGAAAGATGAGAGTCCCTGCTGAATCGAAAGCATTAAAGCAAACTGCTTCACTGCCAGTGACGCAGCATGATGACATCATTCCCGAACTGATGCCTGGTTCAAGTATAACGCAGGGAAGCATCTCAGCACTGCTGTTCCTTGTAAATGTTCTGTAAAACAAAATATTAACATATTATACGTGATTGATCTGTAGGAGCAGTGACTTACTGGGGACCCCCTTTCTGTCTCAGTGCTTTGTTGCCGTGGTGACAGTGTGGCACAATAGATATCTTAAGGTTTTGTCGTTTTTGTAATTATTCAGTGCGATAATTGGGATAAATAAGCTTTGAATGGAACCCCTGTGCTTTTCCCCAATTCTGTTTGCAATTAAGTTTTTTGATGCTAAAACCTTGCAAAGGACGGTCAGGCCAGGGAAACCTGCGGATTGCCTGTCCTGGATTTGTGCAATGATGTTCACTATGGGGGAAGCTGACTGTGGTGTCGCCCCCTTCAGTCTACAGAGGGGCTTGCGACTGGCCCAGAAAGTGGACTACCCAGCTTACGGCATGATGGGGCCCAACCACTCCGATGGAACCTTGGTGAGTTCACCACTGGATGTATTTGCATCATAGTTTCAGTCCAACGGAATTTCCCCTACAGGGATTTCACCTGTCACACTTAAAAACAGACCCAAAGGTATTTTAAAGTATACCTGGCATTAAAACTCTTCTGCTTTTCTCCGTCTCCCCGCAGCCTGGGGATAAGAACCTGGCTCAAAGCGCCCAAATGTACCACTACCAGCATCAGAAGCAGCAGATGCTGTCGATGGACAAGTGAGTGTCCCGTTCCCCGGTGGCACTTTTTCCGAGGAGCCTTCCTTGGACCACATGGGCCCGTTTATATTTCCGCATTGAGGCTTTTATCCAAAGCGCCTTACAGTAGAGGGAAAGTTTACATTTTATGTGTGCTCCCAGGGATTCGAACCCACAACCTTTGCTGTGTCTCCATGCCCCGCCCCCCCACCCGAAGAGTTTCTCTAATGGATCCAATTCTCCCCGCGCTCCTAGGCATAAAGATGAGACCAAGATTCCAGACTCAGGGGCCACGTCTGATGAGGAAAATGAAGATGGCGATTTCACAGTGTACGAGTGCCCCGGATTAGCTCCCGTGAGTGAGAACCACCGTCTAAGGGGTCTATTATTGCAGGAGTTCCTCCTGTTCTTGAATTATACTAGAAATGCTATCTTCCTGTTCTTTCTAGACTGGGGAGATGGAGGTGAAGAATCCTCTGTTTGACGACTGCAGTGTGAATCCCCAGCGGAGACACAAGTAAACCTGTAAACCACACACACACACACTTTCCTACTCCTGTGATGCCTACCAAATACCCCGTCATGCCAGCCTATGAAAATGAACAGACGAATGCCAACTGAAGAAGCGTAAATGAGGGGGTGCAAGCAGGGGACATGAAGGAGACAGTCATGCTGCCCTCTGTGGCCATTCTGTGGAACTGCTGCACAAATCAAGCAGCTGATTGGACAATCTTTTCTCTGACACTGATCATTGAGAGGCATCTGATGTATCATCAACACAGTCTTTAGGTGCGTGTTTTATTTCTGTCTCTCTGCTGATTAACTTCAGGCTTTGTACCCGCCCCCCGACCCCTATATCTACATGATATTACCTCTCTTAGGTTTTATTAGAATCCTGGTTTGTTAATCTTTTTTTTGTATTTAAACAGCTAGTTAGCTGATGTTGGTTTCGTCCATCTCTCCTTGCTCTTAGCCTGTAAAAGTTGTATTATTTTAATATGTATATCAACAGCACCGTCGCCGCCCGTCCAGCAGAAACCTGCTCCGTGTCTCCACCCTCACACGTTAATTGCTAAATGTGGGTTTCATGTATTAGCACCCGCCCCCCCTCCCCCCAATCATCATCTCCTTCCTACACAATGAC
>JAODJX010000119.1:6680542-6694198 GCA_026776945.1 Isichthys henryi | reverse complement strand
AACATGCTGAGGCTAATTGGAGTTGCTAAATTGCCCGTAGGAGTGCATGTGTGTGTGAATGGTGTGTGAGTGTGCCCAGCGATGGGCTGGCCCCCCATCCCGGGTTGTTCCCTGCCTTATGCCCATTGCTACCGGGATAGGCTCCGGACCCCCCGCGACCCAGTAGGATAAGCGCTTTGGAAAATGGATGGATGGATGTTTTTTCTGTTATGCCTGTAGTAACTGCACCTGGTCCTGTCTCGGTTCTATATACTGGATGGATGGTACCTTTTGGTTTGGAACCGCGAGTTCATACTGACGATACCGTGGTGTGTCAGGCTGCTTCTCAGAGTCTACTTCTCATTCTGGTCGCAGACACGGAAAAGCACGGCGCACCAGAGAGCTCCCCTGCTCCCCAGCGGAAGGCCCGCTCCGTCTCCATGCCGATTGATTATTCCGGTAGCTTTTGCAATCCTGTTTGCAAGGGCAGAATGGGATGGCTTGATGAAGTGTGTGTGTGTGAGAGAGAGAGGGAAAGAGAGATGTCCTTTTTCCAAATGGTTTTAATAATTAAAATGTTAAGAATATCTATATTTTGTGAAGTACTCCTCATTGTTCAGAATGCAGTAAAAAATGAACTCATTAGATAATTAAACAAAGGGGTTTGAGTGAAATCATGCACAAAAACAGCCTCTGTGGGGCTTAATGTGACCCCCCCTCACCCAAGTTAGAGTGGAGCATCCTTTAGCTAATAGATGGCCCAGAGGATCTATGACAGTTCGGTTTTGGGTGGGGCATCTTACTGTGTCTGTCTCAGCAGGGATGGCTGGAAAGGACCTCGATATGGCTTATGAGCGTGCCAGGGTCACCATCGATGATCCGCCCTCCAGCCCTGTCATCCAGAAGGTGAGGTTCATTTCAGGGTGCAGACAATTCACAAGGGTGGGGGGGTGTGGATTCTTTTATTTTGAATTCAGTTCTTATCAGTCGAAATGCCTTGTGTCTGTTTAATCTGCAGTGTTTTCTGACGGTTAATAAAAAAGCAAATCATCTTCTTAGGCTTAAGTTTGTTTATTTCTCTGAAATTCTGATTTAAATTTAAATCCCTTTATTGGCTTGACAGGGTGAACCTCATTTTCACCAAATTGTTTATATTAATGCATGCAGGCATACGGGCCATTAAATGTGCTTTTTGACAGACTGCGGATGCAAACACACCCATCGCCTGTATTCTCTGTCTGTATTCTCTGTCTGTATTCTCTGTCTCTCCATGTCCCCAGTCAATCTTGAAGAAAAGCGTGACCATGCAGCAGACTCCCTCTGCCGTGTTCCACTACACGGACAGTGGGGGGCGCTCTGATCAAGTCCACCCTAGTAAAGTTAACACGATCTTCCAGGCGGCCAAGAAGGACCTGCTGGGCATTATCCAGTTAAAGGTTAGTACAAGGGTGCCATGGCTTGAGATCCAGGGGCATGCTGTTGTACCTTTGAGTGTGTCATTAGCTTTCAGTGCCATGGCTGTATGCCTAGCTGAGCACAGCAGGCTGCGGTGTGAGTTGTTATTAAACAGGAATGGCATCTTCTTTTCTCCCGCGGCCCGTGTCTCAATGGGCTCCAGGACCCCAGTCTGCTAGAGGGCAGAGTGACGCTGCACCAGGTCAAAGCCGGATCTGTGGTGGCCCAGCAGGGTGATCAGGTGACCTTGCTTCTGAGCTTGGCATGCCGCCCGAGCTGATGTTAAAGTGAGAGTGTTTTTAACAGAGCGTATTGCAGCGATGGCCGAATGAAGCTTCATGAACCACTTGCTGTATTTTCTGACCCCACTAGATGGTGCTGTCTGTTCAAAAAAGGGCTCAATGCATGTACTAAAGCAAACCAAGAGCGCCATCTAGTGGTGTCAAAAAATACAGCAAATGGTTCTCCGAGCTTCATTTAGTCATCACTTGCCTATTGTGTACATTAGGGGTTCCCAGGCTTTTGGTGTCTGTGGGCTGGTGTACATTGTACAAAAATTTCACTGACCAGCAAAAAGGCGGGGGGGGGGGTGAAGTTTACGATGGATTGGTAATTTCATCAAGTTTAGCCCGTGACACTTTACAGATGCAAGCTGAGCGGGTGAATGTGAGGGGATGTAAAAAAATGAAAACGTATAATTATTTTTTGGTAATTAACCAACCCCTCTGCAAAACCACCCGCTTTCTTGACCCAGTGGAATACTGCCCATGAACTGGTACCTGCATTTGGACCAGGGATTGGTAACTCCTAGTATAGATAATTGGCTATCCCATGTTCGGCCTAAGTGGACCATGAAAACGTCAGCTTAATTTCTGATCTGTTTTTAGCGTGAATACAGTAGAAGCGGTAGAATGTTGTTTCCCCGCCGTGATCAGTCCCAGTCTAATGCCCTCGCGTGTCTTTGTCTGTGACTGCCACGAATGTGCTCTCCAGGACGTGAGCGTGCAGTTTGTGATCTCGGGCCTGCTGCACGTGTACCAGCGCATGATCGACCGTGAAGAGGACACGTGCCTGTTTCACACGCACCCCGGCGAGCTGGTAGGCCAGCTAGCGGTGCTGACGGGCGAGCCGCTCATCTTCACGGTTCGCGCCCACCGCGACTGCACCTTTCTCTCCATCTCCAAGATCCACTTCTACGAGTGCGTGTCCATGCCTTTCTTCCGTGTTGGACAGGAATCAGCATCAGGGGAATCTTAGCTGTGTTTAGTACATTTTAACCTTCGCAGGATCATGCGTGTGGAGCCCAGCGTGGTGCTGAACGTGGCTCACACGGTCGTGCGCCGGATGTCCCCCTTCGTGCGGCAGATCGACTTCGCCCTTGACTGGATGGCCGTGGAAGCTGGCAGGGCCGTCTACAGGTACATGCAGCGCCCGAGACGATTGGAAACGCGACTAGTTCATAACCTGAGTCAGTCACGGCTTTTCAGATGTGTCCAAACACATCTTCCCCCAGTTTCACGGCACTGATGGGAAATATTTAAGATTAATCCTGTGAACAGCAGTGCAATAAAATATTTATTTCAGGCCGCATAGTCTGATCGTGTCTCAGTGTGTAAGGCTTATACTGATCATGGACTCGCCCCCCATGGACCCACCTGAGCAAGGCAGCTTCCGCTCTGACACACTTCTCCTGAGAGCCGAGTTCGGTTTCAGCCCCCACATCTCCCTGTCAGGCAGGGGGACAAGTCGGACAGCACCTTCATCGTCTTGAGTGGCCGACTGCGCTCCGTCATCCTCAAGGAGGACGGCAAGAAGGAACTGACGGGGGAGTACGGTCGGGGCGACCTCATCGGAGTGGTGAGTGCCTCGGGTTCGAGGGGAGGGGTGCAGTGTTGGTGCGTGTGCTGGGAGGACAGGTCCCAATTGCCTCAGGCGGTCAATATGCACAGTCTCCTGGAATAGTCCGTGTCTGTTATTTCACAATCTCCTTGACGTGCAACATCGCCATGGTGACGCCAGCACTGCTAAGAATACCTCTCCGTTCGGGCACCATGGTTACTGACCCCGGAGTTTTAGGATACGGGTCCGGTGTGCCCCCCCTTACACCGGTGGTACAAACAAGCCGGCCTATCGCACGTCATTCGCAGTACGCCTGACTGCACATTCGAAACCCTGAGTGGAAACGTCAGTATTAATGGCGACCTTTATGAGGAGGAGTTCCCAGAAAAATCTGTGCGTGAGCCGTAGGATGATGACCACATTCCCGGCAAAGTCTGTTTTTAACGCAAACTGACGATGATAATGAGGATGATAACGGAAGGAGCGGTTTGTACCTGGCTGGGATGCGTTACACCAGCATCACAGCTGTCATCCTGCGTCCTCAGGTGGAGGCTCTGACCCACCAGAACCGGGCCACCACAGTGCACGCGGTCCGGGACTCAGAGCTTGCCAAGCTTCCGGAAGGTGCCCTCAGTTCCATTAAGAGGAGGTACCCGCAGGTGAGCGCCACCCCCTGTGTACTGGATGGGACGGGTGCCTGCCTACTGCTGCCCCCCCCCCCCCTGCATCTCCAGCTCATTCTGCTTCCTCATGGTCTAGGTGGTGACCAGATTGATCCATCTGCTCGGGCAGAAGATTTTACAGCAGGTTAACGGTCCCCTGACAGGTCTGTGTGTGTCTCCTCTCCTGTTATCCTAACCTTGCGTGGATCATACTTCACTCTGAAAAAGAGACTTTTTGCGTGGGGATTATTCCTGTTATTCCCTAAAAGTTCAATATTTTATGCATATGTATTTTGTTAAGAAAATGTTTCCCCCCTGTCACCGGTCGTTGGGGTGGATCCCTCTTAAACTCTACTGAAGTGACAGCTGGTTTGTGTTCAGTGTGTGTGTGGGTATCACTGTGCGTGCGTGCGTGCGTGCGAGTGTGTGTGCGTGTGTTTGTGCGTGTGTGTGTGTGCCTGACCCCAGTCTGCCTGTCCCCAGCCCGCAGCCTCACCCTCCACACCCCAGGGAGTAAGTGGGACACAGGAAACCCCGCCTCCAACCTGTCCACTGTCTCCATCCTGCCTGTTTCTGATGAGGTTCCCCTGACCACCTTCGCCCTGGAGCTGCAGCACGCACTCAGTGCCATCGGTCAGCCATGTCACCTCATTATTATCATGTCGCGATCAGATCTGCTTTCCAGAATACGGCCTGGACTGTCGAAAAAGGAGCAAAAACCCATCTGCTTCTTAGAAACTGAAAAGTTTACAGCTCTGGGAAAAATCAAGAAACAGTCAAATTTTCAGTTCCACTCGTTTCTCGATTTTAGTGTGTGTGTAAAATACACATTTTTTTGCACACTGCAGCCTGGCTCTTCCCTGCTTCTCATTGATGAAGGGCTTCCTCCTTGCTTCGGGGGACTTCAGTCCTGCTTCTAGGAGCCTAATATGAATTGTCCTTGCAGTGTACTTCAAACCAGTTAATGTTTCCCATTCTTTTTGAAGGTCATCTCATCATCCTCTGATTTATGAGGTACTGCCAGATAAGTTGACGGTCATCTCTGGCATTAGAAAGTTGCTTCTGCCCTCTGCCTGGCTGGTTTCTGGTCATTCCCAGTGTCTCTTTCTTTACCTTGTGTACTGTGTACTGGTGTCTCAGAAAATTTGAGCCTGGAAGCTGCCTGCTTTCACAGTGTAGCCTTCTGCCAGCAGAACTAGGATTAAACCAGGATTTAAACATGCAGTTTAAAAAAAATGAAATATACAGAGGTCTGTTAATTTTTTATTTTTTCCCTTAAATCGTTTCCTATTTTTCTTTAAAACCAATCAAAAGCTAAATTACAGTACTGTGAAATGTATGCTGTTAATTGCCCCCATAAACATCATTGTGATTTTGCCGTCTACCCTCTCCACTCTCCCAGGACCCACCCTGCTCCTGACCAGTGACATCATCAAACAGCGCCTGGGAGCCGCAGCACTAGACAAGTCAGTAATACATTCAAAATCCCCCTCTAGCATCCGCTTAGGGCTCTCATTCAGCTAATGGTGAACCATAAATGTGAGGGTACCCTAACTGAATCCCCCCCCACCGGCTCAGTGTGCACGAGTACCGCCTGTCAAGCTGGCTGGGGCAGCAGGAGGATATCCACCGCATCGTGCTCTACCAATCAGACAGTTCCCTCACTCCCTGGACCCAGCGCTGCATCCGGCAGGCCGACTGCATCATTATCGTAGGCCTCGGCGAGCAGGATCCCACCGTGGGGGAGGTGAGGGGCGGGTGGCGGGGGGGGTGTACAGGGGGATGGATCGTCCTGCTGTCTGTCTCAGTCACATCACATTTAACAAATCAGATTTGAGCTTTTATCCAAAGCCACTTAAAGTAGATTGAAGATTTACAGTTTGTGTGCTCGCTGGGATTTGAACCCACAACCTTCCCGAAGTTATTGCAGTGGTCTAGTTGTTGAGCTTCTGGAGGTGTAGGTTGTCCTGGAATGTGACGTGGAGGTCTGTATACATGCTCAAATCCCCCGGAGTTTGGCCATCAAGCCTTTCGGGCCAGGGCAGCTACAGCAGGCCCCGGGTTCCAGTCCCGTTTGACGTGCGTCTTCCTCCAGCTGGAGCGCATGCTAGAGGGAAGTGCGGTGAGAGCCCAAAAGCAGCTGGTCTTGCTGCACCGCGAGGATGGGCCGTCCCCCCAGGGCACCGTCGACTGGCTCAACATGCGCAGCTGGATCTCCAGGCACCTGCACCTGTCCTGCCCCCGCAGGGTGTTCACCAAGAGGAGCCTGCCCAAACTGGTACCCTCCCACCGTGACTGGCCATGCCCCCAGATCCTTCCCTCTTATTGTGGCTATGCCCAAGTCACACCCCTCTCACTATAACCACACCCACAGCCCCACCCACTTTACCATTGCTACACCTTGCACCTCTACCCTTCTCAAAATAGCCTTGCCCATAGCCCTGCCCCTCCCACAATAGCCACACCCCCGTCCTTGGCCAGTTGTCGTTAGTCCTTATCTTTACAGAATTCGATTTTTATGCTATTTCCTTTTTGATTTTTTTTATCCTTGTACCTGTGTGTGTTCCTCAGAGGGAGATGTACCAGCGTGTCTTCCAGAAGCCCCCGAATCGCCACTCAGACTTCTCCCGGTTGGCTCGAGTCCTGACAGGCAACGCCATTGCCTTGGTGCTGGGGGGAGGCGGAGCCAGGTATGATGCGTCATCTGTTTGTCTCACCCAGTCCACGCCAAGGTTCCCCCAGGCTATTGCATGACAACCCATCTTCTAGAACCTTCTATAGATTCTCTGTATTTCTTGTTAATAGTGGGTGATGGCTCTGTTCCTATTTGAGTTATTGTGTGAGGACCAGAACGGGTCCGCCATGACATTTCCTGGGTCTGGTGCTGGTCCTCTGCCGCTTGCATGACCGGTAGTGGTGACCCGGTTGGCACAACCTCCCTGAGCTGCTTCTGGCCAGTTCTGTCCGGTTCAGGCCGGTTCTGTCCGGTTCTGTCAGAGGCCCCTCTGCTCCTTCCTTTAACACTCTTCCTCTTCTGCTCTTTTTTGGTCTTTCTCAGGCAGTTGATCCAGGTGTGTATGCTTCTCTCTCTCTCTCTCTCTCTCGCTCGCTCGCTCTCTCCCTCCCTCTCTTTCCCTCTCTCTCCCCTCTGACACTCCTGTTTGACTAAATACATGTGTGGCTATGTGTAGATAAGCTGAGCTGAAGCTTTGCAGGTCCAGCTTATAGTGGATAAGGGCAGGACAGTGACTGTTAATAATTGAACTAGTCTGTTTAAACATGTCTGACGTGAAGAATAGGTCTTTATCCTTTGTGTCACGTTATGTTTGTGTGTTTGCTTATACATCACTGGCCCTTTCTGATCTGCCCTGCCTCTCTTTCTTAGGGGCTGCTCCCAGGTGGGCATAATCCGTGCTCTGAAAGAGGCTGGGATTCCAATTGATCTTGTGGGTGGCACTTCCATTGGCTCCCTGATGGGGGCGCTCTATGCAGAAGACCGCAGCTACAGTCGCATGAGGGTCCGGGCGCGGGAATGGGCGATGGTAAGTGAGTCTTGGGGGGGGGGGGGGGTTGGCATTTGGTGCAGGCAGAGTGTCCGTCAAGTGACTCCCTCTATTTCCACCCTCAGGAAATGACCTCAGTCTTCAAAAAGGTGCTGGACCTCACCTACCCTGTCACCTCTATGTTCTCTGGTGCGGCCTTCAACTCCGGCGTCTCAAGCGTCTTCCAGAGCAAGCAGATCGAGGTGAAGGCAGTTGAGACCCTGTCTTTGAGTCGTTGAGTTACCCATGGTTCACGTCTCATCTCATTTGCAGGTTTCATAAAGTGGATTCTGTACCCACTGTGGTACATTTAATCTGCCTGTAGGTGGCGTCCTCATGGCTTTATTCCTCTCCAGGACCTGTGGATCCCCTACTTCAACATCACCACGGACATCTCGGCCTCTACCATGAGGGTGCACACTGATGGTGTGTCTGTCTGCCTGGCCTTTCCCTCGGGATGTTACACACCTTCACCATCTTAATAGACCCATCTGATCATCCTGTGGCATTTCACCCAAAAGGGGGTGGAGACTAACAGCGTTGTTATAGTCATCTGACTCTGTTCCCCAGGCTCCCTGTGGCGATATGTGCGTGCCAGCATGTCCCTATCAGGTTACTTGCCTCCCCTTTGCGACCCAAAGGACGGGCACCTGCTCATGGATGGGGGTTATATCAACAACCTGCCAGGTCAGCACCCCCCCCCCCCCCAAGTACCTATAATCTAAATCACAATCAGAGGTGGAAAGTTCAGGTCCAGGAAGTACAAATCCAGACCAAGATTTTGTTTCAACCAACCAGTTGAATATAAAGAGTCACAATCACAGAGTTCTCAGCTGGTTGGTTGAAACGAAATCTTGGTCTGGATTTGAACTTCCTGGACCTGAACTTTCCACCTCTGCTCGTACTCATGCCATAAGATGTGAAGTATGTGTAAAAGTAAATGAATAATAAATAAATAAGCTGTAAAAGAACTCGAGGTTAAGTAGAGGGCGACAAGGTGAAATCCACCAGGGTTTCTGTGCTGAGGCTGAACACAATCAAGTTTTCTACTAGAGAGATTGTCCTGCCCCCCTCCCCTATGCAGCGGATGTGGCACGGTCCATGGGCGCCAAGGTGGTCATCGCCATCGACGTAGGCAGCCAGGACGAGACCCACCTCACCAACTATGGTGATGCCCTGTCAGGCTGGTGGCTACTTTGGAAACGTTTCAACCCCCTTGCCAAGAAAGTGAAGGTGGGGTGTCCATGTGGGTGGAAGGTTCTCGTCGTCCTTCAGTGTCTATCGGGGTCTATTAATGAGCGTTGTTATATGAAACCCCCTAGCTTATCTACAAATCGCATTAGCGTTAATCACAGTAACTGGCTCTGGTATGCAGTTTCTGGGTCCCCCGTTGGGACTTGAGTTATCGTTATTATTATTATTGGTGACGAGCCCCCGCTGGCAAATAAACATTAAAGTGATCATGTGACCGGCAGGTGTTGAACATGGCGGAGATCCAGACGCGGCTGGCCTATGTGTGTTGTGTGAGGCACTTGGAGGTGGTGAAGAACAGCGATTACTGCGAGTATATCCGGCCTCCCATCGACCGCTACCGGACGCTGGAGTTCGCCAAGTTCGACGAGATCGCTGTGCGTGTCCCTGCCCTTGTGCACCACTGAATATCCACTACAGAAATGGGCCTTCACACCTGGGGTGGGTGGGATTACAGAGTGTTGCTGCTCAGCGATTGGCTTAACTGGTTGTCTGTTGTCCTTATGTTGATTCCCATTGGTTAAAATCAGTGATTGGCAGCACATGGTAGTCCCACCTTCCGTGGTTTGTGGCGTCCCAGGCGCTATGTCTGCGGCTCGCCGGCAACGACTCCCGACGACACTCTACCTGCTCGCCCCGCAGGAGGTGGGCTACCAGCACGGCAAGACCGTGTTTGATGTGTGGTGCCGCAGTGGCGTGGTGGAGAAAATGCTGAAGGACAGGCACCAGGAGGATTTCCGCAACACCAAGAGTAACAACGTGAGTGCGGATGGGCGGGAATGGGGGCGCAAGTCCGCACTGCTGCTGTGGCGACATCGGGGTGACGTGCTGGGGGCTGATTCTCCAGCTCTGCTTGCTGTCAGTGTTTGAGTAGGGTCGGTGAATATTAATGGGTGTCTCTCTCTCCCCTGCAGGTGGTAACATGTCCCAACGCCTCCTTCACTGACCTGGCGGAGATCGTGTCCCGCATTGAGCCAGTGAAGCAGGTGGTCGTAGATGGTGAGAGGAGCACATTTTGGGGTCTTTTATTCGTGTTGCGTCTCCCTCCTGTTCTCTGTCACATCATGCTCCCCTCATTTCCTCTCTCTTTTCCTTTGTTTTTGCCTCCGTTACTCTCTGATCCCCCCCCTCAGAAGAGTCAGATTACCAGACTGATTATGAGGAAGAGGCAGTGGAGAGCGCCCTCTCCGATATGGAGCTACCCAATCACCACAGTGAGCACACAGAGGGGGAGGAGACCATAGACTCAGTAAGCCACTCCCCTTGCCCCACTCCAAACTCCTAAATGAAACTTATCTTGAGCACTAAGTTACTTTATTCATGCAGGTAAACATGAGAATGATCCAGTGCTGAATAACACAGTGACCTCGAAACTCGTGTTGTCTCTAGGATGATGAATCGGAAATTCGACAGAGACGGAGGCCTAACCAGTCCACAAGAAATGTCATCTGGTAGCCCCGCCTCCCTACCAGCCTCACCTGTTGGCCGCTGCCCGGACGGAAGGGAATGCAAAGCCACAAATTTCATCATAGAGCGGCTGAGAGGCCCGACTCCGGAACCTTCTCTCGCAGGTCTTCCTCCGAGTTTTTTTTTCTGGTTTCTGTGATGAGTGTCATGTTATTTCATCCATCATAATATATTTCATAGCTAGCGAGGCGGAACGTGAATTTTGATTCCTCTAAGGAATTGTGGCTAGTCGGATGTGGACCATCTTACTCAAAAAAAAAACAACCTTCCAAATGTGGTCACTGCTGCCGTTCGTCGTTGCGATGTTCGCCTGCTGACACCCAACCATCTGTTCTCTGTGAGTTTGTCAGGGACGAGGCAGTACGCTGGACGGGCATGAGGTTTGGAAAGCAGAGTTACATTCTCCAGTGCCTCTTGCATACATTTTATCTTCATTCTTCACGTGATGCGTCAATCTTACCTGAAGCCAAGAAGTTCTCCTAAATGAAGTGATTTTTTTTATATATGTTAAGTCTATCAATGCAAGACCTTTTTTACATTTTTTTTTTTTTTTTATATGTATGAATTTCATTGGTGCCTTTGGCCAGGACAATTTGGACCCAAGCTTGGCTTTTAACAGTACTAATACCATCGTTGGTGCACCTGTGCCTCTCCAACATCTCCGGTCACCTCTTCTGTGGTGAGAAGATATTTCTGCTCAGCCCCTATGTGTATTAGTGTCTGGGAGACTGACTGTTCTGGTCCCTATCATCCCTCTTGGAGATTAAGTGTTGTTTCGAACTTTGAGTCTTCCACACATCTTCTCAGAACACTGCCTCCGGCTGGGTTTGTTATTTGCGACAGTGTTGTCACTCTTTGTGCTGCCTGTTCATGTTTGTATTAATGTCAGTGTTAACACTGACAGACCTCTACCTTCAAAAATCAGTACATTGCTGATTTATTTTGTATTTGCAGACTTTTACAGGTAAGGAAATATTATCCATCCATCCTTAAATCTGTTTACAGGGCGGACGTACACAGAAATGTGTAGAAACATTTCAAAGCGTGTCAACCACTCAATTATCTATTAGCACACGGCTCAAAGGGAGCAGCTGAATGTGTCATTGGGTTTTATGTTGATTTGGGGAGAGGACTGTGAATCTTCTTGAGTAAATAATAAGCTGCTGTTTGAGGAACATTTGCCAGAAAAAAATGCACAGTATTACTGTGAGTGTGAATTAACTAATAATAATAAGAAAAATAACCAATAAACTACAAGAGATTTTTTGGGAAAACTGTCTGTGACATTTATGGGAAGGAGGGCTAGACATCACAGGAAATGGGCAGTTTCACAGAGTTTTGTTGTACATGTACAATGACATAAAGTGATGTTATATGAGAACAGTTAATATATAGGTGATTCCTGTTCTTCACAGTAGAGATGTACTGGCGTGGAAGGCAGACACTGCACCCCATCTGTTTTCTGTAACTACGTGTCCTGTTTAAGGTTGTGGGGGAACTGGAGCCTGTGGGAATGTAAAGGAATAACCTAGAATGGGGGGCGCCAACCCATCACAGGACACCCTCACATCCCATTCACTCATAGCATGTTTTTGGACTGTGGGGGGAACCAGAGAACATTCCAAGAGGACATAGCTAGAACATGCAAACTCTACACAAGAGAAACCATGATGGAGACTCAAACCCTGGTTCTAGTGCTCCGCCACTATGCCCCCCCCCACCTTCAAATAAGGTAAAAAGCAACAGCATGTGAAAACAAACAAGTGTCTCAAGCAGAGAACGGAGTCAGTAGATAGTCGTGGGTGTTCAGTAGGCTAAGACACTGTCTCTGATTGGAAGGTCGCTGGTTCAGATCCTGTGTGATTTCACCATTTGGCCCTGGAGCGAAGCCCCTAACCCCCAATTGCTCCAGGGACTGGCTGAACCTGCTCTCTCAGTTGTACACTGCTCTGGATAAAAGCATCTGTTAAATAAATAAATACAGATACTGACAAGAGCATAATAGCTGGAGGAGGAGTGCTCTATGGGGAAAGATACTCACATTGAGAACATGCTGTGCTGATACAGGAGTCTGGCTCAAACAGACCCGCGGGGTCTTCATGGACCCAGAATGAAATATCACATGACACGTAAAGTGTAGATGTGTGTCACTACAGCTGGTGTGACTTTTGCGTTAGTGTGTGACTGGCGCGGGGAGAAGAGGCGTGTTTTTGTAAGATTGTCTGGAGGAGTCAGAATCACATTATTGCTTTTTTGATGCCTTTCTCTAGAGTTGTGTATCAAATGGGGCGCCTCACTTATCCATCAAATCCTCCCTTTGGTTATCTGGAGTCAATATAGCGTAAACAGTTATTGACTCCCCAAGGGAGAGACGGGCTGTGCCACCTATAGTGTGTGTCATGCAGGGAATTGGGACTGAAATGAGAGCTTAGCTCTGGAAATAAGCATGAGGTTGAGCTCAGTGTGGAGGTTATAATTACCTTTTTTGAGTGCCTGGATAATGTTGCTCTGTCTGGTCCAAAGAGATGTTCCAGGCTATAGTTGACTAACACTTTTAATGTGTGTTTTGTGGCACCTCCTCGCACCTCCTGCCTGTAACTCCTTTCCTTTGAAGACCTCCTGGATCTTCACTGTGGGACACATGGATCAGTATCCTGATTTAATCCTAAAATTAATGCTCCATGTGGGGGGGCTTGTGTCTGGTGAGTCAGGGTGGCTAAACGGATTATAGATCTGGACAGTGGTTTGTAAAGTGCTGCTTGTGTTCTGCTGTGTTCTAAATCCAGTGGGTCTAGCTCTATATTTGTTTAATAGGGTGTGGAAGATCACTACAGTAGGACATAAAATCCCACCCCTTAATCGTATCTTGGTTTTGTAGTGTCGTGTTTTGTGGTCAAGAGCTTCTGCTGTTCGTTGTTTCGCTCACTTGATATGCTCCCCAAAGACAAGGTCAAATTAGACATGCATCAGTTACTCGATTGATGACCCTTGCAGAGGAGCTATGAAGTTTAACATTTTTAACTTTATCTGATGTCTTGTTACGCTTTGTTCTTTTCAAGTTATTCATCACTTGAAAATGCTCACCGATTACAAAAAGTGAGGACGTCATTGGAGAAGGAAGAGGAATTGTTCTCCATTGGAAGTTCTTGCACCGCCCACCAGGTGGCACCATTGTGCAGCTCATTTAGAACTTGCGACGTGATAGGATGGCATAGTGAGTGAAGGGGAGCGAAGCCAGCCCTGCAGTTTTTGGCTCTGGTAGCCAAACTGGTGTCGATCACAAGTGGATGGGCCAGTGAACGGGGGAAAAGTCTAGCCCCTTGTTATTTGGATCGGTCCTGTCTCAACAGAGCCTTTTAATTAGATGCATCGTGCTCCCAATGTTTCCTGTGGCACAGAGCTGATTAACGAGATGTTATACAAAAATCAGGTCAGAGAGAGAGCACAATGAGGCGATGGCT
>JAODJX010000119.1:6651499-6665554 GCA_026776945.1 Isichthys henryi | reverse complement strand
CAGTTCCCCCCACCTCTCTTTTCCCTTCTCTGTCCATTTAGTATACAGTTTGGCAGATGCAGAAAGGCTCTGTCAGGTTGAGTAGAGGTCCACGGTTAATCCGATTACATGGGCCGATCATTTCTTCCACGCTCTGGCCTGTTTGGTTAAATACCTGGAGTGGCTCCTTATTGGCTACTCTCCTGTCCGGCACTGCTCTCAGATTGGTCAGAAACTTTTGAGTAGACTTTTGAGCGGTTCTAGGTCACCTCGCAGTGAACCTACTGCCTTGGCTGACATTTTATATCCTTTATAAAAGGAACCTTAGGTGTTAGACAGCTTGACCACCCAACCCCCACCTTTACTGCTGCTTTTGTGTTCCCGTGACTTTGATAGTTGGTAACGCTGTACCCCCACCCCCACGATGTACCCATGCTACACTGAGGCTCCTCAGCGCCACTTAGAATTAGCATTCTAGCAGGGACGGGGATGGCATCTGGGGAGGGACGCATCTGGCCTCCATAATTCATCGTCCTTGGTTCCATGCACATGTGGGAACGCAGCCAGGTGCAACATGGCTGCCAAGGAACCCCTCTGAGATCCAGGTTCCCCCCCGCAGTCTCCAACATTTACCCATCCATTTATCATCCATCCGTCAATCCATCCATCCCACCATCCATTTATCCACCCATTCGCACATCCATCCAAATATCCATCCATCTATCTGATAAGGTCATAACCATCGAACACCTTCTATTGCGGGCCGGCCTCTTTCTAGGAGGAGAAGCCAGGAGTGACTTAATGGAGAGAAAAGACTCCCTGTTGAAAAAGGAGGGGGGTGGCAAAGACACAGAGAAGGACAGGCAAGATACAGGGAAGAGGAGAAGGAGTAAGTAGGAGAGAAAGATGGAGAAATATAGAGTTGTAAGAGGAGGGAGTGAGACTCAGGGCACGGAGGTATAAGGGGTGTGCTGGCTGTCCTCCCCCCTCCCACCTTGCCACCTTCTCTTTTTTCCCATCATCCCACTTCTTTCCATTCCTCTGCTTTGGAAAACCGCACACAGGCAAACCATTTCCCTTTCAGTTCCCAGTCCACGTTTCACTCAGCTTGACGGGGACCAGAGCGACCTCAGCTTCCACCCTCGCCCCTCCTCACCCCCTCCTCGCCCCCCTCGTCACACCAAGGTGAAACAAGGTGGGAGTGGGTATGGGCGTCACGTCCTTTCCCCGCTGCGCCTCCCCCTGCGCCTCATGCTGCGTCGTGGCGCCACATCAGTGTGTAATGCCATTAGCTGCGATGACACACACGTCATGCTTCTGCGCCTTTCAGCGTCCCTTTTAAGGAAATGAAGCGTTTTTGAAATATGGGGTTAAGAAACTTGGGTCTGTGGGGAGGTGTCACTGAAGCAACCCCCCCCCCCTCCGTGCATATTTAACAGTGTACCCATACGGGATGAAACTTTGGCTCTCCTGCTGAATTAGCTTCAGCCGTGAATCAGGATGGCGAAAGGCAAGATGTCACATGACCGACGTCCTGACACTCTGCCTGACTGGCGTGACGTCGGAAACCTAATCGGGCTGATTAACGTCCCTGCTAATTACACTCGCGCCGCTTATGGTGAGGCCCAGGCACTGCCACTCCAAAGATAGAAAAAAAAAAAGGCACGTGTACATTTAATCCCAGGCAGGACACGATCTGAACACGTGTCATGTCGGGTTTGTTCAATCTGAAACAATCCATTATGCAAAATTTACTCAAACATTACTTTTAATATGCATAAATTAGAAGGTAAACAGCTACTTAGGTTTACTTAGTCTTGATTATGTATCTTTCTTAATTCCTTAAAAACAAACAATGAAAGTAATTTGATTGAATGAAGTGAAGAAGTGATTTTAGTGCCTGTTGACAGGAAATCATTCATTACTTTAATAGTTTATTAAATCTTATGTTCCATTCATCTTCCAACTGCTTATCTAATATAGGTCTTTTTGGGGGGTGGAACCTATCTCAGGAATCAGTGCGCTGGGGTGCCCCCAGACCAGGATGCCAGTCCATCTCAAGGCAAATACAGGGCACCATGCACTGTGGGTATCTTGAATATGCTATTTCACCTTAGTGCATATCTGCATGACTGTGGGAGAAAACTAAAGAGCTCAGGGGCTTCAGGGGGAACAACATGCAAACTCTACATACACTGGGAGGTATAAGGGGTGTGCTAAATGCACTGGGGCAGGATTTGACCCCCCCGTTCTGGGAATGGGGGAGGAGGAGGTGACGGTGCTGCCCAGAGCTACACCCACTTTTTATCATTGTCCATCGTGCATTTATAAAATAAACACGACATTCACTGAAGGTTATGCATTTGCCTTCATCTTCAAGGAAAGATCTGCAGAGTTCACTCTGGATCTGAGCCATGCGTCTCAGGAAACAGGACCAGCAGTGGCTCAAGCCACATCACGCCCATTCAGTCATAGATACAACACTGCAAATTATAGAGGCCCAACTTTAAAATTTTGCAGTTGAGATTAATGGCGTTTGTCTTGAAATACAGAGTGATGGCAGGTGTGTATTTTATAAAATATAAAGGGGCCGGACGTGTCTGGAAAGGGCGGCAAAGGCTGCCGATGGACCTTGTTGTAGTTTTTGCAGCAGCACAAGTTCAAAGGCGACCGCGGCCCCGAGTCCCTGAAACAGAGGGGAGAGTTTGTGGCGAGCTCCTGGAAATGCAGAACAATGGGACCCCTCGCTGAACACCCCCACCTCCAGCTGTGTGCAAGACGAGGAGGCGGAGCATGAGTCATCAGAGAGATTCATGTACTCTGGTACATTCCGCCCGCGGGTTCTATCTTTTAATAATTTTTTGATCCAGGGTAGGCAATATGGACATATATATATGTGTGTGTGTGTGTGTATAAAAAATTGACACGTTACCATTTCGTCACTTTCCAAAACGTTTCGCCATTCATATGTTGAAAGCGTGAGTGTACACATGTAGCGTGAATATTTTTAAATGATGACTGTGTGGTCTATAGTCTGTCCTGTCCCCTGGATGGAGATGGACTTGGGGGTGCCTGTATGTCATGTTTGATTGTCACTTCCTGCCAATGGGTGACAGCTGGGATGTGTTTGCTGTCAGGGGCTAAATGGGACCATGCTCCCTGATGGACACTGGCCCCCGAGACCAGTGACACTGCTTGTAACATCACTGCTGCCATCTCACTTGTGTTTTGACTTCTGTGTTAATGCCTGTTATAACCCTAAAACTCTAAAGACCCTGCCCCACCCAACGGCTGCTGTGAGATCTTTAAGGCGGAAATTAATCTGGGAGACTGAATGTCTGTAGTGCCTGTGAGTGACAAGGTGCTGTTTGTCAAAAACACACACATACAGACACTTAACTGACCTGACTGATACGACCGGTCACATGACCGACATCACACCTTTTACCGATCTATTCAGTCTCACTGTTACAAAGGTCATGCAGTTAAGCAGAGAGTCACTGCGGTCCTCATGACATTATTTACGATGAGCCATTCATTACCATATGTCAGCAATTACTGGAAATTTAATATTTAATCATGCAGAAGATTTAGATACTGAGTAGTCTTTAAATGGTTAGAAATGGGCTCGGGCCCGGCTTCATGGGGGGGCACGGTGGGGCCTTGGGCCTAGCCCACCAAATCACAAGGCTGGCCTACCTAGCCAAGAGGGGAAAGAGAAATAGAAAAATGTGCTCTTTTCCCGAGGATATATTTTTTCGTTATATTTTTTGCAAAAATGTATCTTTGATTTCCGCATAAATGTAACAAAAATATAAATTATCTCGGACTCAATCCGAGATTCATACGAATGGAGGCGATCATCCAATCAGAATTAACCTTGATATTTTACGTGACGTTGGAGTCTAACCTTTGCATTTCGGCGGCCACCCAGTTTGCTATATGCATTTCTGTAATTGTATTTACAAAGAGACTTTGCTGTCTATACATAAACTAAACACAATATCAACAACCATTTTCCATCTTATTTGTCATCTTAATTGTTCGTACCAGTTTTCGATCTTTTATTTAGCTAAACATTTAGACATTCTGATAGGTTGCTAGCTAACTACATTGGTTAGTTGAACACACTAGTTAGCTATCTAGTCACAGGAGTTTAGCCTAAATTTACGAGCTAGAAACGTAGAAATGTATAGATTTCTGGTACCGAAAAAAGCTATCACAGATAGTGTGAGAGCCTTTAATGTTCAGTTTAGAGGATCGGACTCTCACTCTAGTTCGGTTGATGTTTCTTGCAGTGATGATGTTGCTGGTCCGTCTCGCAGCGATTGCGGTGTTGCCGGTTATTTGAACAGAATCTCCACGCCAGCCGGTTCCAAAAAGTTATCCGCGGCGAGAAATCGGTGGTAGAGAAATTTGTTTCTCTGCTACGTGGTGTAAGTCTAGACCCTGGCTTGAATATTCTTTCAAAAAAGATGCTTGCTTTTGCTTTCCCTGTCTGGTATTTAGCAGTGCCGCAGTATTTAAGGTTCAGTGCTATTCTGTGTATATATATTATAGCTTTAAAGTAGCCAAGTTAGGCAGCATTCTGTGCAGAAGTTTAATTTTCTGTCTGAAATATCCTGTTTTAGTAGAAATGTTGTGTACTACATAATGCACATACAGGCATGCACACAGACACCTAAACTACATACACAGGTGCACGCACACACAGACCCATGCATGCATGCATGCAAACATACACACATGCTCACACTGGATAAGATGTCAGATAACTTTAGGGTGTACATGCTTATACATTAGGAGCCCCATAGAATGCTTCGCCGTCATAGGACTTATGTCTCAAACATCCATTTTTTAAATATGTAATTGCCCTCCCCAAAAAAATCTTCCTGGCGAACCCTGTTACCGAGAGCTGGAGCCGGGCCTGAATGGGCTGTTGCTCATTTGGATTATGTAAATATGTTCCAGATTACAGTTTATCCAGGCAACGGAAGACAGAGTTCTGCATGTTTATGCGTTGCTGTTGTTCTCTCATATATACAGTGCTGTGTACCTAAGAGATGGTGAAATGCCAGCCTAATGCTGCGTTCCATTTTCCTCAGAAATTGGAACTGGGAATGTCGTCACACCTGTATTAACCACGTACAACTAGCCAGGGATGCGTGTCCCGAACGAGAACAGAAGTTTCCATTAACGATTCATCATACTATGTAAATTTGTAGCGTCGTTACCTCCATGGTTTGAACTATGGTTTCGGGAAACACCTGCGTCGTACTTGCATAGTTCCAACTACTCAAGTTGCTAACGTATTTAGCAACTGTGCTTTATGGGATACGCACCCCAGGTTAGCCGTTAGCAATACCAGCTGATAACTCGTTATGCGGTATTTTGCAAATACACAGCAACGTGTTCACATATAGAGGCTGGACAGTACTGTGTATACAACCCATTTAACGAGACACAAATAAGGCAGAAGTGCAGTATGAACAGCTATTTACTGCTGATGCACGAAGCAGCGATCTTTAATTCTGTTGGTATTATGTAGATTCCTCCGCCTTCTTGAGTCAGAAGACCGACATCAGGGGGCATTAAAATTGAAATTTCTGATAAGAAATTTGGAAATTCTTACTTCCCAGTTCAAATGGAACACACTATAATACTTCCAGTGAAGTTCCCAGGCTGTACTGGAAGTCACCATCCTTAGCATGTATGAGGGGGATTCTGTGTATTTATGCATTTCACAGCACTGGAGCACTGCATGTAGGTTTTCGAATAAGCATTTTAGGCACTTTCATCCGCGTGTGCATGCACGGGTATATGTGCATCCCTGCTGCACTGCCCCCTTCTTTTCCTGATTCCTTGGCTCCTCCCACTCTGGCTCCTCCTTTTCCTGATACATTGGCTCCTCCCAATCTAGCTCCTTTTCCGGATACATTGGCTCCTCCCACTCTGGCTCCTCCTCTTCCTGCTACATTGGTCCATCCTCTTCCTGCACCAGGACCCAGGTTGAACTCTGTGTGCCGGCCCATCTGGCATCAAACTGCCATTCCCTTGTTTCCTGGGTGCAGACTGCATTATTTATCGGCGTCTGAAAACTTGGCTCCCCCAGCACCATTCGCTTCATCATTTTCTCCCACTGTCTTCCGTGGCTCATCTTTTAGACAATTCTCTGTCTCACACACACTCTCAGCCCCTCTAGTAAAATTAAATGCATAATTCATTAATGCCAAACACATTACTGGCTCTTCTCTCAAGTGTACAACGGTGTCCCTCTTAGGTTTTACACCATTTCGTATTCTGTTATTACTGGCATCTACATTTTTAATTTACACACGCAAGTGTCAGCTTGCTATGGATATGAATGACTAGGAATAAAGTCACTACCGGTTCTGTACCTTTCCCCCCTCCTTTTTAAAATTTATTATGCTTTTGTGTTGCAGTAACAGACACTTCAGCAGTAGTCGCCGATGATTTTATTTGCATCTTTGCAAATCTGTACATGAAGAGAGCTGAACCCCACCCACATCAGGTTTTGTCATATTAATGAGCATAGGCCAGTTTCAAGCTATTTTTTCATTATACATGTATGCATTTATTATATTCCTGTCTGTGCGGTCATTCCTGCGCATGCCTGGTTTTGTTCATTTATATAGCTTCTCTAACGTGGAGGTTTGTTGTTTTTTCTTTCTATTTGGAACTATAATTTGTATATGACCTTAGTAGCACCACAACATCCAGCTCACCTTGTCCTCCAACCCACGAATGCTTCCTCTATACCCATTCTCTGTTTTTCAGTCTTCGCTAATTAGCTCGATCGAGTTGTTGATCGAATGAATCGCATGACTGAAATCAAGTTAAACGAAATGGCTGTAGACTCGAATTAATAACCTCGTAATAATTATAACGACGGCACAATTATTAGACGTTTCTAAATATCTTTGACATTGGATCTTTTGTTAAATATCCCAAATGTAATCGTTCGTAGCTCTTTGTTTTACAAATGTTAAAATTATTGTTTTAACATTTTAATAATCGTTATATAGGCTTATAGTATATTTGCTTGAATGATATTAAAAATTGTAACATGTTCTCACGTAACATTTCGCAATGCAGGTGTCTTGCGAAGTCTTTAAATTAAATTTAAATTTAACATCGCAATGATGCCTAATTGAGTAAGACTTAAGCTACTCCGAATATATCAGCCTACAAATTTGAACGAGGGGTTAGAGAAAGAACTCCGTGCGTTTGCTTCGCCACCAGCGTACCCGATTCTGTCAATTAACTACTCATCAAGGCCCATAGATAATTTCAGATGGTGGTAGAGGCAACATATGCAGTGTTGGTTGAGGCCTATGGTGGCGCTCTAAGCAAACTTAACCGTCCACAATCTCTTTGGCTTGGGGATGGCGTCCTAAATCGGCGCCCCAGGGTTGACCGGCACTGAATGTAGGCCTATGACGCCCCTGGAATGATTTATAGTGTAAAATGGTTATTATAGCGATAAAAGGGTTGAGGAGTTGCACGCGCGATCTCTAGATCTCTAGCCTGGGTCAGCTTTTTGTCCGATTTACTCACTAGGGATGCACACTAGGATGAACGCTCTATCCATTCTGCAGACCGACTGCAAAATCTGCGTCTCCAATATTGTCAGTCCGTATTGGGTCCCCACATTTCATGGTGGTTGGGGGGCGGAGGGTATTTCTGAGCAAGCTAATGAAATGCTATATCCGTTTCGTAAAAACTCCTACGTTTAAGATGTCTGGGTGAGCATTACACATCGCACCTGTGGCTGCGATCTCCTCCTTCGGATGGAGTTGAAGACATTGAAGGAATAAGCCGCCCCCCCGTGTCGTATAATAGGACACCTGCCCTAGCACTGATGATTAACGGGACAGTGCTTTGTATTTCACGCAGGCTGCTGGTCGTATTCAATCTCATTAGGAGATTTCTAACAATATTTATATCCCGCGTTTTGTTTAGTCCGATCCGCTATGATAGGTTGTTCCGTCAGTGCTTTTTATGTCTATTGTGAGCATGACGCGTGTTATGTATTAATTTAGAAGTGGCGGCTTTAGCCCCCTCTCGCAGGCGAAGTCCCTCCTCTGAGCATCTGCACCTGGCTCGGCACCAGCGCTGTCGTGCACCGCAGGGTCCCCTCCTGCTTCTCTTTCACCTGCTGTTCACGATGAAGTCACTCCACCGGGATTGGGCGCCTTTACACACGCCTTTCATGGCCCAAGCAAGTTTGCCGTCCGCTTTGCACTCTTCCTCCCCGCCTCCCACACCAAAGACGGAGTATGGCCACCCCCACGTACCAGGCAGATCAATGAAGGGAGGAGAGACCGGGAGGGGAGGGGAGGCTGTGCAATTGAACTATGCGTGCCTGTGTGTATTTTTCTCCTACCGCCTCTGACAGCACGGTTTGAACCAGCAAGTACACACACAGCACTTCACGATCACAAAGATCAGGGAGCAGGAAACGGAGCGCTTCCCTACCTACTGATCACCACCATTCATTTTATCAGTGACCATCTTAAACCTCCTGTCGGCACACTGAAGCGTCTTAAAAGAGGGTGCGATTTGCAAAACCTGCGGTGCAAAAACGCATCTTGGAATCTTGGAAACTCTCTTTTTTTTCTTCCTTCCTCCTCCCCCTCTCTCCATTTCTCATTTTCGTCTCCCCACTGCCGCTTTCTGGAATGAGCTGCCTCCTCATCAGCGCGGTTTCCATACCAGCATGGGAACCGCTGTGTCCAAAAGGAAGAATCTGAGAAGCGATGCGATATCCTCGGTGGCGGCCAAAGTTAGGTAAGCGCGCAATGAGCACCGAGTCCGCGGACCATAGCGGCGTCGCGCAGCGCTGCTTCCCGGCTGGGACTCCCACATGCGACTGGAAACCTGCGCTGCGTCGTCCCGGACCGGGGTATCCAGATACTTTATACTAATACTCAGCCACAAACTCCAGGGGACGGTGCGGCTTAACGGCTCCTTATCAATAATGATCATATAGTGTAATTTCAGGTTATTTCTAAAAAGAATCACTGACTGCTGCAGTTCGTCGACTATATTCACGTAATACGTAATTACATTCTATTAATTTGTAATAATAATCTTAATTCTCACCTGAATTACAGCTATTGGGTAACGAGGGGACTTGTCAGCCGTCTTGTTTTCGGATAAATTCTGAACTTTTGCAAGCCGTGCAAGATGAATAGGTAAGAAATTAAGAATAGTCTATATAATATAAACACATGTATAGCTACCTGCAGAATGCGGTGTTATGGCTATCTGTGGTAAATGCTAAATTTAATGAAAAATCAAAACTTGTAGAATAGCCTGCTGTCAAAATAATTATGATAGCGGTAATGCGGGTGAATAACCTTGAACAGACGCGCTTAGGGGATATGAAACACCGTTAAAACATCCGTACTTTTCAGAATAATGAAAGCTAAGACTACTGTCTTGTTTTCCCTTCCTGTACGCAGAATTTTGCGTTCTACACTTGTCCTTGGGCTTTTATACGCCTTTCTGACCAAATAAAACGTGTGAATGTGCATGCATCCATATAACCATTTTCTGATTAGTATTATTTGTAAACAGGCTGCAAGTTCGCACAGCTGACTTGCAGACGAACCCCGGGCAGGAGACGAAGACCCTATAGTGATAAGGATTAGTACCAGGCGAAGGGTTCGCACGGCTATTGGGGCTGTCCCTGGGCCCTGGAAGAATAACATAAAACGCGACATATCTAGTTTTTGGCACTGTCGATAAATTAGGTAAAGCACCTTTCGATCGTTTACGACTAATGCGTTTTTCATTTTTAGTGGTCATTATTTATCATAATTTCCTGAATAACGTAGGTACTTGCAAGTTCACTGTGTTCAAGAAAGCAGAGGTAGTATACTTTTCCACTAAGCCTGTCCCCGCAATAAAAAGAGATAACTGTGCGTAAAAGCGTGTTGTGGTCCACGATCACTTCTGCAGACAAACAAGTGAGGAGTTTATTGCAGATTGATTACAGTTCGTTTAAAAAGGCGGCAGATAAAAATCATAAGCGTTTGAATTTGTAATTTTTTATTGCATTCGACATCCAGTCTGTTGGAGGACACGGTTGTGACCTTGAGATCAGATTAAGTCTTCTTTTAAGTGCTTTTTTCCCTTTGGTGTTGCGCAAGTTCCACATGGGGAGTTTCTGTATGCTGTTCGGTGTCCTTGTGTCTTGGTCTGCGACAAGCGGCTCAATTTAGTGTCGGTGACATGCTTCCGAGCACCCTGTGGGTGAGAAGCCGAGTGCTCCCCGACGACGGCGCCGGGTGAGACGAGTTCACACACGTGCTCACACGCTCAATCAACAGCACACGCGTGCGCTCAGACCGCGCTGTGCATGGCGAAGCGTGCGCGTGCCTCCCGAAACACGGCTACGCTCAGACATGCGGGTGCTGACACGAGCGCGTGCGCCAGCGGATGATCGTGCACGCGCAGGCTGGCGGCATTCACTCACCGGAATGTGCGCTTACTGGCGCGCAGGTACACGCGTGCACGAAAGCGTACATGACAGGGCGCGGGAATGTTTCAAACACCTAGTAAAATCCATATCTGCGTGCAACCGCTTATACGTATACACACAGACCTTACGAACCTAATGATTTAAAGTTCTATAATGCCATTTACAGCCGTTTGCTGTCTCTGGTGCACAGCGGAGATTACGTGAGCGTGATCTCGATGTGGAATTGTCCTCGAGATTGTTCTTTGCCTGGGCCGCTAAAAGGGCATGCAGACACTAGAGATTCTGCGTGCTGTCACGCTGGATCCTACTTGCAGGGGCTATCCTGGGGTTGCCGTGACGACTGCCATCCTTAGATATGTCAGGGGCCCCCAGCCTCCTTATACGTAGCTTTCAGCCATAAGTGAGCAAATGCTACTGTTTATTCATGAGGAATAATGTCTGGACAAAACACAGGATGTCATTGCTTAGAAGGTTAACGCGGGCTCCATTTTTCAGTTAAAAAAAAAAGATTTATACGGTATTCACGTGCATTAAGTTTTGTTTTTTGAGAATAAGACTTGTATGTCAGCGCAGCACAATGCTGATCAGACGGCTTTTTAAGAGGCAATCGTGATAGCTGAAGGTCAAGGAATGTGGATCGTCTCATTTTGGCATTACTGAGTCATTACTTGTAACTGTACTGCAGTGCATCTCTCACTTGCTCTCACTCTCTCTCTCTCTCTCTCTCTCTCTCTCTCTCTCACTCTCTCTCGCTCGTCACTTGCTCTCGCTCTCCCTCTCTGGCGGCTTCACGCACGGTGATTTGCACAGATCGGCTGTGTTGTCTGAAAGCTCAGCGAGGTTGTTTCCAGCTCTTGGGAACGTGACAGTTCATATTTCTCACAATGTGGGTCTGGGCACTGGGTCGTGGCTGGGTGAGGCTTGGGGGGGGGGGGGAGGGGGCTACGTGCACGCTGAGCGGGGTGCGGGACTGCAGTCGGGGTGGCGCTGTGGTAACCAGTTGCATTAGTGTCCTTTGAGCATCAGAGAGAATGTCAGGTCAGTGAAGAACTTAGGGTGAAGTAATTACATTAGTAGCAGGGATCTTAGAGGTGACTTGAGTTCACAGCAAAGGAGCCCCTCCCTCTTGTCTCAGGAGCCCCCTCACCTCTGGGACATGGTTGTCCTTCTAGAAGCTCAGCCATGTGCTTTCGGGGGTGGGGGGAGGGAGCCAAGTGGATAAGGCAAGCTGAGAATTAAAAAGCACCCCCCATCCATAATCTGCATGCAGGAGCCTTTATTAGTGCTAGATGCAGCAAACGGGGGACCTGGGTGTGACCAAAATGGAGAGGCACGGGGGGGGGGGGGGTGGAGATGCATATTTATGTCCTTGTGCCCTTGTTTCAGCTGAATCTCACTTGTGGTAAAATTGGCTTCAGACTGGCTGTAACCCAGTCATGTAAACCGAGGTGCCAACATGCTCACTTTCGTTTGTTTTTTGGTATGTTGACTGTTAGTCATGGTCCCAACCTGCGAGCTGAAGGGACACGTTTTCTTTTGTTTCACAGACCAGCGGTGGGGGGAGTGGCCTGGGACAGACCATTATGAGTGGAGTGAAGGGGTTGCTGGTGCCGGATTGGTAGGTAGAGGGTGGGCAGGCCTCATTGACTCCACCCCTAGTACCACTCACTTGATCTCTGAGAAGGGCAGGCATCTCTATAAGATCACTGTCTGAAGAGCAAAGGCGGGGGGGAATAGGCAGGTCAAGAGTGGAATCTAGCGGTGGAGTGGATTATCAAATGGGGGATTAGGCGCTAGACTGTAATTATGTTGATACCACAGGCATTCACAATGGGCAATTAGACCTTTATCGCTGTCACAGTGCTTCAAGGGCTGTGCCTGTAGCATTTGGGTGTTTTCGTCGACCGGCTTAGAATTTACAGAGTTGTGGTTTAGTGTGTCACTGTACTGCCGCTCGCCGGAAGGGTGCAAGGTTATATCAGGTGAATACTATGTGGCTAACGAGTAAATTGATCCAATTAGCAGCGATAACAGTGAAATGAATGGGAAGATCGTAAGTGTGGTTTTCTGAAGCTCGGCAGGGCCGGTCGGAGGGAAATGGTTCTAGGGGGAAAAGGAGAGTAGCTATTTTAGAAATGTCTGGGAACCCCGCCAAGGCAATGTGAGGGACTTTTGGTGGCTCAGGTGCCCACTCCCGTTTGTCCTTTTAATTAATGATGTAGCTGAAGTCCCAGCTGAAGATGGTGCCATTGATAAGGAGGTAGATCAAAGTGAGACTGGGGATGAATGAGGAGCAGCTGGAACACAAGCAGGCGGATACACATGCAGACACAAATGCATACACACATGCATGCACGCATTCACATGCACGCAAACATGCAGACATGCACACGCATGCATGCACTCAGACAAATGCATGCACACATGCATGCACGCTTTCACATGCACGCAAACATGCAGACGCGCACACGCATGCACGCACTTCCACAAATGCGTACACACATGCTGTAGTAAAAATGCAGTTTGCATTGTGTGTTTGCATCTGTTTTCCAGTCTTTGGCACCGTTTTTGGGAGGCAGTCATGCAAACACACGCCTGCGCACTGACTGACACAGATGTTCATTCCCCTGTGAGGCTTCACTCTTCTGTATTAAAAAATGATGATCATCATTCCCGCCCCGAATTGTAGGATCAGTGGGGGTCTAGGGGTTATGCAGAGATGGGAGGGGTATCTTGGCAAGAGATTGCAGGTGAGAGGTGTGTCACCGCACAGGGTGGGTTTGTGGGTAAAAAAAAAAACCAAAACACAGCGACTGGGGGAAGATAAATGGTGTCAGCGAGTGAGCAGGTGGGCAGGCGCTTTGAAATCTGCCGCAGCTCTCGCCTGGATTGACATGCAGCTCGCACGCTTCCCCTTCAACCCATGGAGGGGCGGGTGCACGGTGAGCTCGCCCGCCGCGGTATTTTTCCATTTCCCGCCGCCCGTCCTGCTCTTTGAGCCGGACTCAGACTCTGCTTTGCTCTCTGCTGACTTAAAAGCGTCAAAATTTGGCCTCAAGCGAGAGCCCTGCCAGTGTCGATATTTATGATGCCGGTAAATGTAACGTCTGCCTGGGAAGCGGGGAGAGTGGCCGGTGGCGAGTCTGCTGTGTTCTGGGGGGCTTGTTGATGGAGCGGAAGGGGCTTAAGCCTCCTGGAACCCCCATCGCTGTGGGAGAAACTGGAATGGCTGTCCCTGTTTTCGAGGGTGGAGGTGGGTAGTTCTCCATAGGCAGACCCACAGACTGCCCCTTTCCTGCCCCCTACCCTCTCCATTATTGCACATTGCTGTTGTTTCACTCACCCCTCCCCACAATCTGCTTGTTTTCCCTCTCTCTCCTCCTGCTCCTTGCATCTCTTACTTCTGTCTCCCATCTTCACCCCCACCTTTCTCCTCTCCTTGGCACCCCCCTTCCTGTGTCACATGGCGCGGAGCACACTGTCATCTCCCCTATGCCTGCCAACAAAGCCGGAGGTTCCCCACGTGGTTCACCTACTCTACACTCCGGGGTGGGGGGGGGGGGGGA
>JAODJX010000119.1:6641025-6651489 GCA_026776945.1 Isichthys henryi | reverse complement strand
CCCCCCGCCCCCCCCCGCCCCCCCCCCCCCCCCCGCCGGGGGGGGGGGGGGGGGGCCGGGCGCTTCAGCACGGCCATCCTCATGTTTAATTCATGCTTTCTTTCTCCATGCCTCTTGAGTGTTGTTTTTCCTCACTGCCCTCAATCAAAGTTCTGAGCTTTTTGAGAGGAGCCTGTTGTCCCCAGGAGTGCGGGGGCTAATTACTAATTTCTCCCTCCCTGTAAGCTGTTGCTTTGCACCAGGCACAGAGAGATGCATTACAGAGAAGAGGTAGTGCTGTGGTGGGGGGGGGGGTCCAGGTTCAGAAATAACATGTACAATTGGCATGGGACGCGTGGCGAGTAACACCTCAGATAAGCAGCATCTGCCTGTAAAATAATAATAATTATAATAAATTGGATGGATAAAGTTGGCAGAATTCCTGACAGACAGCAGGTGGTGCTGTGAGTCGGGATCTATAGCTCTCTGACCAGAGGGTTTCCGGTTCATCTCCCAAGAGGGGTAGCACTGATGACATCAAAGGTGACCAGAGGGTCTTTGGTTCATATCCCAAGAGGAGAATTACTGATAACCTCAAAGGTAACCAGAAGGTTTCAAGTTCATATCCCGAGAAGAGTTTTACTGATTACCACAAAGGGGACTAGAAGTTTTTAGGTTCATATCCTGAGATCATCTCAAATGCTTTGTCAGGATTTTGAAATATGCCTCCCAAGTGAAGTGTAAGCTAACTGGCATGCAGTGAGTGCAGTTAAAGAGACAGTGTGTATGCAAAAGCTGGAACAATAACAAAGTGCCTCATGTTCTCCCTGTGGGATCAATGTAGCAGTGATTCCTCTGCCAATCCTGATGCCCGAATGGGGTGGGGGTACGACTTCCATGCCATCTTAGCCGAGAAAGTGTACGCTGATGCTCTTGCCAGTGTGTTTTAGCCCATCCCTCTCCTAAGTGCACACATCTGCGCGCGTGACTCTGTCAGAGGCTGTGTAGGTCTTCTTGCCTCTGTGTGGCGCGCGCGCGTGCACGTGTGTGTGTGTGTGTGTGTGTGTGCGTGTGTACGTCTTGCAGCTCTGCATCCGCTCTCCTCTGCAGAGGAGAACAGCCGAGTCTCGGTGCATATGCTGCGCTCTGAGTCAGAGCTGGGCCTGCAGGATCGACTGTAAGCGATGCCTCTTCTCATATGCTCTCTTCCGCACCTCCTGGAAGAAACACATTGTCTGTGGGCTGCTCATGGGTAAAAAAAAAAACAAAAACAAAAGGAATCTCTGTACCAACCATTTCCCTGCAAGGCTGAATTCTGGTCGTCGTTCAGTCTGTCTGTGGGTCTCATAGATAATCGCTTCGCTCAGTTGTTTATGAAGCTAATAGTTTTATCTCATTTCACTTTCCGTTTTGTAGGAAGCTGCAGGATAGTGAATAAGGAGTTTGGGATTAATTCCCTGGATTCTCTCTTCCCAGTTTATAGCTAATAGCTGGTTATTGCAGAATAGTTCCAAATCAGGGGTAGAAGCCCGTCCCAAATGGAAAGCCAGAGGTGGGAGATGTGTAGGCTTTGCAGAGGCTGTTACCTTCTGTCCAGATAATGACTTTAATTAGTCAGTGAGTCCTAGGAGCTGAATGAGCTGAAGGGCCACAGATTTACCTTCCCGGAGCTTTAGCCTGGTGTGTAAGGCTGGTTAACACCTTTTCTAGTCCTTTAAGGCTGCAATACTCAACCCAGCAAGCTCCTATGCTGATCCACGATCAGATTTCCCGGCCCCAATCCAAGAATTAACCTATATAAACAGGTCTTGGGTCTGCAAATGCTTAGTGCAAAACTAGTGAACATCAATTCAAGAAGACAAACCATAGATGCTTAATTTAAAATTCACTGGCACATCTAATCAGATTTGTGCGATAGGCACTGATTGGCGTAAATTGCACTGCGTGCTTGATCATAGCCCCCTCCCCAGGCGCTGAATTAGCTGCCCCCTGCTATGTCACATATGGGTTAAATGCAGAGAACGTATTTCATTGCTGTGCACTGTGTTCTGTGGTGTGTCAGCAATGACAATTGATCACTAAATACTAATTCTATACTTCATACAGGGTCGCGACTGCGCTGGCATGGTAAAGATTGGGTCACGGTGCAAAAAAAGGTTAACCACTGGTTTAAGGGAAGGGAAATCGTTAATTACTGTTATTGACATCGGCGTGTCTGCTCCAGTGAAACCTTACACGTCAGAGTCACACTGTTTGGCCCTCAACAGAGTTGTGTGCTGCAGCTGGTGAGGATACTGTACTCAGCAGGTGTATTTATACTGAGGGATGTCAGTACAAGCTGGAACAGTGTCTGCACTATGGCATGGTGACAGTGTACAGGTCGACAGTGTACAGGTCGACAAGGGGCGAAGTGCCTAACTGATATTTATCACGGTGATAAGTTCGTACTATAGTACTGGAAAGCAGGAATGAAATGATGAAATGAGTTAATAGTGACAGTGATACAATGAAACATTGACAGGGTGTGTCAGCTGTACAGCAGTGCAGGGGAAACACTGATACACAGAGGCTAAGCTGCTGCGTTATAGTATTATACGTAATAATAACACGATAATACTAATATTGATAATAATTATATAATGTTACCACCAGCAGAGCAGTGATGCATATAACAATGATGAAGTGGTATAATATATGGAATATGGTGGAACACGGAACCATTAATGCAGTTATATCACTGTATGGCTAGTTCAGTGTAACTTTATATTATATATAATACTGTAACACCGCATGCAATGAAATACAGTGATGCAGTGCTACAGTATATGAAGTGCAATGGAACTTTGATTCCAGGTATATACAGAGATTGAATGATGCAGTGGACAGTATATGGAATATAATGGAACACAGATCCAGTGGTTCAGTTATATATAGTGAAATAATAATATAATAATGTTTCTGTCGACTGAAACACACGTATCTCCAAAAATCAGTTTCAGTGGCATGAAAAAGTAATTTTTTTTCTGAAACTTTACAAAATAAACCTACAATTACATAATAAAAATCCTTAGCATCACAAGTAAAAACCCATCATTACAGGCATCAGTGAATGGTTTAATATTTTAAAGGGACTTACGGTGATTGTTGTCAGTGAGGCAAATATGTCAGTGTAAAATCAGTGTACTACTTCTAGAGTAAAATGTCACAATCGTCAAAAGGTGGACATTTGCAGTTTTCACTGCACAGCGAGAATGTGGTATAATGAAACAATAGTCCATTGGAAGGTGGAAGGAACATATGTGGAAGGTGGCGCTGTAACTGTAGGAATAGAAATATACAATGATTTGGTAGTACAGTGCATATAGTATGCATATAATTGCACACTGATTCAGTGGTGCAGTGGTACTGTATGGTATATGTAATTTTATGGCACATTGATCCAGTTGTGCAGTGATATATAAAGATACAGTGAGGTAGTGGTAACACGTAATATAAATGCAATGAAGCAGTGGTACAATATCTACCCCTGTAACATAACTGCATACTATCGAAGTGGTGCAGTGGAATGGTATACGTAATTGAATGGCACACTGATCCAGTGGT
This sequence comes from Isichthys henryi, assembly GCA_026776945.1. Classification (NCBI taxonomy): domain Eukaryota; kingdom Metazoa; phylum Chordata; class Actinopteri; order Osteoglossiformes; family Mormyridae; genus Isichthys; species Isichthys henryi. The sequence goes on along the minus strand of JAODJX010000119.1, from coordinate 6,647,907 downwards.
GCAGTGAGATTCTGTATTGTTCTCTTTGCAGAGCAGCGCGAGCCTTTGGAGAATACCTGTCTCAGACTCACCCTGAAACCAGCAGCGGATCAGGTCAGATCACCCTCCTGCACCCTCTACCCACTGCCTGCATCTGTCCACCCCCCCTCCCCCCACCCACCCAGGCAGGCACATGCTGTTGCTCTCACTCTTGTATCACTCTCTTTGTCTCTTCCATGTTGCTCCGTCTCGTCACGTTCCTCTGCCATTCTCATTCCTTGAAGAGCTTTGTTGGCGCGCGGGGGCCCACTGACCTCACAAGATGGACGGCCTCTTTCCCTTGCAGATCACCTGCTGTCCGACGCCTTCACCGGCCAGGACTCCGACTCGACGGACGCCAGCTGTCCCCACAACAACAACAACATCCTCCAGCCACGCCTGGGGCCCCCATCTACCACACCTGGCCTGAGCAAGTCCCAGCCCAGCTTACCCCTGCCAGTCCCTCCCTCCAAACGCCGCCTCTCACTGGAGCCTTGCTTCTCGGCCAAGGAGGAGCAGCAGAAGTGTGCAGAGTGTGCTCAGCAGCCGGCCTGTGTCTACACCATAACAGGGGAGGGGGGCATGTTGGGGCCCCGGGGCAGCAAAGAGAGCCTGGAGTTGGAGGTGCTCAAAGGGGCCCGTCAGCAACCTCAGCTGGGGCCGGCCTCTGCCTTACAGGCATCACCGCCCTCTCAACACCACCGTCACCATGGCAACCAGCAAGGGAGTACCACTGGCCACCACCAGGGCGGTGGTGGTGGGCACCACCACCACCATCACCATGGGCACCAGCCGGGCCAGCCCTTGCAGAGTTCTGTCAGTGCCCACAACATCCGTAGCTGGGGTGAGGGGAAAGGCGGCCCCTCGGAGGACTGCACTCTGGGCTGCGAGGCCTGCAGTGGGGCCTCCTCTCAAAGCCAGCACTCGCTGGACCTGGAGGGCTCTTCCCGGGAAGCAGGCAAGCAGCACCGGAGACTAGAGGGAACGGGAGGCATAAACCGGGTGGCTGGGGTGGAGAGAGGCGAGGGGGGCACGAAGTGGGAGGGAGGAAGTAAGGACAGGGGGTGGTGATCAGGTCGTTAGTCATCGCTGCAGCCTTTCCGTATCCATTTCATGTGTCTGTGTCACCCGCCTACACTGCCACCTGCTGCCCCTAGTGAAGTCAGTGGATTCCCCCATCCTGCCTGGTCACCAGTTTGTGTACCCCCCACCCCCCTGACTACTGCTCTGTTCTCCCCCCTTCTCCAGCAGAGGACGGCGTCAGCAACTGGTTCCCGAAGGAGAACATGTTTAGCTTCCAGACGGCCACCACCACCATGCAGGCGTGAGTGCAGACCTGTATGCCCCGGGGTTACGCGCCTCAGGGCGGCGGGGATCCTGTGGGGTGGCAATGGGCACTTAGAGACTGTGACTGTCGCCCATTTTCCCCGCCAGACTACGCGTTCCCATCTCTCCGCCAAACACGCCAGCACTCATAGTCTCGGTGCCGGTAATCAGCGCGCCATCTGTCGTGTGCTGTCTGCATCCATCCCGTCGTGTCTCTCTGTGTCTGGCTGTGTGGCGTTCCCCGAAGCCGCGTGTTCGCATGGTCGGATCACGCCTTCCCCTGCCATCTCCCTCCTCCTCCTTTCTCTCTGTCTGTCGAAGTAACCTCTCGCTTTTTTCCTGCCATCACATCCTCCTCCTCATCCTCGCCGCGTCTATGGGGTACAAATTAAAAAGACGAAGACTAAAAGCCCCAAATGTCTTTCGCGCTACCGGCCACAGCTGTTTATGAGTGTGCATGTGAACAGCTTCTTTCTGCTGGCTGATTCCCGGCTCTTATCTCTCCCCCTCCACTGCTCTGCTGCGATGACACAGGATATCGTGAGTACCCCCCGTCTTTGATGTTCAGCCTCTGTTTCCATGTGGGGGAGGGGGGGAGGGCATCCATATTCACCCTGTAAGATGTAGTGTATAGCTTTTCCCCTCTACCCCTTCTCTATAACCCTCCTCACTTCCCCTATGACCCTTAGTCCCAGATGGAAAGTTTGAAGCTATATGGGAAGTTTCTTTTGAATACAGGTGTGTTGCAAGAGAACTGGGGAGCAATAAAGGATTTTAAACATTGTTCCCCCAGTTTGATGCCATATAGATTCCAGTGAAAAGGTCCATTTTTCCTGCAGGGGTCCTGTCTGCTACAGGGTTCATTTTCACATGTGTTGAGGATTCCCCCCCAATTTTTTCCAGTGTACTAATTTACATCAGGCTTTGAGGAATGCAGTGTGGGGGCAGTGATCCTTGTAATGTGACAGGGGTTGTTGACCAGAAGGTTGTAGGTTCCAATACCTTGGATAAAATGGGTGGTGTTCAAACACAGCAGTCTTCAGCTATGCTAGGCAACGCTGATGCTGGAGTGCTGATATCCAGCAGGTTTTCTGTCCTACCTGATGAGCTACTATCTGCTCGAGGTGTGGTTCATCAGAGACCAGGTAGGATGGAAAACCTGCTGCATAGCAGCACTCTGAGATATGGGTTGCCTACCCCTGAGCTATGCAATTTGCTTTGGATGAAAGTGATTCAGCAACAAGTCAATGGGGAATGTCTTATTTTAGCATCCTGTAGACGGCATTTGCTATCTTAAAGGGGAAATGCTCAGGCATTCAATCAATTTATCTCAATGCTCACGGGTGGTGACTAGTTCAGGTCCAGAACGTGAAAATTCAGGCCAAGATTTTGTTTCAACCAAGTATAAAGTGTATAAAGTCACAGAGAAATCGGTTGGTTGAAACAAAATCTTGATTCGGAGTTTTACTTTTTGGACCTGAATTTTCCACCTCATTGCTCATGTTTGCTAAGCCTAGAATGCTGACCTTACCTTGCTTTCTTCATTCATGGACTTAATTTTGAGCTTTTCACGATTGCCTGCTGGGTGGACAGACTCGATCAGGGACAAATCAATTTTGACGACTTTCCTTTTTCCATTGGAAGAATTTTCCTTTATGGAAACCAAGGAGACACTGTGTGTGTAACAGATATGATCTGTATTTATCACGGCAGCCGCATTCGGTGTTCCGTTTATTAGTTTTTAATTTTTATGAGTTAGTCGCTTAGCCCAGTTCTACCTGTATTTGGGTATCATTAAATTAACCAGCAGGGGAAAGACGGAAAAACTCAGCAGGGCTCCCCCACTGCCTCGGCTAATGTTCTGCGTAAACTAATAATCGTATCAGATCGCAGAAACGCTCTATATCTGCAGCACCAATTCTGAGGAGACGGGTAGTGATACTAATGGCACTAGTGACACAGCCTCTGGGGGCAGAGTGGGCAAATATGTTTCCAGGAAGTATGGTAACCATGGTCACAAGAGATGCGTGTGTGCAGCCGGAGAGGAATAGATACTCAGCAAGCATGGAGACGTTATTCGGTATGCTCTTACCTTGCATGTGTCTTTGTGTGTGTGTGTGAGTGAGTGCGTGTGTTTGTGATGGTCCAACCTGTGCTGTAGAACCAAGTGACTCCAGACCCATCGGGTCCCGTCCACCTGCCCGCCCCCCCAAAACAAACCGTCCCTCAGCTCATATTGTGCCAGCTGCCCCTCCCCCATACTAACCCCAACCTGGTTTCTGAGGCCCCGATCAGTGCCCTGCCTAGCCCGCTCCCCACCCCCTGTGGACTGCGTGTCCCCCTTAACGCTGTGCCGTTCCGGCAGGGCTTTCCGAGGTCTTGCCGAGCGAAAGCGGCGGAAACGGGAGCTGGAGTCAGCGGCCATCATCCAGAGGTACCGTGTCTCAGCTGTCCTGTTGCTCCCGTGTCTCGGTCCACTTAGTGTCCCTAGCAGTACTTGCAGGGGTGGCACTCGTCCGTCCCAGGTCCCCATAGGCTAACCGTCTGTCCCCTTGTGCATCTGGACAGACTGCAGACAACATCCGCCCTTGAGACGTTAACCCACACCCCCCGCCCCACCCGTTATCTCCATGCTGGCTGACAGCTCCCTAATTAAGCTGTGACGGGCACCGTGACCCACTGCACTATCCTCTGGAAGAGCCACTTGTTCAGATGCCAATTAATTTGAATACTCTGATGACAACGGAGGGCCGGATTTTGGGTGTGTGTGTGTGTGTGGGGGGGGATCGTCACAGTTCTCTGGTTTAGTTCCTCCCCTGATATTTCCCTCTAGACCAAGGACAGACAAAAACCATTCTAATCCATTCTTTTCCTCTTCCTAGTTATAAATGTTTGCTTATCCGTCTAATGTCCTGTGGAATAAGCACAGGTTTGGCCGTCGCCTCAGCCCTGCTGGGTTGCAGGCCCCCCCAGGAGTCTGTTCCCATCGCCTCCCAGACCACCTGTAATGACTTCGTCTGGAATTCTCATTAAAATTGCATGCGTCCATAAAGGTTTTGAATATTTGGAATCGAAAGGTTTATGTATGAGTAAACAACGCAGGTGATGCGATCAGATGGAACCTACTGGGCAGGGTGGCATCTAAAAGGGCAGTAACCTAATAGAAAGTTTCGTCCTGAAGTGTATTAGGTACAGAGACACCACTGGTCCTGTAGTGTTATATAATTATTAATTTTATATTTATGTTACTGTACCTAGATGTTGAGTGTTCTGGATGCTGGATTCAAGACTACTGTGCTTCATTTCCCGCTTTTCTGGCACAGTGAATTCAAGTTTTATTACTTTATGTGCCATGCCATCTGGTGGTCTGAGTGTGGCACATGACACAGGACTTCCGCTGTCCTTTGCCTTTTGCCGGCTTGCGTCCATATTGCTGGCTTGTTCCATCCTCGTCATTCTGATCACTCTGGTATCACATGACCGTGACCTGCTCGTGCGTTCAGTTTAATCACTGGTGACACGACCCCTAAGCGCTATATGCAGGAGAGTGTCTGTTGTCATGTGACTCAGAGCTGCTTAGCGTGACATATGGGGGACTGTGACACGTCGTGACCCACATCCTATAGGATCGTCAGCGGGGTGGGGTACCTAGGGAAATGGTGACGGTGGCTAGTGGCCACTAATAAGCCCAGTACATTGTTCCCAGTGGGAAATTCAGCCTGCCTGCATCTTATGTAACCATAGTGACAGAAGTGATGCAGCCTGCAGAGCAGCAAACCTACAACAAGGCCACCGTGGACGTAGGTCATGTGACCAGTGGGGCGTACTTAAGCGTTTTCTCAGCAGCGTCTGCTGTGATTGGTTGAATAAGTGTAGCATCATCAGGAGAGCTGGGATAGGCAGGATTAATCACAGTGGAAGATTAAGAAGAATTATAATGATTTATTAAATTAATAAAAAGATATAGTAAAATGTAGTATATATTGTGACAAGGGGGTTAAAAAGGACACAAGCAGGACGCAGCAGATGTGTGACGTCTCATGCAGGGCCTGGCGGGTGGGGTGGGGTGGGGGGCACTTCGAGACCGGCGTGATAATTGAATATTCCGCCGTGAGTCATGTGTGTGGCCAGGAGTGCCGTGCACCCTATGGAAAGCGGCACCTGTGGGGCACGTTAGTCTCATTTATCGCTCCGCTGATTGCTCACAGGTGCGGACATGCAACCCCAGACCATATGATGCCACCCTCCTCCCGGGTCCTGTTTTGGCCCACCCTCATTCGTGGCACTTTAGATCGCTGGAATGTATGACATTGGGTCATGGGGAAGATGGCGACGATGGCACCCTCTAGGGGTGTGAGAGTTGAACGGCTGGCCTTTGGCACAGCCAGAACCTCCGTGCCGCAGTTAAAAGCCATTTTCCATCTTCAGTAGGCGAAGGGTTCCCTCTCCAGCACTCATTATTCCCTCCCCGCCCACGCAGCGCTGGCACCTCATCTCCGTACCCGTAGCGTTGCCGTGGTTATGGAATGCGAGGGTCTCCATCCAGCCACATCCGCCCGCTCTATGCGTTTGCTCTGCAGTCGATGGGCCATGAGAGAACATGACACTGCTTTTGCCAGCAGAGAGCGTAGCACTGCGGGAGAAGATCTGACAGAACAGGTGAGGGAGAGCCTGAGGAGCTGGTGACAACGGCTCTGGTTCAGCGAGGTTCGCCAGTAGGATGTTGGTGGGGGATTATCCCTGAAAGTGAAGGAGATTGGGGTTATTCTGGGTAACAGACGCACACAAATTCTACGTAAACACAGATACAAGGGCACACATGTCCTATATAATCACATATACAGGGGCATACTTGTGCTATATAAGCACAGATTCAGTGCACATGTGTGCTATATAAACATGGTTCCAAGGAACACGTGGTATATAAACATAGATAGAGAGTACATGTGCTGTATAAACACAGATACAAGGTCATATAAAGACAGATACAAGGCACACAGATGCTATATAAATACAGATACAAGGCACAGGGATGATATATAAACACAGATACAAGGCACAGGGATGTTATATAAACACAGATACAAGGCACAGGGATGTTATATAAATACAGATACAAGGCACAGGGATGATATATAAATACAGATACAAGGCACAGGGATGTTAAATAAACATAGATACAAGGCACAGGGATGTTATATAAATACAGATACAAGGCACGGGGATGTTATATAAATACAGATACCAGGCACGGGGATGTTATATAAATACAGATACAAGGCATGGGGATGTTATATAAATACAGACACAGGGCACGAGGATGATATATAAACACAGATACAAGGCACAGGGATGTTATATAAATACAGATACAAGGCATGGGGATGTTATATAAATACAGACACAGGGCACGAGGATGATATATAAACACAGATACAAGGCACGGGGATGTTATATAAATACAGATACAAGGCACGGGGATGTTATATAAATACAGATACAAGGCACGGGGATGTTATATAAATACAGATACAAGGC
>JAODJX010000119.1:6573520-6584306 GCA_026776945.1 Isichthys henryi | reverse complement strand
CCCCCCCCCCCCCCCCCCCCCCCCCCCCCCCCCCCCCCCCCCCCCCCCCCCCCCCCCCCCCCCCCCCCCCGAGGCGGACACCCTATGATCTCTTCCTTCGGCCTTCTAGGTTTCTGAAATTGACGGGCCGGATTTTCATCTCGGCAAACTCTATCGAATGCTCGTGGCCTTTCCAGTGGTACCAGTTCACACCCTGGGAGAAACAAAATGAAACGTGCAAATCTGTAAAACACACATGAAAAGTTGCACAGTAGATTGTTAAAAATGATATATTGTATAATGTTGCATAATAATCCACATTCTTCAGACTGGTATCCATGGGAGCACCTCAGCCTTAGGCGCCATGGTTAAAGGGCTTCGTGATGCTGTTCAGGGTCAGATGGATGATGGATACATTATAATTAATAATTAGTTTTAACACATTGGGATCTTGTCCAGTGTTTACTCTCTCCCTTATGTTTGGTAAATGGACTGCATTTATATAGTGCTTTTCTACTCCTACGAGTACTCAAAGCGCTTTACATGTTATGCCTCACATTCACCCATTCATACCCACATTCATACACCGGTGGCGGAGGCTGCCATGCAAGGCGCCAACCTGCTCACCAGGAGCAATTTGGGGTTCAGTGTCTTGCTCAAGGACACTTTGATGGGGTCAGGAAGAGCCTGGGCTCGATCCTGCAACCCTCCAGTTGCCGAACGAGAGCACTACCTCCTGCGCCACCATCTTCCCTGGATCACGGTTAAAGTGGATTTTACTTGCATGGATGTATGAATTGATGGATGGATGGATGAGTAGTTAGCGCTACCGTTATTGACCGTTACTATCATTACCAGCAGAGCTGGGTGTCACATGTTAATCTGGATGGCCGCCAGGTTGCCTACAGAGGGGAATCGGATGTCTGAGGGCTTCTCACCTTGCTGTGACTGTTGTCCCCGTATCTGCCCATGAGGTTGACCCTGTGGCAGTTCTTGTACCAGAAGGCACCCTTGTAGGAGAGGGCGCAGTTGGTGACGGCGATGTCATTGTCGTTGTCGTAGGTGGAGAAGGGGCGGCCATGGTGATAGGACAAGGAGTCACCTATAGGCATTGGGGACGGGGGTTAGGAGACAGAGGATTTACCATCCAAATCTCAGATTGGGACAATTAAGGCACATAAGAGTAGACAGCAGGGTGATTATGGGCCTGGTGACTCCGTTTGTGTATCCCTGTCCCTGCAATCGGCGATTCCCCATTTATTCCCCTTGTCTCAAGTCCCAGCAACAGCCTGGACCCACCTAAGATATTGTTAATCTGTGCTGCCTCAGGTGGGGCAGCAGTCCTGACTACAGTGGGACCCCTGTATCCATGATTTCCCGCGGTCCGAGACAAAATTGAAAAATTCCAAAAACAAATGGTTCATAAGTTTCAAACTGCACGCCAAGTGAGTACAGGCTGAAACATGGTGAAGGTACACGATACATACATGATGCAATATTTTTCTTTATGAAATGTGTAACAATATGTGTTTCACTGTTCCTTTGTCCTTTGAGGGGTATAAAAAGCATGATTTTCATTACTCTGTCAACCCTGTCATGCAGTTTTTTCATCATGTCTTGAGAATTACTCTAAAACGTCAGAATCCCCTTCATTCGAGAGAGAGTGTGTGAGAGAGTACAGTATTGTATAATAATGTACTTTAATATTAATGTTTTTAATGTTGGTAATGTCATACTTTGAGTAATTTATGAATCAATCTGTACCATATGTATGTACACAAAAACCATGTTATACCTGGAGTCTGTGAATGGTTCGCTATTATACATAGCTCCTGATAATGGATCATAAATATGAAATCATAAAGATTTCATAAATATTACCACTGCTGATGCTGGCTGTTAAGGAATTTGTGATTTTGGGATTCAGTTCTGAAGTAATACTGGCATGGGTCCCCCATCTGAAATTGAGAAATAACCAGAAAACCAACCAGAGAGTCGTTTTTTCAATCCCTAATAAAGATGGATGTGTAAATGAATGGTTTAGATGAAGATCAGCCACTAAAGGACCATTGATCAACATTAAGGTTCAAGAGAACCAACGTCCCATCCCGGATTAGGCGGTTGGGGTCCGCGTGCGTACCAGCTGTGCCACTGTAGCTGCCCACTTGGATTTTGAAGCGGCTGCGGGGGTCAGAGACGCTGAAGTCGTCATAGAGGGCGTAGGCACTCTCGCCTCGGTCGCGCAGCTCGACGCGGAGCTCATACTTCCCATTCGTCGTGATCTTGTGGAGGTTGCCGAGGCCTGGAAGACACAGGACGTCACACAGAGGAACATTTAGCGTGACGGAGTGGGAGGGAACATTCCGGTATCGGGTGCGGCCCAGGAGCTCACCAAGCCAGAACTCGTCGTTGATGTCCCCAAAGCCTGCTGTGTAGTTCTTCCAATTCCTGAAGAAGTTCAGTTTACCGTTCTGACGTCGGAGGATCACCTGCAGTGGGGGAAGGTCTGACGGTGAGCTTCTATGTCACTTCTACAGTATGTGCTGTTGGGGAGCTCAGCCAAAATTATTTAATGCTGAGTCATGTCAGGCTTCAGCAGTTAATTATAAATGATGTGTATTTAACAGCTAACCTGTTGTGAAATGTATTTACCAGAATGTGGTCCCCATAATCTCAACATTAACCAGATTATAATATATCCAGTGTAACAACGGAATAACGAATTTAATCAAACGTCAGTTACTGCTGTTACTGGGTAAGACACCTGTCACAAGTATTTAATATATAAACTCGAATTTTACAGTTTTTAAAAAGCAGGATGCTGTCACCCTGTGTAATGAATGAATGTTTCCTGCTAACAGTGCGGCTTGTTGTACTGTCACAGCGTTTCAAGGCTGCTTTGCATATGACTCACTTCTTTCACTGGCAAAGCAGACTGGCGTCAAGCAGTTCAAGTGATGTACATTTACATGCAAAATCTCAAATTCAGGCAGCTGCCTGTGGCAGGTACTATCAGCGCTGGTCAGATTAAAGACTGCTCTTTTCACATGATGCGTTTCAGGGGCCTGCAGCTGTCGACCGTTTAACCTTAAACATCTGAACACTGCAACAGCATGAGTGTTTGAATTCTGTTTGAAGTGAGAGGAACCTTATCGAATTTAAAGAAGAAACAACCTTTTACAATCATACTGTATTCTGTTAGTAACAGACCAGCTGGTGACTCACAATCCATCCACCTCCATCTGTGACCATATCGCAGAAGACCTGAACTGGTTGGCTCCCTTCTCCGCCCATGTAGATGGTGTAGAGGTCAGAGGTGGTGTCTCCGTTGAGCAGTGTTTGTGAGCAGTCCTTCGGAAGTGGGTACAGCATGCCAACTACACACACATACACAACGGATGAAGGTTAATGTCAGAGCATAGAGCGCTGTTTCCCAGTCCACGTTTTTGCTTCTTCCCAGTTCCCTGCAAAAACATGCACTGTTTGGGAGGGTGCAAACACGTGGACCGTCTGCAAGTCCCCAAGGATTGAGTTGGAAGACACTGGGATAGAGAGAAGGAACAGGACAGTCAGAAGGAGAATAGGATCAAGGAAGCCCAACAGAAGAAAGGAGGCTGTCAAAGTGAGAAGGAAGGAAGGATGTGTGGGAGGAATGTGTAGTAACTCACTGGTGCTGAAGAGAACCTGGATGGGCTGGCTTGTCTTTGGCCCAGCAGTGGCCCACAGTCTGACTGTATATGTTGTGCCAGGGATCAAGGGGTTCAACTCATACGAGGTGGCTGCAGGGTTCAGGGCCACTTCCTGGACAGACAAGAAACAAAAAAGAATGGGTGTCAAACCTATCAGCCGGTGTTTTGGAGAAGACGGGCGTGAACAAAGAGGCTGCTGTCAACCAGTGTTACTTTGGATCTCGGGACTTTGTAGATGGGCTATTGATAAAACTAAACTATTGGCAGAGGGTCTTTATGCTTTTTCTGATTTGCGACCAGTAGTGTATATGTTCAAATCCCAGGCAGACTTATGGGTACTACTATTTTATATGTGATTGTATAGAAGGACAACACAGTTTCAGTATTTAACTTTCATCTGATAATTTTCTAAACCTGCTTGTTCTATTCAGGGCACCTCCATTTGACCTTAATGTGTTTTTAGACTGTACTGAACCAGATAACCCAGAAGAAACCCCACAGTGAAAAGGCAAACTCCACACACGTAGAGCCAGTGCAGAGACTCATACCCTAGTGCGAGAGGTATGAGACAAGTGCTAACCACTGCACCACCTTGCCACCCCCTCAGTAGTTGTTAAGATGTAATTATCAATGTGTAAATACTAATGATTGACAATTGACCTACATAGTTAGATGTCCTTCTCCCAAAGGTCAGCATTTCCGTACAGAATCTGCAATAAGCAGCGCAGTAGGTACGGAACGGCACTGACCCTCATGGTGTCGTTGGCTGACCCGTAGCTCAGGATGTAGCCGTTGATATGAGTGCGAGGGGGTTTCCAGGTGAGGGTGGCGTGGTCACCCTGGACGTTAGTGACAGTCAGGTCACGGGGGGCATCCACATCTGGAACAGAGGGTGGAGTTAACACGCGGCCTACCTCTCGGACAAGCGGTAAATTATTGCTGAAGTGGAAACGGCAGGCGTGATACTCGCCGGTGGTGAAGTCTGTGCCGCTGGTCTCACTCCTCTGCCCTCCCCTTATCGCCTTCACACTGACAGAATACGTTGTGCCTGGATTCAGAGAGGTCATCTCGAACTCCACTGTGTTCCCGGATACCTGCTCCACCGTAGGGGGCTCTGAATGTATAACAGGGCTCTTTGCTCAGAAACACCCTCCTTCCAAGGACCGCCCTCAAACTACCCAGAATCCCCCTCTGTTTCCTGTACCTGTGCCCGTGCTGTAGGTGATGATGTAGCTGTCGACGGTGGCCGCAGCAGGCTGCCAGAGCAGCAAGGCCTTGGTGTCGGTCACGTTGACGGCGGTCACGCCTCGCGGCTTGTCCAGGGCTGGAGGGGAAATGCAAATTTTCCCCCCACAAAAGATGTTTATGCAATACAGGGAGTAAAGGTCAGCCCCGATGTCGCTGACATGTTGAAATATATCGTTGATGTGTGTCAGGATCAGCACGTGTTTGGGAGACCCACCTGCAGTGAATGTGTCCGTTCTGGGCTCGCTCTCCTCAAAGCCCTTAATGGCGACCACGTGGACCTGGTAGGCCACCCCAGGGCTCAGGTTTGGAAGCTTAGCTTTGGATTCTGTCCCGTCTGCCATCACGACCCTTGGGGGTCCTGAGTACAGGTCAGCAAGTATGCGATTTTGTTGAGCTCTCAACAATTTCTGCAAGTTAACTCAAACTGCATGGTGTCTGTCTTTTCACGAATATAGTTAATAAGGATTCATCAGCAAGGAATTTACTGAAATGCATCATATTTTTGTGTAGATTAATTTCAGATTTATAGAAGTATTTTGACAAAAAATTGTATTCACTGGAAATGCTGCTGGGGAAGAAATTGAGACCACACAGTAATTTTTTATTTCACACATTTCTAAATTTATGGGTATATGCCTGTGTAAACTATAATATTTTTTGTAAACTCCAACCTGATTTTTCCGTGTTTCTCATTAAGGGCTTCTTCCCTGCTATATGGGACTTCAGTCCTGCTTCTAGGAGCCTGATATGAACTGTCCTACAATAGCAGTGCACTTCTCACCTGCACTTAATGTTTCCCATTCCTTTGGAAGGTCATTTGCGGTCATCTTTCGATTCATGAGAAACTGTCGGATAAGTTAACGGTCATCTTTGGCATTAGAATGTCGCTTCCACCTTTCCCCTGACTGGTTTCTGGTCGTTCCCAGTTTCTCCTGCTTCACTTTATTCTTGCTGTCTTAATTTTGAACCTGGAAGCAACCTGCTGCTCAGTGTAGCTGCTGCCAGCAGAACCAAGATTAAACCAGGATTTAAAAACGCAGATTTAGATTCCGCAGCTTAGAAATCCAGTGACACTGGCGATTATTGCTAGACACCACTAGAGGGCAGGCTTTGAACTGTACGATGCGCCAAACATCCAGTGAAATTGAAAATGAAAGCAAAAGGAACATAAATGAGGTAGATTTTTTAGAAAATTTTAATATTTTTATTAGAATAACTATATACATTCCTTCTACATTCTTTCCAGCTTAACACTGTCTTATTTAGTCTTTTGTATCTCAGTGTTGCTGAGGAAATAAGGATTCCAATGCTCCTGTTGCAATGGTCAATAAAGAATATTGACTTTTAAATCCAATTTGTGTCTGTTAATAGTCCATGTGCACATGCCCTGTGATGGACTGCCCTTCCATCTCATGCTACCTATGGATGGAATGATCCATAGGACAATGGATGGAAAGGATGCTGTGTTTTTGTGTTGACCAAAAAAGATGACAGAAATCTAGGCTTCTCAGGGCCAATTGTGAAATTATAGCCTATGTATGAGACAGCCCTGGAGATGAATAGAGTTACGTAATGGGCCTCCTGGCAAAGACCAGTGGACACATCTGTGGATCTCGTCTTTCAGACAGCAGCAACTGACCCAAGAAATACAAACAGTAATCCCTGAGACCAGCGTTTCCCAATCCAGTCTTTGGGGACCCACAGTCGGTCCATATTTTTGCTCCCTCCAAACTACCAGCCAGACAGTCCACATTTTTGCTCCCTCCCAGACAGTCCACATTTTTGCTCCCTCCCAGCTCCCGCATGCAAATACGCAGCCTGTCTGTGGATCCACAGGGACCGGACTGGGAAACACTGCCTGAGACTATACTTAAAAATGGAGAGATTCTCAGTCTGCTGACAGGCTGCAAAGTCAAGCAAAGACTGTCAAACAGCTTAAAGAAAGCAGGATGCCCACAGGCGTTGAGTTGCTGTGGGAAATTTAGCATACTTACCTCCCTGGATCGGCACGTAGGTGACCCGGTAACTGTCCACAGGAGTACGGAGCTTAGTCCAGTGGACGGTGGTGGAGGTGTCGGTGATATCGGAAAACCTGATGCCCATGGGGGAGTTAAGGGCTGGGGGAGGACAGAAATATGGCAATATCAGAATAAATAATGTTGATTTTGATGTGGATGTCCATCAATATTGGTTTCTCCAGACAGGTTTTCGCTTAGCTGTGTGATTGTTTTCTGAATACGACAGAAACCATGACACATTAGCAAAATACAGATCAACATAATGGAACACGTCTGAGGGCGACTTTGGACTGGGGTTAGTTTTTGTGTCCGGAGCAGCAACAACCACAAAACAAAATGCTAAGAAGATGGTGATTATAGCAAGGCCACAGAAAAAACACAATGCAATGAAAAACGGGGAAGTTGCTGGACTTCATCTAGTCTACAGCTGTTGCTACTGAGAGATAATGTCATGCTGCAATCAAAGATGTCATCTGACCCAATCGGGCAGCCAAGGAGCAGTCAAAACAAACCATATTCCTTGGACAATGCAGGACAAATGGAATTTGTGCAAATGCACAGAGACGCTCCATTAGCACAAGTCAATAGCATGCGGATAGAGAAATAAAGTCAACACGTTCTTCAGATGAATGCAACGAGACAGTAGCGACCCTTCGTGCCACAAACAAACAAAATACAAATTAATGACACCCGTCACTTATGGGTAAAATATGACTATGCCCAATATATGTACGCGTAGTTTATTGTGGATTGATAACAGTATGACTTTGGTCACACACATGCAACTGATTTTCAGGCAAGTGAACATAAATCAAGCAAAACCACTACGCATTTTTAAGAAGTTTAATGGTAATGGTATGAAGCAATATGAAGGTTCAACAGCCGTCCCCTTTTCTTCACTCCCATTTTTTAGCCCCAAAAAGATACCTGTTCTAGCGACACCGGTTATGGGCTGGGAGCGCCGCTCCAGAGTTACCCCGTACAGCTCAATTTCGTACTCCGTGCCCCCGGCGAGACCTGTCAAGACCTTGGTCCTCTCTTGGCTGGAGACGCTGACCTCTTTCGGGTGTGCAAGTTTTTTCGAGTCCCTCACTTTAATCACGAATCTGTCGAAGACGTCGTCTTCGGCGGTCCAGGCCAGGCGGAAACTTTCGGAGGTAATGTCCGAAACAAAAAGGTGTTCCACCTCAGGTTCAGCCTCTGTGTGACAAGGAGGGGACAACTTTCTCTCTTTTTTTTTGGTCCCATGAAAAAAAAGTTACATTTTTCAACATTATTGCATGAAGATGGTGAAGATGGTGATGGAGATGATGAAGATGGTGATGAATGTTATAACGGTTAGATGAATGAAAACTCAGCGTTCCCAAACAAACAGTGGTTGCATCGATTAATGAACCGTGTCAATCTTGAGGACTCCACCATGCTTTCGGAAGTTAGGGTATGCGTTAGTTGAGACACAGTGAGACAGAAGCAGAGCTACTGCAGTTGTATCGTTTCAACGGGCAAATTGTGCGACGTTGCATGCGGTTTTTAAATTACCGCTAAAGATCTGTGGCCCAGATTGTTCACAAAGACTGCAGCAGGTGCTCCACTGATGTCATTGCCGTGTCTTTGCATGAAAGTGGAATCCACGGGGGAGAGGATCTCTGTTCGCTCATTACCTTCTAACTCCATGCATCCGTCTGACACATCAATTGACATTCAGTAGCAGCTCAAAAAATTACTAAATCAACTGACATTTCATGCTGAAAATGCCTCGTTGATGCCGTTGTGTTTGCCAGATGGCAGCATTGTGCCGTCAGGTAGCAACGGCTCAGTCATCTTTGGGTTCAAAGTGTCCTCAGAAACATGAACAATACCACAAAGCGTTACTTTACGTTTGCGCGTTACTTCACAGTAAATAACCACAGCTACCCATTATTTTGCTAGAAGGGTTAGGGAGACTTTGGTTGAATGTACAAAACGTTCAGTCTTGCCAGAGGTGACCGACAGCTGGTTTTCTACTTTCAACCAAACGCAGGCCCTGCTGTTTAATCGTGTTAAAAGGAGATACATGCTTTATGACATTTAAGAGGATGTTCATTTTGGTTATTTAACTCGACAATTCATGAAGAGTAGCTTGAATGGGTCAGGAAACGAGGTCGTACAATGGAGAGATCGGAAAACACAGTTGAAAATACGGCAAACAGGCTGCTTGCCTATATTTTTCTTGTGAAACATAAAAAGGAAAGTGGCCATGGGTGAGGAAGACAGGGAAGAAGGGGGTAGATGGGCACTGTTGAGGTTTCTCTACCAAAGCATTCAATGCCAGATGTATATTTGTTTCACATCTGAACATTTGCAACACAGTAAACTGCACCTCTAATCCACGTGAAAAGACCAACCCCAAACGCCCCATTTTTTGGTTTGAGAAACAGAAATGGTGAAGCTCGGCTGAGAAGCGGAGGGTCCTTTGACGTGCACCAGTGGGATGATTTCCCCTGGAGTTAAGCATTTTTTTTTTTTTTTTTTAAATAGGATAGTTGCATTTGGAAGCTAAAACGATCACAGGAATTCAGCAGCCTGACTGATAAGGATACTGACCAGCACATGCTGTTTTCCTGATGGGGGGGGGGTCAGCTCAGTCCTCTATGAGCCGGCCCCCTTTCTAATGTCGCAGTGCGTTGGTGGAGAGCCCTCTGTTTGTCAGGAATGATGGTACCTGTCACGGCCACCGTGGTCAGGGGCCGGGACTGCAGTCCTGACTTAGTGACCCCGGTCAGCTGGACCTCGTAGCCTATGCCTGTTATTAGGCCCCGGATGTCCAGCGAGGTCTGGTTGCCCATCACCATGAACTCCTGAGGTTCCAGAAGCCAGCCGGAGTCCGTCACCACTAAGTGAAAGTGGTCAAAACCGCCAGGCTGGTTGCCGTGCCGTGCCGTCCAGGATACCCGAAAACCGAACGGGCTCACATCCGAAATATTTAGGTTTTCCACATTGGGCAACTCCGCTGGAGGAAACAGTGGGGGGGGGGGGGTTTATTACATATTATGAGGGGAGCAGTAGGAAAGGGGGCAGTGAGGATTTGGGGGTCACAGTTGTGAATGAGAGGTTAATGCATGGTCTGCTAAATATTTACACCAACAAACCATCAAGCTCCATTTAATTCCTCAGGAGACTAAACATCAGCACATATCTAACACCTAAAGACATACCATCATGACTTAAGAGTGCTTATGCAAACAAGACAAAGTACACACTTTTTAAATAGAGCTGTCTTTTATCAAGGTAAAGCCACTATCAATTAATTACAGAGTTTTGGCTTCTAAATGAATTCCAGTATGAATCTACTATTGGCTCAGTCTCTGTAGCCTAAATACCCAGCTTCCATACAAGAAATGCAGTTATAAGCCGTTAAATATTAAATTAGAGCAGCAGTTGTGTTAAAGAATATATATTCAAGGTGTAATATATATTTTCAACAAACTTGGAAGAATCCAGTCTTGATAATTGCATGCATGGAGGCTTATGAATGGTTATCATGACATTCAGACTTTAGAGAAATGGTACACTAGTTCACTTTGCCATTTATCCACATTCAGTGGTGGAAAAACATACTCTTATCTGCCTCTGTGCTAAATCTGGGCTCTAACCATAGGGTAAAAAGGGAAATACACCCAGGTTCTTTGGACAACCCAGGTGTGAGCGAGCAAAGAGTTCAAACAGAATGACAGGCAGACATTCATCAGTTAGTGGGACAAAGTGTGGTATAATCATGCCAATGTAATCGGGTAAAGGTACTACGTGATAGATTCTGGGGACTGGTTGGCTGGCTGGCACTTTCAAAGAGACAAAACGGTGGACAGCTGGGGG
>JAODJX010000119.1:6556564-6572474 GCA_026776945.1 Isichthys henryi | reverse complement strand
AGCGAGGGGGTGCGAAGCCCGTGGGAGATGCCGTACAGCTCGATGTCGTAGGGGGTGGCGTCCACCAGGCCTGCGACGCTGCCTTGCCGAGCCCCCCCAGGGAGCCAAAGCTCCAGGGCGTCGTACAGCTGCTCCGAGTCACTGACCCGGACCATGAAGCCATCAAAGTGACCTGCCACTGTGCTCCAAGACAGGGTGAAGTTATCTGGGCCTACGTCAGACACCTTTACAGAGCCCAGCTGAGGATCAGCCTCTGAACAGAGAAAGAGTTGCTGTTGGCCTGTTTACATAAATACTCTGCTAAACAGGTCTGATCTTTCATTGTGGTTCTGCTGTCTGTCCTTTTGGCCTGGAGCTTATCCCAGGCAGCATAGGGCTACAAGACAGGGGTATGTCAGACTTTCCCTGTCCACACACATGTACACACTCCTGCATTATGGGAAATTTAGAGATGCCACTTAAGCCTAACTGCTCATCTTTGGATTGTGGCAGGAAACTGGTGTCCCTGTATACCATGGGGAGAACATGCAAACTGTACACATAGACCAGATTCAAAACACTAGCCTTGGAGGTGTGAGGTTACAGTGCTACCACAGAGCCACTGTGCAGTGCCTTAGTGTATCCTGCCAAGATCCAGGGAGCACAAGTCTTTTTGAATATTGATTAAAATATTGATTTGGCTGGAAGAGGTTTTTGGCAGGGTCACACCCCCATACATGGGACGTCATCGTTAAGCCCTAACTATCGTCTTAAAGGAACAACAGCACTTAATAAAGTGGCATATTGAATATGAGAGATACGTGCAAAAACATATCGACAAACACATGTCCTCTACAGTGGACACAAATGAAATGCTGAATGTAGCCAACAAAATTGCAGGGTAGAAGAACTTATATCCTACGTAGCACACATACATCTAGCCAGTGGATAATTTGAAATAACTACCATCTTGTTTTTTGACCTTTCACCTGTATCTGTGAAGTAATTACCTCAGATTAGTGTTGGCTGCAAGTCAGAAATTGTCTCTGAAATTGACGTCTTGTCAGTTATCAAACCAGTTGAGTACTACATTGTTTAGACATAACTTGTGTACGTTGGGCAGATACTGACTATCTATGTGCTATGTGGGATGTTATACCCTGAAATGTTTCCTTATCTGATTTTAGAACCACTGATCCAAGTAGGGTTATGGGGATCTTTGAATAAATGTACATCTGCTGCATGGTTACTATGACCTCTTACTCACAACTCATGGCCATGGCACATGCATAATTCATAATCCAGATCATACTAGCGCCGTGCTGACTGACTAAACTGTCAGGAAAGGGATTCTTAATCTCCGATTTGATTCTCCCACATACGTTTTAATAAGGTGGTTGAGCGCAGAGATGAAACCAAACGAATGTAGCTACAGATGTAGCTGGGAGGGAAAGTGGACAGGAAGTACCTGTGGTCGCTACAGCCGTTAGTGGTGGCGTATTGAGTCCGCCGACGTTGCCATACAGCTTGATGTCATATTGCGTCTCCCCGCGCAGCCCTGAGATCTCCGTGGAGCGGGCCGACGCCGGGAGCGTGCGGCCCATCGCCCGAGATGGTACCGCCGACTCCCTGACCTCCACGACAAAGTTGTCGAAGGACTTGGCGCTCGTCCGCCAGGAGAGCGAGAGTCTGTCTGAGGTAACGTTAAAAACAACTAGCCTGGCCAAGTGAGGTTCTGTAGCTATGGAGGAGAAGAGAGTCAGCGTTTGTTCATTAAAAACAAAATTGCCCATTCGTTTGCTTTCCGTTTAGGTAATCTCACTCCATCAGCCTACGCACTTCTCTCTTCAAACTGCCTAGTGCAGGACACCAGGAAGATCTACAACTAAAGTAATTATCGCAAATACTCATGGATTTGACACTCCAAAGCAATCTTCTTATATATTTTTATACACCCAGGGCACAGCAGGAACATGGATGCAGAGAAGTTGCTACAGATTTTGGGCCCTGTGAAGGTATATGATATTGGACCCCAACCAGACCCGTTCAATTGTGTTTGGGGCCATTGGAATTGTCCTGATTTCCCCTTCCTTTCAGCACACTTGCACGGACACGTTGGCAGATTCAAGGGGTTGGGGGCTCAAGGTGACATTTAGTCTGGGGGAGCCAGAATTTACAGCTATGCCCCTGATTATATCTACATGCCACAAGATGTAAAATGGAGAGGTTAGAATACCAATGACATTCAAAGCATGGTGAGTAGTGACTAAAATATTACAGGAAATGCATTTATGACATTATAAAATGGGAAGGAGCAACAATACCTGTCGTCGCAACTGCACTGACAGCCTGCGTTCTCACCCCTTTTACAACCCCATAGAGGTAGGCTACATAGTCAGTACTGGGGCTCAGACCAGTGATCTCATGGGACTGTGCATTGTGGGAAAGGTTGTACTCCATTGGTTCGAACAGCCAGTTGGAATCAATGATCTCCAGGACATAGCCCTCAAAGATTCCCTCTGTGCCGTTCCAGGAAATGGTGAAGCTTTCTGACGTTACGTTAGACACAAGCAGCGTGCCAACTTCGGGCTCTGGCACTGAAGGAAGGAATGATTATTGGCTTTTTGAACACAGTAGTAGAAGAATACCTAGCCCCAGAAGGTGCCTAGACTCACATATATATGATTCATAACTTAACACACCAGGACAATCATAGCAGACGTAACACTACATTAACTTTTTTTTATGACTTGTGTTCGATCTGTATCACTTTGATTTACATCATTTTCCACTGCAAATATTACCTCTTCCAATTCATGCTGTTTCAGAAATGTGACATCATTTCAAGGTCATGTCTGGATCATGCACTCATCTACTCACTCATTATAGTCATACATTATACAAGCAGTCAGGCCAAAGCCAAAAAACTCGTAATGAAGCTAACGCTAACTCAAAGGTGCGCTATCAAAGGCTAACCCCAATTAATAATTTCTGAAGAACATGTTTTCAGTCTACACTCCTTTCGAGGGAGGATATAAGGAGTCACAGTCAAAGCACTAGTTCAACAAAACATTAGTAAAACCTTCTGCATTCTACATACATCTGAACTGTGCAACATCAAGGGTTATGGTAAAGCTAGGAGTACAGCCGTCGGTACAGTACCAGACAGAGATTATGGTATAAATACTCTTTAAATAGTAACCTTTTGTAAAGTGACATTATAAACTATTTATAGTTTACAATGTGAGTATTATTTTGTATAAGAAAATGTGATTAAAACCATAATCTAGTTAAACTGTCAGGTTAATACAACTGCACATACACATAACTGATATTCACAAGCCTTAATCTGGCAGTTTTGTCGGAGATGGCAGATTGGAGCAGTGGGAACGCTGTAGTAAAATGCAGGGCTTACATAACACCATAAAATCCACTTTAATAGTGGGTTTAACAGTGAAACATTAAAATGCACGAAAGAGAAGGAAAGACACATGCCAACATTCAAAGGGCGAGGCTAGAAGATATGGAACAAGGCAAAGGAGAAGGAAGAGTTTGTTACTAAAATGAAAAGGTTTCCCTGCCTTTATTTGTTAGTGTTTAATGGTGACGTGTAGATACTTGTTTGCACTGTGATATGATAACAGATGGCTCACGAAGAGACCAGATTAGTCAGCCAGACACACTGCAAATCAGTCTTTCTTCTTAATGGAAGATGTCATTTTATGTCATATTTTTTTAATCAATTTAGTCAAGTATTTAATTACTTTCAAATCCATCCATTCATTTTCCCAACAATGACAACCTTAACTCCTACCCAGCCCTAACCCTAACCCAGCCCTAACCCTAACCGTAAGTAACCAAACACAATATAGGACTTTTTGCATTTTTGATCGCAGTTTGATTGCAGATTTTTTTTAAATTGAGTTTCCCCTCGTGGGGACCGAAAGAATGGTCCCCACAACATCAGTAACAGATTTGTACCACATTGTGGGTCATTATACATAAGCGCCACACACACACACAGACACACACACACACACTTACTTTATATATCCTCTAGAATCAAACAATTTGGCTTAATGAACAAATACTGCATGTTTAGAAATTAATGAGCAGAAGGTTCTACACAACCATCTGAAGTTCTTCCACCCAGGACTGACATCACATCACAGTGACTAATGCTGGCATGCAGATGATGACACCAAAGAAGCATTGTCATGACAACGCAAAGGGCAAGTTGAGAAGCACACAGCGGGCAAGGGAGACACACACTCCAGGAAAGATGGAACAGCAGATGCCCTCAGCTAATGCTCACGTTCGGTGGATGTACAGAGCCAGGACCAGAAGTCAGAATAATATATATAAACTCACTCACTGGCAAATATATCAGTAGCAATAATTATTTCTGTATATATTGTCTATTTTTGTTCTGTCCACTAGAGGCAGTTGGTCAAGCTGCATGGTATAAAGAATGCTACTTCAACTACACATATAAGCTGTCAGTTCACCAAGAGCTTTATAAGTACAGTCAATAGGAGACATATGATTGAAAACTGAGGGAACTAACACCAGCTTGTGAACCTAACTGGCACTGAGGGTGAAGCAGAAGCACGTGAGCATTAATCAGGAGACACAACTGTTTACGCACAATTAGCAAACAGGAAAAATAGTTCTAGATTATGGTTACCTCATGGTTAAGGTATGCTCATTCATGCAAATCTATGGTCTACCTGGTTTATTTACTACGCATCAAGATGGAATGATATCAACAGATGCGGTTTGGTCTGGTGGATGCAAGAATCCCAAACTAGTGGTGTCATCTAATATTGAACGGGAACCATACAGACAGGTTGTTGAGGGGGTGGGAGGTGCCAAGGCAAGTACACAAGATGGTTGTTAAATTGGCAATGATGGGAAATGATTCAACGCATTGCAGGTTTGTTCTCTTCATTTGCTCATGCTTCATGCTGAATAGACTGATGCGGGACGCGAAAGAGGTCTCCACTGAACAGAACAAAACTCTGTTTCGATGACGTGTGGCGAGAAACCATGGGGCAGGGGGAAGAAGTGTGAGAAGGAGACATGAAGAGAGAAATACCTGTGGTGACTTCGGCAAGGGCCGTCTCTAAGAGAAACCCCCGGTGGAACCCACTCACTGAAACCACATACGAAGAGTTGGGGCTCAGATGAGCGATGCCCACACTCCGGGCTTCACCGGAGAGTGTGTGGTTCTGGCTGTTGGCCCAACCATCTGAATCTGCAACCTCAATCAGAAAGCCATTGAAGGCTACCTCGTCTGATGTGTCCCAGGACACGCGGAAGCTGTTCCACAGCACGTCAGACACAGTGAGGTTCACCACTCGGGGCTCCGCCTCCTCTGGTTGGCAAAACAGACCGGAAATGTATCTAAGCGGCAGGGGATGACTTTACATCTGCAGGGTTCAGCTTCAGAACCTTCAGTGCAGTGTTTCTATTGGTCTTCCCCCAAGAAAATCAATATCAATTTCAACAAATGAGCTCTTGTAACTGTGGTGATTTTTTTTTAAGACAAGCCAAGGTATGCACGAGCAGATGTCAAGAAAAAATGCATTGATCGAATTTGAATATATTCATGTAACCCATGCATTCAGGCAATGATGTCTAAGGAAATGAATTGTACAAAGGGTGTGGATTCAGTGATCTCAGGAAGAGAGCTGCCGATGGTGTCACCTCGATTCCTTCAGAAAGGTAAACAAGGTACGATATAATATACGACAAATACATAAAAACAGTGACATGATATTACAGTAAGATATCTGGTGGGAAATAGTTTAGAGAATGAACATTTCTTTATGCCAGTGATCGCGTGTAGCTATTTTACATGACTATGCAGATCTTAGGCTGCATGGAAATTATCTCAGATTTTCATCAGGAATGCCGACGTGTGTTGCATCATGAGCGATGGTTGTGGTCCTGATGTGTGCAGATGTTCTTTAGCAATTCAAGTCAGCTTTCGTTTGCGATATTTGGCGACTGAAATTTTACAGTGCAGCGTGTACTGTTTGTGGAGCCAGAATCACCACTGGCTTAGGAGGTTGATGTTGCAGCCAGTGGACATGATAGTTTGTGGTCAAACTGTAGATCTTTCATGTTAAACGTGCCTCCCAGGCACACAATATCACAATATGCAATACCGTGCAAAGGTCTTAGACTGCCAAGGAAAATGACCTTTTCAAAACCTCTCCTCAAGTGACCATAATATTTGTAGTTACTATCCAAAATCCCGTGTCTTTGCTGTAATGACCAGCACCCTGTATTACTAATACTTTAAGAAATTAGTGAATATAGTGAATCAAGTTAGACAGTGGTTAAGTATAACAAAGCCATTAATTAATTGACCACTGACGGGGATTTCTGGGAACGCAAGGTGAGATCTTCCAGCCATCAAACAAGATAAGGAGGGGAAAATCCTGTTATTTCTTGTTATATTGCTATTTGCATATATTATAATGTTAGATATTGCTTTTACTGAGCAAATCCACACATGTACAGCCTAAGACCTTTGCACTGCACTGCACTGTACAGCAAGATGGTGGGGATGAGTGTAATGAGGAAGATGACAGAGATGAAAATGATGATGTGGAAAGGGATGATGCTGGAGATGTTTTCTTCATCGTGTTTGTTCAGCACAAATGACATAAATGAATTAGTCTTAAGCGTAAGTACAAAGAGCGGTGGGTGGGAGAAATGCTACTTGGGTTAGGTGACAGAGTCAGTGCCTGTCTGATCCTGTCCTTCGTGTCTCTTCCCAGTTTGGCCAGTCGGTGTTGCTGGCCATTGCGTCTTGTCACCCCTTGTCTGATAATCCTTCTGTGTGTGCTCTATTCCCTGGCCTGTGGCTTAGCTCACTGGGTTGAGCGTGTGGCTCTGACACTGACTCCCTCCAGTGATGCGTTTGAATCTAGCCAGTGAACAGCCTCACTGGTTATTTGTATTTGTCATTTTTCTGTTCCTTGCTGTTTATTTTGTGTCTTAATTCCTGTGCTTGGTTCACCCTTCTACGGTTCAGGTCTGGTTTTGTTTTGTACCATGTGATTTTGTAATCGATTCGCTTTGCTTTGTATTCCCAGTGCCAGAATATGCTGAAGCCTCCTAGTTCTGCGTTCATCTTGGTTAAGTAGTTCCACCTGTTTCTCATTCCTCAGTCTCCCCTGATTGGTTAATTGATTATTGAGTTACACCTGTCCCTTGTCTGCCCTGATTGGTTAATTGATTATTGAATTACACCTGTCTCTTGTCTGCCCTGATTCCCTGTGTGTATTTAAGTGTCTGTGTCCACTCTGTTCTCCAGCTGTTCATTCTATTTGCATGCTAGTGTTCAGAAGTGTTTGTTACTGTGTTATTCGTGGTGCTTCTTTTTTTTTTGTGCCTTGTCTTATTCCCTACTTGTGTTTTTCTCCTAGTTATTCCCTGTTCTTTCTGATCCCTTGTGATCCGTTTGGTGTTGTAGTGTGTTTTTATTTTGTAATAAGCCCCTTGCAATCGTATGGCTGCCAGTGGATCGTTACTCTTTTCCTGCCTGCATCATGCCGCGCCGCAAAATTAGGTGGGTGTTTCTCTTACTGCAGCAAGTGGGAGTAATAACCAGCACATCCACATATGGGGCCTGCAGTTTTACCCTTTCAAGAAATCTATGTTCTCTGAGAAAATGAATTGCAAAGCTAAATAGTAATGCAGTCAGTTTTTTTGGAATTAGTTTAGATTAAAAACCTGGTACAGAAGTACATAATACATAATTTTCTGTAGGATACTGGTAAAAGGATAATTCTAGTCATTATGAACAGGGATTGACATATCTAGTACGCATTTACCATTAAAAGCGATATGTGCGGCAATAGATTGTTGTAACAGCGGGAATGCGTGCATATTTTATGTGCATTTGCGCCGATATGACAAGAAATCATCGTGCATTTTAACCTTTATATGCTAATTCATACTTCACTTGTGGTATAGAGGTTAAAATGCACGATAATTTCTTGTCGATCCCTGACTATGAATCAATATATTCCCCAATATTGACTTTTTATAATGTCAAAAATGATGTCATGACATTCTCCTGCAGAATGCCCCTTCAAACCCCTCAAATATTGTTATCTTGTCCTATGAAGTGCAGGATGGAAAGCAGGAAAAAGAAATCAGACTGATGAATGATGGAGGTAGAGTGATGAAGTTGGGGTGGATGGATGGATGATGGAGGTTTGGATGATGGATGAAGTCACTTGAAAAAGTACCTGTATTGGCAGGACCCTGTTGAGTTGGAGGTGGCTCCCCCTCCGAAAAGCTGTGCGGAGAAATCTCGTAAGGAGTGCCAAGCGACCAGTCATCTACAACAGGTGTCCCAGTGGCCCCAGTAGCCTTGGTGGCTCCAGGGACAGTGACCTCATGAGCCCATGTTGGCTTTGTAAAAGCATCCAGCTCTACCAAGAGACTGTCTAACGATCTTTTGGGTGCTACCTGGGTCACACCCGTCGTCATCTGGGTCACTCTGGTGAGGTTGAGCCCTCCTGGAAGTTCTGAAATGGATGCTTCGGGTTCCATGACAGAGACCCCTGACAGGAAATGTGTCACGGGGACTTTTGTCTTAAAGGAAGTTGCGGGAACCACTGTAGAGTCTGGAGCCCGGCTTGGGATAGGAGTGGGTGCGATTTTGATACTCAAAGCAACTACATCTGGACTTGGGGCAGACTTGGGCGCTAAATGAAAGCACATTTGAACAATTAATGGATGACTTCTGGCAGGAGAAAAATAAGATAAGGAACAAAAATAAAAGTTCTGCAGCAGTACAGAAAATACCTGTGAAAATACCTGTGAAAATACCTTTAGTGAAAGACAAAGAAAAAAAACAACAAAGCTATGAAAGGCATGGACACTTCAAGGCTCACCCAACAAGATACCGTTTTGCTTGAGGGGTCTGGAGATTTGCTGCTCTACATCGCAGTCATCTCCAACCACATAGTATGATGGAAGGCATCGGCCCATAGCCATGCATGTATTTATTTACCCTACAATTTATCTCTCATACAACTGACCCCTCTGTGGCCTGCATGCAGCATTACTCATTCATGCCAGAAAGCTCTGGTTATTAATGGCTCCGAGGAAGAGCCATTAATTTTTGAAGGCACCACGTAGTCCGCCTCGGCGGAAGTACATGCTACACTTCATGGTGGGACGAGAACTCTGCGTGCCACAACCACACTTTCTGATCAGCCACGAGTGCGGCAGATGGCTCTCGAGATGCATGGCGCAAGCAAGAAGCAACGTCCTCTCCGACATGCATTCCGGGATTTCGCACTCCGACGTTTAAACGATCATGATGGTGAGATGCACGATGGAGATGGAAGGGATGTAGGCACCCCTGCTACAGATCTCCTGGTTGCTTTTCAAAGTTCAGTTATGAGAATTAAAACGAAGAATGAGTTTTTATGGGTTTTGGAACCACAGAGGGATCTGAATGTACTCTTGATGATGTGCTCTGTAAAACTCAGACAAGTTTAACCATTTGGTTCACATTATGGTCTGGGCTTGGTAATCATGGAGCTTGTAGAATGCTATCATAAAATCACCAGTGAAAGATCTGGCTTTGTATACGTTCTATTGAACTTATTTGTCTGAGACAAACCAAAAATTTGGTCTCTTACAGTAGAGGTTCCCAGTCCATGGTGGTTGTTTTTTTTAACAACGCCTGATGTTTTTACGTTTTGACCACATCTAAATAAAAAATCTGACTGGTTAAACTTATTAAACTTATCTGTCCCGCCAATCGATCTGCCACTGGCAACACTGGCAAGTTATACCGCCAGCTAACCCATCCAACAAGTTTTACTGGTCTTTGAAATTTAGACATAGACCAGTCTGCAGTCATAAAACGGATGGCAACCCTTATTGTTTCAGAAAAAATAAGCTCTTGTGATGACTTGGGGAAAAAAAAGACATTTCACTGATTGTTTTACAAATTTAAAAAGTTAAATCTATTGAATGTGTGACCCAAAATGAACCCAAAGTTACTGAAAGTTGAGTAACTTCAGAGTAGTACTTAGCCATCACCATCAATGAAAAGTTATCTATTAGGGCCTTGCTGTGGAATGAGAAATATCCTTCCAAGAGCTTTGGTTCTGCTGGTCAACAGTTTTGACTTTAGCCCTGTTTCTGCCTTGAAAAGCAACTAGATCTGTTTCTCGGGTTTAGCCTTTCCAGCATGCTCATGGAGATGATGTTGGGAGGGACGACATGCAACCCCCCAGCCCACCCCCCCCAGGGGATGTATCTGCAGCCTCTTGGAACCAACATACCAAGGCTCCATCTTAAGTCATGCTGCACTAACTTTACACCGGTGCATGCGGAGATCAATGAATCCATCATGCAAGACCTCCTCACCGCCGTTCAAATGCGGAAACAATGTCAGTTCATGTTTGGCCATCGATTTATTAAGGAACACTAGCAGCAGGAAGATAATGGTGGCTGTAAGGCACCCTAAACAGTAAATACCTGTAACAGCAAAGGTTTCAAAGGATGACAATCTTTGGGTACCGTTTGTCATGGCCCCATGGATCATAAAACATGTAACATCACCATGGAGATGAAATTCCATTCTCCTGCACGATCCCATGACCTCTCTGCATACTACCACTCGGTTATCATACTTATTGTGTGTCTCTGACTCTCACAAAATCAGAAATCCAGATGTTGTGTCTGACACTGTTGGTAGTAGTTGGAATTGGGGGCATCAGCAGAACAGAAGGTCAAGATATTCTTCATTGCATGTTTGGTAGCTCAAGGACTTAACTATACACTGAAAGTGCTCAGTATGTCTGTCTTTCTCAGCATTTGCTTTGGGCAAAAACCACGACCAGTCAGCTTTTCCTCAGCTGTGACCTCAGCTACTGGACCTCAGGGCCACTTGCCAACCCCCAGCTTAGTTTAGCCAAACAAAATGCAGTCGATCCCGAGAATGACTGATTAGCTGACGTAATCTAAACACTCTGGC
The DNA here is from genome assembly GCA_026776945.1 of Isichthys henryi. Taxonomy (NCBI): domain Eukaryota; kingdom Metazoa; phylum Chordata; class Actinopteri; order Osteoglossiformes; family Mormyridae; genus Isichthys; species Isichthys henryi. The sequence goes on along the minus strand of JAODJX010000119.1, from coordinate 6,561,472 downwards.
CGGATTAATGAACCCTTGCATCACCGGCATCCTGGCAAATGCGGTCCACAGTTTTATGCTTCCAGATTTTACTGAAATTGTACCACATTATCTTGGCTTGAAAATCTCCATCCAGCAGTATGGCTGCGAGGAGCCGAAAAGCAATTCCAGAAGCTTCTACAGCCTGCTTGTCCCCTGGAAGCAGCAACTATTGTAGAAACTCCAATGATTCTGAACATAACTTTTCTGAGGGTGTGAGGCAACAGTGTTTACAGCTGCAAAATTTATCATCCAAATATTTCCATGAGATGTTTCCAGAAGTGTGACCCCTGTAGCTCAGCTAATACAGTTTTCAACACACTGTTTTCTAAGCAAGGCAAAGTACATTTACTGATGTTGTCCAAGCACTTGCGAAACAGATCTGGGCTCAGCAAAGGTACCATGTCGTGGATCTGTGAGCTTCAGCCTTAGAATGGTCTCCTTTCCCCATCACAACCCCATGAAAACATTCATGTTCTAGATTCTATGAAATCAATGAATATCAGAACTACCTCTCTTGGGAGAAATAGATTAAGTCCAGGGTGAAGCACATATGTTAGGCTGTGTTGATTCTAGCCAAAACAGTAATTGTGTGGTTTTTATCCTTCCTGTTCCTGTGGGATTTGCTATGCCTCTCTGGTTATTTTCTTTCCCTTTCCAAAACACGTTCTGATCTCTTGCCTGCCCCCAGGATTCTCCCGAACTCACCCCAAGCTTTCCCAACACAGGGAAGACCATTTTCCCAGTAAAACCAGTAGCATTCCCCAGAGGAAAACAATCATCGTACGGGTGTACTTGGAGTGGATTGGAAGCTAGCATCATATCTATAGGTTCTTTATCATGTGATTTGTGGTAGGGAATAAAAATATGTTTGCATGGGAAATAAAAAGATTCTTGAAAGAAAAAAAAGTATAAAAGTCAACTCTGCAGCCTATTCAGTAAAAGGTTTATCTCCAGCATTACTGCTGATATCTTGAAAGGGTTAAATTCACCTAAGTAAACTTCTGCACCCTTGTCTCGGGAAAACATAATCAGTGAGATCACAGCTCCCTGAGAGACAGCTTTAGCTGTATGCATTGAGGGCTCCAACATGGCCGACCTTCCCCCCACATGCTCACCTGTGGACACAGACAGACTAGCAGGGTCGCTTCTCTGGTTTCCCCTCTCCGCCGACAGGCTGATGCTGTACTTCTTCCCGGGATCTAAGCTGCTCAGAATGTACGTCGTGGCGTCGCCTGGCACTGGCACCTCCTCCCGCTGCCCATCGGTGACGTAGCCCAGCCGGTAGCGGTCGATCTTGGCCCTCGGCCGCTTCCAGCTCAGGGTCACACTCGTCTCGGAGGAGTCTTTCACTTCCAGGTCCTTGGGCGGATCCAAGTCTGAATGTGGGAAAAGTGCAGGGGCGTCGTGGTTTGTTTTGTGTATTTTGCCTCCTGCATCTTTAAATCTCATTAACCTCAATAACCCCACCCCTATAAACTGATGGGAGTCTCCGGGACCCAATGAGAATATTGTTTTATCTTGATATTATGGCTTCCCACATTGGACTTATCTTACTCAGGAAGATATGCAGTAAACAGTGGAAATGTCAGTAGATACGGATTTCCTGACAAGACGTGTGGTAATTAGTCTGCTCAAGGCGTCTGTGATGCAGCTCACCTGTGGCTGCGTTGGTGGTGGCAGGTAGGCTCTCGCGTTCCCTCTTCATGGCCGTCACGCCAATGCCGTACTCTGTCCCAGGCCTCAGGCCTACACAGTGGAACAACAAAGATCAGGAAAGTCCTCCCTTACACGGTTTGAGAAGAGACAGGTGGCCATCTTAAAATCACAAGCAACTCTCATCAACCTCATTACAAAACTCTGTGAATGCAAGTACAAAGCCTGGGCCTCCACTTTCATCTTGCAAACATTAACCAGAAGGAAACTTGCTGCAGGTGGGTCACTGGTCATCTGCAAACAATTTGTGGTTGTTTCATGGAACGAAAAACAAAGGCAGAGACTGCGTGACCAGGAGTGCTGCAGACAATACAACTGTCTTTGTGCAGTACTGTCATATATAGCTGTTTATTTATTTATCCATTGTTTTTATCTGACCCCCTCCCCCCTACATTTTTTCTCCCTGTTTAATTTGATGTATCGATACTCTCTTGCACAGTTGCTGAAACAGATTTTCATTTCAATTGTAAGTTGTATGGGTACAACTGCATGCAACAAACAAATCTTTCAAAATTAAGTACTGAATGGAAAATAACTCATTTTAAATTAACACTCACATAATGTTTAATCTAAACCCAATTGTTTATGACCTTATGACAGCACAAGATCGTAGATTTCCATGTTTGTAAGAAGGCAATTTGCCAGCCAGCTCTCCCACAATCTGCTTCATCTTGCCCTCACCAGAGATGGTGGCCTTGGTTGTGCCTCCAGGTCCAGGGCGGACCAGCAGCTCATTGTGCACACCCCCAGAAATGGGGCCGTACTTCACGCGGTACTTGTCAATATCGGCCTTGCTGTTTGTCCACTCCAGTGTGATAGTCCTGTCAGTCTGGGTCACTTTTTGCAGGTCCTGAGGAATGTCCAACTCTGAAAGGAGACAGCTTCTTTCAATGCACACTATACCTCAGTGTCAGTCTTACGCAAGCCCTAAAAATCGCTGTGTACCCCAGAGGAGAGTATGTATCCCCCCCGGCCAGAAACCATGGGTTTCAGGTTTATTTCTGAGGTGAAGCACCTGGCACATAGCCTTCAAAATGAAAGGCTTTAATAAATCAATTACCTCTGTTTTGGAACTTTAGAAAAACTCGCATCAGAATCAAATGTTTAGCCCGTTCAATTGATCCAAGGCAAATTTTAGGACAGTGGCCCTCGGTTTTGTCTTCATGATGGAATTAAGTCTTTGGGGAACTGGGGCAATTCATGAACCCTGATCTAAAGACATTTGTGAGCTTTTCAGATTCTTGGAGAAACATGGCTTATGGAATGGAAAATTCCAGAAAACAGGGCTCACTTTCTATAGAAGTTGTACATGGACAGGGTATTTTGGGTCCATTCCTACCTGTGGTGAAGGTGCTCGCTATGGGGCTGCTGGTTGCCCCTCCTCGCTTGGAGTTTAGAGACACATGGTATTCTGTGTCAGGCTCCAAGCCACCGATGTGATACTGTGTCTCAGTGGGGATAAGGTTTGACGTCTTCCTGTCCGATGGGTCTTTGCTTGGCCCGTAGGAGATGGTAACCCCATCCACCCGGGCTAGAGGCCGGAACCAGCTAATCAGAGCACTGGAATCGGTCACATCACGTACCGCCACCTGGCTAGGGGCATCGATCTCTGGGGGTAGATATTGGAGAGAATTACCAGGCTGAAATTATGCTGATTTTGGCCTATGCAAAGAATTTTCATTCTCAAATATATCCCACAGCAGGAAACACTCTCGAACGCAGATCTCTTTTGGTTCAACAAAAACGTATGCTCACCCCGGCCGGGGGGGCCTTAAAACCTTGTCCATTTCATTACTAATTAACTGACCAGCTGCTTCTTTGACATAAATAAATTTAACTGTTGTTGCTCTGGTCATGTCCTTATGTTTACGAAACTCGCCCAGTGATTTTTTTTTTCCATTGGGCTCTGGGGTGCCAAGATAACAAAGAGACTACATGAATAAATTAATGGATTTAGCCAAACCGAAGTTATGAATTCATCACAGCAGAAGGGCTTTAAATCCAGGCCACTGCAGCCTCCACCTCAGAAGTGGCACCTTGCTGAGTAGCTTGCAAAGAAGCTAATGGGCAAAGTCTTTCGCTTCTCATTTCATCTGAAGTCCCTGGAGAGATAGTGCCACCATAGGTTGCCTTAAGTCCCTGTTTTGGCCCCACTACCTACGCACAGCATCTGAGCAGCAGTTCAGCAGGGTCTGAGAAACCCAGAGATGTTCTGAGGAGGAGATTCTGCGTACAAATGAAGAGAAAACTCACAGCACAATGGCTACAGTATGCACCAGGGTGAATGGCCTCTATTCACTAAACCATCCATAAAGCTGCAAATCATATGCGTGGTGCAGTGGGATATTGATGGCTGTGATGTGTTAGATAGGGGTGACACCTTTGAAATTTCATCTTGACCTCAGCTGAGAGTTACAGCGCAAATGAGGTTCCACAACTCCAGGGACACAGTGTTGAGCGTGACATTTACTACAGAGTCCATCCTGTATCTGCCCTCAAAATTAATGCTTTAGGTGCCAAGCACCCTGGATAAATCTCATCCACCTCCAACACTGTCGTTGATGGATTGCTTATCCATTCCCGGACCTCCTAATGATCTGGAACCTTCAGATGGTAACAGGCTGGTCCGATGTACTATAACTGACTCTTGTGAATCAGGAGTTCAACTTTTCATCCTTTTAAGGCCGGTGTTAGTCTTTAATGAGTTAAAAAATGCAATTTGATAGCAGATTGCAGCCTTTCCAAATATGTCATCGAAAAGGATTTTATTGACATTTACTGTATGGGGACTAAAGCTGACTTTACTGAAAAGATTACTGAATTTTATACCACAGCTTTGGCAAATTCCTTATTGGTTCAGAGATGTCACATGACTGTTGATTATTTTTGTGTAAGTATACAGGAATAGTTTCAGCAGTAGCTGCAATAGCAGTTCTAAATTAATGCTTTTTAATGTTTTATTAAACACGCTAATATAAAAATCTGTGTGACTTTTTACAAAAAATTAGTGTTTCATTTGTAAATCAGAAGGTGCCAAAATGCAAAGGGGTGAAAGGGCAGGTGCAGGTCCTGGAACGTGCACAGAATATGGTTATAACATCCATCCATCCATCCATCCATTTTCCAAACCGCTTATCCTACTGGGTCGCGGGGGGTCCGGAGCCTATCCCAGAA
>JAODJX010000119.1:6518672-6534970 GCA_026776945.1 Isichthys henryi | reverse complement strand
GGTGCCACTTTCAATCAGAAGAAAGATGACCCACCCCCCCCCCCCACCCAACTATAAAAAATGTACATTGCAATAGGGCAAATCTGTAAATGGATTTTTGAATAATAATGTTTCAGGTGGGGGTGAAACAAAAAAATAGGGTGGCTGAAGCCCCCTAGAATTGCTTTTGTATCTGACCTACTGAAGATTCACCAGCACATGGAAAGAGACTGCAGGCATTAGCCAGGTCAAGTGAGCTTCCGTTATCACACCAACCACCTACAGGGAATACAATGGCATGAAATAGCATTTAATTTCCTGGTTTGGGTTTTTGTTCGGAGTGCTTGCTTTTTAAATGAAAAAGTTAATGTCTGACTGACTCATTGCCAAAGGGGCCAATTAATAATCATTAAGAAATTTCAGACCTTTAATGAAGAACCTTTCATTTATACCCTAATATGGCTCCCTCTCCCCACCTCTTCCAGAATATTACTGATACTGATTTTCATTATTTCACACACTGTCAGTGAAAACACACTCTGAGCAGCAATTTTTTTTATGTTCTTCAGAACCAAGCGGATAACGCGAAAATATTTGCTATGCTAAGAGGTTTCTGTGGGTTACGACCCACTGGGGTACCCAACACCCGATCACTCTGTTAGATTAATTTCTGTAAAACAAGCTCTGTCCTCACCTCTTGGTGGAGGGGAGGGGGGGCAGCATTGGAAAATTGTGAGAATTTCACAAGAATTTCAACCGAAGGAATGGTGTCTAAAATGTGGCGACCAGCTGGCGAGCGAGAAGCAAGAATGGGATTAAAAACCCATGGGATGTGACAGCGAAGCTTAGGGACAGAGTGCAGCAGATACATGCAAGCAGCTTAATTTGATGGAATATAATCTGTCTAGTACAGACAAAATAAAAGAGAAATGTTTTCATTTGGGGGGCAGTGAGTGGCTTGGTGGGCTAAGACTCTGTGTCTGCAATCAGAAGGTTACTGGTTCAAGCCCCACCCCCAGCAGTGGGCACTGCGCATTAGCTGACCTTGTACTGTGAATGGTGTGTGAGTGTGCCCTGCGATGGGCTGGCCCCCCATCCTGGGTTGTTCCCTGCCTCATGCCCATTGCGTCCGGGATAGGCTCCGGACCCCCCGCGACCCAGTAGGATACGCAGTTTGGAAAATGGATGGATGGATGTTTTCATTTGTACTCCTAGCCAAACTGCCATGGCAAAGAGTACTTCATCTACACAGACATGACAGTAGACATTACTTCCCTTTCATGTTACTCAGCTTAAAGCCCTGGTGAACACGAGTGCCGACGTGTTATGAGGACTCCTGGATTAATCCCCGCACCCTCTATAACTAACGGCTCAGGTTTGGCAACCTGTAGATCCGCCTTTCTTTTGTAAGCTGTACTGCAGGCACCGAAGGATCATGGGAAACAGATTCTATGGGCATTTGGAGGTGGGAAGGTGGACGGGGACTGAGACTGCCGGGTTTAACAGTGTTTTAAAGCGATCTTTGGGAATAATTAAAGTTAGAAATGGGAGAAAAACACAAACAGGTTACAAAAACAAGAAAGCGCAGCACCTGGAGAAATATTGCAGATGATATGTTTTCTGTAGACGTGGGATTTGACTGGAAGTAATGTGTACTCCGGGAGGACAGCAAAAAAAAATTTAAATCACAAATAACGCAACTATAAACGCTTCATTATGTCAATAAATCTAAGACATGCTGACCGTCTATCAGACTAAAAATCCTCATGTGTGCTGTAGTCGTAGTCATTCTCACATTTATAAACTTTAAATGCATTGCAATTTGTACGGAATGTTTTTCACTTTTGGAGCCAAAGCAATTACCTGCTCAATAAAATGTAATCTATTCCTGTATGGGGCTGGTTCCAAGACAGCAAGGTTTTATTATAATCACCATCGTATTATTAATTTCCCTTCAGAAAAATACCTTAATTTGATTGGCTTAATGATCTATTCATCACTGAGCATTAAATAAAGTAACTTAGGACCTTTTCCAGAATTTGCACCTATAAACTTACAAACATGAGCCCAATTATCTAAATGCTGCACCAACTGCTACCTGATTCTAGGCTCCTGTCCCAAACATGAGTAAAACTGAGGCTAAATGTTAGGAATCAACAGCATCTGAAACATAGCAACCATGGAACAGAAAATATTGAACCAAACTACCATTTAGGATTGACATTTGCATAACCAATTTAATTAACCTAGATGTCATTTTCCTTCATAATCTGACAGGCTGATCAGTTGGGGCCGCCTGGTGGCCGTTAGCTTGTCCTTTGACCTGGGCTGGCCCTCCTTGAGATTAATGTTAGAGGTAGCATCCTTGGGGTATTTACTCCTCCATCTCTTACTTCATAGGTCCATATTTGGTAATGGTGCATCCTTGGCACCAGGCTGATGGTAACTCTGGCTATATTACCAAAGCAATTATGTAAGTTGCTCTCACTAAGGGTGCCAAATGGCATAAATGTAAATATATTACTCAAATCACTGTCCACCTCTGTAAAAAGAAACGGCAGCTATAGAAGTCATGCAAATTAGGAGATCATGGGGTTAAAAAAGATTATGAAAATGTTGGGGGGAAAAAATCATCTTCTTGTTTTGGTTACTTGAACAAAAACGCTTCTGGGTCCCATTGGGAAATGTGTTCCAGACCAACATAGATGCAAAGTGGTCACACCATGCCGATCCGTGGAGACGTGTAATTAGGTAACGAAGGCTGGATGTTTTTTTGGTCCATCAGAGTGCTTTTTTCAGCCTCTGCTGGGTCATTTTCTCGCGTTATCCACCTTTGTTTGTGCATGGCAGCGTGACAATGGAGACCTAATGCTCCACACTAGCATGTGGCCAATATGGCTGAACGCAAAAAAATAATACAGGGAAGGCTGTGAATTGTCATAAGTGGAAGCCTAAAGGAATTACAAAGCCAGTGTCCCATCGTCTGTCTGATTACCTGTGATTCATGGACCCTTGGGCCCCATCTCGGTTGCTCATCCGCAGTCCGTCTTACACGCTCATTTCGTTCCGTCCTGAGCAACTGAGGGTCTCAATTCCTCTTTGACAGTTTCTCTGATTAGTTGCAGCCACCTCCTAGGGCCTCCGGACAGTCTAATCCATCTCCACCTGCTCCATCACCATCTTATGAAGAAATAGGTGAAGCATACAGACGACCTTCAGAAGCTCCTTCAGAATTTTACAGGAAACTGGAAATTTGATGCAATGAAGAAGACATGCATCATAGCATGTTCCTTGGGGCATCAGTGTTCCAAACACAAACATGACCTCAGCATCCGGAAAAATAAACAGATTCGGTTTGCATTAGTTAAATAAATTTTATGTGTCATCGATATGTCGGCTTGCACTTTAATACCATGAAATGAAAATTATCACAGAATGAAAGGGCAACATATCAGGCACCAGGCCGGCTTGGGCGTTTAAGCTTCCACAAAGGAGCCCATCACTGCAAATAAATAATTACCTACGAGTCTGGCAATAAATCACTGAAGTGAAAATCAACATAGTTACGGGGCTTTAGAGATGTAACTGGAACAATACAAGACTGTCAGAGCACCAGACTCAATCCTATCATAGGTTTTCAAAACTAAACATCCCGATGGCAGCGTGAACAAACCCCTTTTCTCTCTTGGGAATTAAATTATACCTGAACCCAAGCAGTCAACAAAAGGCATTTTTCTCCAGTTTTTCCCATCTCTTTATGTAAATACAGGTGAATTACAGAATTAACAAAAACACTCCAGCTAACATCGTCTCCAGGTACAAAGATACAACAGGAAAAAACAAAAAAAAAAAGAATGTTCTGGAAGAAAAGGTGAACCTACAAAAATCAACACCCTTTAATTATTGAGGAAGAGACTTTCAGGACTGTTCCCAAGTACCATATTTCATTGGCGTCTATGTTTAATGTATTGAATGGTTTGGGATGGTGAACTAAGGGCACTTTCAGGGCAACATCCTGTTCAGCATTTAACTTTTCAACACTGGGCTAGAAAATACGAGACTTGAAACAGTGCCGCCCTTCGCACAAGTGGAGCCGTGCCATGTGATGTCACCCCTCCAGTTCACCCATCTCATTATCAAAATCCATCAGCGGTCTGTGTTTTGGCATAGCGTTGGGGACGGCCATGATCCCAGGGTTACCCCAGCTTGTCTGGATCTGCCAAGATCTGCTGTAAATATCCCACACAAACAAGGCCTGTGCATAAACAAAGGGCTACCATGATTCATGCAAGAAATTCTGCCATGCTGCGATAAATAGAAAATGGTAGGAAAAAACAACACACCCACAGACATTAAAGCTAGCTCTACTGGTCAGAGATCAGGATTTAAACAACAAATCCCTGAGGGCCAAAGGATGAAGGCGACTGCAGGGGTAAAACTTTTTGAAGCATCAAATGCAGCCTATTTGGGATGCACAGTCGATTTACCCGCTGTGGTCAATGTAACATAAGCATACAAAGTAAGGCGTAGTGACTCACCGCCAATGAGTTGGCTCTTTTGCTCAAGATATGCCCTCTGCAGGAGGCCTCTGGGGATGTGGGAACCCCAGGGGTGTCTATCCACTACAGGCGCCAGATGTATGATTCATTTGGGCCACATGAGTAGAAAACACAGCTGTTCCAGACCTCTGGCCTTGAAGGTCTCTGACCTGGCATAGCAGGCCCAGAACCCAAAAGATACATTCCGTGGTCAGGGTTGACCTGCAATTAACAATCGGCCTGGAAACTGAGGACCCCCATAATGGAATTTGTTGACTGGGGTGGATCCCCATGATAAATCTCAGTTTTTGCTGATTGAGGGGGGGAGGGTTCCCCCAGTCCAGCTAATACTTTTCAGGTTAAAGACCTAAGCAGGTGAGATTTGCCAGTGATGCGTTTCCATAAATGAAAGATGCCTCAGTGTTTCGTTCTTAACATCTGGGAAGCTTCACCCACAGATGAAGCTTAATTGCCGCATAATTTAATTGACTTGTCAAGATTAAGTACCACTGAATGTCTTTCACAAATTCCATAATTGCTTTGGGATTAGCTCTGCTTCATGTACTCTTTGTAGGTTATACTCCCAGAAGGGCAGTGCATGTCTTCCTACTGCAGACTCTATATGAGTCCATCTGCTTAAGAATCATGCACATTGTATAAATTATGAGGGACCCGGAGGTGTAAGTCCTGGACCTTCTATTGGTCATGCCTAAGAACGAGGCTTAGAGAACTGCAAGCAGGTGGAGATGTTGAAGCACTACTGGGGGAGAAACCTTCACGTTTGAGCTGTCCCTAAATATGTGCACCACAGTCCTGGGGTCACTATTGTACACGCATCATTTCTGTATGTCAGTCCCATATGAATAATGTTGACACCCAGCTGGTTCGAGTATGCAGAACTGGTTGGCAGCAATTTAAAACCAGTTGGTATGAATATTTGGAATATTTATAGAGAGCAGGGATTTTGGTGGTGCACTTTGTCATTCGATTTTCCATTTGTTTCTTTAGGGTCAGTGATCAGATTTTTGTGACAGTCCTTAGTTCTAAACTTAATGTTTTAGTTCTCCCCTCATAACTACTTCAGCCGACTCCGAACACACAACACAGGCTTTGATGTTGAATGATGGAACATATTTTGCAAACCTTCCCCATCACTGGACCTGCATACTGAATAACATAAAATACACCAGCCTCACAGGGAATCAGAGAAACGTATTAAGCACAGGACCAGAATGCAAGTCTCAATGAGATCTGAGCAAATGCTGCCGTCAAGCAAAGTGAGAACCAAGCTGGCAGCTGAAGGTCTTTGAAGCAAATAGAACTCTTTGGTTGCATGCTGATGAGTGTGAACGAGAAATCAGCTCAGCTGAGGATTGATTAAAGGTTTTAATTTGGCCAGGGATTACCAGAGCCCCTTCCACCAAATACTGGGCATCAATCAGCCTTTCTGCATGTACTGCAGTCTCCCCTCTGTTTCTCCTCAAACCTAATTTTGCATTCAATTCAGGCGAATGACATCATCCCTACACGCTGCCAATCCCCCCCCACACACACCTCCTCAAACCCACACAGACAACCTCCCCCACTCCCCCCAAGGCTAATCCATCCTCAGGGTCTTTATAGATTTCCTCTGTTTGACCAAATTCACGCTCACACAGTAGTACAATGGATTAAATTCCAGTGAGATCTGTTCTAAACTGTTAGCATTTCTCCCAGAGACTTGGGTTAAACCGGGGGGGGAAAGCAATTTATAATGAACAATTCCAGAACCTTTTACGACATCATTCTGTAAGAATAACTGCACAAATCAAGTTATGTACATTTACCACTGTCATAAACGACAATGCATCAAACCGGTAAGGCTAGAACAGGGAGACCAAAACAGAGAAAGGGCTTATTGAAATAGCAACACAATATATCAGGGACTTTCTAGGAGTGGAAACACATCAGCTCGGCAAACATAGATCCAAGAAGCTGGTGGAAAAGGGAAAAAAATCAAAAGAAAAACACTCTCCAAACGCGATGCTACAGCGACGTGGCCGATGACCAACTCCGAAAAATGTTTCTGTTACCCGAGAGACACAGAGCAGAGCAGTGCTGTCACCGTGGCTGTAAACACGGACAAACATGGGAACGGAGCCACAAGCTACGCGTACCAGTCTGCACCTGAAGCCAGCACGTTTCGGCCATGTTGGCGAGCCGGGCTTCAGCTCTGCCACAATGTCTCCTCAGCTGAGGTGGCCAAAAGACACGTTTCACTCATCGCAGCGGCGTTGGAGTCTAGCTGGATTCAGTGCGAGGTTTACATTGATTCGTTTAGCTGGCGGTCGTAGGCAAAAGCGATGTGCATTCCTCACTGATCAAAGATGTCAGCGAAAGTTGACGTATGTGAAACAGCGGGTCCCGATTTATCAAAAAAAAAAAACAACAAAAAAAAAACGCTATGGCAAATTAAATCGGGGGAAAAAATTGCACGTATGTTTAAAGGGAAATTGCAAATAGAATTTCAACAAAATGTTCTTGGCTATGTCTGTGTCCCTCAGGACTAGAAGTCTCAGGCTTGATATACAGTATGATTGGTCTTCACTTGGTACTGGTGTTCTACAGCACAATGCTTTGTGTTCCCATCTAGCCTGTCTCAGGCCAGTGCTTCAGTTGTGTAACCTCTCCATTTGGTCTTAGTCTTACAGTTCCCAGCTCCCACCTACAATCACCTGCACCTGAATCCTTTCCCAGCATGCATCACTCCAGATCCTCCCAGCCAATGAGCAGCTCCATTTCCGGGCTGTGGCCAGTCTCATACACAGTTCAGCCCAACTGGGGACGGCCTGGTTCGAGCTCCTTCCCATCTCCATCTTTTTAGATGCTTCACTTTTTCAGCTCCATTACAAGAAAAAAAACTTCTTTTTCTTGACTGAGCGTGAAACACCAGGCCTTTGTGTATTTTATTTATTGGTCCTATTTTTTACTAGTTCAAATAAATGGTAGGTCCAATTTAATTCTGGATGAGGTAGACCGTAACATAATGGAGCTTCTGTGTTTGTGGAGACAGGGCAACACTGGAGTGATATACACATCTTCCTGTTCCCTTGTGACATATATAATCCAGTTTTGGCCATATTGCCTATATTTTTTGTAGCCCCTCCCCCCCCCAACATCAGGTTAAAGCAGACCCTCCCATTGGGGCTCTGCTTTCTGATCCAATGATATATTAGTTCAGAAAGAATCCACATGTTATTAAAGCACAAAAATACATAAACTGTACCTTTAGTGAGTTACAGTCCCAGTCGGCCTCCAGTCTGCAAATGCCAGCCTCCTAGAATTTAATAATATTCCATTCAGAGAAACTGTGAAGGATCCTTTCTCTTTTATACACATTTAAACTACGGGACACTGCTGAACCACATACCAAAAAATAAGATCATTGTGTGGAACAATGACATGAGATATAAAACCTCAGTTTTCGCTCTAAATAGCTAATTATGTCATGAACACATATGTTCCATTTTAGTCTCATGTCTCCTCTTGATATTAATTACCTCCATGGTTATACCTTTATTATTATTAGTTTGTTTTTTCCTTTTTGTGTTACATCACCGGGGAGTGAAAGTCGTACTAAAGCATAAGTATGAGAACTGGGTGAGGAGTCTTTCCTCGTATCTTTCTGCCAGCGTCGTCGGATTCCCGTCGTAGCGTAGCTGCCATTCTGCCTCGTAACACTGACAGATGTGCAGCATGGAGCTGCCTGCCCGCCGTCGCATTCCGAGCCCCTCAGTCAAAGGGATCGTTTGTGCAACAGAGCAACTTCCTGACAGCCGCAGAAGCAGACCTGACACGAGCCACGGAGACAAGGCAATGACTCAGCAATGACTTGAAAAGGTGGGAGAGACAGCCGAAGTCTAGCCGAGGCCCCCTTCTGGCCCATTTGTCTGTGCCACCCCCATCCCCCCAAGTCACTCTCAGACTGAATGAGGTCATGGAAATTAATATTACACCTTCAGGAGAATTTCCCCCCGCAGCTGTTAATATTACAAATACAATTACTGAGTACCAGTCGTGTACATTTCCCATCTGAGAGATTTCAATTCAACAGGACGCTGCCAGCTCTTCTATGTCTACGATGGGAACACATGTTGGCACTTAATGAAAAATAAACACAAATAAAACAATTAACTATCTTCTAAATTATGCAGGCCATTATTCAACTGTAAAATCTGAAACAGAATATATGTTACTATATTCTATTATATAAAGATCCATTAAATGGATCTGTTTGTAAAGGGTGGCATGCAGAGGGATCTTTCCGATAGATAGAGGATTATTCATCGTATAACAATGCAGCCAAAAAAGGTTTAACAAAATGTAAATGCTATTTCTTTGTCACTATACACTTGTCAATGGGAGGTTCAACAACCGCATGGGATTGAACCTGAATCCCCTTTCACCTGGATTATAATTCTCAGGAGACCCCGAAATTCCAAGATTGATTTCGGCTCTTTAAAAGCAGCTGAACTAAGTTTACAGGATGGGGAAAACGAGATACTTACACAAGGACTGTTTTTTGTATTTTTTTGGTTTTATTATTCCACATAGTCTTACTTTATATTTTTTTTTACATTTTTTCAAATATAAACTTATGAAGTTCTTGTATTAGATTTCTAGTGTGTTGCATAATTTCATCTCAGCAACCTGCCGTGATCACTGTGTCTACCTAACAAGACAGCACATTTAATTAACAACAAATGGTTCCCCAAAGTTAAGTCTCCGGTTTAAAGATCTCTATAAGGAACTTAGCAAGATAAAACACTAAGCCAGACGGGGGACGTAGCACAACTTCTGGCTTAAAGTTGTACCTTACAGTTTACACTGTATTTCCATCACGCTCCAACGCAGTGCTCACAGTCTAGTACCCAGACACAAACCAAACACTTTGATTATTTTTAAGTGCAAGTGAGACCCAGCTGGATTTCAGTTATTCTTACACCTCACTCAGCAAAAAAGTTATTACTCAATAAACGTTGCTGAATTATTTTGCGTTTCGTGCCCAAGTGCAAAGAATAGCAATGATATGCAAAATGGGTCTATATGCCACTGGTTTGACTGACATTCTTGGAAGGGTGAATCCCAATGGGTTTGGCACAATGAGAATGAAATACTTTAGTTAAACCCATAAAACAGAGAAGCACAGCCTTGCCAAACATTCTGGGTAACATGTCTGACAAGTGACAGTGTAAGCCCACCAAATTACAGCTGCATTGCCATCTTGTGGGGGGAAATGACAATGTTTTTGAACGTCAATAATACAAAAAGAGTGTTTAAAAGCATGTTGATGTATCATACAAAATAATTAGCAATCGACATACTACGCCATTGTCATGGTACTCTACTGTCATCATGGCCTTAGACCCACGATCGCCACAGTGATCACCTCATTCCCCGCTCTCACCCACCCGTTACATAATTTAATAAGAAACCCTAAAATCTCCACTCCCCCCTTCAGCAGCCCTGCAGCAAAAAGAACCCACCTTCACATAATATTTTATTTTAATCTTATTTATAAAACCAGACAACAAAAGACCCACAGAGCTTTGCTTTCCAAAACCGGCAACTGGAAAGACAAAACCTGCTTTGAACTATTAGGGGAAAGACTAGGATTTTTAAAATATGCAAAAGTGGCCTTTGATGGCATAGGTCAAAGGTCAGGTGGTGCATCCCACGCAGTAGCTTTGTGTCAATCCCAATGTTACAACGAAAATGCTTTGCCTCTAATGCACACTAATTGTGCCTCAAAATATAAAAACATTAATCAAGCTTCTACAGAACCAGTGAAATTCCATAGAAAACACTATGATAATCATATCAAAGAGAAAGAGAGAGAGACTTTAAAATTTAATGGGTCTAATATGAATTTAATAACCCCAGAATTCTGTGCCCATCTACCAAACCACTTCTGTTTCTTAGCGACTGATGCAAACAATTTGATATGGCTGCATTAACCTAATTTTGTGTATTTACTACAGATTTTACTGGATGGTCATTAGATAAAAAGCCCATTCCTCATCGCTGAAGTCATGCTGCAGATACCGCTGCGGAGTTCAGCCTTAGAACATCTCCCCGGCGTCTGATCGCATCAGCTAGTACCCAGAGCCGTTTCCGTCCTGCCTCGGTATAAACGTGGCTCCTCGTCCAGATTTCATTGCTTCTTTGTCCTTCATACATAAGGAACCTCTTTGATCAAAGTCATCATAAAGAATGATGGTGGAACACTGCCCCAAAGCCGGGGACGGGGTACAGCATCAATCTTGATTAAAATGCACTCATTAATTTTCATTACAGAATTAGTTGATAGAGCTGCGAATCTTATTAAACCAACATATTAATATTTATGCCGTTCTTCAACTAAGAAATAAATGATATGTCAAACACAAAGATAACAGAAACATACTTACACTGTATCCTGTAATAATTATTAAGTTCACAGTCTATGACTGTATTCTGTTGAACACAGTTTGGTTCTGGAACCAAAGGAAAGCCAGACAGGAGGTGTAACACACCTTGGATTTGGATTCACAGTTATGTGCAGTTTCTGTACAGTAGGTAAAACAGTCATTTGTTTTGACATAATTGGAAACCAGAAAACCAAAAGCAATCAGTCTGTTCATGTGTCTGAAAAACAAACCTGAGGGACACCTATTTGCAGAAAATAAAAATAAATACCCTATATGGACAAAAGTATTTGGATGCACCTCTGAATCACTGAATTCAGTTGTTTCATTCAGACCCATTGTCACGGGTGTATAAAATCAAACGCCTAACCATGAAGTCAGGTTTACAAACGCTTGTGAAAGAATGGGTCATTCTGAAGAGCTCAGTAAATTCAAATGTGGTATTGTCATAGGATGACACCATGGAATAAGTCAGTTTGTGAAATGTCTTCCCTGCTAGATTTCACAGTCAGCTGTAAATGGTATTATTGCAAAGTGGAAGCATTCAGGAACAACAGAAACTCAGCCATAAAGTGGCAGACCGCGTAAAGTGGCAGACCGCGTAAAGTGGCAGGCCACGCACAGCGGCAGGCCACGCACAGCGGCAGGCCACGCACAGCGGCAGAGCAGGGTTGCTGAGTGCTGAAGCACATAGTGCGTCATACTGCAGATATAGTTACAGCAGCTCTGTTGACTGAATAACTGCAGAGTTCCAAACTGCCTCTGGCATGAACACCAGCACAAAAACTGTGCACTGGGAGCTTCATGGAATGGGATTCCATGGTCGAGCAGCTGCATACAAGCCTCACATCACCTAGTCTAATGCCAAGCGTTGGATGAAGTGGTGTGAAGCACACTGCCACTGGACTCTGGAGCAGTGGAAATGTCTTCTATGGAGTGATGAATCACGCTTCTCTGTCTGACAGTCTGATGGACGAGTCTGAGTTTGGCGGATGCCAGGAGAACATTACCTGCCTGACTGCATTGTGGCAATTGTACAGTTTGATGGAGGAGGGATAATGGTATGGGGCTTTTCAGGGGTTGATCTAGGCCCCTTAGTGTCCAGTGAAGGGAACCTTTAATGCTTCAGCATGCCAAGACATTTTAGTCAATTCTCTGCTTGCAACTTTGTGGGAACAGTTTGGGGAAGGAAGGTCCTGTTCTGTTCCAGCATGACGGTGCCCCAGTGCACAAAGCAAGGTCCATAAAGACACAATTGGGTGAGTTTGGTGTGGTAGATCTTGACTGGCCCCCACAGAGCCCACACCTCCACCCCATCAAACACCTTTGGGATGAATGAGAACGGAGATTGTGAGCCAAAATTTCACATCCAACATCAATGCCTGACCGCAGAAATGCTCTTCTGGATCAATGGGCAATAATTCCCTGAGACACACTCCAAAATCTTGTAGAAAGCCTTCTCAGAAAAGCTGTTATAGCTGCAAAGGGGGGACCCACTCCATATTTATGCCTATGGGTTTAGAATGGGGTGTCATTAAAGTTCCTGCAGGTGTAATGGCCAGGTGTCCAGTATTTTTGTCCATATAGTGCATGTAAAATAAATAAAAACCTAAAAATAAGACATAAAAATAATAAACTAAATCCTGCCTAAATACTGAATATACTGTAGATGCACATCTGTG
Source organism: Isichthys henryi (assembly GCA_026776945.1). Classification (NCBI taxonomy): domain Eukaryota; kingdom Metazoa; phylum Chordata; class Actinopteri; order Osteoglossiformes; family Mormyridae; genus Isichthys; species Isichthys henryi. The sequence goes on along the minus strand of JAODJX010000119.1, from coordinate 6,522,325 downwards.
GTAGGGATGTGCAGATCCATTCTGAAGTATTGATTCTTGCAATCAGAATATTTACATTTTGAGGTTCGATTATAACTTTAGAACAACCATTTTCTTGCCTGGTAAATAAATGTTTAGATTATTTTAGGGCTGCACATATGGAGCGAGAAAGGGAACGTTGGGGAAGATCTAAGAAATGAGGTAACATTTTATGTTATTACTTACAGTATGTATTAATTTGGGGATTTTCTTAAGGGCCCAGTGCCAATCCCAATCAAGGGGCTGTAACCAGCAGCCTTTTCACCATGGGATTGGAACCGGCAACCTTGCGAACACAGGCACAGAGAGTCACACACTGCCCGACACAATCTGCTCATATGACAATCTCTTTAGTTGTCCACTTCATGAACCCTGAAGCTCGGGAGAACTCCTTAAGTGTGCGGCCCGGGTGATATTTTCAGAACGCAAAGTGCTCCAGTGGACAACAAAAGGAAAACATTTGGAGTTCCACCACAGCTGTTTACATTTCAGCGAGTCCCACATGGAGGGACACAGGAGATCAAAGAACAGGGAGTTTTCAGACAAAGATGATCAACTTAAAAACAACATGTAAAAAAATTCAAAAATTTTAAAAAAATGCAACACAGGCACATTTCTGGGCCCGGTGATTAGCCAGTATGTGCCTCATTCTGAAGTCTTAATTCCATTTGAATTCTATTAAATTTAAACCATGTCATGTTTACTGCAGCCCTTAAAATGCAGCACTTTGACTGCTTTTCATTCCGGTTTAATCAATGATGTAGAAAGAGGTTTCCAAAATATCTTGCGAATCTGTAAGAACAAATAAAATATGTCTGTATGGTTTGCTCCAATCAGGACATCAAACTGGAACATGTGATACATATTGAATGCTGACGGGGTTTCCTGGTTTAGATTGTACAGGGAAGGGATCAACACTACATTCTGGGTTACTAATGGTTGAAGAAGAACAGAGCACCTCAATTTATAGCATTAGACAAACATAAAAGGAATCAGCATGAATAACCCCAGTCAGCTGTGAACTGCAAAGCTAAATCTTTGTGCAATAGCTTATTAAAGTATTTCATGGCAGAGTTGAATTTGTCAGATAGGCCTGCAACATCCGTACTGTGAAAATAAACATGCAAAATAAAGAAGTAAAAATCAAACCACAAATGCATTAAATATTCAGAAAAAAATATTTTTGTAATAGTCCTCTATAGCAGAGGAAGATTAATGTTCTCAGTAGGAGAGGGTTAAGCTGCTGTCATAGGAATTTTCTAGAGAGAACATTTCATGTCTTGTTAAACTGGTATGATGGGTTCACCCAGTCACTTCCTCGGTCTGCTTCACACCTCAGCATTACCATTAATGGGCATCTCATGTAAGCAAGCGCAAGTGATTCTCAAACCGCAGGACTGGGAACCTGCAGCACTGGTGTGACCAATCAATCTCTTCGCAAATTACTGGGAGGGGGAATGAGCTTCGTAGCCTTTAAACAAACAAATAATACAAATAAAATTAGTATCCTCGCACCAGGGAGCAGGGGAGATTCTGAAGGTTTTGCATTCATCGAATGAACCCATCTATTTACAGACAGCATCCTTGAAAAGGGAACATTGAGTGTAATCAATACACACGCCCACAGAACCCCGGGACTTATCATTTATATTAGAGTGCAAAACGTACATGGAAAAGCTGTTGGGTCGGCAGATTAAAAAACAAATCACTTTATGACAGAAATGACAGTTTCCTGGATGGTTTGGATTATTTACAGTTTTAAACTAGTCAAATCTCAGTTTGAGTATATTAACTTTCATACATCATCTGCAGAACTGAACTGCTTATCTTGCTAAGGGTTGTGGTTCAACAGCCACATTTCATTCAGGGCTAAAATAATATTAGAATAGAATAGCGATATTTTGTTTTTCCCAATAGGGAAATTTCATTGATTTCCCCACACCCTTATATCTCGCTCCCCATGAGACACACAGACAAATTTGTACAGAGTCGAAAACTGTCCAGTGCTGCTGGATAAATTCAAGCTAAGGGTCTGACAGCGACATCACTGTACTGGCAACTGCTGATCTTTTGACCCAATTAACAGTGTTTTAAGCAGCACATCCACACACTGGCCAAATCTGCTAAGGAACAGGAAGCAGATAAAGGAGGAAGTAAACATATAATATGTAATACACATGTAATACACACAGATACAAATCTCTATTGGATAAGCAGAGATGTTTAATGCAGGTCCAGAGAGTAAAAGTCCAGACCGGGATTTTGTTTCAACCAACCAGTTGAGCATAAAGAGTCACAGTTTTCAACTGGTTGGTTGAAAAAGAATCCCGGTCTGGAATTTTACTCTCTGGACCTGAATTACCTCTGTGGATAAGCAGTTGCAGATTAGGTGCATAAAACATACGACAGCCTGGTTATGTCTATGGTTTTGGGTGCCAGTGTTTGCTCTGTAATGGGCCAGCTTGCCCTCCGGGGGAAGCCCTGCTTCTGCACTGGGCTTCCGACAGCCTCACCACAACCCTACATCAGATGAGACATTATGGAACAGAGATGGATGGCTGATATCTGTTTTTGCCTGGTGATTTTAGACCATTAAGCCCCAAATATTAGATTCTAGTTTTTGATGTTCAGTGTGTGAACGCTTTTATTATGCTTACTTTTCATCTTGACGTTTACGGCGCCCGTGTCGCTGCGGCCGAGGGTGATGGCACATGCACAAGGGGCGGGAGAGACTGAGGGTGCAATAAATGCAAGAGTCCTAATGACAGGGTCACCCTACAGTCACTGTGAAAACATGGCAGATCATAGCTATCTGAGCAGCTAGTGTCCTGGCAGGTCCTGGTCTCCCTTCTGTTCTGGTGACAGAGGCCCACAGGCGTTCCAAATGCATGATGCGTAACGTGACCCCCCCCCCCCACACACACACACACACACCTCATCAAAGCATTACAGGAAGGGCCAGGTTAAGATCACCTCACAATCAATGCAGAACAGCTATTCTTCATCTACACTCATAATCATAATCCTTGGCCTCCTCTTCCTCATACTCATACCGTCCTTCTCTGTCTCACAACCCTGGAGAGAAAAATCGAACGTCAAACATAACAAACCCAAGTAGTTCACTCTCTCTTTTATTTCCCAGGGTCTTTTTTTGACGGGCATTGATTCCCATATAATTCCCATGTAACACGCAATTGATAAGAGTAACCGACGAATCACGGAGTGAACCTAAGCTCACGTCTTTATAGCGACAAGGAACCGGAGGCTTTACAAGCTGAGGTCTACGTCTGGTCCATATCTCCCCTTCGTTTCTGTAGACAAAGGCGTTTAGAAACATGCCAGAGGAAAAAAACGTTTCGGCTGATGCATGTGGCACTTGGAAAGAACGCTAAACAAAAACATGCTATTAATATTGCTGAACAAATACTTGTGTGAGGAGCCTTATTAAATTATGCACAAAATGTTTCTCAAAAGACATATTTCTTTCATTCCATTTAATTCAATTTCATTTTAATACATAGTGGCCGTAAAGTGCTTCACTTAGAATTACCCATCCACCCATCCATCCATTTTCCAAAGCGCTTATCCTACTGGGTCGCGGGGGGTCCGGAGCCTATCCCGGAAGCAATGGGCAC
>JAODJX010000119.1:6466387-6477727 GCA_026776945.1 Isichthys henryi | reverse complement strand
CCCAGGCGGAGACTCGAACCCGGGTCCCAGAGGTGTGAGGTAACAGTGCTAACCACTGCACCACCATGCCGCCCCTGGTCATGTGTAATGTATCACAAAGCAGATCTTTAGCATGACGCAGTGACTCTCTTGGTTGGACTGTTTCTTCACATTTACATGGCTGGTGGTTTGAATCCTGCCTTTGATCTGAGTTTGCATTTTCTTCCTATATTAGCCTGGGTTTCAACTGGGTACTTTGGTTTCTTTTTTGTAATGTTTAATTTAGATGATAGTCGAGACAACAACCATAAAGAAACAGCTTCGCCGTTACAGCGAGGAGTGTGTGTCTGCAACAGATGAACAGTATGACTTAATACCCTTCCCATCCCATCATCCTCTTTTTCTTTGGAAACATTTATCCTATAAAATTTTGGACACTGAATTGGGAGTTAATCCAGTAGGTTTTTATATATATATATATATATATGGAGAACTTTGTCTGGTCTCATAATCAATTTTTATGTACACATATATATTAAAAATTGATTATGAGACCAGACAAACTTCTCCTTAGACAGTGAAATAACAATAATAATAAAAAATGACAGCTAAAGATCTATTAATTTAACTCCATAAAGTGTAGCTGTCACTGTCGTATACAGGAAACCTTGACCTTTGACCTTAACTTAGCAAATATGTTCATTTGCAGGTGAAATGAAAAATATTTTTTTCCCCATTATTTTAGGAAATTCTGGTTTTATCCAGGATGTGCCCTGCCTCATACCCTGGGCTGCACAGGATGGGTTCCAGACATTTGTGACCCTGTGCTGGATAAACGACTTTGTAAGATGGATGGATGGGGTCATTCAGTAGTCCAACAACAACCTGCCTTCTTGGTCACGTGACCTGTGCTGGTTACCTGGGGAAAACATGGCAGGGGCTCGGCCCGCTATGGCGTCCTGCCTCTTCTTGGCGAAGTCCGAGATCCTCCAGACGAAGACGCCGTCGAAGGTGGTGGCAGACATCTCACGCAACCTGCTCTCCATCTCGCTGATGGTCAGGTCTTTCAAGCCCACCGTCCTCTCCAGCTGGCGCACCTGAGATGCATGGGCATGCATATGAACGCAGATGAGAACATAGGTGGGCAGTGGTGACTTAATGGTTAGGGAAGCGCACTTGTAATTGAAAAATTGCTGCACCACTGAGATACCCTGAGCAAAGTAAGGCCCCCAAGCACTGCTCCCCAGGCGCTGAATTAGCTGCCCTCTGCTATGTCACGATGTCACACATGGGTTAAATGCAGAGGACACATTTCGTTGTTGTGTGCTGTGGTGTGTCAACACTGATCACTAAACGCTAAAAAAAAAAAAAAAATCTCTACATTGCTACATGCAAAGACTGCATGAGGTACAATATGCTGACGAGTGATGGACAAAATGACTCTTCATGAACCATTTGCTGTATTTTTCGCTCCCACTAGATGGTGCTTTTGGGGCATTCCTTGTGCCTTTTTTTTCTTTCTTTTTTTTTGTACATAGAGCACCATCTAGTGGGGTCAAAAAGTATAGCAAATGGTCCATGAAGCATCATTTTGTGCATTTTTGTCCACAACCGGCAACCCAATTCTAAACATCCCTATAAGTCTCCCTCAAGAGAAAACCGTCATATTGAGTCATACTGCATATTAATAGCCACTTCCCATATTGTACTGTTGTTTGTCGTATTGCCCCCCACACGCACCTGTCCCCTCCCCTACAACTGTGGCACAAGAATTTCACTGCTTTTCAGAACACATGTGACAATTAATCTTGAAACCTTTAGCATGTTAGCCAGCTATTTCCCCGATTTATACTGGTTTACTCTGATTTCATTGGTCAGTGGAAGCCTTTCTATCTCTCTTCCTTTCTATCGCTCTTCCTCATTGGTGGGAGACCCAAACAGGGCCCATACCTTATTTCCGAGAGCTTCGATCTTCTCCTGGTCCAGCCGGTGCTGCCGGACATTGGCCTCCAGGTTGGTGGCGGAGCGCTCCACCTCGCGGTTCAACGTGCACACGGCACCCTCAAAGGCCCCCGCCTTTAGCTCCAGCTCCTGACAGCGACGTCCTAACTCGGCCACCTTGGCCTTCTCGCTTTGCAGCTGCAGCTCCAGGGCGGCACCAGCAGCACTGGGCAGCGGCGTGAAGGAGGTGGGCAGTGTCGGCGGTGGCGGAGGTGGGGCGGGCGCGGCAGCTGCAACGGCCTGCGCAGGAGCAGGTGGTGAGCCCAGCTGGCCCACCTTGGCCTCCAGGTCCCGCAGTGACTGGTGCAGCTCATGGATTTTGTGACTGGCCAGCTCGAGACTCTGTGGCTGCATGCCCTCCAGGTTCACTTTCAGACCCATGATGTAGTGCAGCAGTAGGTTGAGGTGTTCGTAGGAGCAGGCCCGCTCATGTTCGTGGATCTTTTCCTTCTCCACCTTAAGCGGTGCGGAGATGCAATGAAATTACATGCGGAGAATAAGACCTGAGCTGGAGCAAAGCATCTACAGCCTTTGCAAACTACACATCAGAACAGATTATTATTAATACACATATGATGACAGCTGACAGTCAATATGTGGTCTTGAATTATATTACAGTCTTGACTTTTAATACAAATAAGATGCCAAATGGCACTCAATATGTGGTACTAAATTATATTAGTCTTGGCTGTTTTAATACACACGTAATGCCAACTGACATTAAGTATGTAGTCTTGAATTATATTACAGTCTTGACTGTTTTAATACACACGTAATGCCAACTGACATTAAGTATGTAGTCTTGAATTATATTACAGTCTTGACTGTTTTAATACACACACACAATGCCAACTGACATTCAGTATGTAGTCTTGAATTATATTACAGTCTTGACTGTTTTCTCCAATTCCACAGTTCCTTAGTATTATAAGCCAATAGATCTATTTTCTTTGTCAGTAACTCTTTCAGCCATTTTCTGTTGCGAAGTCATAGTTGAATATGTTTTGAAAATACAGAACGGTTCACTTACAGACATATCACACCCCACGACGTGAAATCTGCATGGGGTCCTGAATTTACTGCAGAATTTGATATGGTCCACATACTGCAGAAGGGATCACAAAAAATGATAATGTTTTACATAAACTGCACCTTCATAATGCATTCATAAACATCGTGTAAGTACATCGTAACATGGTAACATACCTTAATAGCTTTATTTTACGTTAACAACAAACTTTACATGATTATAATGCTTGTTCTTATCACACAATCCGTGCATTTTCTGAAACCACTTGTCCTCTTCAGGGTCAAAAGGGTCTGGAGCCTGTCCTGGAAGCTACGGGTGCGAGGCAGGCAACAACTCCAGATGGGGCACCTCACGTCAGGGCACCTCACGTCAGGGCACCTCACATTAGGGCACACTCTCACACCATTCACTCACACAGGCACGCCTATGGAGAATTCCAGTTAACCTCAACCTGTTTTTGGACTATGGGGGGAAACTGGAGCACCTGGAGAAAACTCCATGACGACATGGGAAGAAGATGCAAACTCCGCACCGGGAACCCGGGCGGGGACAGTGATAAGCACTGCACCACCATGCCACCCCGATTACTGTATAATGTTTGTTATTAATGTACAATAAAGCTGTTAAGGCATGGTAGGACGTTAAGGTGTACTTACATGCTGCTTATGAATGTTCTATGAATGCATTATAAAGGCGCTATTAAGGTGCAGTTGATGTAAAGTGTTACCAAAAAACTCAGGCAAGAAAATGCACCACATCACACACATTTAGTAAATGGACAGTGCCGAGACCGATACAGCGCCATGTACGGCCAGTTTTGGCAGGACTGGGTCGAAAGCACTTCACATATATTCATTCTGCAGGTTGCAGGTTCAAATACCTTGGGGGAAGCTGGGTGATTACCTCACCAGATATTCGAAATACTGTTCTGTAAGGGGGGAAACTTCTAAGTCGTTCAGATGCTGAGTCAATAAGCTTAGAATTAATGTTTTGGACGGATCACTGACCTTCTCTCTGGGGATCTTCTTCTTCGCACAGCCCTCACAAATCATAGGATACTTGGGACAGATCTCATCGTGAGCCTAAGAAACCAGGAAGGCCACTGAGTTACTGCTGTTTACTAGCTTTATAAAAAGCCCATGTAAGCACACTAATCAGAAGTAAAACTGCTAAAATATTATAGTGGTGATACGGCATGCAATTATTACCACTATCCGTCTTCTAACCACATATCCTGGACAGGTCATTGGGCAAGGGGGGCTGGAACCTATCCCAGGCAGCGTAAGGAACGGGATGCCAGTCCATTACAGGACACACACACACACACACACACACACTATAGAGATGCTAAGACACCTAACTGCATGCTTTTAAACTGCAACAGAATACCTAAAGGAAACCCACACAACAACAGGGAGACCATAGAGATTGCGCACACACACGGAGCAGGGGTGGAATTCGAGGCACCAGGTCTGGAGGTGTGATGTGACAGCGCCACCCAATGTGCAGTGCTGGTACTACAACCTTTATGTTCTGTCAGCGGTTGGCGGCAATGTTTGCCGTGATCGAGAGACATTGCACCTTTATGTTCTTAAAGTGGAACGGCTCCTTGCAGTACTTGCAGTTGAGAGTCCTTTCAGAGCACTCTCGCTCATTGTGGCGTTCTTGCTCGCTAAAACGGATGTGCTCTTTGCAGGAGGGACAGGCGATGACCATGAACTCGCACTTAGCCTCGTGGTTCAGCTGTATAACCAAAATAAACGGAAGCGATTCGTTTGGTCAGCGATGACACAACGCAGGGCAAGTAATGGCATCCCCATCGGCTGACGCGTCACTCTTTGTGGGCCCAAACAAAATCTCTGAGCAGAAAAGAAGCAGCAGACATGGACACTGTCGATCCCCGTGAGATCGTTTTATTCTGAGAGGAAAACAAGTCAAGACGAAAATAGTCGTGTGGAGGTTCTGCCAAGTTCGTAGGCCAAACCGATGCCAAAATCGCTTTTATAAAGGCTCGACAAAATCATTGATATAAAATTTCCGTTAATGGAATGTGCTACTACAAATTAATTTTAGCCAAAAAATGCTTTCCCAAATAAACTTTTACAAAAATTCACGCATTAGACTGTCCTGAATAGCATGACGTTCTCTCATTCAGGCAGATGAAATCTTATTCTACTGAGGTCATGAATCATGAAGACGTAATTTGCTTTACCTCGTATTCTTTAATACTGCCTTTCCAGGTACATCCCTCGTTTAGGCAAACTGCGGCAAGGTTCTCGACCTCTCTGCGAGCAGCGTTATCTGGGAAAGCCTGCAGGTGCACATATGAAAACAAAAATGAATATAGAAACAAACAAGCCGGCTCACACACTGCAATTGCACTGACCACAACCTCAAAACTCTTAAGCCTGTTCTAAAGTACGGAATAAAAACAGACATAATATCTGCAATTGTAATCTCTTTTAAGACAGTTGAGTATGAATACACGCAAAAGCATACAGTATACAGACGCTCCCTGGGTTACGATGGGGTTACTTTCTGATAAACCTATCGTAGGGCGAAAATAACGTAAGGCGAAATACGTTTTAATACAGTACGCCTAACGTAAAATGCATCATAGCCTAGCTTAGCCTACCTTAAACACGCTTAGAACACTTACATTAACAAAAGGCCTATTTTATAAAGTGTTGAATATCTCATGTGATTTAATGAATAATGTACTGAAAGTGAAAACAGAATGAAATTTGAATACCCATCGTAAAGTCGAAATATCGTAACATGGACCATCGTCACGCAGAGAGCTTCTGTAAAACTTACTGGCTCTTCTTTATGCTCTAAGGACACAGTTCTAGATCTATCCAGAATAAATTGAACAAACTAACTGTACTTCTGCAATCACATCCCTCAGTCCAGATAACAGATACAATAAACAGTACAGACAAAATGAGATAAGTTACACAGCCCGGCTTGAGGATGGACATGGGCTCCTCAAATATGTCTTCTTCAATGCAAGCACTGCATTTCTGTGGTCCAGAACTACAATAACACAAAAAAATGCTATTTAGTTTCAGGGAACCCTTCTTATGCATGATTACATCACGATGTTTAAATATCCATCCATCCATCCATTTTCCAAACCGCTTATCCCTACTGGGTCGCGGGGGGTCCGGAGCCTATCCCGGAAGCAATGGGCACGAGGCAGGGAACAACCCAGGATGGTGGGCCAGCCCATCGCAGGGCACACTTACACACCATTCACTCTCACATGCATACCTACGGGCAATTTAGCAACTCCAATTAGCCTCAGCATGTTTTAAATAACGCTTGACAAAATGCAATCGTTAATCTTTTTATTTTTGCTTTTTTCATAGATTCATGCTATAATACTGTACAGAATGTGTAAAAGTCTTAGGCAGTCAAAGAAAATATCTGATGCTATTTATCTGGGTAGTAAGTGTACATTCACTCGGAAAAAATAAAGTTTTGTCTCTTGTTGCTTCCTAAATCATCATGTTGTGCTTCTACTGTGTCTTGAAGAATCAATCCCAGTGTAGAAGGTAAGGCGCTAAGATCATTACTATCCACTGCTTACCTGACAGTCCTGTTAAAGCAGTATGAACAGAATCGATGGCCACACTGGGCCTGGAACGGTCTCCTCAGAATATTCCGGCAGCAGTTGCACAGATGTTTGTCCTCAAGTTTGTTGGCCAGTATGGTCTTCGGGAATCCCGGCTTATCTGCTTCTGGCGTCGCCGTCGGCGACAGATCCTGGGTGCTCATCGCCCCTCACGCTCGCTCACGCACTGTCTACTCAAAGCCACCAAATCAAGGAAATGGAAACAAAACCTTAGATTTTAATTCACACTCATTTGAATCACTTTATCACGTTTTGTCATATACATGTCATTGTTTATATAATTGTACCTCTGCTGAAAGGGTTTGGATCACCTGGGTCCAGAATAGGTGCGGAAAACTGATGCACAGACGGTTAAAACGCACCGTCATTCCTTATAGCTATGAAAGTGTATCTCCATCCATCCATCTTCTAACCTTTTATCCTGGTCAGGGATGTGGAAGGTCAGCACAGGGCAGAGGACTGGACAGAACGCCAACCCATCACAGGGAATATATTCAAAAATTCAATGCACTGTTTTACTTTTTTATCTTCTTTTCATAGAAAACAGTACAATTACATTTCAATCATATGAAAATACAATATATAAGTGTGCGATGCTGGTTGGCTATAATTTCTAGTTTGATCTTTGACTGGGCGGGATATTGAACCGTTTTAACCAATAGGAACGAGCGCATGATAAAGACGGCTTTGAGATGGGGTAAGAACGAGGCCATTCTGGAAGGGGTACGTAACATAAAGGGTGGTTCCTACGCTACTGTCCAATTTACTGTTATAATTAAGTATTATAATACACACAAAGAAATCTGTTGTAATCCGTTACACTATGGCCTAGTATTAAAATAAACCCAGCATTACAAAAACAGTCATTTATTCTCCGTGTAATGATTATTCATTCATATTTTGACAAATCGACATTGTTAGATATGTTTTGGTACAGTAATAACACAAGGCGATTGTTTCTAGTATCTGAGGCAGCGAAATGCAAGCCACGTGCACAAATATTTTATTTTAGAACCATTTTTCTTTTTAAAATTACATACAATAATATTTTAATTATGTAGTTTCATCCAAACTGAAAGTATGCATTTATCCAGTCCATAAATATATAGCGTTCGTTACTGTGTCCTGCTTGCTAATAACAAGCACCGCTCGTACGTCAGCTCTTCGTCTAATTTGCATTAAAATTACAAATTTTAAAATATCCATGGGACCGTCTTAAAGTACAGGCTAGCTATTGCGAAGAGGGCCTCTTCATCGTGGCTTCATCCTTTATGCTGTGAAAGTAGCAACCATGCAAATTGCATAAATTATATCAAATAGATCGCAGGCATTTTTAACACGAACAAACTCGGTTATGCAGGTTTAACGCAGCGGTCCCGTTTTCCGATCTACAAGATGCAAACGTCGCGATCGTTTTCGGACGATATCTAATGTAATTCTCACTGTGCCCATTAAATTTAACAGCACCGGTGTCTAAGGCTTTATGCTTGGCACATTGTTTTAGAAATTGCGTTTAAGTAATTATACTCGCCAAAGACGCCCCTTCCAGATTATAACGCATCTCGTAAATAAAGATGTAACCACTTAACTTACCCGAATGGTCATTTGTGAAACCAGACAGATGTTGGCATCATACATGGCTTACAGGCGGGGGGAACGCTTTTAGGAGATCTTTGAAATGTAATGCATAATAACAGCCAAAAAGCACAATGTATTGTCAGATACCGAAACGGTGCATACGGAGCAAACAGTATCTAGTGAAATACATCTATTTACTTTCACCGTATTGCGTCACGCAAGTAAAAGATTTTTCCATTTTCTCCCTTTTTTGTCTTAAAAAATACCAGCGCTTTCTAGGGATGGCGACAGTCAGCCACCTGTTTGGGCGCAAGTTTGTCTATAAGCAGCCGAGAGCAAAGGATCCCCAGCATTTCTGCATAAGACGGACACAAAACATACCACTACCACCACCTCATCTCTACACTTAGAAGTTTCTTCTTAAACCTCTATAAACATTCTCCGACTTTAATTAAGAATAAAATAGAAGGCGTTTATACCTTCTCATTTGTGGAATGTACAGTCGCATCTTGCATTTAATTTATTTTTCCAAGAATATGATTGGCAGCTCTTTGGATATAACACTACACGCGAAGCGTTTATTTTTCTGTTTTACTTCAGCAATTAATATATATACTTTAATCATAGAAATAAATCTAGGTTTGCTCTCATGCAGAAATCTTATTCAAATAATTTGGTCACAAAATAGTCTGTAGGACGAAATACTGCAGGAAAAGCTTGGGTGTGTGTTAATAAATATGCAAAACTGCGAATTAAGTGCAGGGTTGTAATGGACGGCTCGTGCATCTGCGTCTCCCACCGCGCCGCCGCACATTCAGCCCGCCGCCCCACGCTGGCGTCTCCCGGCCACTAGAAGCGCTGCCGCCGCCGGCGGAAGCAGCCAAAGCCGGTGGGCGCTCCAAAGCTCCCTTCTTGATGCTGGAGTCAGCAGCAGCGAGGAAGATGGCTGCTGCGGAGGCGGAGGAGGAGGACTGATGCTCCAGATCGGCGTGAGGGGATGGTGTGGATTAGAGCATTTGTTTAAAAAGGTGATTTAATTCCTATTTCGGGTCAGATCTCCTGCAGTGATGCAGGAAACAGTGTGATTAGGTCGATTTTACTTCCTAGTACAAAACTGGCTACGTAAGTGTGAACATGACTTATTATAATTTAGATCTTGGCGTAATGGAAATAAGAAAAATTCGTAGTTAATATTATAAAACGTCTATAAACGTTGCATTGGAAATGCAGTATATAATTTAGGTAGATCGATGACATCGGATGCACCAATGCAGCAACCAATGTCGGGGTGACTCTGCGTCAGGTGAATCGGGAAGAGACAACTTGGGCTGTTTTTATTTCTAATGTACTTGGTTTTTTACCAAGTTATGACTGTCTGCATTTCTGCTTGTTCAGATGACCGGTCATTTTGGTTATCGTCAGCTGGTACAAGCACCAGTTGGTTAAATGACCAACGCGTTTTGTAAGGTAGGTTAGTAAACCTGTCCTTGGGGTTTTAAAATATTTTTGTAACGTGCATGGTGCCAGGTAGTAATCTATCAGTAAATCTACCGTATAGGTAAGATCTAAAAATGGTCCAACAGCAGGTACCGGAGATCGACGGTTTGTGTCGGACTGTCTTGCCTAAGTGATATACCTGCAGTGCCGTATTCGTCGATGTCAGCTCCTTTTTAAAAGCCAATTCAATCACGTACCATGCGATTTTAAGAATATGCATTGGTTTAAAAAAAACGTGCTTTTGGGATAAATGATAATCGTTTGATCACGTTTCTTCAGGGGATTGTTTTTGTAGGTTGTAACCGGATACTGACACCGCCGAGAAACGCGGACTGCGCCTCTACGGTTGAACTCCTGCCGCTGACTTTTACTGGATGTTGGCCGGAAATCGGGGACTCGGACGGGTGGCAAATATGAAAACACGAGTGAAAATCCAGCCCGATCACCTGAAACCGGTCGTTGGCCACGGAGACGCCCGCCTGCCACGCAGCTGCTCCCCTCGCTTCTCCGATTGGATCTCCCGGGCCAGCGGGCTTTACTGCCTGCACCGACTTTGAGCTCCACTACCTCGGTCTATATCGTTTTATTTTCCACTCAGAAAAGTGTCCGTTTTTGGAACTTTTTCCCTGCATCTGAGACTGCTTCAGATCCCGACAATAAAAGGCGCCTCAGTGCATACCTCTTTCGTAAACAGATATATACATATATTTTTGTGCACAAGATGTTTTCGGCGCTGAAGAAGCTGGTCGGCTCGGAAGCCGGTCAGCAGAGGGACAAAAACATCCCTGCCGGCCTGCAGTCTATGAACCAGAGCCTGCAGCGGCGCTTCGCTAAGGGGGTTCAGTACAACAGTAAGTGATCCCGAGATAAGGGAGCCGATCGGGCTTGGAGTTGTGAAGGTACCGCTGAAGCTGCAAGTGGTTGTGGGGATCTCAGGCCCAAAGTGCTTTAGAGCATTAGAAAAGACTACTGCCTTCTTATTGCCCTTTATAAATATTATTAAAAACAAAACATAAAATGTCTTGTGCATGGTACATAAGGAATATCGCCTGTGGGATAAATTGCATTAACCTTAAACTGTAGCACTTAAGTGTTTTATGAAAAGTATATACAAAAGTATGGATAGATCACTTTTATTAACTACTATTGAATAAAATGCCTGCCTGTTTGAGCACAATAGTAAATGTATTGTCCTGTATGGGTTATGATGTCACTCTGTTGGGCCTTGATTTCAGCCAACGCTACCGCAGTGAGAAATTGGTGTAATTTAATACACGAGGCCTTTAGTCCAGTGTTTGACCTCTTTCTGTTGGTTTCCTTTGGCCAGACGCCAAGGTTATGGACTCAGAGGCTGCTGGTGCGTTGCCTGAACCCAGGCCCCTATATACTGAACACTGATACTGTAAAATAAGCCGGCTTGGGGAAGACAGGGTGTGTAGATCTTTCTGCTGCTCAAGTGATGTCATGGACGTGTGATTTATACAGATGTGTGGTTGGTTGCTTAGTTGAGTGTCAGTGTGGTGATTGGTCAAGTGTTGTCTACAGTACGTCCCCTGTCAAGCCAGCAGCTTTACGCCTTCCTGTGTCTTTGGTGGGGGGGGGGGGGGGGGGGGGGGGG
>JAODJX010000119.1:6446535-6463859 GCA_026776945.1 Isichthys henryi | reverse complement strand
CTCACCCAACTTTGCTCCTCCCCTAACTGTGTGTGTGTGTGTGTGTGTGTGTGTTTGTGTGTGTCTCCCCCCCTCCCCCCCCCCCCCCACTTACTGTAGGAAAAGGGAAGAAGAAGGGCGACTCTCTGAAGCTAGAGAATGAACCGCAGGACGTGAGTCTCCTTTATTGTTCAGTATGGCTGCAGATGGTGGTTCTGTTTGGGAGCTTTTAGAATTAGAATACTGTTATTGTCATCGTACAGTGGCCAGTGGAATTTGCAATGTCACTCCAGAGATGGTGCAGAAGAAAAGAAGAGAGAAGTAAAAGAAACATGTAAATGAACTTCTTGGGTTACGACGGGATTAAATTCCGAACAAACATCATAACGTGAAAATATCGTAAGGGTGGGTTAGCAGTGGTGGCGCAGTGGTTAGCGCTGCTGCCTCACAGCAAGAAGGTCCTGGGGTCGGTCCCCGGGTCGGGCGTAGAACCTTTCTGTGTGAAGTTCACGTGGGTTTCTGCCGGGGGCTCCGGGTTCCTCCCACAGTCCAAAAGTGTGCGCGGTGGGTTAATTGGCGAATCTAAGTTGGCCCAGTAAGTGTGTGAGTGTATGTGCCCAGCGGTGTGCTGGCGACTGCCCAGGGTTCCTGCCTGCTTCCGTTATTTGCAGGATAGGCTCCGTTCCCCCCCTACGACCCCATTTGGGATTAAGTGGTTACGGCGTAATGCGCGTTTTAATATAGCCTACCCTACCTTAAACATGCTTAGAACAATTAGTTACAGTTGGGCAAACTCATTAACATAGAGCATGTTTTATAATAAAGTGTTGAATATAAATATAAATATCATTTGTAATAAAGTGTTGAATGTCGTGTAATTTATTGAATAATGTACCATGTGAAAAACAGAATGGAATTGGAATACTTATCGTAAAGTCGAAATATCGTAACATGGACCGTCGTAACTCAGGGTCTGTATGTACAAAGATGTATAAATCTGTACGCATTGAGAATTTTACAAGAGTAAAGGAGCCTGGAGGAGGAGTCTTGATCACGAGGTAGTCAGTAGTAACAACCGAACTTGACGCCACTTTAAGCCCGTCGATGGCGAAAAGTGAAGCATAATAACTACAGAACGATCGTTTACTAGCCGCACGTTTCCTTGGCGACTCGCTCAGCCGACATGCTCCGTCCTGGCCTCGATCATTCTTCCTGCTCTGTAAACCCGACTGGGACCCTGAACCTTGCCCTCCTTCCCCTGCCAGGCTGAGACAGAGCTGGCTCTGGATGCAGAGTTCCTGGACGTGTACAAGAACTGCAACGGCGTCATCATGATGTTTGACATCACCAAGCAGTGGTATGCACCATCTTCTGAGGGTGGGGGGAGGTCCTAAAGCTTTTTGTTTGTCCTGACTGGGGGATTCCACTAATATTTCAGGGCAAACTTCTGAGTTGAAGGTGAATAGAAATGTGTAATATTGAAGGTTTTTTGGGGGGGGATTTTGGTCTTTGGTTTGGATTATTAATCACATTATTATGGGCTCAGAAATTTGTAGGTCAACGTCCCATGATTTGTAATAGGATTATATTATAACAGGATTAACAGAAATATGACCAGTTGCATGTTTCATGCTTGAAACACGTTGGCTCCGTGGCAGCTCCCTCACTAACCCCGTGTCGTCCGTTGCCGCGTCGCCCAAACGCAGGACGTTTAACTACATCACTCGGGAGCTGCCCAAGGTGCCCAGCCATGTGCCTGTTTGTGTGTTGGGCAACCAGCGGGACATGGGGGAGCACCGCGTCATCCTGCCCGATGACATCCGCGACTTTATCGCGGGCCTCAACAGGTAGGGGGCGCCGTACTCTGCCTGAACTGAAGGTCTCCTGAAGGTCTTCATGTAGTTGTTGGCTAGACCCGCAACAAAGGTTTGTGGTTCATTTTCTCAAGGGTAAAACAGCAGTGCTTCTGGTCCTATAACAGAAATTCAGAACTGTCCACAAAAACGACTTGGCTCTCCTTTGGTTTTTGTGTATGTATGTGTGAGGAGTGAGAGAGTTTTTTTTTTTTTTTCTCCCCTAAACTAGAAGGTCAGGACTTGGTTTGGTCACCAGACTATCATAAGACCTGCATGATCTGCACATCCCCTCTCTTAGTCTCTCTCTCTCTCTCTCTCTCTCTCTCTCACTCTATCTGGTTTGTCTGTTGCTTTTTATCTGTTCAGACCCCTTGGATCGTCCTACATCCACTATGCTGAGTCCTCCATGAAGAACGGCTTTGGCCTGAAGTATCTGCACAGGTTCTTCAACATCCCCTTCCTGCAGCTGCAGGTCAGTTGCTGGGTTTTGTGAGCCTTGCTTTGCATCGCTAAGCCTTTTGGTTGGTGCTAAGACCTGGAGTGGGATGGGAGGGGGAGGCTTTGTTGCCCCCCCCCCCGACAAGGAGCTATGCTTGGACTGACCATGCTTTTAGAGTATTTCAGCATAGCTGGCGCCTGTGAGGCGTCCCAGGCCGGCCCGAGCCCACAGCGTGTTTACAGAGAGCGTTGGACGCATTAAGCATTTATGTGGCGGCTGTGTTATTGCCGGCTTTCCATTATTCATCGCGATGGCTTTGGTGACGCTGGGGCCTCAGGCCACAGCACCTGACACGAACGTCTTCTCAGAGGGCGTGCGGCGCGTGCCACCCCCTTACAAAGCCGCTGACTCCATTCTCCCTGATTAGTCGCCTGCTAAACCCTACAAGCTCCGCAACACGAAAATGCCCCCTGAAAGCACTGTGACTTAAAACTTTGGCTAAAATGCTGCTTAACAAACAGCTCGGCAGCAGTGAGATTTAAGTGCCACAGACCGTATCCCATAATCCCCCTGGTCAGGCCTGCATGGCTATGTGTGGTTCAGTGGGTTAGTGCTCTGTGCCTGTAATCGAAAGGTTGTAGGTTCAAATCCCTGATTGAGCAAGACCCTTAGCCTCTGATTGTTCCAGGGGCTGTCTGCTTTCAATTGTATTGTCACTTTTGACAAAAGCATCTGCTAAGTAAATGTAAATAGGTGGCATCGACTGTGTGAGGAGCTTTTAAAAAAAAAAAAAATGTCCCCCAAAATATACATACAGTGTTTACAACTGTAATGGTTTGGGGTGGGAAGGAGTGCTGATTCAGTCCCGAAATTAACCACGTCGCCCAGTAACTTGGTTGAGTGTCTACCGCCCGCTAACTTGGTTTAGTTTCCGCCGTCCGGCCCACAGTAACCTAAACCCGCTGTTTGATTATTAATGATACGGACCAAAAGAGCACAAGAGCAACGCCGATCACCTTTCATCCGTGAATGTGTTTTTATTTGTTGCCCTGGGGGGGCGGAGTGAAATGAGGGGGTGGAGTCACACGGGGCTTCCTGATTGGCTGAGGCCAGCTATCTGTAACCATGCAGAGGGAGACGCTGCTACGGCAGCTGGAGACCAACCAGCTCGACATTGATGCCACCCTGGAGGAGCTGACTGTGCAGCAGGAGACCGAGGACCAGAACTACGACATGTATGTACACAGGAGCATAAGGACCTTCCCATTTATATAAGTTCGGTATATATAGTCAGAAATTCTATTTTTAACTCCCTCACACCCTCCTACACCATCACACTAAAGGTTTTTTTTTTTTTTTTAATTGCTTTATTTCCTGAAAATAAAACGACCATATATGGCTTCTGGTTAAGCATTGAATTCCTGTTGGCTGGATCAGTTGTTGGCATGGAAACCTGCAGGAAGTACAGCAAGCAGGCAGCCCTGCTTTGGAGGGTGGGATCCAGTAGGTGTGTAGGTCTCAGCC
This sequence comes from Isichthys henryi, assembly GCA_026776945.1. NCBI lineage: Eukaryota > Metazoa > Chordata > Actinopteri > Osteoglossiformes > Mormyridae > Isichthys > Isichthys henryi. The sequence continues at coordinate 6,460,061 of JAODJX010000119.1, read as the reverse complement.
GATTGAGGGCTGGGCGGATAGGGTGCCGTGGTGGACGGGAATGCGTCTGAGGGGAGATGAGGTTCGGGTTTGACAGTGAGGAGAGGAGAGCCTCTCTTTCCGCGGTGTGATGACGCAGTGGAGAGAGGCTCAAAGTCACAGGCTGACTCAAGGTCTGACTTTGCAGATTTTTAGAGCGGATGGAGAGCCGCGCTGCCAACGGACAGAGCCCTTCCTCCGGGTCGCAATCGCCCATCGTGCCCCCCAGTGCACCCTCCACGGCCACCCCCAGCCCAGGGACGCCCCAGGCCACCGTCAACCCCCACATCCTGCTGGCCTCCACCCCTACTGCTCCTCCCCCTCCCCTCGCCACGCCAGCCCCTGCCTCACAGGCACCGCCTCCCGCCCAGTCGCTGGAGCGCCCCGCGCAGCCGGCCACACCCCCGAGCTCTGCAGCCCAGGCCCCGCCCTCTCAGAAGCGAGGCTTCATCTCACGACTCTTCGGGGCTGCCTCCACAGAGGGCCCCACAGGTGAGGACTTTTAGGCATCTGGGCCCCCCTGCTGTCTGGAGACGGCAAGCGCAACAAAGCGTGTTTCCTGCACGATCGAGACAGGCATTACTCCCACGGGCCTGTAGAGGGCGAGGCACGCAGAAACCGGGCCGCCTTTATCAGAAGCTGTGGCAGATGCAGCGCGACTGTGGACGGAATGCTGATTGGGGAGGGGGGTGGATAAAATGCCCGTACCCACCATGCAGGAACACACACACACAGGCACGCATGCTGCCCCTGCTGCATTGCAGATGTGTGATGCCGGAAGGCGGAGTTGGGGGTGACCCATCACTCTTCACACCTCCCTGCATACACTCCCCTACCCCAGTCACACGGGCCACCAAACGGCAGCACTGTGTGGATAAATGAGAAACCCTAATGTAATATATTCTGGACAGAGCTGATGTGCCTGAATTACCCAAAGTGCTTGTGCCCTGTGATGGAGCAGCATCCCAGCTTAGAATAAGCCCCCTGCCGCCCTGTAGCAGATGAATGGATTGTAGATGTATACTGTGCTGACCAAAGTCTGCCTGCTTTATTCCTATGCCGGTGATTCCAAGCCTGTTTCCAACGATGCATGTGTTTGCTCAGTTTCTTGGGAGGTAGGAAAAATGTGGACTGTCTGGCAGGGAGCTGGGAGGGACCGAAAACGTGGGCTGTCTTTGGGTCCATAAGGACTGGGTTGGGATTTTACACCATGAGGGTGTTGTGATGTGGTATGACATGATGTGGTGTGATATGTGAGCTCTTTGTGACTGTGGTGGCATCGCCCTGCCCATCAGCAGATGCCCCACCCCCAAAGCCTCAGGGGAACGTGCAGAGTGTGGACGACTTTGTGCCGGATGAAGGCCTGGACCGCAGCTTCCTGGAGGACAGCGGAACGGGAAAAGCAAAGGCCAAGCCGGTAGCCACCGTGGACAGCGACAGGTAAGGGGGGCTGGGTAGGTACCTAGGACCCCATCACCTATGACCTTTGACCCCCATAGGGGGTTGAGCTTGCTCTTATTCCACATGGAAACTGGCATTTTTTTGCCATGTCCCTGTGGGGTGGGCGTGGCATGTGACTCAGCAGGTTAAGACGATGTGTCTGTGATCAAAAGGTTGCATGTTCAAAACCCAGGGTCAGCAAAGTGACGTCACTGTTGGGCCCTTGAGCAAGGCCTCGTAATCTCAGTTACTGCAGGGTCTGTTGGCCTTTGGATGCAAGTGCCTGCTAAATAATGATAAATAAATAAATAAATTTTTATATTAATTATTAATATTTACACTCTTGCGATTGATCAACGGGTCACTGCCCCCCCCCCCCGCTTGATGCTTAATGCATCTTCGCTAAAGATCCGAAACACCTGTCTTTCATTTTGCGTCACATATTCAGTTTCCTGGGTAAAAGAGCCATTCTGTCCTTTTGGATGTCTGATGAGGAGCACTGTGTCTCCTCACAGCGATGGGGAGGGCAGAGGAGGGAACCCCCTAGTGGCTGGTTTCCAGGACGACCTGGACCCTGACGACAAGGCCCCATCGAGGCGTGGGCCCTCCGCCGCCTCACAGAGCATGAATGTCACTCTGTCCAGCGACGAGGAGCCACATTTGAAAACACCCACTGTCCCACTGGGGGAGGACAGCAAAAGGTGAGGGGAGTGAGCGTGGTCAGGGGCTCTCTCACACACCGCCCCCACCCGGCAGTAGGTTTTAGTCCCAGTGTAACCGACTGGGTGACTTAAGGTTGGTGATCATTTCATGGGATTGATTTTGAGGAGCAGAAGATGGCCTTTGAGATATGCAGAAAATAACTTCTGGGATTTGGAATCAAAGATTTATCCCTAAGGAGATTGCTTGTGATCGCAGGCTGAACATTACACAACCACACAAAGACAAAAATAGACAATACATAGCACCACATGCAACAGTATTTAAAATAAATAAAAAAAAAAAAGGTGTAATATATATATATATATATATATATATACACACACACACACACACACATCTAACATATAGGCCCTGTTTACACTTGGTCTTGGGCCATCAGATTACAAGCAGACAGCTGAGACACATCACCGTTTACATCCGTCATGCTTCTCCATGGTGTCCAGCTGAACACTTGTGTTCAGATTTCATTACTGTCCACGTTGTTTCCATTAGAAGGTCAAATGGCCCCATGCACAGTTTTTGCACCGCCCTGGTTGGGGTCGCATTAGGACACTTTAGCTTTTGTACTGCAAAAGATGTGGATTAATGCATCCCAGACCCCCTCGGCAAACGGCTTGAGTGATCGAATCGCGGCGCGTCTTGGTTTTAAAATTCACAAGTGAACAGTGCTAAATATAAGCGTAAATAGGTAGTGAATGTGAGAATAAGTTCAATATTTCTGATCTAGGATGAAAAAATCTTATCAATAACCGTCTATTTATTCCCCATTTTTCCCCAGCGAGATTCACCAGTTGCCCAGTCTGATGGCCCTCGGAAGGAATGATTTCTTGAGGCATTCAGTGGAGTGTTAAATTAATTCATTTTAATTTAATGAATTAAATATAGATACTTTTTATTAGTAGTATTTAACTGTCTTGATGGTTCATTTAGGTATCAGAGGTATAACAGTCTGCCCCCCTCTCGGGACCTAAACCAGCCATTGCTGGTGTCCAGCATGATCTTTAACCATTTGCATCACCTGCTGCCTTTCTGGTTCAGCCCCCCTGTCAACACGGTGATTCAACCCATCCAGACGAAGGAGGCGGAGGACAAGCTCTCTGCCAAGCTGCCGGGGAAACGAGCTTCCCTTCCCACCGCTGCGACCTCCACGCGATCCGCACGCCACGGCAAAAAGAAAGGGGAAGTTGCAGAGAGCGACAACTCCGACACGGACCTCGAAGCCCCTGTGGCCAAGCAGCTACTTTCTTTCGTCATGGACGACCCGGATTTCGAGAGCGAGGGATCAGACACGCAGAAGATAAATAAGGTTCCCCGTTTGTCTCCGTACTGCAGCCGGGCATAAAGCAAACACTGAGGCTAGAAGCCGTTGTGACAACAGATATAATAGCAGGAATTATGGGTAAACTTAGGTTTGACACGCTAATCAGGTTATAAATATATTTGCTATATTGCAACACAACCTCTGTGAATCAGGTTGATGGCAATGAACTTGGTATCAATAATGTAGCACGCATCACTAATCTGATGTTATCCTCTCAAATTGCTTTGCCTTCTCCAGTTGATTATAGAGTAATTATTTAATATCATCTCGTCTAACCTCCACTCGCCCCCAGGACGTCTTCCCAGTGCGGGACGACCTTTCTGACCTGTCAGATGACGAGTTGCTGCCTCATAAAGTGACAGCCCCCCCAGAGTCACTGATGCCCGCTGTGGTGTCCTTCAAAAACAAGGACACCGCCGATCTGTTTGGCCTCGGCCTGGAAGAGACGCCGACCAGGGTCAGCAGCGACGATCAGGATGGTAAGTCGGGGCCCCTCCCTCATGTGCCCTAAAACCAACCAACCAGGGATCCCTGCATCTCTGTCTACATTTACATTTATTTATTTAGCAGTTGCCAAAGCAATGTGCAACTGAGACAGATAATATATCACAAGTATACAGCTGTCACGCAGCCAACTTTAGATACAAGTGCTGTTAGGTCGAGCTTCCACTGGTTGACCAGTGCAAGATAGTTATGGGAGCAAGAGCCAGGTAAAATGACACAGAGCCTAATATAAGAAAAGATATTAAGTAAAAAGTCTAGTATGAAGTCTAAGCGCAAAATTACAGGTGAATTCATTACTTGGACGTTGGACCAGTCAACAAAGACCAAGAGCCCCAAAGGGTAGGATGTGGTCAGCTGAGATGTTTCAAAAAGAGATGGGGCTTAAGATGTTTCTTGAAGGCTGTGTGGGATTCTGCAGACTGCATATACTAGAGTTGGTTGTTCCATCATCGAGTAATCGGGTGGCGTCTCGATTGATGACTGGAGGTGACATGGAACATTGATCTTGATGAGCAACCACAGTATACATCTCTGGGGAAAAAATGAAGACCACAGCAAACTTGTGTCTCTCCCTCATTTCTCAATTTATTAAAGAATAAATCAACGTGTATGTTTTGCACAAACATACTGACCACATTTGAATCGAAATTCCAAATAAAATCTTGCCAGCCAAAGCTTTGTGCTGAAAATAACTAGTCAAAAAATCAAGTACAGTAGTGTGACACCTGCCAACTAACCAAGTTTATATCCATTATTAAATAATAAAGTTTTAACTTGGGAAGGGTTCGACAATCAATATTTAGTGGCATAACCTCAACTATTTATTAAAGCTTTGTGTCTTGCAAGTTCTCCACCAGTCCCTCATATTGTTGTTGGTTGGCTTTGTTTGGTGGCTTGTGATAATCCGTCTTGCACTTCATAATATTCCAGATGTTTCCTATAGGGTTCAGGTCTGGAGATTGAGTTGGCCATGTTAGGGTCCCGATCTGGTGATCCTCCATCCACTCATTGACTGACTTGACTGTATGGCATGGAGCACTGTCCTGCTCAAAAACCCACTCATCAGAGCTGGGGAACATGGTCTCAGTAGATGGAAACAAGTATTCTTCAGGACTTCCATGTATGTTACTTGAGTCATGCATCCTTCAGAGACAAACCTGTCCAGTCCCAACCTTGCTGAAGCTCCATCGAATCATCAGTGATCATCACCAAATTTCACAGTGGGCGAATAACACTGGGGCTCGTAGGTCTAACCATCTAACAGTCAGGTGTTGGGTAGGGGTACTTCTCCCAAAAGCATAGATGCTGACAACATTACCAACATACATACTTGGAACCATGCAATTGAATGGTTCCAACTATGAACGGTGCTATTGGGAACTCCAGAGCAGAACATTGGACTCGTCAGAGAAGATGACCTTACCCCAGTCCTCTACAGTCTAATCCTTATGGGTTTTTTTTTGCAAACCCCAGTCTGACTCTTCTCCATTCCTCATTGATTATGGGCTCCTTCCTTGCTTTACGGGACTTCAGTCCTGCTTCTTGGAGTCGGATACAAACTGTCCTAGCAGTGCACTTCTCACCGGCACTTAATGTTTCCCATTCTTTTGGAAGGTCACTTGAGGTCATCCTCTGATTCATGAGGCACTGTTGGATAAGTTGATTGTCATCTCTGGCATTAGAAAGTCGCTTCTGCCCTCTACGTGGCTGGTTGCCGGTGTCTCCCATTTCACCTTGTTCTCAGAAAGTTTGAGTCTGAAAGCCACCTGCCACTCAATGTAGCCTTCTGCCAGCTAACCCACGATTGTAGCCTCCTCCTCCTCACTCAAACCTTTAGAAATTGTCATCTTTCGCATGGTCAGTGGTTGTAGCATAATGTGTCTTAATTAGAATTATCTGACATATTAGAAATGTTTCATGACAACCATTTAGTCCTATTGAAACAGGATGTTTGGTTCCCAAACCTACATCATTTGGTAAGATGAGGTTAAGCTAATCAACTAGTCAAAAACTCGTTATGTTGAATCAGGTGTGGTGAATACCAGCATCACATCCTACATGTGGAACGGCTGCCATTGACATAGAAATGCAGATTATTTATTTTTCTATATGGAAAGGTCTCTCTTTTCAGAGCTGTGTGTAGGGTAGACCTGCTACTCTAGGGGGCCAGAGGAGAGTGACAAAGGGATGTAAGATGAATGCATTATATCTGATTGAATACCAGATATGGTGCCGCATTTCGAAACTTCTGTGGTGGCTTTACAGTACAGGCAGACAGCCCTGTCTGTAAAGAGTTAGAGCAGACAGGTTGAGACATAACGCATGACTGGAAAAGGTGTTGAGCTGTATGTTCTAATGAGATCTGATCTTCCTGATATACGAGCTATATCTGCAAGGTAGTTAGATAGCTGCAATGGAGACATCAATGGATAACCGTGAAGGTAATGATGTCCGATCCAAGGCTTCGAACTTGGAAATCTGAGCTGAGGCTGTGCTGTTTTCTGGAGGGAAAGAGGTAGAATTAGGTATTATCTGCATAGTGAAATAAGACGTGTAGCTAGGTGACTAGACCTAGGGTAGTGTTGTTCAGAATGGGGCCAAGAACGTAAGCTCTCATTAACTGATGTGACTTGGACACCTGTGCTCCTCCAAACACCTGGAAAGATCTATCTGAGCCTGCTTACATTGAGCAAAAACAATGCTAATTGCTAACCCCACAACCAAAGCTTCCAAGTTCCTTAACTCAGTGTTTCTCAAACCAGTCCACAGGGACCCTCAGACAGTCCATGTTTTTGATCTCTTCCAATTTTTTAGGATTTGGGAGGGAGCAAAAATCTGGACCGTCTAGGTGTCGCCAAGGACTGTTTGAGAATCACTGCCTTAACTTACTGTCCACAGATCAGGTTTCTGTGGAAACAAACCAACAAATTACTAGCTAGACAGAGTACTATCAGTGCAGATGTGTGTGTGTGTGTCAGCTGTTCGATTTTTGTTTGCTTGGTTTTATCGTACATTTTTGGAGGAAAAATAACGAACTACTCGAAATGAAAATACTTGTTCATTGTTTATTTCTATATTTTGTCCTGTGTACATGGTTGGTAATGCAAATGCCACCCACCCCCCCAGGATGAAGTGAAAACCTTCAGAAACAATCGGCTGATCAAAAACATTCTGAGGTCTTTGTTTTTATTTTTCCAGACAAATTAGGCAAGCATTCATCAAAGGAGAAGAAGAAAAAGAAGAAGAGCAAGGAGGTATGTTCAAAAGAGACACTGGGTTGATTTTTATTCCACTTAATTTATGAACTGGGGTGCCGGTGGTGAGCGGAGGCATCCGAGGGGCAATGCATACCCTGGCAGATTTAGAGGGGAACCAGTTTGACACCTTGTTGGGGGGGGCCAGAATTTCTAGCCACGCCCCGGATTACAGGATTTATTTGACGGCTCTTTCAGAAATTGTTTGTGTTCTGTGTGAGTATTAGCGTATGCTGAGGGATTTGCGGTGAGTTTTAGGCTGGGATTGTGAGCAGAACTGCTTTCGCGTCTGATCAGGAGGACGAAAAAGGCAACAAGAAGCGGCACAAACACAAGAAGAAGGTGAAGGAGGAGACGGGGACGGCGGCGGAGAAAGAGAAGGAGAGAGAGAGAGAGAAAGAGAAGAAGAAGAAGCCGAAGGCTAAGAGCACGGACGTGGACGACCTGGAGGCCTTCCTGGCCGGAGTGGAGGGGCCCGTCAAGTCCGGAGGCGGAGACTATGAGGAGCTGTAGGCCTGCGCCCCCCCCCCCGTGAGCAAGGCTGGAGGTGTGTGACAGTCAGCTTTCCGTCACCGACCCGCTGCGAATGGTTCACCAATGTAATGCTGCCCTGAGTTACACTTAACTTCTCAGTATGGTACCTGTGAGACATTTTATTTTATTGAAATTATAACCACTCCCCCCATTGATAATATTTCCACATATGACATTCCAGCAAACGATGGCTTGATTCAACAGCCACTGAGCAGATTAAAGCACCGTCTGATTGTGACTGAAGTGACTGTTCGTTTTCATTTCAGTAACGTCATCCTGTTTTTTTTTTTTTTTTGTCTGATGCAAGACTTTAGAGCATGACTGAGTTCAGCAGCCATTCTGCCCTCCGTCGCCTTAGCTACACGCTGCACCGGTCATGAGCTGTTTGTCAAGGTTGCTCTGTTACTCCCTAATGAAGGTGAAATGTGAAAATTTCAGTTTTGCACGTGACGGTATTCCGTTGGCATGGTCCTGCAAAGATGGCCGCCGCGTCGTTTCAGAACGGGGTCGAGGACACAAGTCGGGATCCAAATGGGACAGGGGCCTAAGGGTGACGGGGGCTCCGTCATACAGTTCTGCAAGCTCAGCGCTGCCCCTGAGGTAACTCACTGCCTTAACATTTCGACACACTCCCCACCCCAGCTTACTGCGGTGGAGACTCAAAGGTCAAACTGAACTGTCCCCGGACAGGATGCCTTTGGTAGTTGAAGCCCATTTCCTTGCAAAATGTTGCCCCAACTGCATGCTGGCAATGGTTTGTTCAGAGATACTAAATGCTTTAAAAAAAATGTTTTTTTTTTTTGCAATACAAAACATCTAAGGGTTTCTGTGCAATTTTTTTTTTTTTGTTTTGCTGGTGTTCTTTATGACTCCATAGTATTTAAAGCTGTTATTTTTCATTTTTTTATGTGTTGTTGTTTGAATTAACCATCTGACTGTACTATTTTAGAGCAGAGACATTATCTGAGGCTAAGTGAGAGTGGCAGCTACGGAAGGTTCTGGAATCTCCAGCAGCCTCTCCTGAGAACCCAGAATTTTTTTCTGTTACGGCGACTCGTTTGCGTCTCCCTGCCTTGGTTGTGTTTGTCTGACTGTGTTAAAATTACCCCACTGAAGCAGTGAATGGTCACTTTGGAAAGACGGAAATGCCGTTTTAAAAGATGTACTTATTTTGAGGTGGGTGAAATATTTGTTACAATTTACCGTTCGGATATTGTGTTGAAAAATGCGTCGAAAATCTGTTTTAAGTTTTACGCACAGATTTATTTGAGACGTATTTTTCATATTTGCAATGTCTGGGTTATTGAATTTGTAATATTTGATTGTGATCATACACATTTTTCCCACAGGAGAGCTGAAAGTGTTAGTGTGAAATGTCATTTAGGGTACAGATAAACATGGCTCAAAATCATTTAGGAGAATCTTGCCTCGAAGGTTTTATTTTGTGTGTTTCTTAGTTTAGGGAACATAAATCCATCAAAGAAATTCTCCTTCCAACTTGAAAAATTAATTCTTTCTATAAGTTACAGAAGAACGGTTAACTGACTGCTTCCTTTGCACTTGAAATTCCTGGCGCCTTCGTAGTATTTGGATTTTGATATTTTCTCGCTGAATCGTGGGGGGATACTGCTTATTTTCAAATTACGCTGAAGGTGGGATTAGAACTTCAAATATGTTGAGGGATTTCACTGTGACGTTGTCGGTAATCAGTTGCTGTCGATAAAAAAACATCATCATTGCATTTTCCTCTGATTTTAATACTGTATGTCTGGAATGTTTTTATCGACAACGAATTGTTAGACACGAATGCAGGCGGGACCGGTTCTTACTTCGGGTCCATGATCAGAACTGACCTTCCCGCCCACGTGGGTTGCGCTAATAGCGCTTTGTGCGCATGTGCGCTCAGCCTTGTGAACCACATTCAGGACTTACCATGTGCAATTGCTCAGTTATTTATAAGCCCGTTATAACAATGGTTAAATATTTAAATAATGTGTTTGCTAATGCATTATTTGTAAATAAGGAATGCTACTTTTCTGGATGTTAATTCGGTTTTATGTTAAGTTCTTTTCGATCATTCATTTATTTTGGCAGTGTATTTAAATCTGACGCGCGATCGATGTACAGTTTACATTATTTGCAACAAAGTTTAAACTTTGCATAGACTATGCATTGATATGAACGAGCCTTCACAGCAGGTAAGGCAATCGATACATGTTAAATACTATTTGTTTTTCCATTTGCGGCGTATGGGTTGTACATACAAGTATAAAGGTGGAAAATAAGTCTATTCATATGTAATACTTTTATTCCTATGAAATGCTTCCATCTGCATAGCTTGTGTAGATCTTTGTTCACGTTGTGGAATAAATGCAAACATTTTCTTCTTACTGGATGTTTTGTGTGTGGTCACTTCGGTCCTCATTTACAAACACGAATGATCTTAATTGTACGCGTGGACGAAAACGGCGCACATCCGCACGTAACCTGTCTTCATAAAACGGCAGAAAGTGCGACTCGTTTTTAAACTGCTAGGGGGCGTAAATGTGTTACTGCAAATATTTCGTTCAGACGATTGCTGCTATTACCTGCTTTCCGTCATGACCGCTTTCAATGGCCAGTATATTGCAATTTTAAGATTTACAATTCAAAAATACGTCAAATTAAAAGAATTCACTGAAATGTTGGAAACAACATGTTTAAACTTTTTACAGAAATGCTTAATGTTGATTAGCTTAAAACCCTTTATTCCTAATGTATATGAACCTAAAGCATGTTTCAGTACAAAACAGTCAAAAATATTTCTGCTTACTCTACTTTCGACACGTAGCCTATTCTCTATGCAAATAAATTTAGGCCTATCCGCGTATAAAACAAAATAAATCGTCACATTCGTTGTATTAACTGTATTCTGCAAAAGTGAATCAGTTCTAATTCATATAAATATTTAATTGTAGATATTCTCCTTGACCTGCTTCTGATGAATTTTGCATCGCCCAGAGGACTGCCTTGCCGCAATTAGTCACGGTAAAACTTAAGAGCTCGTCTTCAGACTTGTGTAAAAAAAAATCCATAAGGAATTACTTTCTTTGAAAATATAGCAAGGAAGCCTGTAATGGCACCGCTAGGGAGGTACATGACTCCTCAGCTCCCCGCAGTGCAATAAATTACACCCCATTAATCGTCTTCCTATAAGCAATTTCAGGGACTCTGAGTTTTAGTTTTGATAAACCTATATTAACAATAGATTGGGATACACCTGCAGCTCTGATACATAAAAAAACGAGTTTTTCAATGTTTTTTTTCCACATTGTTATCTACACGCATATTTTAAAATGGAACATTTGAAGACCAAAACCTTGAAATTTAATGCGGAGCTATGGGTGATAATGTCCTGTCTAAATGAGAAAACCCCATCCATGCATCTTCCAACCCCTTATCCAGTAAATGGCCATATACTGTAACATGGGTGTAACAATATCTCTATAATTCTAGCAAAACCCCCGTCCCAACCTTCACTGCAATGTGGTACCAAGCAGGGCAGCATCATCTGAGGGGGCGCCGTCTTAGCAAACCGAAATACCCGCGCCCTCCACAGTGCCTGCATACATCAGCTACGCGACGCAATAAAAAAATTGTAAGTGCGGTGGCGAGAGGCAGAAGACCAACATTAAAAAATGATCTTTGATTGTTAATAGCGCCGTCAAATGATTTTTTTAATCCCATGCACTTAATCGCTTACTCAGGTATGTTGCAATATACCGTAAGAAGGTTTTATAGTGTATATGTTAATTAAAAAATTTAATTCCACGAACAATTTTTGGTCATTCTATTCTACCATTGGGGTATCAAAATTAAGACAGGTAAAGTTAACATAATCAAAGAAACCCGTCACCAGCTGTGCTGACACTATTTGAGGGTCAGGAGCTCAATTATTTCAAAGCTCACACACACCATAATAAATAGTTCGGACATAAGGAGGAGGTGCCTGGGCTCGCCACTCGTGTTCCTATACACGGTTCTGACGTTTTCTAAGATATATTATCACTGTTTGCGATTATTTAATTGTTTCTTTGTAGAAAAATGTTGCGTGTCATGTTCATTTATTACACGAAACTAGACAATTTTGTCTTTCTCTCGCGGAACATATTCAGGCTTTCTTCGGACGTTCGTATCTGGGGCAGAACGCATGTTCACGCACTACGGAGTCCCGCACAGCCCAAGTCGGCACCTGGGTCCTCACACAGTTTCCTTATTTACCTGCTGGAATAGAGCTCCGCACTGGAACTCCCCATCCCTCTGACAGGAAACACCCACTCCTGAAGGGGAAAAAAAACTGATGAAGCTGGCTGTACTGTCTCCAGAAAGATAATGTTCAGTTCCCTTTTTTTGGCAGTCTTTTTCTGGATGCCCTGAATTCTGTATGGTTTGTAGGTTACTGGAAATGAGGAGAGGTTGTTGCAGTTTTTAGTGTGCTATTATTAATATCCCTCTTTTCTTCTGAAAACGAATTATAGTGGAAAACTTCACTGCACACTCTAGTTCTATTGTACTTTTATAATGAGTTGGAAATTCCTGATCTGCCTGTAAATGTCCCGAATTGCATTTTAGAGAAAAGTACTCAGAGCAGTGATGTGTGGTCCTCCCAATAAAATAGATTTATTGCTCCGCAATGGCCATAATGAGTGATAAAATCCTGCCTCAATCTCATTGGCTGCCTTGGCTGGTTGCTCAGGAAACGTATTGAGTCTTGATAGAGAATTAGGGAGCTATCGTTTTTTACTATATTTCCATAGAAATATAACCATCCAAAAAGATTTCTTTTTTAAAAATACAGATGTTAGCATCAAGATTTGTTTGCTTTTCATTGATGGCCTTTTTTTGCTGGCGAGATGGCATACATTTTAATGATATAGACCTGAAACATTTCCCTGCAATGTGGTCTGGAAACCATTTTATGAATTGCTCTGTTTTGTGCCGGGTTTCACTGGATGTGGATGGATAGAGAGCGTGAGTTTGAACAGAAACACTATTTGACTCCTGGGGCATTTGAAGAGAGACTCTCTAAATTTAGAGCAGAGCGATTTGGATGCTTGTTTGTGGCTGTCAGCATCCCAGCTCTGAAGGGATCACCGTATTCCAAGACTTCGTATTAGAGATTAAATGTTAACGACCCTAAGCAAGAATGGGTGGCTTTAATATCCTCCCAGCGGGATCCGTTCCGGGTTTTTTTTTTTTTTTGTTAGTCCATATACAAAGTCATTCCAGAAAAGAATCGTAGCCGAAACTCACGTTCCTGCCAGCAAAAGGGCTGCAGTTCCGGCTCCGTCTGCATTAATTCTCCTGTTTAACGTACCCCTAGAGTTCATTTCCCGTGTAATGGGGCTCAGAGATACGGCCCGAACGAAACAGTATTTTGCGTGCACGGACGGCATCGCTCATCAGTGCCCGTCTCTTTTATTTCCCGGTCGTCCACAAGCGCAGATAATTAATTACAGATAAGGAGCGTGTCCAGGCACATCTGATCTGATGATGGCGAGGGAATGGAAGTTCCTCAGAATGAATAGCGCGTGTCTAAATCTAATTATGAGGTAATAAACATTACAAAGAATAGAATCTGAGATGGGATCCTTCTGACAGACTGGGGGCAGAGTGTGTGTGTTGGGGGGGTGGGGTGGGGGGGGGGAAGCAGAGCCGCAGTCCGCGGTGCCCGATGGCTCCCCCACCCAAAC
>JAODJX010000119.1:6407647-6439838 GCA_026776945.1 Isichthys henryi | reverse complement strand
CATGCCCATTTATCTGGCTCCTGTTCCCGCGGTTTCCCACGCTACCTCCCGCCCCCCCCCCCCCCCCCATCACGTTACCAGTCCTAATTCACGTCCGGGCAGTAGCTACTGGCCTCCACAACATGATACAGCCTGCAACCCCTTTTCAAATTCCCCTCTTGATACTACAGGCGCATTTAGTCAGGAGCGTAACAGCCCAGGGCATGGCTGCAGACCGAGGCAGGCAGGATTGCAGTCGACTGGATGATGGTTAATTTGACTCCAACGAAAAGCTCTTTGTAAGAAGATGATAAAACCTGATGAGAACGACCCGAGACACCAAAAATAGAATCGTTATTCAAAAAGATGGTAGAAAAACGGTGCAGGGATGAAGGTGCATTGTTCAGAAAAGCTGTATGGGTAGCCAAGCAAGAAGCGCATTTAAGGATCGAGATTTTTTTCCTCCATATTTCACACTGTGACTACAGCTTCAGCATCTGCCCCCAGCACCAGGTTTCCCATCTAATGACTCGGGTAGCATTCATTGCAGGGCTGAGGTGTCCCTCAACTAGCCCAGAACACACACATTTATCCAGTACTGTAACAGAAAGGTATTTTGAACATCCGCCGTTAAGCGAGTCCTCGTGTGGCAGACCCCGGGGGCTAAGATGACGTGTCCAATGCGAAGATGCGATACCCTTTTTTGTCATTCGGAGGCTGTGTGCTTCCCTTGACTAATTGAGGTGCCTTGGCCTGTCTGCAGAAACCTGCCTAATATGTTCTGAGCTCTACTTAAAGGTGAGCGTGATCTTGATGGCAGAGCCATCTGAACTGCCCCCTTCGGCCTGAAAACGAATGGCGATCCGGCGTCGACATTCGTGACATTGGGGGGCGGACGGCACCGTGACTCAGTGGGCAGTGCTACAGCCCACATGGTTGTGGGTTCAATTCCCACCCATGGCTCTGTGAGTGTTCAGCTTACATCATGTCTCTATTTTCATCTGGGCTGCTTTCTGGTACTCAGGTTTCCTCCCAAAGCTCAGAAATGAGTGGTTTACGTGAATTGGGGTCTCAGTTTTGCTCAAGGTGTGCAGGTGTGCCTCTTTCAATGGACCAGGAAGCCCACCCAGTGCATCATGGGATAGCCTCCAGGGTCACCACAACCCTCTATTGGATAAATGTTATTTTACACACATGCCCTGCTTGTATCACAGTAAGCAATGGACACCTGGAGATCAATACCCTAATACTCAGGTTTAAAGTCCCTCTGTTTGCGTCTCACGCTCAAAGTGTGCATCCCATAGCAGATCCCAGGTGTTTGTCAGTCTGCATGTAAATCACTTCATCATGTATCTTTCAGCTGTACTGTCATACTTGTGATTTACAGATTTGCATTCTCTTAAAAACAGCTTTTTGAGAGACATTCTCGTTCAATCTCTGATTTCCAAAACCCAGTTCCCCCGAAAAAAAATATAACAACTGTCTGTCAAATGCATTTGGGTTTAATCATTTAAATGCTGGCCCACCTGCCTGCAGAAGTCTGAACTGTTGGCAACATTCATTCGGGGATCCAGCAGCACAGGGCTGGACTGGGAAGACAGAAAACGCCGCAAGCTCTGCTCGGAGGAAGGTAACGCTTAGGAAAAACCGTGAGGGAAACATAAACACAGGGTAGCCAGCACAGAAACACAAGGAGGTTTGTTACGCAGGACAGGTTGATGTGGGGGCGTGGCTTATTGGAATGGTGGGCGGGGACAGAATTTAGGTGAGGAATCAGATGCTGCTCTTCACTGCAAATGCTATGCTTGAGGAACCCAGATGTTGACAAATGTAGGAGGAAGTCAGGATGGAGGAGATAAAGATGCATGTTGCCCAGAATAGCAAGGGAAAGGGGGAGGGCAAGTAGGAACTGATACCTACAGTACAGACTCCTCACTGTCCATTAACCGAGGTCACGGGAGCTACATTTCATAGCAAGATGGTCTTTAGCCAAACTAGAGCGCTTATAATATCCTGCTGGATGTAGCAATCGCTATGCACCTTTAGTGATTTTCGATCCAGCTCCACCACTCGCATGAGCTTGGCCCTTCCAAAAATAGTCAGGTCAGAAATAACCGCTGAAGAAGAAACCAAAATAGTGATCTACAAGTCATGGGGTGACGACCCGAGCGGGAAACGCTGTTGTACCTTTGAGTCCCCAAATCCATCCATCTTCCAGCTGCTTATTCAATGCAGGATAAAGGATCAAGTATTTCAGTTACAGAAACTAATAGTAGCTATGAGACCAAAGTCTCTAGTGCCAACAGGGGGCAGAATTTTCAATGAATGCAGGGTTAAACTGGGTCCGCCTTATTTCCAGCCCCCTGCCCCCCCCCCCGAGAAGCACTGCTACTCTTGGATGAATATTGTAAATTATAGAAGAGGGGATGCACGCCGTCAGCACTGGGACTGCCAAGAGCGACACCAAGCTGTGCGAGACCACCGCTCAGCAAAGCTCCCCCCTTGGTACTTACCGGCCGATCTGCTGACGGTGCCGTTTCCTCGTCCCCTTCTGCTCTGGGGGTCAGCCCAGATCAGAACGGCATCGGCCTGGACGCGTGCGTAGCTTTACTAATGCATGACCGTGTGCTGGCATGAGGCGACCGTGATGGCAGGTGTCCATGGTTTCCATGAAATCAGCATTCTGACGCTATTCCTACACTATGCAGGTGCGCTACCCCCAAAGCTGACGTTCCCTCACGGAGATCCTCCACAAGGTAGCTGTGTAGCATCTCCGTCTGCAGGACCAAACCAGAGATGTGATGTTCAGGAGCTCTTTGCTTTTTCATGGACCAATTACACTCTAGCTGGTCTAAACACATTACAGACGCTCCTCCATTTACGACTGAGATACGTTCCGAACGGCCATTCATAACTTGAAATGTTTGTAAGTCGTTATTCAACATCATTTTAAGGGTATAGGCAAGTACAGAGAACTAGGATGCTGGGAGTACGCACCCTACACTGCTGCGCGGCGGGAGTAGCGGCCAGAAGTAGCACTAAGTAGAATTGTCGCACAGAAAAAAACTTGATGTTGCGGACAGGAAATGGGAGCCCAATTAACACGATTTGGACTTACAGCCCTCTTCATTATTATGTCTGAAATTGCGTAAGTTAAAAGTTCCTAAATAGAGGAGCGTCTATATTCACAACACAGTTATTCATATCGCTTTATGACTGCAGGAATTCCCTTATTTCATCTTGCTGGTCATGGATTCCTTAAACTTTCCATCAAAAAACACTCAAAATGGGAATCACCTGCCCTCATATCAGTGATTCGGCATATGGCTGAGCTGGATATGGCTGACTATTTATATCCATTTAATCATTCTTATATCTGTGCTGATATATAACATGGTATTGTCTGCTGATTGTCTCACTAACTGCTACTGGTTTGTACCGCTAGCTGCTACTGGTCTGTCCCATTGGTTGTTACTGGTTTGTCTCGCTGGCTCACTGGTTTATCTTACTATCTGTTACTGATCTGCCTTCCTGTGTGTTACTGGTCTTCCCCACTGAGTGTTACTGGTTTGTCCCATTCTGCATTACTGGTTATCCTGCTGGCTGCAACTGGTTTGTCCTGCTGGTTGTTACTGGTTTGTCCTGCTGGCTGTTACTGGTTTGTCCCACTGGGTATTGTTAGTTTGTCCCACTATCTGTTACTGATTTATCCTGCTGTGTGTTACTGGTTTGTCCCGCTGTCCCAAATGCCAGTGAACAGTTAGGAGACCCAGATATAGACGGTGCAAATGGAGAACTTAAATACTGCAGAGGTACGTTCCTAGTATCATTTCCACTCAGTAGTGTCCTAATGGCAGCGAGCCCTCAATAATGCTGGCAGAGATTTATGTTTCAGCTAGAGGGATGGCTGTGTTCATAAACAGCACCATCCAGCTCTACCCAGTTCTGCCCTTGTCTGATAGATCATTGCTAATCCTCCTTTCATCGATTCTCTCAGCTGCCAGGGATATGGTGGTCATGCTCTACATCAGATCACTGCGACAGAGACCCTTCACACCTTCCCTGCCAGAGACATGAAGACAGTGATTGCATGAAATTTTTCTTTTATCAAGGAACATGACTTTCTTTTGCCCATTACCCATATTTCCCCATTTCCTTCACTCTATAAGCATCAATAACTGATATATAAATATTGTGTCTGATCTGCTGTAATTACTTCAACAGTACATCAATGAACTAGTAATGTTTACTGGCTGTCATTGCATTTTATACGGATCATATTTTTAAATTAAAAAATCAGAATACGAAATGGGGAATTAAATGCAAAAAGTGAAATGTATGTAATAAAGAAGAACTTTTGGTGACCTTTAGGCATCCAAAGGCCAGGCTGCTAGGCAGTGACTGGTGGTCAGTAATGTTCTGGGTCATTGATGATAAGTGACTCACTGGTTAAGAGCACCAAAGATTCCATGCAATCTCACCATCAGAGCTTACCTATTTGCCGTAGAGACGGCAGCGATGTCGGCACAAGTTCAACATCCTCTTCTCTGACCACCTGTTTCAGCTGAGATTAGCAGTTCGGACAAGTGGGCCTGGAAGGAGAGGCGGGGCTGTTTTGACGCAGCGAAGAAAACGCAAGTACAGCCACCGCATCTTTAACGACATCACTTCCCTTCAATCCCCAGCATATCCTGGGTGCTAAAATGCAGGTCTGGCTTGTTCTCCAGGTGCCATGTTTTCTGGAGGTCAGATTTATGCCCTCCACACTCCCAGCTGTGAAATCAGGATCCCCACCTTAAAGCCATCTGGAGAGACGTGGAGAGAGTCGCCGTCATCATCACGCTGCCGCGTTACCATCCCAGGCCTATTTTTAGCTGTCTAGCAGACACGTATTCAAAACAGGCTACGCCATTCCTTGCTTTATGTTCTTCTTACCCCTTCCTGGATTTCAAAATGCGTTTTAATAAATCCAGTTTGTCAAAAATTATGCCCTAAGTGACAATAGTAAGAAGAAATCCTAGATAATCTGTCGTTTTCTTGCAAAGCCATGTAGGCAAAGTAAAGTCACGTTAGTATTTGGTTTGTCCACTGTATTAGCAGAATATACTCATGAGGACCACAATTCTTACAGCTCTTGACTGCAAAAGCTGCCATCTAACTGAACTTCAGGAACTCCAGTAAACCACACAATAACTCCTTTCCCATTCACTCTATCCTTAGCCTCGGTGAATACTTCCCTTTATACTGTTAAGGCTTTTCCCAAAAATTATATACCCTGTATGATGATAAAAGTAGAAAATGGTGTTATGTGCTTGAATATAGCAGACGGACTCCATCTTTTCTGCAAGATACATTTATATTGATTTGCAGCAGATGCTTCTGTCTAAAGTGACTAACGGGTCGTGCTCAGTGTACAGGTACGGCGAAGGTGTTAGAATCAGGCAGCAATGTGAAACGTGCGAGTCTGTGTTTGTCATCGGAGAGCGAAGAAGGCGCTGGCAGATAAAGACGGTCATTTTATTGCCGCAGCACGAGAATCAGAAGCACATCTCAGTGATTCCTACCAAAAAAAAAAAGGTGGAAAATTCACACCGAAGCGTGCCAGTGAACAGCACACCCACTCCCATGCAGAACTGATGGCTTACTCTCACATTCTGGTATGACGTCGCTCTCAGCTCTGGAAGTCTCTTTCATTTGTACGACAATGAGGTATCTTATTCAGCCTCCGGGCTTAATCTTTTTTATGTTTAATGCAATTCAGGGAAATTAACCTAAAGTTGTATCTCTGTTTTTTTTTTTTTTTTATTCATTCTATTATTATTAATATTTTTATTTAGCAGATGCTTATATATCGAAATCATTTTTTTGAGAAAACGGGGTCAGACAGACCCCGGAGCAATTAGGGGGATTAAGAGCCTTGCTTAGGGGCCCAACTGTAGAATTACTCAGTGGACCTTGGGATTTCAACCAGCAACCTATTGCTCAATAGTATAGCTTTCTGTACTATTGAAGCTATTATGGGGGGGGGGAGCAGAAAGAGCAGCTCCTTTATAGCAATAAAATTAATGGGTCTACTTATATAGGTTAGTTCCAAAAATTGTTGTGGCTGTGTGTGTTGTTCAAACTCACTTCTGCGAAAATTCTCCTACCAGGATTTGGCCGGAGTTCCAGGCCCAAACTGCAGCTCTCCAGGCAGCACTGCACACTGCCGGCCCCCCGGCCCCCGACTCCGGGTACTTGGGGATGCATCACAACAAGCAGCGAAGCTTCAGTCAGTGATCCCGCTGCCAATGCAGGATGTAGAAGCGTGCCGAGAGCTTCCTGCCACACAGGAAAAGTCGACTGATGCAGGGACAGGAATAAGCAGCCTGGGAGGTCTGTAGCTCTATGCTACAGCTCCATACCCCATCTTTGGAGGCAATAGAATAGAATTAGAATTAGAATTTTGATACAGATGGTCCCCGGGCTACGATGATCCATTTTACGTTATTTCAACTTTATGATGGGATTGATTAGTCATTAAATTACATGAGATATTCAACATTTTATTGTAAAATAGGCTTTGTGTTAATGATTTTGTAGGCTAATGTAAGTGTTCCAAGCATGTCTAAAGTATGCTAGGCTAGGCTATGATGCTTGTTTGGTTAGGTTTACATTTTATAAAGGCTAAACCACAGGCAATCACACACCTCAGCCTCTTACATGTGCAAGCAACTGTTCATAGGTTTTAGCTCCATCTTAAAAATGCATTTTTCGAATCGCAATATTTTCTCCTTACGAACGTTTTATCAGAACGTAACCTGAGCATCTGTACTTTATTAGTCCTTGTGGAGAAATTGCTTATTTTTTTACGCATCCCATCTTACTCTACATGAGACACACAGGCGAGAGCAAAAATTAGGTGGGTGGGGTTGAGTCACAGCAAAGTATCCCTGGAGCAAAGGGAGTTAAGGGTCTTGGGTCTTGCTTTGCAGGCCATGAGCTTTGATCCAGCAAACTTTTGATCAAAATGAATGTTGTCAGATGTCTTAGTCCTGCCTCCTCTAGTTGCTTAGACCATCTCCTCTACAATCTGATTGGTCATCTTTCTGAACCAATCATTTTTTGCTCCGCCCTCAGAACATTTTTCTGTAAGTAAAACTCACACGAGCGAAGTGTGACTGCATACCTCTTGCCCTGATACATCGCGACCTGCATTTGCAGATTGATAGTCAAAATACAGAATGGAGCAGAGAGAGGATGTCTTCACTTAGGTATCTGCTAAAGATAGAAGAAGCAAGCCACTCTGTTACCTAGGAGATTCGTGAACTTCTGACCCCTTCATACCAGAGGCAGTTGGAGTCAATGTGGCTCAATATACTAAGACTTCTGGATACTAATCTTCTTACATCCAGGCAGCATGTTTGCGACACCTGGTCTGCGCATTAGTTTTAAATGAGCTGAGCCGAGATTGAACAAGTTGTTTTGCCTCTGCTGATTCAGTTCATCTCCGGCATTACAGATAAGGAATCGCAGGTGTCAGGTGCATAACTGAAGACCTTGCAGGCCGGCCTCCTCTCCTCCAAGATGGAAAACCGGTCACAGTTTGTGAAGAGCGTTTAACAGGATGTCTTCTAGTTAACGCAGAAAAGCAAACAGCACGATGGAAAAACAAACTACATTTGTTTGGAGTGAAACCATTTCTACTGGCCTGACAGGTTTGGACTTGCGCATCTTGTTGAGTGACAATGAGATGTAACTGGAAAATTCATATATGTAGTCATGTGACTGCCTGTTGGCCACTGACGGTGTCCCCAGCTCGAACTTTCTAGTATAATGGGCCCTAAAGAGGTTTCCAGAAAGTAGAGTGAACCTCTGAGTAACATAAGAGTCTACTTAAATACTCCTGTCTGTCCTGAACACGAATCATGACATAAATCAGGTCAGGAGAAGGCAGAGATCCTGGGGCTCAGTTAGTCATCTGGCATCCCATGCATTTTCCTGGGGGTCTTACGGGTATGTGGATATTTGTCATGGGGGGCTCCGAAGTCCGGGGGCGATTTTTAATCAGCCCTGGGAGAAAACGGAGCTAAAGATGACTTAGAAATGCTGGCTTCGCATCTAGAGTGTCCTCCTGCCTTGTGACCCTTGTCAGCAATATTCAATTCAAATCAATTTATCTTTATATAGTGCCTTTCACAACGGAGTCGCCCCAAGGCACGTTACATGGGCGTGTTGTGATACAGTGCAATATCGTAAAGAAAGAACAATACAAAAACAGGGAAAGACAAAGGAATTAAAAAGTAAAGAAATAAAGCCAGATGACAGAGGAAAGGAACCAAAAACCTCTGAGGGTCCATCGGTGAGTCAAATCTCTATGCCAGCCTGTGCAGGGCACAGACTGAAGTCTGAATATGGAAGTTGAATGGATGGATGGATGGATGGATGGATGGATGGATGATCCAGTCATTTACATAACACGTCTGAATGTTTTGAATAAAAAAAGAACCTTCACGTCATTTTCACATGCTGATTAAGAGCTGTGAGTTCTAAGTCCTACTTCACAGGTTATTTGTATTATGATTTATCATAAAGAACATTCAATTATTCAACTGAAGAATCGAATAAACGTATTCTTTAGTATTCGGCCATTTCCATTCGTTCCCGCTCGCAGCTGCGGATGACAGCCAAGAGGAGAAAGGCTTTGTTCCTGTTTTAGCACATGACTGTAACTCTTTGAAAGCACTGACGTTCATTAACCAATTAACTTTGGAGGCGGTATGATGTTTTGCAAAGGACCAGCATCTGCTGCGGGGTGCGCGCCTGTCTTTCGGCTTGCGTTGTCTAGGGAAGGCACCAGGCTTCCACGTTTACTCCAGGATGGGTAGCTGGAAGATGGATGGATCCGGCAGATTCAAGAAGAAGTACAGCTGGAAGAATTATTAATGTAATTTATTTCATATTACATTTATTTCACATATTTCGCACGATATTCTTGGTTCACCGCAATAATTTCCACAAAGGAGAGCAATGACTGTCTGTCATCCCCCCCCCGGCTTCTTCCACACACACACACACATACGCGCGCGCGCATCGCGCACAAACACACGCTCAGGCACGCCCCTTTAAACGCACACTACACCCGCTGGAAATACAGTACGCGAGGAGATCGGATAGTAAATCCTATGCGTTTGGTGCAGGAGACGTGCTGTGCAGCCCGCTGAACGAGGAGACATGATTGACCGATAAGAAGGATTACCTTTGTCATTTTTCCATATAAAATGGTCAATCTGAATAACTGGGAAGCACCGCGTCGAAAAACGAATGATTGAAAATGGGCACATGTGCGATCGGATTATGCAACGCGATGGTAAGATTTACTTTTATAGTGTCATCGTTGCATTTCATTGTAGATGCATGTCTGCTAAATTTAAATATGTAGATGCATAGATGCATTTCTGGTAAATTTAAATATATATGTATATCAAATCTAATAATAATATTGTCTTTGGGCAACATGTAAGCATCCTGGGCGTGCTCGAATGACCTCCCTTGCTTTGAAAAGTCAAAGATAAAATATGGTCGGACCATTGTCATTTTATATGGATGGATGGATGAATGTATTTTTTAGGTTTCATTTCAATCGATTTCTGACATTTCGCGTTGAGTAAACTGGGTGCCGGTACACAGACTCATTGGAAACAGCAGTGCTGTGTTTGATTCCTTGCATTATTATTTCATTCATTTCAATTAACTGAATTGCGCGTATTGGCTATTGGAATCGTCGACGCGAAACGTTGCTGAATTTTCCGTACTGTATGTGGAATCGCCCTCACGTCGCCATTAAATGGATCTGAGTAATGTTTTAGGGAGGTTTTGAAATTATAGATTCCCATTTCCCAAATCCAGCAGATTCCCTTAGCCGCACAACGTCAATTTAAAAAATGCTTCGGCCTAATTAAAATTGAAATGGCACTATAAATAATCATGATTACTCTGCATCTACAGAACATGGTGAGAAAATGCAATACTCGTAAACTTGCGAGGCTGCTAGTTTAATACTGAATAACAGATATAGTAGGGAGACTTCGAACGCTTTCGTTGATACGCTTGTGGTCAGATGAATATATGAAACGGAATGATTTTATCCAGCCTACTATTTTTTACTGTGCAATGCATTACGCAATATATGGTATAAATAATATTATTACAAGGAATGAAAAAAACAACATATCTCTTGAAGAAAAATGCAATATGACTAGATCTGTTTTATCTGTGTTTAATGTTTAGAAATTATTGTTTTGTAATGTTCGACTTAAAATTCTGATGCTGCTAATTATCACAGCAGGTCCAGATGGAAAGAGATTAAATGAAGAAGCAGTCACGCTGCAATGACCCGCTGCTGTGATGCCTGTAATATCTTATCTCCGTAAAGTAGCGCTATGTAGCAACACCTCCGTGTCCGGACGTCCTTAGCCGCTTACCTGCCCCTTAACCAATTCCTGGACGCCTTACACTGGGGAAACTTCATAGAGTCCAGTAGTCTTCCTAGGATTTGATTAGATTAAATGGACTAGGTTCAGCGCATATATTTTTGAACAAGAACTGGCAATCTTCTGGCGGCGAATTTCCTTTTTAATCTGTTTCTGCAATTACAGCAAGTTCTCAGATGTTTCCGTATTCCTACAGAATGTGGTGATATAGTCATTATATTACATTATGTTAGTTTTTTTATTAATAACTAACATTGTCGGCAAAATTAACTGTGTTTTTTTTGTTCGGGGAGGTGGTGATGCGGTGAAAAACTGTAGGCTTCATATTATAGGATGTGATCCAGTTCTGTAACGTGCATGTAACCTGAATAGCAACAATTTTTTTAAATTGAAATATAAGCATTATCTTGACTATGTGATTTGTAATGCTGTAAACCATCCAAAAGTCACTTTGGATAAACCCGTCTACTAAGCAAATCCGTAACGTGATGTCACGGTGGCTTGGTCCACAGGCAAAAGGATGTCCTTGGCCTAGAAGGGGCTGTATATTAAACGTGCTATTTTAAAAATTGAGGAATTAAAATTTATTATAAAACTATGTTCGCCGTGACGTCCTCGTCGTTTGTGCTCCCAATTATCGATCTGCTTCCGACTTTCAGGAAGACGGGCGAATTTTAATCGCCGATTAGCGCCGTATCCCAATGACACACAATGACACACGCATACACACACTCACACGTGTGCAGTGGTTTAAATGGGTTATAGTAGAAAAGGGGAATTACATGGAAGTGCAGTACAGATCGTCAGTGTAACGAGGACACCAACATTATCATTCAAATAAGAGGCAGGACACGGTGTGCTGAGATGAGCTCTGCGAACATGGGTCAAATGCTGGGAGGTATTTTTGCCTGATTGTTCAGCTTTTAAATTCAGAATTATAGAGTGCGTATTCTCACTTATACTTTCTATAGCCCTATATTTTTACATACAGACCTGTGTGGAACAGTGTACGTCCACATGGTGGGAACAGGGATGCAGCCTGTGATATATCCCCTTTGGCCCAGACCCCGCCACCTGGTTAATGAGGTTAGATGCTTCAGCTGGTGTAACTGTCGGCTGCTGGGGGTGTCCAGTCTGCCAGCTTCTCCGTGCTCTCCAGCCTGGCTTCCTCTGCCAGATGTCACGGGGCACTTCAGTGGCATCTGGTCCTCTGTGTGGACTGGCTGTCCAGCACGAGTAGAACACGTTATAATTTGGAATCTCGCTTTGAGGACGCCAGCATCGATATAAGCATACTATACAGGGCTGATCCATGGAATATAAAATACTTTGTATTATGTTTTATTTTGTGGAAGCTTTAATCCAAAGTGAAGCGCATTTTTTGAGAAGAGCAGGATCAACCAATCCTTGGAGCAACTGGGGGGGGGGGGGTTCAACTGTTGATCCTAGGATTTGAACCAACAACCTTTCAATCAAACAGCATCTTAACCTGCGGCGCCACATCCCACCCGCATTTTTTTATTTTGTTGACATATTCAAAGACGTCTGTCTTAATGTTGGAGATTTACACTGTTTTACTTTTGGCTTGTTTTCAAGGAATATGAAGCGAATTTAAGTTTATTAAATACCATCCATCCATCTTCCAAATTCTTATACATCCAAAATACGGGAAATGTCTGCCCTGACTTTCATTCGAAACATATGACGCTTACTCCATGCTTTAAAAAGATGCAGGCTATGTATTCGAACTACGCCGGTGTGAATTTTAAAAAGGACAACTTGACGTGATTTTGGTATGTTTATGAAACAGCTGAAGCATTTTGTTAAGAGGACGCTGCATGCTTCAGCCAGCAGATCCAGTAAGCCGGTACAAACAGGAAACAATGGGATAGACAGAGGTTACAGTTTCCTGGGCATCATGGGATATGGCAAATATCATGATTCTTGAGACATCCAGGCTAGCTGTAGGTGGGGGGGATGTGAGGATTTTACTGTCGCTGTGGTTTTACAAATCGGTTTTGAGCCCCTCCCCCGTTATGATTCTGGTTCCTGTCAGCAACAGTATAATCAAACTGACGATTCCCCTCAGCCTGCATGTAAAATCAATTGCTATAATTTGCCAAGTTTGGCTGTATCTACTGTATCCATTCTGTCCTAAAGATGCCATATTCCTAATTGCGTCTCTTTTTAAAGCTGGAGTATTTTTACTAATGTAATTAATTACCTTGCTTGAGGATATTATAATATAGTCCCACCTGGGACTTCAGCCAGCAAACCAGTGCAGTTCTGTGACCTGTGGTTTACCTGCCGTCATGAGGAATACCTTAATGGCATTAATGGACGGCAGTGGAGCCAAGCCTGTTCGCCTTTCTTCGCTCTGTCTTTCTGGTGTTTCTCTCACTCCTGCCATTTTTCAGTGACATCGCTCACCGTCATTTGTGAAAGAGATAGTCGCAGTCTCTAGTTGACTGTTGCTGTGTCTCAGCGTCTATCAGGGTCTGTACCAAGCCTTGTCTCTTGGTTAAACCTGTTTTTATTTCCTTTTGATGCAGCCTCTCCAAGTCCAAAACTGTGGGAAGCCGGTTCAGTGGAGCACGTTTCCAGCCGTGATTCGAACCCAGGTTCAAAGCGTGACTACTAGCAATAGATAGCCGTGTGAAACAGTCGTGGGCGTGCTTTTGAAAGTCATTTAGAGCAAGGATTTAGAGAATATTAAAAGCTTCTATTTTCTGTAGGAAAATTCTCCAACGTTCTCTTCATTATAATATCAGCCAGAGTCTCGAGAGGGGATTTCTTGTCCCTCAGCAAGATAGGCAAGGAGCCCTGGATGAGCTTGTAAAAGTGGCTCCGTTAAAACCTGGGTGTCAAGTCCTGTTAGTCAATACTATGTTTTATTAATATGGAATAACTCAAGCTAAAACTGCGGGCCAGAAACATTGTAAAATATATCTAAATTCAGTTTTTCTGTACACCGCTTGCCTGTGGAACAGTCCTCTACTCACACTCGCTTGTGATTCTTGTACATTCCTGCTGCTTGATATTCAACAAATACTGTTTCGGGAGACAAACGTGTGGCCGGGTGTGTGCGTGCATTTCTGGAGCCCGTTGTGAGCTGCGAAAAATGAAACGATTATTTGGAACACGGTAACGGAGCGAATTCCTCATCTGCATGCCTCTTTGACATTCAGTCCTTATGACAGAAAGAGGTTAAGCTGGCTCGGCTCTGCAGCCCGTCCATTGGACAAAATCGTGGCACTGCATAACAGCTGCAACAGGAGAGCATCCGTCTTTTTAAAACTGATTAGTGCCACTGGCAGCCCTGCAGAATGTGCAAGAAAACACTTGGACCAGGCTGGAGGGGCCCCTCGCCTCCAGCAAGACCATTTTTCACCCTGAGAAAGTGTTTATGGGTCCAGTGTGCGTTAAACGAATGCTGATTGCGGTTAAAGTAGGATTATTCGCTTAGTTGCTTATTGATGGTCACCATCAATCTATGAATCCCTACTTGTTTCTGGCATTGATTATTCATGGCTTGCGACCGTATGATTCTGTGGTGCTGCCTTTACATTCTATAAATTACATGGTGTATAATTTTTAAATAAAGTTATTCAGGCATGTGCTGGGGGGTGGGGCTGAACGTGCCTGGGCACCTTAATAAAACACTCAGATGCTTCTTTATTTGCCAACTTGTACAAGTACAGGTACATTGGTTTGCTTTTCTTTGCTGACCCCATCTTGCTCTCCATAGCTTGGGGGTCACAGTGTAGGGTCAGGCAACATGTGGCACCCCTGGAGTTGGGGGTTAAGGGCTTCACTCCAGGGCCTCCAGACATGTGATTGTTCTTCTGAGGTCAAGGCTCGATCACAGGCACAGTGACTTAACCCAGTGAACCACTCACTGCACCCTGCCCCTTATGCCTGCACTATTTAAAGTCTCTCCCTTTGAGAGCTGATTTTTATGTGGCTTCGAGCCCAACACTGTAGCCTGATGCCTGTAGCTACATTTCTGGGAAGGTGCTATACCGTAGGGTACAGCGTAGGGTATATGGGTACACATGCAGCATAGATTCTACACTGAAGTATAACTCAGCCTTATAGCTACGGAGTGTCCCTTTAATGTGTCAAAGGCTTTGAGCACCTGTCCTTCATAAAGTCTCTGTCCAATATCTAGTTTAATTAGGTTCCAATATTGCCTGCTAGACAATGTGACTGGATTGATCCCATCGGTATTAATTTGTGGAGTTTCAGTTTCCACTTTTTACGAGACTGTGTTCATGATAGATTGCTGTGATAGATTTGTCGGCCTTGCTTAATCCCTCCACCCACTATCTCTGATCATTGAGTGTGTGAGGTAAGGAACCCATACTACCCCCACCTCGACTGGGCAGGAGTGGAATCGCGCTGCCAGGCTGGGGTTCGCCTTCTCCCTGCCTGCTGCGCTACTCTTGGTTTCAGGGCCATTTCCCCCCGCGGCATCCACTTCGGATTAACCTTCCATCCGGCGAAGGCGGCATTCCCACATCGGCGCTTGTGCCCCTGTTACATCACAGCCCCCCACGGCCAAGGGCATTGTTCGTCTGGGGAGGCAGGGCAGCGGGTACGAGGTGGGGGAGGGGAACTGTCCAGTGTTCCATGTTACAAAGGCACACAAGGCATCCATTTAAACCACTGCCGCCCCCACCCCCCGCCCCATGGATAGTTCAGCATATCATAAGTTCGTTTGTTTCATCTTGTTGTTTTTGAGTGTATTTCAGATTTCTTAAGGCAGTTGTCTCGAATAAAAGAAAGCCTGTTCTCTGTTTTTCATAAAAGCGGTGCTCGGGAGAACAGTTTGTCATTATCAGTTATGGTTCCGTGACCCTCGTACCAGTAATAGAACCAGCGCCGTTATTATGGTACCTAAAAAGAACTGTATAGAATGACCATGAATACTGGCCAAATGATATTATACTGCATAATCAATGGAGTAATAGATAGGCACTTAGGACTGAAATCACACGTGAAGCAGATGAATTCAGAGCTTTGTTTTTCGGATGTGGGTTTATGTGCCTGCGCTTGTTACTGTGTGCGTAACCTCTGGCTGCCTCTGTGTAGAGCACTGCCAGGTCAGACACAGGTCATCACTGTGAAACTAGTGAAGCTGTGAATTATTCAAAAGCATCGGGCCCAAGTTTCACCCAGGGGCAGGTTTCACAGGGTTAGTGGAAGATGAGCACCTGAGATGTTCACTGAGATAAAGAGGAAAGTCCTTCCCTCGACTGAGGGTGCCTTGGATGTACATTTTTCTCGTACCCGTGACGTAAAATAGTTTGTGTTTTTGAAAGATGGTCAGTTATTTGTGTGTATTCATGCTTGGCACGTTGTAAAAGGGACAGAATCCATGTGGGCCATTTATAAACTCACAATACTGTTACGTGGTTTAGTGGCCTAGAAGATGCTTTTTTCGGGTTAAGTGATTCATAGTTTGACACTGTAATTTTTTTACACTCATGTACTCTTCTTTTACCGCCGAGCCATTTAGACAGTGACCTGGGCTGACATGGGTTCATGTGTTTTTATAGCCAGACACAGTTTGCATATTTTATCTCCGCTGAAAAAAATTCTATGAAGGTCTAATTGATTTTGGAGGGTGAAAGAGCAGTGCGATTTTCTGCAGTAGCAGCTTTGGGATTAAGGTTGAGGACGGAGTCTGCACTCCCGCACCCCCCGGTGACACGGTGAAACGTAAAGTGTGAGTAGCACCGTGTACCGGCGCTGTTTGGGGCGGTGGTTTGTAACTCCTTATTAGCTCCTACCTCAGGCACCATTAATATCTGAAGTAGGTGTGGTTTTCCAGTTTATGGAGCTGTGTGGTCCAGTTTGATGTGGTAGTGTGGAATATGGCTGACAGAAGGTCTTTTGTGAAAGACAATACGTTCCATGTTGTGTCCGACCTCCCTTGGCGTGGGATTCATGTGGTCCAGAGGCTGGAACCGAGGGTGTCTACGGTACAGAGAAGCAGGCCACTGAGCAGTTGAAAGGGCACATTTACAGGCCCGACATCACACAGGCGCCACTGAGTGCGAACAGGGGAGTGATCCTGTGTGATTTCTTAGCACCTGCCATCACCAGTGTGCTGTTTTAACAGACCATTCAATCTGAGCTGTTTGCTCAGTGGATCATACCGCTGCCAAATTACTACTTTACCACCGCACTGTGCTTGCACTGCAACAGTGAAAACATCACCTTACCCAAGGGCACAGAGGTCGTGTTTTTCCTGAAGTTCAGACCTCGAGCCCCGTGACCTGCTTCCTGAACACCCAGACATACATAATGGCTGCGCAGTTCCCTCCCGATTTTTTAAGATTAACAACGTCACTGCATGGAATTACAGCCTGCGAGATTTTCATCGATGATTTCAGACTTCAGTTTAAGAGCTAGTGAAAGGTGTTTTGGATTCAGAGTATTTCACAGAGAATTTTAGAATTTAACGTTTCTCTTCAGAGACACTTTTAGCTGTTTCAGTGGTCAGATAGTCCTTGTTTAACTTACACCAGAGGATTTTCCAACAATTTCAAGCTATTTATTGTGAGAAAGTGTTTATGGGTCCAAGCTATTAAACTATTTATTTATTATTTCAAGTTTTTATTGTGTAAGCAAAGCCGTGAAGCCGGCAGACCTGTTCTTAACTGAGCACCCCCTGTTTGTCAGTGTGATCAGTGCATCCGAAATGGTGTATGCTTTGTTTTAGTGTCACACCCCTTTGAGTAATTGAGGCCAGGTAATTCGTTATAATGGGGACGGCCGCGCGTTGTGAAACTGGAAGAGAAATAAAGCTACAGTACATTTTGTACAAGGCCCTAGTACAGTTTGGTGTTCATTACTCATTTGATTTTATCTGTACTTAACGATATTCCTGCATGAAAAGTTATTAAATGAGGTTCTTGCATGTGGTTATGAGATCCTGTTCTGATTCCATCCACCACTTTCCTGTTAATTTCATAAGAATGGATGCAGCTGCTTCAACTCCAGAGGCAAATATTTTTCTTAAATCGTAAGTCAGGTGAGTTAGTATATGTGCAGCACTCACTCGTCATGATCTAAAACTTACCTGAGATGATCAGAAAATTAGATCATTCACTCGTCTGTAAGATTTTGTACTTTTGCACGTCGCTGTTAAAACTGTGGCCGTTTCAATTGCTACAAAGTGAAATTTAAAACTTCTTGCGCAATTTTATTTTATGAATAAAAACAAAAAGTCAATTTCACTAACTGAAATGCACTTCTTCTCTTTTTGAATAGAGGACCTTAAACTTAAAACCATTTTGATGGGGGAAACAAGAAGAGTCCCTTAAGATGACACGCACGGACAAACCTGATATATTGGTATCGACTGTGTACGCAGATATAGAAGTGAACCCCACCTGCGTGGACCTGAAGATCTCCCCTCCCCCCGCACGATGTGATTACCGGATTCTGAACACAAAGGAGGACAAACTGGAGAAGAACAACAAAAGGTTCTGCCGTAGCTTTGACTTCATTGAGTCATTGGACGACCCCGAGACCCTCACTTCCTCCATGGAGTACCCATACAGGAGGACTGACAGGCACGTTGCGCACCAGGATGTTCCTTGGAATGCTCTGGGCCAGCAAGGGCACCTCCGGTTCTCCTCGCCGGACTTGTTCAACACCAGGCTGCCAGCTCAGCTGGTCGGCTCGGAAAATATTGGAGAGCCGGCGGCTTTGCCCAATGACAACCGCAGAGCCCGGTCAAAGAGTGCCCCCCGAGTTAAGACCACCCTTACCCCCGTGCACTTTGATGCATCCCCACCCATGGTAAGGAGGGGGAGGGAGGTCCATAGGGGCAGCCAGGACCCTACCAGGAGGTCTGAGCTATCACCTCGCCAGGAGACCGCCAGCACTGCCAACCGAGCCCTCGTGAACGAGGTGCATCCCATAAAGCTGCAGCCGCAGGGCAGTGATGCGAGGCGCTACTCTCCGCTTTACATCCCTGACCGCTTCGAGGAGAACAGGCCCGCCACAAGTCCTCATGTCCGGTGCCGTGTAGACATCAAGCCAGATGAGGCCGTTCTGCAGCACACTGCATGGAAGTCCATGCCCCGATCCGAAGTGCCCTGGCAACGCTACTCCAGCGGAGGGAGCCGCAGCTTGACCGTGCCACGCCAAATCGCTAGCTCCAGGACACCAACACCAACAGATTCCCTAAGTGGCGAATACCGGTATCCATACCTTTATTCTAACTACTTACCAAACAACTATATTCATCCTTTTGAGGTTGCGATGCAGAGGATGCCTTCACCCACAGAGTCAAGGGGATACTTTGGGAGAGAACGCAGGGCTCACTCAAGTCCAAATGTGCCAGCCAGATTCTATTATGCAGATGATCCAGGAATTTATACCCCAAGGACTTACTACCAGGAGGATCCATATGGAATCCCAAGCCAAAACTATATATCCAAAGTCCAGTATATGCAGAATCCAAGGATGGTTCATACAGTACCTTCTCGGGCTTATTACACAGACATGGATCCTTACCCTTACCCGTTATCACCTGTTTATCCCAAAAATTACTCCCCAAATGATTTGGGGCCAGATTTCATCCAGACGTCTCCATCTCAATCGTACTATGAGGACGACCCAAAATCCTACTCAATTCAAACCACTCCATCCAAGATTTTCTATGCAAACGAGTCCTTCATGTCCTCACCAGAACATCACGTTCTATCTCGAGGATATCAAACAGAAGGTCGCCGGCGCTCACGGCTGTCCCAGCCTTCCGATGACTGGTATGGCTCGAACATGTCAAGCTATGCCACTTTCCACCCTTCAGCTCATACCCCGCAATACACCTCACCAAAAACAAGGCAAGACCCTGTGCTAACACCCTGGTATGGTGACTCCTATGTGGAGCCAGCTCGGCTAGGAGCAGACACCCGACTGTACTCCAAGTCCTGGGACAATATTCTCAATCCTCGCATTGAGAGGGAGCATCCAGTCCATCGTGGTCGAAGCTATGAGAACCTTCTGTACCAGGATAAACGCACCTTATCCCCAGAAGACAGACGCCAGCCAGTGGTGGTCAACCTTTCGAGTTCACCCCGGCGATATGCTGCTTTGTCCCTCTCTGAAAACTCTTTGACTGACAGGAGCCCGTCGGATGGTGGGAGGAGTACCATGAGTAAGTTCTGGTTTGTTACCCCAGAGATAACCATCACAGATAATGACCTCCGTGCAAGCAACCTCAACAAAACGGAAGTACGCTCTGCTAGCTGGGATGTACTAGACTCGGGTACTAGTGTTTCTCCAGAAGCATCTAAACATGAATCGATGTCCTGCTCGGTAGAATCTACAAAAGGAAAAATTCACAACAGCTCCTCACTGCAGCAAAGTCTGGAACAGCTTGATGAGCTTTTAGCAGATCTTGTCATTGACTATAAACCGCCAGTGAGCAGGAGGCCCAGTGAGGACCTGCTAGACCAACTGAAAAAGCTTATCAATGATGATGAAACAACAAAGGAAGATTCATCAAAGGAAGGTTCTAAGGGGTCAGAGGACTCCGCCTTACTCAATAAAGAGCCCACTTTGGCAAAGATGACCTCAGATGTCATAAAAGACATAGATGGCAGCTCTGACCAGCTACAGAGAAGCACAGAGGAGTTTTCACCTGAGCATAGCCCTGATGAGGATGGTACCATGACGTGCTCTAACAATAAGTGCCAGCGAACAGACACATTGTTTAATGCCTGCCTCTACTTCAAGTCCTGTCACAGCTGCTATACCTACTACTGCTCACGGAACTGTCGCAGAGAGGACTGGGACATGCACAAAGAGAGTTGCTTATATGGTCGCATCACCAGCGTGTGCAGGAACGTCCTTAAGTACTGCCGGGAAACAGGGGAGGTTCACAAAGCCTTCTCGCGCATTGCCAAAGTAGGCTATCTCTCCCGCGGAAGGGGCATCCTTTTCCTGGGCTTCCCCAATCCAGGCTCATCTAAAAACTTTCTGAAGTTTGGCCTCGAGAGCCTCCTCATGTCTCCCACCTACTTGTCCCTCAGAGAGCTGGACAGTTTCAAGGAAAACTTAGGTGAATATTGCAAGGAACTACAGTCAGTTGGCAATGAGTATGACCCCTGCGAATGTTTCCTTCTCAATGTGTCCATCGCTGTTGGTGACCAAGTGCCTGATGGGCCCTCACCCAGAGTACAAACCCCAGCTGTCAGGAAGTATGCCAAGGTGGCTCTGGCCTCTTGCAGCCCAGAGAAGACCAGGAATGTGTCCAGGAAGGAAAGTGACATGGAGACACTCATTCTAACTCCACCACCTGGGACCACAGATATTGATAAGGAAGGGGAGGAGGGGCAGAAAGCCCGCGAGATATGCTTCATCAATATCCAGCGTGAGCTCAGGACCAGGGGAGTGTTCTTGCGACACGAGTATCCAGATGTCTACCAGCAGCTCTGTGAGTTTGTGGAGAGCAACAAGAGGTTCACGCCGACCACCATCTATCCTATTGACAAGAGGACTGGCAAGCAGTTCATGTGCATGATCATGGCTGCATCTGAACCAAGAACTTTGGACTGGCTTGGCACTCCCAATCTCCTAGACGACATCATATAGCTGAGTTTGTCTTTCATATGATGTATGTATAGAAATAGATATATATTGGTATACAAATATATACAATATCAAGCCTATTTATTATAAATGTTCGCAGACATATTTTACTATTAACAAAGGAGATCTTGAAGTTTTTAGTTGCCGGTAGTATTCACAATGGGAACTTATTGCCTGAGTTGTGGAATGAGTGTGGTGTACAGCGTTGTATTAGATTTCCACTGTAATGGGTACATGGTGCACTATATTGTAATTTATCTGGTATTTGTTTGATTGGTAATCAGCCTAGTCTTTTCCTAGTCTTCTCAATATTTCACATTGCATTTCTTGTGTTGTGATAGATCATCCACATTTGCGTTTTGGGTGGCACAGTTTTCGGTGTCAGCCATGGGTGATTGTGAGTCTGACCAAATAATTTCAATTTGGCGGTGCGTTTTTACAAGAAAACATCAT
Source organism: Isichthys henryi (assembly GCA_026776945.1). Taxonomy (NCBI): domain Eukaryota; kingdom Metazoa; phylum Chordata; class Actinopteri; order Osteoglossiformes; family Mormyridae; genus Isichthys; species Isichthys henryi. Next base: position 6,418,320 of record JAODJX010000119.1, on the reverse strand, counting down.
TGACTGTTTGAAAGGGAGAAATATATTCTGCTATATCTTCATACTGGCTGATCCAGTCCTTATACGGTCAGTGTGCTTAGGCTGTTTGAAAAATCAATCAGAATAATTTAAAGTTAAATTCTTTGTAACATTCAAATGCGATGGATTTTTTTATTTGAGTTAAGGAGCATGACATGAAAGCTATTGGCCTGTCTAATCTGAGTAGAAATCTTAAAATCCATAAATAAAGGGGGAAATATTTCATCAGAATGAATTGTACTTTTGGGTTCCTCCATTTATCCAATTTTAAGAACTGATAAACGCAACTAAAAGAAAGCTTTACTACTCAGTCTTTTCTTTTCAATTCTGTTAAATATAAGAGGGCATAGGTAATATGACGATACGGTGTATGTATCAATATAATCTTAATGGATTATAAACATATTTAGAATATCTTGTACATGAAGAATTTATTTCAAATTAACTCTTGTTATCTTTAAATGTTCAGCATTTGCATATGGCTTTAAGACGGCATAAAATAAATACTTACACTTCTGTTGGTTTATCTTAAAACCCATTTAGACTGGCCTCACAAACCTTAGTCACAATAAGTGAAAAATGTGTTATTTAGTTTCAAGACTTCCAGACGTACTCTCACATGATTTTGAAGCCACGTTGCTTGCCACTAAATACAAGCTCAGATGATATGCTGACAGCTTTTTCTCACCAGTGGAGAGGTGGTACTTTTTTGAGATGCTTCTTTTAGCTGAATTAAACCAAATGATTCAACTAAAGTAAAGGAGGCCAGAAAGGAATATTTCTCACTTGGACTAGAAGATATCTTTTTTTTATTAACAGTAAAAACATTGTGAATTCTAAAGCAAGTACCACTTGCCAACAGAAGTGTTAAACATTGTCATTAAACAGTCGAGCATATTCTGCCGTTCACATAAATACAGTCTAACTGCTCCAGTTTGCCCCCACAGTCGAAAGACGTGCAGTTTAAGTGAACTGGGCAGTATATTGATGGATGAGTGATATTAACTTTGGTCCTTTATACACATTATTGAGTCAACATTGTTGACCAAAGCTATCTCCTGGCATCAGCGATGGCAATTTCAGGTCCAGAAAGTGTAAATCCAGACCATGACTTACTTTCAACCAACCAGTTGAGCATAAAGAGTCACAGTAACAGAGTACTTAACTGGTAGGTTGAAAGCAAATCATGGTCTGGATTTTTACTTTCTGGACCTGAAATTGCCACCTCTGCCTGGCATACTAATATAACTGCTAAATAATTGATTTTATATGTCTATAGCACTGCAGTCATACACATACTGCTTTTTATCATTGCTGATAAGTGCTGTAATGAAATATATACTGGTATTAACTGTGTTGAAGCTGCCCACATCTCGAACAAAATGACATTTTCGAGATGATGATGCGTAACATGACTCTCCTGTCATTCAGGGTGGAGGCTAATTTCCTTACAATGTAATTTTGTTTATTCAACCTATTGATCTAAAAAGTAATTAAAGAATCGTAGTAAATGAAACGTTTCCTGCTTGTCATGCTACTATATATTTTTCATAATATTACTCCACTGCATTTAAACCTTTAACTTAAACATTACAGTAATCAGATATAATTATAACGATACCATTTTTTTAATAAATTCTTAGACTTTTTTAAAGTTTTGGACACTTGAACAGAGAGTGTTGTAGATCAGCGGTTCACAAGTGGTTTAGCATCAGGACCCACAGTATTCCTCAGTTACTAAGTCGTGGCCCCAAGACTTTTGTTATATATTTATATATTTAATTATTCCACCCGGTGTGGGAGAGCTCACAGTAAAACAAACAAAAAATATTTCCAGATAAGTCTGACATGACAAAAAAAAAATTAAAAATAATTTTTTTAGCCACACAATCCATGACGCAGTGAAAATGGTTCCGTGACCCACTTTGGGGTCATGCCCCCCTCTGGTTGAGAACCACTGTTCTAGAATCATCTTCAAGAAATGCCGTGTGACACTAGTTTGAGCAAAACATTCACTATGGCGCTATCTTACACCAGAAGTCAGCCATGCATATCTTCTTACTCTCCCCAGTTTAGATTCTTGATTTGAGCGCATTTGAGGACAGAACCCTACATACCAAACATCCACTCCAGCACCTCCCACCATAATCTGCAGCTCAGTCTCTTGAGCTCAGGTTCATATGTTTGAGAATAGTCACTGCTGTATGCGTGATCCCAGAACTCAATCACACACACCTAAATGCTTTGTGGGTCAGTATAATCACTGTACGATGCAATGGTAGGAGAGGATGGTTTTATTTAATGCATGGTACTCTTGCCATTTTATCCCATTGATGTTCTTTCTGGTGATGCATATTGAAAAACCTGCTTGTAAAATATGTTTTTTAATGCTACAAGTAGCTTTTTGGTTTAAAATACTATATATATCATCTTCTTGACTACTTCAGTCTGGTGGTTTTGTTTAAACTATTACCTTAGTTCCTCAAACCTCTCAGTGTAAAAGGTCTGTAAGTTTCTGATGCCCCGTATCTTTACTTTTTTTAAAATAACATCCTTTGTTTGACTGCTGACTATTTATAACCTACATTTAATAAATCAAACAGAAAGGTAAAACTTGGCTGTGTGCATGATTGCCTGCGAGATGTGCTGGAACATGTCTATAACAGACAGTGTCTTCTATTCCCTTGATTTAGGTCCAAGGGGTGTGATGAGTCCAGAAGCATGATGACATGCGGTTCCAGTTTGCCACAAGAACTCTGATGGGACCACTTTTTAAATGGCTCAGAATATAGGTCAGGTCAGTGAGGGGGGTGTTAGAAGGGACCGAGACACCATGTGTTTAGCAGAGAGCCAGTGAATTCAGGCCTTCACCACCAAACGCTTTCATAGTGAGCAGTTCTTCAGGAGTGAGAATAAAACCCATGTTAAAATACCGGTTTCCATAAACGTGCTTTTCAGCAAGGCATCCCACATTGACGTCCATTTATTCATAACTGGATCTGAAGTTCAGGACACCAGCTTTAGTGTTACGGAGTTTCTTAGAAGCATATCAGCCACTTAAGTGGTGAATCCTACTTGAATGTGGCCTTTAATAGTTGAGAAAACTTGTACTGCTTATGTTTCCCTCAGTCATGACACTGATGCAGATAGACAGTCTCCTGGCCCTATATCATTCCCCTCAACTTCCTGTATAAAGGCCACAACAGGCACCATGGAGGGGGCAACATCTTTGCTGTTCTCACGCACTCACCAATACAGGAATCATTTTTTGTTTTCAAGTCACAAGTCGTCAAATTTGTGACTCGATTCCAAATCGAGTTCTGAGTCCCTTCCCATGTCAGCTTTATCTTTAAGTGATTAGAACTTGCTGTGGCAAAAACATGCCACAGTACCTTGGAGGTTAAGTCCTTCATAGGCAGAGATTAGTTGAAAAGAGAGTCTCCAACTCTGTCATATTTGTCCTCATACGTTTTTTTTATGCCCGTATATATGCAAGGAGTGAAGCATCTTTCCAACAAACTATCTCAAGAGACCCTGCATTCAGCCAAATGAAAATGAAGATGGCAGAGAATTAATATACACTGAAATTATAATGTTAACATTATGATATCTAAAGGGGGGACTATAACCTTTTTGAGTCATAGGGGCCAAATCTCAAGTCAAGTCCAAATCGAGTCCAAGTCTTTCCATCAGTCGAGTCGAGTCACAAGTCATCAAATTTGTGACTTGAATCCAAGTCAAGTTGCGAGTCAGTGACTTGAGTTCTCACCTCTGCAATATACACATATATACACATATTATGCAGGAGACTAAGCTCCATGGGTATTTAAGATTGTTGTAAACTATTATTCACAGTTAAATTGGATACTGACAATGAAAATTATTTTGCAAAAAAATGGAGTTCTTTGTCAGCAGTATTCTGAGCTGTAATGGTAGGGAGGCCGGGATGAATGACAGCATGCCTGCACCAGCTCAGCGGTGAGTTAATACTGCTTTCCACATTCCTCAGCATTAAGCTACTGCCGACTGAGTAATTAATCTGAAGCCCTGCTCTGCTTCTCAGTGGGAATAGTTTGCTCACTGACATTTTAACATAAACCCTAATGCACACAGACTGTCTGTGGATTTTTTCACTCAAAGGAAAAACGCTACTTTATTTAATGGTGCACTTGGTTGATTCCACCTATTGTTTGTGTACATATTTAACATATGAGGTTTTGCTATACATGACACTTCTACGTTTCCTGCTGTGGATGATAATGAACTGCAGACCATCTGGGATGATCCTTGTTTTTACTCAAAGCCATATTCCAAGTGCTTAGCGCTTATCAAAGAGTAGATGTAATGGGTGGTATTTCAGCACCTCGCACTTACCTTGTTAAACGTTTTATGTTTGACCGCTGTCACCAAGGTTTTTAATTCCCTCTTTTTTCTCTTTCGGCTACAAAAAGCAGCTCAAATGATCCACCTATGGGGCCCCCTACTCATGTCAGCTTAGGGGCCCCCAGAGATTTTCACATTTCGTGCATAAATGTATACAAGCCTTGTTTCACTACAATATATTAACCTACAACAGAGAATCGTTTTTCTAAATTGGTTTGCTGCAATTAGATTGCGAAACTAAATTCATTGACAGGATAAGGCCTGGCAATTAGGGCATCAATGAATGGTGTAAGGCATTTATTTTTAATCTGAGAATGACTGCTGTGAAAGCAGATATTAATGTGGGAATGCATGGCATTCAACTGGAGGCGGAGGTCTTCAGTCACTAAATCTACAGTAGCTCATATTTAGGGAATATGCTTGGCTTTGGGTCATGATCCCATAATGGGTTTTTGTCTGTTTTATAAAAGCAATAATCCTGAGTTATTTTCTTATTCTTGAAAACACATGTATATGTGCCCATATATTTTTTCTTTTGTGCCATCAAGCCCGTCATTGCCTTGCCAGGGAAGATTGCCCTTCAAATGAATGATAGCACCTTTCTAGTAAATCTGTAAATCTTTGACTAAGGTTGACTGGATTTCTTACATTCGTTGTCTTGTTGTTTATAAAAACTCCCTTTAATCTGCGTGTGGACTTATTGTCTTTGATGCATTCTTTTCTTTGAGGATGCTTTAGAAAAACATCTCGTCGAGCCTTGAAGTCTCTGAAGACACTGAGTGAAAAACCACTCAATGATATGTGCCTAAAGTGCATTCCTCAAGATCACAATAGCCAGACCCTTCAACCACCAACCAACCACAGCACTCCGAGTTCAGTCATGTGACTGAATTTACAATAACACTTTTCTTTAGGGGCAAATACTTAGTAGTAACTCAGTTACTACTGAAGAACAAACCATGAACAAATTTAGAAGGTACTTGAGATGAAGATGCATCATGATTCATTAGTGATGAACAAACTTGAGATCAGTATTTCTCTTGCGTTATTCTTTACTTTTTCCTTCAGTATTTCCTTGGTTGTTCCTTCAGTAGTTAAAAAGATGTACAGAATTAACAGATATATTAATAAATATAGTAACTGCTTGGGATAATGATGAACGAGCATGAGATCAGTATGACTAAGACATAATTTGTGGTTAATTAATACATAAGTAATAGCATAATACAGAAGCTCCTCTACTGACGACTGAGATACGTTCCGAATGACTGTTCGTAACTTGAAATGTTCGTAAGTCGTTATCATTTTAAGGGTATAAGCAAGTACAAAGAACTAGGATGGTGGGAGTACGCACCCTACACTGCTGCGCGGTGGGAGTAGTGGCCAGAAGTCGTTCTACCCGGAATTGGCGCATAGAAAAAAAAATTGCGGACAGGAAACGGGAGCCAAAGGAACAGAATTTGGACTTACGGTCCTCTTCGTTCATATGTCTGAAAGTTCGTAAGTTGAAAGTTCGTAAGTAGAGGAGCGTCTGTACTACATTTTTTGTGCCCCTCAAGTAAAGCGTTACCGAATTTACTAACAAAAAAATTTGAACAATATACCCAGGCCAAAAGGTTTACGGTCAGAGTTTAAACGTAATACATCCATAACTTTTGAAGGCAAGCCCAGTTTCAGGAAACCCAGCTTTGAAGCCCAGTTTAGTGCATATTTTCACACAAATCTTTGACATATAGGCCATATACACGAGAGGTCAGAGTTCCTCTGGATCCAAGCAATGAAAACTCGCTGCTCCCACAGCTTGTCATTCCATGACCATGAGAATGAGGGCAGCTTGTAATATTCCCATGATTCTCTTTACAAACCGTACAATCCAGTAATGACCTTCGGCAAGACCCCAGCTGGGTACACCGGCAGTGGGCTGTGAGCCAACACTAGGTGTTTGTCTTGTGGTGTTTATATGATTAAATAATATCACCCAGTGGGATTTATTGCAATGGATATAATTAATATAAGAAACAAAAGAAAAACACTCAGCTTTCTTGGCTTGTTTGGATGTTAGTGAAATTATATTTGATACTGACTTGGAAAAACTCGAAAGACTTCAGTCATTACCTTGTCAAGCAGGAGAGACTCTACGACTTGAAAACTGGGGCTCAGCCCCCTGAATAAATACAAGCTAAACATAGTAGACATATTTTGCAGTGGGTTAATTTAGAATAAATTAATGAAAACAAATGTTTTTTTTTTCTATTTTACAGTGACAAAGGAACACAGTTCAGTCAGATTTGATCGATTTGACGAAAAGACGCACCGCAAAGTACAGGGTGCGAGACGTGCTTTTAAATTCGGTGAAAAAGGCGGGAGATTGTCTGAGGTAAAATATTTAATAAAAGAAATAAATAATAAGCTATTCATGAATAAGCTGATACATACACATTTATTTGGGGGGAGGCTAAAAAGGCCTAACGTTGCCTCTGTTGTCGGGGTTACCTTTTACATCGGTCACGTTTGGAGACCGAAATGTCCCCATAGTGTGGTAAAACATGAAACTTCTTTACTTTTGGGGACATTTTTTCAAGTCCCCATTTGGATAACCTCAATTTCTAAAAATGCCAAAAGTCTCATATTTTGTTTGGCTACTTTTGGGAAAGGTTAGGGCTGGGTATAGTAGGGGGCTTATAGTTTTTCCCATGGAAATCAATGGAGAGTCCCCACAAAGATATAATTACAAACTGTGTCTGTGTGTGTGTCTGTGTCTGTGTCTGTGTGTGTGTGTGTGTATGTGTGCATACGCTATCCTCTGCCTCATGCCCTACGCTTCCTATGATAGGCTCTAAGATCACAACAGCTCTACGAGGTACTGCTAGATAAGCAATTATCGACGATGGATGGATAAACTGGTATTTTTGCTATTTCAACAGTATACTGTATTTAAAGGTACAAATGCATCAACATGAGACGTGCAAAAATTTTACAAAATTAAAGGTGTTTTGTGTTCTATAATGTGAGAAATAGATGTGCCTTGGTCGGTTTATATTTTTGCATGTTTTTTAATATTGCATGTCACAGCTGCGTTATGTGTTATGCTTGTATTATGTGTTTCTTGTTATTTTAAGAAACACTGCTCTTTTTTGGAATCCTTTAGGAATAAAAGAAACAGAAAAAAGTCTGAATCAATGCAACACTTTCACTTATGTATTGTGATCATTTACTTCTTGACATGACGATAAAGATCAGGTACCAACCCAAAAAAATCCATCAGTCTAATATGCCTTAAAATACAAATTATTATCGTTATTATGGCAGAACTGGTGCCCCTCAGCTATGACTGATGATAGGTGAGAAAGGCTTCGCCCAAGGGCAGTTATTCTGGAGATGTACTGTTGACCGTGGGCAAGTCCGTGTAGGTGACGGTCCAGTAGTGTACAAACCGAGTCCTCAGCCGTTGCTTCACAGAGTCTTTGTTAATCTTGTTGTTGATCTCCAGGTACTGATGATTCATGCTGGTGAAGGTAGGCCATTGGGTCGGAACAGACGACTCCCCTTCGTTGGGGTTCCTGTAGGGAGACAGCCAATCAGGCAGTGTGTTCGCCGACACCAGCCACTGGCATGTGCAAGTGAGAAACACCATCTATCCATAGATCAGGTCTTAAATTGTCTATCTAGGATCATGCCATCTACTCCTTTCCTATATTTATGACATGACTCATTGTGAAATCATGCAAAGACCCCATAGTCACCCTGCAACTATTTAAATCAGGGATGGGCAACCTTACCCAGAAAGGGCCATTGTGTACACAGGTTTTCACTGCAACTTCCTAATTAGATTACTAATTAGAGGACTGATTGGCTGAAGAATCCTCACACCTTGGGTTTGAACAGTTGACCTGAAGGTTATTCCAAAAGCCTGCATACACACCGGCCCTTTGCGGATAAGATTGGCCTTCCTTGATTTAAATATTATTGTGAAATCGTCATGTTGAGGTGAATGGCCTGTTGAAGATGACATTAGGGCAGTGGTTCTCAACCCAGTCCTGAGGGACCCAGAGATGGTCTACATTTTTGCTCCCTCCTAGCTCCCTACCAGACAGTGGACAGTCTGTGAGTCCCTGAGGATCAGATTGGGAAAAACGGTATTATGGGCAACTTACCCAGTCTTGGCAAAGTTTGTCCAGTAGGCTATCATGTACTTAGACACGTCACGGTGGCGAGGAAAATAGCCTAGGGGTGTGGTGAAGGGTTTGCCAAAGACATACTGCAGATCATCTGCATGGTCGGCCCCCATCCAGCTGGGGAAGCCGGGCATTCGGGAGGGCATGGAGAACAGGTAGGAGTAGGTCTTTGCCATTCTGAAGGGTCAAGGCAGGAAGAAATGGGTGCTGAGGTAGTTTGATTACGGGTTAGGGTTAGCTTACAAGGACCAGAGTTGGGGAAACCATTTATATTATTAAAATTAAGATGGGCTTCATTGATCTCAGGGGGAATTTCAGGATTATTAACATGCAGAGGTGGGTAGTTCAGGTCCAGAGAGCAGAAGTCTAGACCAAGATTTTGTTTCAACCAACCAGCAGAGTACTCTGTGACTGTGACTCTATACTCAACTGGTTGGTTGAAACAAAATCTTGGTCATAATTTTTACTCTCTGGACCTGAATTATTCACCTGAAATGCTAAAAGTGTTGTCATAACTTAACAAATAACACATGGGTAAATTAATGCTTAGGCTATCCTAGGCTGTAGTCCAGGACTCTGACAAACAGGGCTGGTTCAGAGAACGATTCATTAAATCGGCAATACTTGAGTGTTTATTCTGATGTCAGCCTTGGGCCCCCAGATCAGTTAAGTTGCTTTTGATAAAAACTCAGTTAGAGAAAACATGAATGCGGATTACTTGGCATGCTTTGCATGCAGATAGAGTGCTGTCTGTGTAGGCACCAGGAAGATGTAGTCAGTCTCGAGATCCATGACAGTCCGTTTGATGGTCTCCTGGCTGGGCTTGTCGCCCCAGTTGCTGGTGTATGCTTGATAGCCCAAGGTGACTGCCTCCTCCCCCTTATCCTCGGTAAAGGTGGTCAGTAGCTCTTTCACAACTGCCCTGAAGTGATGAAGGGAGGTCTTCAAAAAGGATTGCCCAGAAAGTATCATCTCCTTACCATTACTTCACATCAAAGTTCACACCCTATTGTTTATTTACACAGGTGGAAATCTGGTGAATTTCTAATATCTTACGTGACACAGAGTCTATGGTGTAAATCACACACTCGTAGGGTGACTCAAGGTCACTTACGGGTCAGTGTGGTGGAAGGGTTGGTTGATAGACGGGACGTCCAGGCCGGTGAACATGTGGCCATCACAGTTGTTGATACCAGCGATGTAGTCGACGTCGGCAGCATTGGGGAAGAGGTTGGCAGGGTCATCAGGAAGGAAGTCACCATCCACCACCGGGGATAGGACAAGGTGGAACAAAACTGGGTCTGTAGAAGCAGGGGACACATCAGGCTAACAACACTAAGTCAGAGCAAGACTATGACTATGTGACTAAGACTGTTTTTTTTGTAGTTGTCATGTGACAAATGCATCTTTTGTCACATTCTGAGAATTTTTGTTCATAAAATGTTGTATCCACTATGATGACTACATTGAAATAAATCACTAGCTAGCACTTTGCCACATAACCTTTTGGAGAACTCTTGAGATTCACGGGGCCAGCGAGGGTGAGTTGCACGGGGTCGACCATCTTGAGGCAGCTCATCAGCTTCTCGTCCGTGGGGCAGCCCACCTTCGTGGCAATCTGAAGGGACAGAGAGCAGCCAGGGTATCCGCTGTTCAGTTTTTGAATGTTTTCACAAAGGAACCTTGTGCAGGATGGAATACACAGAGCGGGAAATAAGAGATGTCAGCCGCAGCTGATGTGACTGTTTTGTCTCGTAAACGATACTGGTAGATGGGAATAAATATGCGAGGTCTGACAGTTGATAGGCTGCTGTGCTGTGTCATAATTATTGGGATTCAACATCCATGGTATCTTATTCGGGTTCCGTTTGATTTCAGCCCCCTAGTGGTAATATTGAAGAACTGCTCTAAAAATTCTGGAGATGTAGTTCTTTGCAAGCTGAGCAAGCTCAGGAAACATTCAGGAACAGCCAGCACTGTGATAGGCGGGACAACAGCAGAGGGTGAGGTGGGGGGGGGGGGGTGTGGGGTGCTGTGATGGCAACACCCATACCGGGGCAGCAACAGCGCGGGGGGTCCGGGTGGTAGCCCGCGGGC